>CM062815.1:1142971540-1144171540 GCA_031772625.1 Pinus tabuliformis
AAAGCCCACATTATAAATACCAATTAACATATGTAATACAGATACCTAGATTCAACTAAGCAACTTTGATCAGTCCTTCAGTACTTATAAATCATTTATTTCACATTAATAGCAGAACAAAGAGAAGAATTCAACAATGAAAAGGTCCACATTATAAATACCCATTAACATATGTCAAATATAAATTACCAACAGCATCCAAGCAACTAATATCAGTCCTTCAGCAACACACCAAAATAGATACAAATAAACCATAGTCCAAAGTATTATACACAAGTTATAATAACTTCTGCTAAAAAATACTAGCATGTCTGCTTTGAAATATATACTCTCGCTGACACAGTGTATAAGCTTAGAGCTATCTAGAAGTTGATGTCCTAGAATAAAAGTGCGGTCAATCCAGAATTATTATAGAAGAATGCCAAATATGAAAGCATTATCCAATATATTTATGCAAAGTTCACATGCAAAACTGAATTATCAGAGGATATCAATCATAAATAGTATTTTCTTAACAAGGTAGAAGAAGATCAGTACATAGTCTGGCACAAAGAGAACAAGTTAAAGTGTTGATATGATGTTAAATGTCTTCCACACATATATATATATGTTGACACATGTATCTCATACACACATACATACATATATATAATATATATAATTATATATATATAATGCTGACACATGTATGAAAGTGTAAGTGTTATAACTAAGGGAAGATAATGGCGTGTTACTTAACTAAATGTTGCCTAAATTACTTTATGTACTTGGTGTAACCTGCTGGTCCAGGAAGCAAACACAAAAATGACATTAATCATATTCCATGTCATTGAACAACTTCATAACAATATGAAACCTGGGCTAGAAACTGATTCTATGCACCAAACACAATGAAGTGGCATAAATCCTGTACGAAGCAATCACAGCATGGATGATTCAATGCTTTTACAATCTCCGCTCATGGTAAAGCAAATACTATATGATTGTAGACATAGGTTGTATACAGATATAAGAAATCCTAACATATATTCAACACGACAACATCCGAGATTTTTATGAAAGGCAATGCAGCAGTGGAAGCAATTTTCCATCCAATTACAAAGTTTTGGCAATATTTTATGACCATCATAACCTTCCTATTTTTAGATGTAACATGAGGTAAGTGTTTTGAATCTTGATGCCTATAGGTGTTTACCAGACATTTAATTTATATGGCTGAACTAGTATAAGACCCACTGAAAATAATAAACAGCTTCATTGTCATCCTATGTTAGCTGTGAAACTTTGATGTGTACATAGATCATTAAGATAGTGCTTTGGTGTTTTGGTTAAGGTCCCAATCTACATTGTTCAGGTTGCATGTTTCATTCACAATAGGTCTTGTGTTGATTAAGTTGTAGTCTAATAATAAAATGGGTATCTTTCAATTCACCACTGTGTGACTTTTAAGGTCATGCTCTAGTGTCATGGTTAAGGTCCAAATCGACATTGTTCAGGCAACACATGTTTTGAAAGACAAAATTTTCACAAATTGTTCGTATGAAATGGTAGATCACAAAATTTCCACACCACAACCACTTGGGGCCAGTTTAATTGTAAATTTTCCATTCAGATAAATGGCTTGATCTAAAGCTTGCATGTAATATCTAACCATGCTACATTAAGAACCTCCACAATTTTCTGACCAAATCAAGATACTCATTTTTTTATATTTAACCTCCATACTAAATGCACCCATTCACCAGACAGGAATCCTTCACACGACTCAATAGGATAATCCTATGTGCACTAGTAATAACATAAGACTAATCCACAAAACAAGCCTCATTAAGTAGACATCGATGAAACAAAGGCTAGGTTGACTAAGTGTATCTGTACCTTATGAAGTTCAAACACTCGTGAAATGATGTGCTCTGAACCAAATGTCACTCTTTTGATGTGTTTGTTATGGGTCTCTATTTTGTATGTCTATCTCCCAGAATCCCCACTAATCTAGTTTAAAATGGCTATCCTGTTTCATTTCTTGTCAATTAATGGATTTAGAATTAGTGAATCTGAAAAGAAAGATGACCGTCATCTTCCTACCGGGGAAGCACTTAGCCATATATTATAAAAATAGATTGATGGGTGAAAAGAGAGAGCTAAACAACAATGAGAAGCTGATATGAGAATTCTAGTAAAGATATCAGCCAAGTAAGAAAGTCAAAAGAAGCTCAAATAAGAAGAAGAAGCAGCTTGTATTATAGAACTTCCAATGATAAACACCATTTTAAAAGCTCCAAATTGATATCAAATAATAAATGGAATCTTGATAAATGAAGGTGTTACTGAATAGCGAAGACAGAAGCCACTTTAAAGTTCGAAGGCCACAAGTGACAGGGCTATAGAAAAAATTGAAATGATTACTGTCAATTGTGGAAGAAAATATTGTAGCTGTTATAGAAAAAGAATGAGAGATTCACAATTATGAATAGAGTTGACGAAGGAATTGCCCTGACTCGGCACATTAGTATCAGAAACATCAATTAAATAGGTCATGATAAGACCACCCAGACACGAAATCACTATCACGTTATTATCGGAGATTTCAAAAGACAAAGCCAGTTTGTGTCTCCAGGAAGGAATATGATATATATTTTTTTAAATCTAGGAATCCACCACACTCGCAGGATGGACATATAACCTCTACCGGGACCAGCCAGGAATACGATAAATTACCAACAAATGACTAGAACTAGTGAAATGCAGCTACATCACTTACTAACCAAACAATCAATTCTGCTTCACAAAATAATAGTAGAAAACAAGACATACAATCAGAGAGTGTGAGAGAGAACGCAAGAGATCAAGCCTCAAGGCCAACTATATGTGGATAATAGAATCAAAACTACATGTAGACAATCGGAGGAAGAGACAATAGAATCTGAATTCTGAACATGCACCAGCTGTTATGGGGCATTCATGGTAAGTACGAAACCAGAAAAAAAGAGATTTGCCTAACTAAAACAGCTAGCTAAAAAATTCATGTCAGTATAACTGCCAGTACAAAAATTGCATACACTAAGAACAAAGAATTTAATTTTAAAATTAACTAGCTATTTCACTTACTAGAATTTTTCAATTTTTTAATGAACTAGCTATTTCACTAACGAGAATTAAACCTAGTTAGAATTTTTCAATTTTTTAATGAACTAGCTATTTCACTAACGAGAATTAAACCTAGTTAGAAAATGTAGAGTCCTCTGTGAAAAAAAATAAAACAAACACAAGTACTCAGTCCTTAAATAAGTACCACGCAGCATGTCAAACACAAATGTGGCGTCTATAAGGATACAATATAGACCACATCCGGGATTTGAATATACCATGTACGTGTAGGTACTACTGCATTTTCTCAAACTCCTCGTAATGAAAGAGGTTATTTATAACTACTTTAGACTAGGAAATTCACAACATAACTAAGAAAGAATAAACGCATCCATAACGTCTCAGGCAAATACAAGTAACTAGAATTTTTGGTTTAATACCCTCAAATGTCATTTGTAATTTTAACATTGAAAAGGATTGGTCAAAACCAGTTTGTAGAAAGAGAAGGATAATGGAGTATCAAAAAGTGGGGTGCTTGGGGAAAAATAATGAAAACACTGCCATAATAAATAGCCCATAAGTAGTTCCATTCCTTACAGTTGCAATGTGTTTGCACAAATATTGTATAGTTCCTAAATACAGTAGCAGCAACAAACCAGAACCTACAATGCTTTGTAGGTTGTGTTATTGCATATCCTTTCATTGTTCAGTACTGCTAGTGCTTATAATCAGCTGGATAAAATTACAGGTACAATTTAAGGAATCATCGTAATACCATAACCTAATGAATTTGAAATACACGCTGCATACAGAACAATGGAAGCTTCTCAAAATTCAAGAATCACCCAATGTAAGAGAGAGATGAGGCATACCTGTTCAAGACCACCACAAGCAGTTACTTGTCTGTACAACAAATGTAGGTCTAATTCCTGGCCTCCTATGTTAGGAACTCTGCCCACGAAAAGCGAATAGTTAGAAAGCAAGGAATCTAACAAAATATATTCAGATATAGCATTCTTTCCTACCCGCTGCCTGTTCATGGACAGTAAATATACATATCAGGATAAACAATTCAATAGGAATGACAGACCGCTAGCTCAAAAACCAAACAACCATAAAGGTCAAGTAGCGGATGACACAAATGAAAGCTGTCTAAATGTGACAGCTACATTGCATGCTACAAAAAGTAAGTATGTACAGGGCAAATATCAGGCCCTGCATCAATTAAGAAATGGATTGTCAAAGACATAAGTGTCTTCTAAAAGACAGCATTTTATTTGAACCAAACTTAACAAACATACAAATTAAAGCTTCTTTTTCAGTACCAAAGGAAGATAAAAGCAGAGGAACATAGCAGCCCAGTTTCTTAGAAACACAGAACAGCAAAAAGGAAAGCAAATCAATAATGTTATTGATATTCATTTAGAGTAAAACTAATGCTTACCACAGATTCAACACTGATTATCATAGCAGGTTCTTTTCAACTAAATGATTCTATGGCTGAGATTTAGATAAACAACAATGATGGTGGGAATATCACACCCCCGAAAAAAAATGCAATCCATAACTAGCAGGCAGTAGCCCACATTCTTGTTAGGGTCCTACTGACCAAACCTTAGTTGCAGTACCAGGCTGCAAGAGTTTAGATTACAGACGCAGTCAACTCATAACAGTAGGCAACAACCCACCTTCTTAGGTGAGATATTCCATGTAGCTTAATTTACAGCGAAATGGAAATAAGCAAGACAACTATGAAGAACCAATTCACACAATCTACACTGCAAGACTTGATGACGGATCACTCCTAAGATATCATGTGACACTAAATGTGCAAATATCCAACAAAAACTGAAGTTTAAGGTGAACAACACCTACTTCTGAGATGCCTTGTCTAAGACAAGATAATTGATTTGTTCAAAGTACACGATAACGAAGAACATTCTTGCTCCCTCTTAGAAACCAAAAAAAATAATGAATTTGGAATCATAATGCTAAAGACCCTAGATTACAGGACCTAAAAAGTAAAGTGCAGACTCTAACATTCTCCAATAGGCCTTACTGGTTTGAGTGAAACATAAAAATACAAAAAAATAGAGCAACACTGGTAGTCTGGGACAAGGCACTGAATCTCCATAAGCATCTGGCCATAATTCATATGCTCTTTCAAGGGTAACCAAAGATACAATTCTTGTTTACATCGAGGTGTATAGTCTATAAATGCGGACGACTCACAAGCAACAGGATAAAGATTTGTTTGCGTCCTAATAATTAGTAACGCTCAATAGGCCATAACAGGCCTAAAAATGCACAAAACCCGTAAGCAGAACGCAATAACAAGCAATTTTGAAGAACACAACATCCAAATTCGACAAGGGTTACTCTTATTTCCTTACAGAAATCATGCCATGCTATGTTTGAGATTCTGCATAACATGAAATCAATGAAGGAGATAACTTTGCAATAACATATGACATGGAACAGAAAGGAGAAAAATTGGTGAAAATTTTGTTGTAATGTAGACATTAGAGAGTGTGAATTACCACTCACGTTAGGCTGGTTCCAAGACCTGCATGAAACTCGTTGAATAAAGCGCAGAAGTATGTACGGTTAGCGAGCAATGCCTCGTGTTCTGCTAGAGGAGATGGGTACACCTGTTGGCTGTATGGGTATCCCTGAAATACCCCCATCGAAGAACCCATATGATATTCTGCAAGCTCGCTTCCGTTTTGCATTGATCCACTCCCCTGCACATCCCTCTGCTCCTCCATTACAATTGGGTTTTGGGGAAACAAGCTTAAAATCTGGGGAGAACTTGCAAAATGCTCCCCCATATTCATCAAGGCTCTAATGAAATGGGCATCTGACTATCACTTCCGATGGAATCGGTATATGATGCTATGTGGCTGAAACAATGGGGGTTTGTGCCAAGAAAATGCCCAAATGCGGTGATCACCACCACAACGCGGTCAAAAGGATCGATCCCAACAGTAACAATTTTCCAACAGTTGTTAATTCTATTAGTTGTGGTTTCACCAAAGTCCCCACACAACAGAACTACGGTACAGCAGTCTCATATTAATATCGGCATCAACCAACAAAACAACTCACGTTATGCGCTGCAAATATGTCCGAACACCACTGATAAAACGTCGGCCAAATTTTGGTGGGTTCTGCCATTTTGGCCGTCTAAGTCAATTACGTCCTCGTTGTCGTTTCTTGGCCGTACGATTGATGGCCAGTTTCTCGTCATCCGACGACCAGCGCCCCTGCCCTTTTTGTTTTACCTTTTAAGACCTTCCCATATCACTTCATATATCAAGAATAACTGGGAATATGGAGGCGTTACTTTATCGATGGTGTAGGATCAGAGAAGTTTAATTTAATTTTGAGAGATTTATTTTAATTGCATATTTAATAAGCAGTTAAATATGTTAAATTAAAATAGAGTACTATTTTTTTTTAGATATATTAAATACAACAAATTGATAATATTTTTCACTTTAGTAAGGTTTACAAATTGTAATTTAATGATATCTTTCAGTTTGATAAAGTTTACGAAATGTATAACCATTCTTCGAAAAGGTGTAATTTTTTAAAAATATAATTAATATTTGTTAAAGTTAATTGATAAAATTTAAATTTAGTTTTTACAGGGTAGTTGAATTTGTAATTTGAAATTCTTTAATTTCTAGGGACATTATTTGGATACTTATGGATCATAATAGTATCTTATTCCTCGTTACTTTATATATTGAAAAATAAATGTATTTAAATATTTTTATCAAATAAAATAAAATATTCACTTTGAGTAATATAAATGAAATGTATTTAACAAATTATCATTAAACCAATGTTGAAATCTAATAGAAAAAATATCAATAAGAAGAATTTAACTGAATATTAATAAAAAAATATGAAAAGAAAAATGGAAAAATCAATATGTTAAAATGAATTTTTAAAAAGAGGAGTTTGTTAAAACTTGGTTCAAAGAAGTGTTGAAAAAATATAGCAATGTATAAAGGTGCACTAAGGTTATGATAATGAAGATGTTAATAGAAGGTCATGATAATGAAGATGTTAATAGAGAATATTATTATTTTTATATAACTAAATAAGTTTTAAAAATAAATTATTATTATTATTATTAGATTATGATGATTGCCATTATAATCTATTGGACTTTAAGAAAGTAAACCCTTAAGTGAGATTTCTTAATATTTTATATCTATGATTAAAAAAAAATCCTATATTATTATACTTTGATCGACTTAACAAATCAAGAAAATTAGTAGTGTGACAAAAAAAAAATTAAAAAAATAAATATATCATAATATAAAATTTTATATATATATCAAAATCGAGGGTGGCATAAAGACACAAGGGCCTGGTTAAACTATTGGGAGATCAATGAAAATGATGAATTGCAAAACATAAATAACATTAAAGATATTGTTACTTCTAAGTTCAAAGAAAAAATGTGGTGTGAGAAAGACTTAGCGTCTAAAAGAAAATTAAGTTATTATAAGAAGGTCATTAACCCCACCCTAGAAGATCAAAAGTATCTCTCTATTTTAACTAGCTCAAAGAAGAAAATTAATATAGCAAAGATTAGAACGAATTCTCATGAGCTCCATAGTGAAACAGGTCGTTGGGCAGTTCCTAAAACGCCATGGACTGAAAGGATCTGCCACATATGTGAGAATAGGAACATCGAGGATGAAAACCACTTCCTCTTAGAGTGCCCCGCGTATAACCACATTAGATCTCAGTTTCACAATCTTTGTTACAATACTGACCTTCCCAGCCTTTTACAATGTCAAAATTATAATGAGCTGGGAGGCTTCTCTCCAAGCTTTTTGAGCATAGGAATAAAATCTTAAATCAAAATAGATAATTTGTTTCTTTAGGTCCGATAGACCATTATTTGGTCTCAGTGGACGTTAACCACCATCATCATCATCATCATATAATATTTTAATATTAAATTTAAAATATATAATAATTTAAAAATAATAATAATAAGTATTATTTTAATTTTTCAAATAAATTTAAAAAATTAATATATAATTTTAAATAATATTTATAAAAAATAATTATTTCATTTTAAAGAAAAATATTAATATATCAGGTTTATATATATATAAATAATATAATATAATATTTTAATATTAAATTTGAAATATATAATAATTTAAAAATAAAAAATAAAAAAATAATTTTAATTTTTTTAACACATTAAAAAACCTATTAATAAAAAAACATATATAATTTTAAATAATATTTATAAAAAATAATTATTTTAATTAATAATTTTGAAATGTATTTTATTATATTTTATATTTGTATTAATTTAAAAATAAAAGTCATGCGGTTGGGAAACATCAACCACCTTTTAAAAAATATATATATTATAAGCTTTGGCCTTTCCCTTATGGGATAATCATGGGCATCACAATAACTAACTTTCTCTCTTCCATCCCCTATACTTTCATTTTTTTTTTGAATTATTATTATTTGCTTACCTTTTGGAAGTATCATTAATAAAATAATAAGCCATTTACCCTTCACTAAATCGTAAAAAACAAACCTAAATTAAATGTTGACTATGAACTTTTGATTTTGATACGGCCAATACCTTATCTATTTATATATAATAAGATATATGAATTTATTAATAATTATAATGGTCTTTAATATAATATTCTCATCAAATAAATTTTGATATAATATGATATCAATTTATTATTAATAATTGTAATGGCCTTTAATATAATATTCTCATTAAAAATATGAATACGTATTTTACTATTCTATTATATATATATACACGTGAGCCAATGATTAACGTGAAGGATTTTTATTATATAATATTTAAATATATACTTTAAAATCTCATTGATTATGTTATTTAATGTATTATGTTAATGATATAGATTTGATAAGAGGATGAGTTTAAAGTTTTTATTTAAGGATTTTTTTACAATGAAATATAGATTGAGGAGAAATTATTTTTTTTATTATTTAGAATGTTAGTTGTTTTTAGTGAGAATTTTTTGAAGTTTTTTTGTGGGTTTTTTTCGTCTAATTTTCTTAAAATTAGGCAGAAGTTTATTGACATCACAAATGTCTTAGGGGTTTTTCAAGGTTCTAAATCCATATATATAATTAAAAAACTAGTTTAAATAACACTTTCTGGTCTAATTTCTCTAAAATCAGGCAGAAGTTTATTGAAATCACAAATGTCTTAGGGGTTTTTCACGGTTCTGAATCCATATATATAATTAAAAAACTAGTTTAAATAACACAAATCAAGATTTCACCTCAATTTTGTCTTAGGGTTTTCAGGGTTATCCATATATACAATGAAAAAACCAGTTTAAATTAGACAAATCAAGATTTCACCTCATTTTTTTCGGACTTTGGAAAGTCCAAAAAGTGGCACTAAAGACAACTCCTTTAAAATGTATTTTAAATATATAAATAAATTTAAATCTTTGAGAAAAAATAAAATATTTAAATGGTAGATACTCAATAATTCAAATTTGTAATTTTAATAATTTGTAATGGTTTTGGCTAGGTTCAACCTAGTTTAAAAACTTTCCCATGATAGCCTTTTGGGGAGGATAAAAACTTTCCCATGACCTGTCCAAGCTCAACAGACCCTTACACAATCTTGGTATAGGTGGGCAAATTGTTCGTCCATCCAACATTAAGACTAGTCCCTCCTAGGCTTAGTCTAGTTTGGAAAAAAAAGTAATAAGATATGCAAAAACGTCTTTTCTTACTTTCTTTTTCAAACTAGATTGAGCCTAGGCAAGACCAGTCTTAATCTTGGATGGAAGAACAATTTTCCCACCTGTACAAGAATTGTGTGAGGCTTGGTTGAGCCTGGACACCCCATGGGAATGTTTTTATCCTCCATAGTGGCTATCGCCTTCAACCCCTCCCCATGAGATTTGAACAAGTGATCCAATGGGAATAAACCTCACACAAAAGAACTATTATACATCTCATGGGTAAGTTTTTCCACATTTTCATAGTTTTGATGAATTAACGGATTTGAAAGGTAGGTAATGTTATAAATATTTGAAATTAAGATTTAATGCAAGCATACACATGACATTTTAAGGGAAAGTGATTTTCATCCTCCACCTTCTTAGTATCACCAAAAAATGACAAATTCTTTCATCCCATAATACTTAAAGAACTATACTATTTCATTATGGAGAACCTGCGAGTTTGTTCTTATTTAATAATATCAATTTGCTTATTTAAGCTATCTATAACAAATACATACTATTGATCTTCTATATTTGGGTTAATGCCTCTTTATAATATCTTAATTATTTCGCATTCTCTATTTCTTTATCACACCATAATTTCTCCATAAATTTAGTTGTGACAATATATTTAATGGCATTAATATTCTCGAGAGTGACCTCCTCTCATATTCTTTAATGGTTTAGTCAAGACTAAGCATCTTTATGCCAACCCCTTTTAAGCTAGAGGTGGCTTTGACTGGAGTTTGAAGTAATCTTAGGAAGTTTATTTTCTTTCATGTTTGTTAAATTGTGCTCTTGTGCTTGTATGTTAAGTATTATCCATAATCATACTCTCAATGGGTGAACAACTAGTTTATATGATCAAGATATGAAAGGGAATATTTCTTTTAATTTTAACATTATAAATTATATAATGCTTCTAGAGTTGCTCAATTTTCCTACATAATTCTCTAGAGATATTGTAACCCCAAAATTCATATTCATATAATATAAGAGGACTAATAAGAGTTCCAAAAAGGAGTTTATTTTTTCCCATAACCACAATTGTTTTTAAGATCAAAACAGACTTTCCACCCTCCATTACACCTTTTACGAATGCCACATTTCTAGTTAAGCTTGTCACAAAGGTTAGTGTAACACCCTTAAAATGACCTTTGTATGTGATGTACATATCATGTTTAGGTTAGTGAGCAGAGGACTAATTTATGGCCAATGTAACCATGTACATATGTGTTTTAGGCTAGTGTGCCTATGTTTATGTGTTTTGAAGTCAAAGAGCCTAGTTTTGTAAATATGAAATCACATGCATATTAACAAATACACCACTGCTACAAACCAAGTCAGACAAGAGAGTATGGGGGGCTAAGACTTCACAAGTGTGGAAGGGGGCTAATGGTTAAATGTTGAAGGGCTTAAGCCTAGGTGGCTAAGTTATTATTAAAATAAGCCTAAGTCAAAAGAACACATGTGTTTTATCCGAAGTCCATAAAGTGACTTTAGAAGTTTCCATGTGTCAAAAGAGGAACATGCACATAAAAGTAGAGGGGGTTAATGTTTTTCTAAACACATACATTACATATTCCCAATTGCGAAGAGTATGGAATTCCTTCCTATTAAAGGAAGCAAGGTGACTCTGTGGCATGTGTGACCATGGTAAAATCCTTGGTGGATTTGGGGAAAGGGAGATATCTCCCTAGGGAAAGGGCTAAATAGGTACCTAGAAACCTGGAGGGAAGTTGGAACTCCTGAGAAAAACACAGGGCTCTAAAACATCCTTGATTCTCCAAATTGGACACCCTAGAAGTGTAATCATACAACCCAAAAAGATTGTGGGTGCAAAGAAGGGGGTGCAATACTTGGATTGTATAGGCTAATGGGGGATGTAAGACTATTGATATGAGGTTGATGGGTTGGTATCTTATCTGGTTGTATTCGATAATAGATACTTTCCTGGCTTTGGATAAGCCTTTATGTTTGTGGAGTCATGGCCCCAACTTACGGTTAACCAATTGTTGAGATGTTATGAGCAATGTTGTTTATGGCTAGGTGGAACATCGGAGGTCTACAGTTAGTCAACGCATCTTTGCAAATAAGTAATTTTAAAATGTGTTTAATTGGTTTCCAATGTGCTCATTTGCTTATATGTGTGTTGCATATGGTTGTGTATGTGTGTGTGTGGGGGTGGGTGGGTGGTTTCTACATTATAAGTGTTTTCTGCATAAGATATCTGCATGACATGGCCCAACAGAATTTATGGAATATCAGAGGATAAACAAAATTGTAATATACTATGATGAGTTAGATGGAAATTGAAGAATTTACCTATGCCCCATCCGAGTAGGCATCAAGGTGATTGAATATGTCACAGTCACCTCTAAGATATTTGTATCAATTACCTTCTTTGTAATTGTAATACCCAAAATTAGCATAAGTGATCTTTTGGGATTTGATTATCATAACTTTTGTTTGTTGTTATTTTTTACTAGTATACCCATGCTAGTTTAGAAATCCTTGATTGTTCTCCAATGCTTATCAATATCAAAGTGGCATATTACCATAAGAAAAATATCAACGATATAAAGAAGAAGGATGATAACTATTCCAATTAAACTAGTGCCATCATAACCAACTTTTTCCAAACATGCATTTAACTTGTCAATTTATATGTCAAACATTGAAGAAATTTTAATATTTAAAATGGATCTATTTAAAAAATAAATAAAAGAAGAAGAAGAAGAAGAAATTAAGACTTATAAATTCTCAATGAGGGAAAAAACTACCTTTTTATCATGTTTTTTTTACATATCTCCTCATAAGTTTACTCAAATTTCAAATGTAGGCATTTGTTGGATGTGAAATTAAATTTTGCATCCAATGATTACCTACTCTATACATTTTCGATAAACCTATGGTAAGAAAATTTGGAAATACATGAAAAAATGTGTTTCTTGAAAGGGAGAGGAATTGACCCATACTATGCTTTCTCCTTAATTAGATGGACCCATACTTCCCACCAAACCTTGTAGTTATAAGGATGAAATTTGTATTCAATAACTTCAATCTTTTTTCCATATGGATGGGCAATCAATCTAGTATCTAACTTGAAATACCTTTCCCCATCAATTTTGTCAAACATGTAATAAGAAGAAACATGTTGCTACTCTACAATGGGGTCTAGAAATTTTTGTGTAATGTGTTCATTTAAATGTGTTTTAGTATCCATTGTAATGCATGCACTTCTCAATATTATTTTTTTCTAACTTAATAACTTGTTTGATTTCCTCATGTTATGGATATATATTGCTATTTCTTATATCCTTTGAAATGATGAAGCATGAGTTATATTTCCAAAAAGACACATTTTTTTCATGTACTTCTTGTTTATCTCATTATGGGTATATGAAAAATATGCAAAGTAGGTACTCCTTGGATACAAAATTCAATTTTATATTCAAAGAGTGCTTACACTTGAAATTTGAATAAATCTATAAGGATAAAGGTTGACGTGGTTTTTGTCTTTCCATGTGAAACTATTCATCCTTATGGTTTACATCATCATCTTGAATATTGTTGCCTATTTTTTTCTAAAGGAATGGATAGAGAATATTATATTAATAAAGTTGGGCTTTGGCCCAAAACCATTACAATTCTTCTCAAAACAAAAGTTACTAGAATTCTTTGAAGATTCGGGATTGAGAACATAGGTTCAATATCCTTAATTGAGAACTCCATAGTACACAAAACTTGTTCCCATTCCAGCTAAATTTTTTCCAAAAGACACCTAAAATCCAAATATATTTTCATCACTTTCTTAA
Source organism: Pinus tabuliformis (assembly GCA_031772625.1). Lineage (NCBI taxonomy): Eukaryota > Viridiplantae > Streptophyta > Pinopsida > Pinales > Pinaceae > Pinus > Pinus tabuliformis. The sequence goes on from CM062815.1 coordinate 1,142,985,225, forward strand.
CTTAGTGTGATTTCAGCTTTGATTGGCTTCTCCTTATCCTTGGAGAGTTATTTTCTGTTTTTTTTCCAACTTAGGTCCATCCCATGTTTTCTGGTGAATCTGTCTTGTCACCATTCTTTGAATGGTCTCTATTGGTAGTTGCATTCTTTTGACCCAATGAAGGGTCTTCCACATCTACCTTGTAACACCCTCCTCCCACATCTACCCAAGTAACCGAACAATCGGGGTAAACATGTGATGAGAAGTTACTATGATATGATTCAACCTCCTAAGTCACATTAAGGAAGTGGAACTGATGGAAACACACCATAAAAACCTTCAACATTAGCAATAGGACTCCTAAGAACCATCCCAACCTTTCTGGTAACCAACCCCTAGGTCCCATTGAGGTTTTAGACCACTTGACCCCCAGACGCTCCCATGATATGGGCTTGACAACATCCAGGAGGCTCTAGACGCACTCATGACAAAGCATGCCAACATCCATGGACTATTTTTCTTAGTGTTGTGTCAGCGTCCCCAAGATTTGAGCCACTTTTTAAGGCCTAGAGCCCAGGTCACTACCCAGAATTGAATGAAACCTTCAAAACAGAAAGATAACAAGGAAATGATGACACAAGTGCAATTACTTGAACAATCCCTTGACTGGACCCCTACTAGCCATGACATGCATTTCATCAAACATATCACAAATATGTAAACTACAAGTGTAAAAAAAAAAAATCTAAGCATAGGGGTCTCATACTCAGCTGAGAATCACTAAGAAGCATTGATGCCTCAACACATTAGCTGCAGTTTCATCCATTAGGTCATAGATACATTGTCCATCCATTTACAAGTAAAAACATGATGAGAGCCATAAATAGCTATTTTCATAAAACATATACATAACCAACATAATAGCAACAAAAATACCAAGGAAATCATAGCCATATGATCCACATATAAACCAGTATAATACTCATAGAAATACAAAGAGAAATAACCTCATTTGATGATGCAAAATCCAAACCCGTGATGGGACTACCACATTCCACCCGATTGTAGAATGGCTAAGCCAAATCCCTCTTCAACCATTCACCCCCGTGCAATATTCCAATCATGAATGTGGGATATCATAGAACACATCAATCCAAAACCATCCAGGGCTTCTAGAGGCCAATCACCTCAACCCATCAAATAGTGATTCCAACTAATAGTCGGACATCAGAAAACCATCATTAGATTGGTCTCTACCCAAGCCTTCCAAGGCTCGAGAGCGTATGTTCCAAACAAGGCTTTCAGGACTAGTAACTCAACCCACAACTTATCCGAGCTTCTAGAGCGTTTGTCCAACCAGGGCTTCCAGGACTAGTAACTCAACCCACTAAGGGCTTCTAGAGCATTTGTCCAACCAAGGCTTCTAGGACTAGTAACTCAAGCCATGTTGTTAGAGGGCTTCCAGGAACTAGTAACTCAACTAAAGCTAAAGGGAACATGAGAACCAAACATAAAAACAAGGAAATAAACCCACAAAACCATGGTTATCCAAGAAATGGTAAGGCTAGGAAAATCCACTAGCAATCTAGGCAATCCTCCATGCCAGTGACAGATCATGACCAATAAACCACATGCATATACCATGCATGCCAAAACTAGTGAGGAAAACATACATGCAACTCAGTACCTACAAGCAAAACCCATTGTAGTTGTTGATCTTGATGTCCTCTTGCGCTTTCCTATTCTTCCTTTGCCTTCTTTCTCCAAAGCTGCAAGTATGCCACACTCTCCAAGAGTGCTCCAATAAAACTATAAGTGTCCAAGAATGAGAGAGAGAGAGAGAGAAAGCTCCAAAATTGAACTGAAAAAAGTCTATGAACTAATCCTCAGAAGCCCTTTTATTAATGAGGCCTCTATTTTCTTCATTTTCCATTATTTTCCTTCATTTTGCTCCTCACATGCAACCTGTGACCTTTCACCTCCCTTTTCTCCTCATTTCCATTATTTTCATAAATAAATCTATCAAAAAGCCATTTTTCCTTTCTAAAGCCTTTGCCATTGCCTTTTCCAATTTCCTTAGCCATAATAAACCAAATGAACACCCACTAGGATGTTTTTCCCAACATTCGACTTGGAATAAGTGTCCCATCAACTGTGGTTATTATTTTACCTTTATTAACTTTTATTACATGGAATTTTCACCAGGGTTGTACAGAACCTTCCCCCTTAGGGAACACTGTCCTTAGTGTTCAACAACACTTATAACCATAAGATTGTTGTAAGAAAAACAAATTTCCGATGGAGCTTTATAACTTATCTCGTTGCAGTATTTACAATTATCAACCCGTTGAGAATCAAACCAACATGAAAACATAACAAGTATAACATCATAAATGACATGACACCCATACTGCTTATTGGAGCTTTATAACATAGCTCATGATGGTATTTACATCCATATACATATGTACATATACGAAAACATCACCAAACATGTACCAAAACATATACCAAAGACATATACCAAACATCATACTAAAACTGCTTTGCCTCAACCGATAAACAATAAAGGATACATAGCCCGCATCTAATCCGCCATCTCCCATGTAGCTTCGTTGGGCCCAAAGTGCTTCCACTACACTTTAACCTACTCGATTTCTCGTTTCAAAGCATGAGCACCTTTTTTTGCAATGTGCATTGAGGCTCCAACAGGAATTCTCCATCTGGTTCCACCTACAATACATACCAGTCAATCACATGATCAACATCTTTAACATACTTCTTAAGCAATGACACATGGAAAACATCATGGAATTTCACTATTGGAGGGAGTGCAAGTCGATAGGTTATTGGCCCAATCCTCTCAATAATACTAAAGGGTCCACAAAACTGTGGTGCGCACATGATCCAATCCGCAAAGAACTCTTCTTTGTTTTGAGTAACCTGGAACTCCTTGAACAACCTGTTTCGATCTTCATAACTCTTCTGCCTATCCTATGCTACTTTCAAATTCTTCTTGATTACATGCATTTCTTGTTCCATTTCCGCCAACATGTTCGGTCCAATTAACACCATGTTCACCAAATCGCTCCAACTAATGGGAGTCTTGCAACTTTGCCCATACAATGCCTCAAACTAACTCATCTTCAAGGATTCCTGATACCCATTGTTGTAAGTGAACTCTACCAGTGGAAGATACTCTTCCCACTTTCGTTGTTGATGCATAACATACATCCTCAACATCTCCTTCAATATCATGTTGACCCTCTCTATCTGTCCATCTGTCTGCGGATGATAAGTTGTACTGAAGGCCAATTTTGTGCCCAAACCTACAAAAAACTCCTTGCAAAACTTGGAAGTGAACTTTGCATCCCTATCTGACAAAATATTCTTTGGAAATCCATGCAATCAGACCACATCTCTAATGAATACATTTGATACATTGCTAGTTGAGAATGTAGACTTCACTGGAATGAAGTGTGCTACCTTTGTCAACCTGTCCACCACTACCATGATGAAATCATGTTGTCTCACTATCCTTGGCAACCCTGTGATAAAATCCATGGCAATGACCTCCCATTTCCATTCAAGAATCACAATCAGTTGTAGCAGTCCACCTGTATGCTTACACTGTCTTCACACACTGACAATCGAAACACCTAGCCAAAAACTCTGCTACATCCTTCTTCATATTCGACCAATAATAAAATTTCTTCACTGCGGTCAATGTATTATGATAGCCTAGGTGACCTAAATATGGTTTCGCATGAAACTCCTTCAAGATCACCTTCTTGAGCTCACTACTGTCTGACACACATATCTTGTCTCTCAATCTAATGAATCCATCTGTCGTGAGGCGATAGTCCACATCTTGTGCACCTGCATCTATACCTGTACCTATTCCTGTTATCACCCCAAGAAACTCTCCTAGGTTGTATCTCAAAGATGCTCAAGAACATTACAAACTCAACACAAGTGTTGGAAATAGGTGGATGAATGGAAGGAATGATGCATATTCAAGCCAGATAACCACTTCTACTATGCTTAACCCCAGACATGGGTGAACACCCCCAGACTACAAGGCTTTAGACCACCAATTACTCACAGTTTGAGGAACAGGTGAAGATGGAGAATACTGACCACACCAACAGATGCACAGGACCTTGTGATGGCTGGCTGCAACCAGTTAAAAGGTCTGTAAATCTATTTCCTAATGCACAAACAGGATGACAGCTCTCTGGCATTAAAATAACATAAACTTGCATACACATTCAATGATACATACTAGAATTTAACATAGAGGTGGGATGAAAGCCCCTCTAATGCTAAACATCAAGAGCACATGAAAATGCATAACAGGCACAACCTGGAACAAAGAAGAAGTGGAAAGTGAGCAATTAACAGCAAAAGAAGCTTATATTAGCTGAAAATGAAGACCAGACGCTGCAGGTATCACAGTAGTTACAGTCTCCAGAAGTTGAACCTTACATCAAAATAAATCCATCAACCCCATTACATCTGTTTTTGGGTATCTATGGAGTTTGTTTACAAAATTGCTCTATTGCTTTATGCGTGGAGGGGTCATAATGGACCATCAACCACCTTAACTCTCTGATACAATCTGATGCTTCAATAAATTGGTTTGACATTCTCTGTTGCTCAGCTGTCCTTCCTACATAGGTGGAGTATAGTATGAAACGAGCTCCATTACTGATAAGTACATTTAACCGCTCGAGGCATTTCCTTCTTGCTTTTTTGACCATTCTTCCTTGAATGTCGTGGTTGAAGAGTGATTGTGCTAGGTACAGGGTAGCTGATCACTTCATCCTTCGGGTGTATAGAATGGTTGTGGACGTGAAGGCTGCATGGCGAGCAAATGAGCGGGACCGGGAGTAAACAATAGCCGTTGGATCAAGTGAATGGGAGGCAGAGATCTATCGGCGGGAGGCATCGGGAGGAAATGGAGGTGAAAATGATTGTGAACCGTCGGATCTTGTAGATGGACGACAGATATTGATTTGTAGTGGCTATCGGAAATAGCGGGAGCAGGCGAACGAGGGTCGTTGGATCACGAGGTGGGCAGATCCAACGGTGATCAGAGGTTGAAAGTACGTGGATGATAACGAGTGGGGGAACGGGCGGGACGGTGGTAAGTGGTTTCCCCGCACCGCCTATGGAGGAGGGCGGTAAACGTATGCGGGGGGCGCGATCACAATCAATGCCTGACACATGGTGGATGGGACGTGTAAAAAACCGCCGATATCGCGAGTTAATGCGTGGGAAAGTTTTGTTAGCGGGAGGTGCGACTGTCATTGGATTGCAGCGGGGGTTGATCGGATGACGGGGAGATGAACGAGGTTTAGCGGGACTGATGTGACAGGGGAAATCCGCAGGTAGCGCTTTTTTGTGAAGGCGCGGTTATATGGGTTAAACCTTAGCGCTGAGGGTCTTGGCTGAAAAGGGGTTTATACAGGGTTTTGGAGGCAAAATGGAGGAAAATAGGGGTTATAAGGGTATAAAGCAAATGAATGGGGAGGGATGAAATAAAGTGTTATGAGCTCCCTTCTTGCAATAACACACGACCATGGTAATAATTTGGTTCTTCAAATGCACAAGCGCATAGCAGAGCTAACACTGGCTCCTTCTGGGGATGAGATCCTCCCTGTGAGGTCTCAAGAACCTATAGATCAATGCCTTTCCAGATGAAAACAAATTAGCCAAAATTCCTAGTGTTCCATTGGGCATGGAGTCTGACTGAACCTACACTAAAACTGATAAAGCAAACTGAAGTGCAACAACTGTCCCTTACACAAAAAGGAACAGAATCTAAGATGGATGGTTTAAAGAAAGGTGTAGAAGCTAAGATGGACTGTTTAAAGAAAAGCGTAGAAGCTAAGATGATTGATGTGGAAGCTAAGATGGATGATTTGAAGATAGATTTGAAGACAGACATGGACGAATTGAAGGTAAATGTGAATAAGTTGCTACAAGAAATGGGCACTAAGGGTGAAAGGGTATTAAAGGAAACTCATGATGACAATAAAAAAAATGTTAATCATGATTCCGTAGATGCTAATGTTGGATTGAAGACTCACCATATTCCAAAAATCGATATGAGGAAGTTTGATGGCAAGGATCCTGCCACATGGATATTACAGATGGAGCAATTCTTCGATCTCAATAATGTGCAAAACACACAAAAGGTACATATGGCAACTTTATATTTGGAACCAAATCAGTTTGTATGGTATCAATGGCTTTGCACTCGTAAACAATTTATCACTTGGGCAATTTTTACGGAAGAATTGATAGCACATTATGAGGATACAAAAAACAACACTTTTTTTAGCCAATTGATAAGTCTCAAACAAAAGGGTTCAATAATGGAGCACATTGAGGAGTTCCAAAAATTGAACATAAGGGTAAAAGATATTCCAGAGGAGCATAGGATTGATGTGTTCATAGGATCTTTAAAGGATAATATCCAACATGATGTTCGCCTTTGGGAACCTGATTCATTAGAGAAGGCATTCAGGTTAGCAAGAAAAATGGAAAGCAAAATTATGGCAACCAGGAAGCATACCACTCACAACTATAAAGACGGAAGTTTTGTTGCCCCTAGTCTTCCACAACCTATAAGGTTGACACCACAACAATTGGAAGAAAAAAGAGCAAAAGGGCTTTGTTACAGTTGTGATAGCAAATACACTAAAGGTCATAAGTGTGCTGAGAAGAAATTATTCTACATAGATTGTGAAGAGGAAGAAGAAAAGGAGCAAGAAAGGTCAAAAGAAGAGGATATACTCCAGGAACAAAGCCTAGATGAAGAACAAATAAATCCGACCATATCTTGTAATGCATTGGCGGGAATTACCACTCCTCAAACCATCAAGATAGAAGGACAAATCAAGAAGAAAAAGGTAATAGTTTTGATTGATTCAGGAAGCACCCACAATTTTATTCATTGTAAGGTAGCAAAAGAATTGAATTGCTTCCTATATCCAGCACCAGAGTGTCAAGTGATGATTGCAAATGGAGGAACAATAAATTGCTCTGGAAAGTGCCATAATATCAAGCTATCCATGGGAGAATATGTATTGACTAGCCCAATGCTTTCCATTCCAATGGGAGGTGCTGATGTTGTACTAGGAGTCCAATGGCTACAATCCTTGGGTACAATAGCTTTTAATTTTCAAGAAATTTTCATGAAATTTTCTACGGAAGGAAAGGAAGTTGAATTAAGGGGTATTGCAGGGAAACCAGGAAAGATAATCAGCTCTAATGGTATGACAAAGCTTCTAAAAAAGGAGCAAAGAGGTGTAATTGCACAATTATGTTCGCTAGATGTTTCCACATCGGAATCATCTATTTCTCCAGATCTCCAAAAAGTCCTGGACAATCATTCCAAGGTATTTGAGACTCCCAAAGGTCTCCCACCTATGCGTGATCATGATCATGCTATTCATCTGATTCCAGGAAGTGTTCCTCCAAACATCAGGCCGTACAGATATCCCTATGTCCAAAAGAGTGAAATTGAACGTATGGTTGCAGAAATGCTAGAGGCTGGTATAATTCAACCGAGTCAAAGTTCTTTCTCTGCTCCAGTAGTATTGGTGCACAAGAAGGATGGATCATGGCGCATGTGTCCGGATTATAGGGAGCTCAACAAGCTCACTATTAAAGATAAGTTCCCCATTCCTGTCATTGATGAATTACTGGATGAATTGCATGGATCAATTTACTTCACCAAGTTGGATCTCGTTCAGGATATCATCAAATCAGAATGAAGATTGAAGACATTCCGAAAACAGCATTTAGAACTCATGAGGGTCATTATGAATTTTTGGTCATGCCTTTTGGCCTTACCAATGCACCTTCAACATTTCAAGGTTTGATGAATTCAATTTTCAAACCATTCCTTAGAAAATTTGTGTTAGTATTTTTTGATGATATACTAATCTACAACAAGTCTTGGAAGGATCATGTTGAACATGTTGACAGGGTGCTACAACTATTGGAGGAGAAACAATTATATGCAAAAAGATCCAAATGTTTCTTTGGAGTCCAAGAGGTGGAATATTTGGGTCATATTGTATCTCATGAAGGAGTTAAGGTAGACCCTAGCAAAATTAAAGCCATTAAGGAATGGAAAATCCCCACATCCATAAAGCATCTGCGAGGATTTCTCTGGTTGACAGGGTATTATCGCAAGTTTGTTAAGAATTATGGGAGAATAGCAGCACCTCTAACAACATTATTGAAGAAAGATGCATTTTCATGGACTCCAGAAGCAACAAAGGCCTTTGAACATCTTAAAGAGGCAATGTGCCAAGCACCGGTCTTAGCTACACCGGACTTCACAAAAACCTTTATTGTGGAATGTGATGCTTCAGGAAATGGAATTGGTGCTGTTCTAATGCAAGATGAAAGACCCATTGCTTTTGAAAGTCGTCCAATCAAGGGAAAGTTTTTAAGCAAAGCTATTTATGAGAAGGAAATGTTGGCAATACTCCATGCACTTAAGAAATGGCGACCCTACCTAATGGGAAGACACTTCAAGGTAAAAACGGATCATGATAGCCTTAAATACTTTTTAGAACAAAGATTATCCTCTGAAGAGCAACAAAAGTGGGTCACAAAGATGTTGGGTTATGACTTTGAAATCATCTACAAAAAAGGGAAGCAAAATGTGGTGGCAGATGCACTCTCAAGAAAGGATGAGGATGTGGAAGCATTGTTGTGCGCCATTTCTATTATCCAACCAGATTGGATAAATGAAGCAAGGGAGGAATGGAAGAATGACGAAGAAGTGTGGGCACTTATTCGAAAGTTACAACAAGATTCCAGTACGTCTGATACATTTAGCTGGCAAAATGATTCGTTATGGTACAAAGATCGCTTATACCTCTGTAAGAATTCCCAGCTAAAACAAAAGATTCTTATGGAATTGCACACTTCTCCCTTAGGAGGGCACTCAGGATTTTTAAAAACTTACCACAGGGTTAAGAAGGAATTTTTTTGGGATGGCCTTAAATCAGATATTCAAAAGTTTGTGGCGGAATGTTTGGTTTGCCAACAAAATAAAGTTGAAACAATTAAGACACTAGGTCTATTACAACCTTTATCCATTCCAAGCCAACGTTGGGAGGAGGTTTCAATGGATTTTATCACAGGTTTACCCAAGTCTGAGGGAAAGAGTGTCATCATGGTGGTAGTTGACAGACTTACCAAGTATGCACACTTTTGTGCATTATCACATCCATTTAAAGCCAGTACAGTTTCTACTGCATTTATGGAAACAATTCAAAAGCTACATGGAAACCCAAAGATTATTGTAAGTGACAGAGATCCCATTTTCACTGGAAATTTTTGGACAGAATTATTTTCTTGTCTTGGTACTCAGTTAGCTCATAGCTCATCTTATCATCCTCAATCTGATGGGCAAACTGAGATAGTAAACAAATGTTTGGAAGGATATCTTCGTTGCTTTGTATCTGATAAACAGACACAATGGGTCAAATGGTTGCCTCTGGCTGAATGGTGGTATAACACTTCCTTCCATACAACAACAAAAATGACCCCATTTATGGCACTTTATGGGTATCAACCACCATCCATCACATCATATTTAAGAGAAAATTCTAAGGTTCAGGCAGTGGAACATCACATCGAACATCAACAACAAGTCCTCCAACTCTTAAAGGATAACCTCGTGTTGGCACAGAATAGAATGAAACAACAGGCAGATCAACATCGCAGTGAAAGAAGTTTTGATGTAGGTGATTGGGTATTCCTACGGCTACAACCATATAAGCAAATGTCCCTCAAGCAAGCTAAGAAGGATAATAAATTATCACCAAAGTATTATGGTCCGTACAAGGTGTTGCAAAAGATTGGTACTATGGCATACAAATTGGAGCTTCCTGCAGCTTCTCGATTGCACCCAGTTTTCCATGTTTCATGTTTAAAGAAGGTTATAGGCGACAAGCTCCCAGTTCAAACAATATTGCCAGAACTTGACGAGGAAAGAAAAATTATATTGGAACCGGAAGCAGTCACAGAAAGAAGAACTCGACAACTACGAAATCGTTCAATTTCAGCGTATCTTATCAAGTGGAAGAACTTATCCGCTGAAGATTCCACATGGGAGGATGAGAATTTTATGCAGAAGTATCCAGAACTACTCAAGCGTTGAGGACAACACTTTTTTGAAGGAGAGGGGCATGTTGGGTCCCTATAATACTAGTGATTACCCCATTACTATTTTAGTTATACCCCTTATTAATATTGTTGTGCCCCTATTACCCCCATATTGTTATTACTGTTCCCCATAGAATCCCTCTATTGTTATTTTTGTGGCTTTATATTATTATTGTTAGGTCGGCTGGATTATATTGTGACTCCTTAGACTCCTATATATAGAAAGGAGGTTTTGTCATTTGAATCATCCAAAAATTGTTCATTTATGTAATGTAAAGGAGGTTGCCCCCTCGAAGAGGCTGAATTCTAAGGCGTTGATCTATCTTTTCTATATTTTCTTGAGCTGGTTTCATAACAGGATATCAGAAATGTTTGGAGTAACGGAGTCTCTGATGTTGTTGGAACACTTGTTCTAACTTTAACAGGAGATTTGGAACCGGTTAAACGAGTTCGCTTTGTCCGTACTAGCTTCGATTCCGGAGACAAAGACGGTTGACTCGTAAGCCTCTGCGAACGACGGGGTTTCAATTGACTTTCTTCCACGATTGCGGATTACTTGATCAACTAAAAATAAAGGGGAAGTATGTTTCCGAATTAAATGAATTTTAGACGCTTTGACACAACTTGTTTTTTCAATTTTTAAGAGTCGAGAAAAAACAAAAGATGACTCTAGTCACCTTCGATTTTTAATGAGCCTGAAGTGACAAGTGCTCAGATGGACCTTTTCCGTTAAAGAGTCTGAAAAGGAACGAAAGGGACTGCTCTGGAAATCTAGGTAGAGGGATTACCAAACCAATCGCAAAACTGCAGAATACTTTTTACGGTACGGCAGTCAATCTTCCCGAATGCTGTGTTCAGTGCATTGCGATCGATAGGGCGGCAGACACGGCTTCCTATGGATAAAGGATTAAGCCTATTGTGGTCTCCCAAAATATACTCGACGGTACATGGGAGCACAAGTCCGTATTGGCACTTATCGTCTCAAAGTGGAGGAATCACCCAACCATCAGTGAGAACAACAGTTACCAGGCTTTACGACGCCAGAATACGTCTCTAGCCTGGACTTCTAAATATTGTGCGTTAGGTTCCAAAGCATTGTTAGATTCATTGAATTTATTTTATAGTTGATCTTGTTTATGAAGTTTGCCTTTCAGGTTCACCGTGAGATGTAGTATAATTCCTAAAATGCAATCTAAGATGATAACCAATCTTTTTACCTTCTTTGTGCAATGAAAATCCTAGCTACTAAGGAAAGAAAGACAAAATCCTTTCACAAAGAGCAAAGAGCACACTCTAAATGCACTTTCCTAAATCAAACCAATCAGACTGTCTAAATGAAAATGCACATGCATGTATTTGTTTTCGACTTTCTTAGTATGTAGATGATAAAAAGAAAGTTGATGCACAAATCTGAATTACTTTTCAAGCGACAGTTATCAACAAGTTTCTTTTCGAAATAAAAAATGGAGGCAATCACAACACCTTACGATTTGGAAATGAATACTTGTTTTTGACACTAGAAAAATTACAAATTCAGACCAAAAACAATAGTAATAGGATAATCGACTATCTACAGCAATCAAACTCTTTCCTATGATAGAAAACGACACTTGCGACACTTTCAAATCAAAGGACGACAGTGCGATTATGTTACTTTTTGCAAAGGAGAACTGAAAATGACTCAACAAACACACAAAAACATTTACAGTTCTTTTGTACAAAGGAGGCGGAATAACAGCAAGGAAAAGGGGTTTCAAACAGAGATATACTGATCACAGGCAGCAAAATTCATGAATAGAACTGGAAAGAATGAATCACAGAAACCAAAACTGCACAATGCCTAGTCTGATCAGCGCACCTGTAACACAGGGAATTTGAAATGCAGTGCACCTACTACACTCGGGAAGTGCACTGAATTTCAGATTCTCAGAACAGTACATGTGCTGGGCCAGAAACGAGACTTTGCTTGGGTTCCGGGTCACAGTTTGCAGTTCAGTTCATGGGTTTTGGCCGGGCAAAAGGTAATCAGCAATGCAACAATCAGGGGTAGATCTAAGGAGGATCTAAGAGCTATCACAAGGGGCAATCAGAGAGTTTGTGAATCAGTTGTTTAAATCATAAACATATCCCGGAGATTGACTGAAGCGGCATTTATCTACTTTGCATTTGCATAGCAAATGCAGTTCGAAAGCTACCTGACACGAATTCAGACTCCGTCTGTAAGTTTATGAAATAGACAACAAAGAAGATAAACAAACAAACTAATTCGTCCCCAGCGGAGTCGCCATTTTGTTACAGGGAAAAGTGTCTAATCAGAACTACTTATCCCACTAAGGTGTGATAGCTACCTTAGAAACAAACAAAGTAAAGCTACTTTCATTTTTCCTTTATGATGTATAGATAGAGAAGAACAAAGAAGACCAACCTCTGTCTTGCGCTAATCTCCTGGTTCGATTCCTCTCCTTCTTGATAGTCTTTCGCTACTTGTTCCCTTGCACGCCCAGCTTCACAGAGTACCTGTAAGATCACAATAGCATAGCACTATACAAGAACATGGATCTATAATCGTAAACAATCTAGGATCAGACGTAAATTGACCATACAAATGCAACAAACATAAATGACACAAGAGTATGGAGGAAAACTTGAATAGCTTTTATTGATAAACAAGAAAGAGCCAAAGGGAGTTACAACCAGTTGTTCTGACCCAACATCATCCTCTCAGCAAGGAAGCCCCTTTTCACCTCATACAAAGCTTAGATCACCCAACAATCTGATGTTTGTCTCAAGAAACCAACAACAATTCCTTATAATATGCAAAATTCCAGCCTCCTGGATCTCTGGGATGAGGGATCCATATATAGACATCTGTAAGGGAGATGAGTCAGCTTGTGATTTGATTAGTGTCTTCCCTCTGATAGTTCTTGCTTCCACTTGGAGATTGATGATCTCTTACTCATCCTTGGTCGAATTCAGAGAGGCAAGTGTCACAAGAGAAGTTTCTGGAAGCTTCCATTGCCTCTCCACCTCACCGAATGACACTGCCATTTGTCATTTCTCGCCCATCGCACCCCATAGAAGGGTTTTTTGAAATGCAACGCACCCACACAGTGTATTTAGGTGAGATGCAATGCACTTGGCCTGTGGAGCAGCTGAAATGATCCTGTTTTGACCAATTTTGAGTAGTTTTTCATGGAGAACTTTTGGGAGAAGCTGTAATCAGTTGACCTTGTTCCTTTAGGGGTTAGAACAAAACTTTTAGGGACTTAGGAGCCCTTGGTTTATGGACATTTCATGCTTGGGGTTGTAGTGCCCAAAAATGTCTATAACAGCTAGGTATGATGTCTCTCCACCGTATGTTTGTTGAGCTTGCCTATTGTTTGGGTTTTGATTTGGCTGGGTAGGCATCTGGGGTTGCCTATGTGGAGTAGAGTGCAGGAGTTGTGGTTGGGTAAGTGATGGAGGCAATAGAGATGAAACATTGTTGAATTGGGGCCTCCACCCCTAGGGTGGGGTATTCTAGTGATGTTATGGTTGATTGTAAGGTTGAAACAACTGGCTGGCTGGCTGGGAATGATACTGAGATGCATAGGACCAAGGAGGGGGTGTAGACCAGAAAGGATGAGGAGGGGGTCCCCAAGAAGGTATAGTTGTGGTTTGGTTGTGTCTATAATATGGATGGGATGATCCTTGCATACCCTCCTGGTATGGTCTAGGCCTAGGAGGTCTCCTTTGGTTGATGTAGCAAAGCTGCTCAGTGACCCCTTTAGCTCCTTGATATACAGTTTTGAGTCCAAGTAAAGAAGGGTACTTGTTTGTGGAGTGGTTTTCTTCACAAACTATGCAAATCTCAATACAGTTTAATGGGCATTCATTCCTAGGATGCCTCCTGGTGCATCTAGGACAAAAGATGGCTAAGGCTCTCTCTGCTTCCTCTTGCTTCCTTTTGATATTCATGGAATCCAATTGCAAGGCAAGGGTTTGCAACATCTCACTTTTGAATTCCTCTAGCATATTTCCAATTTCACCCTTGATGGATGAGTTGGAAGATGATGTATTGGCCATCGATTGACTACTCCTACCCTTTTTCCTAGTTGCCCTAGAATGGTTTCTAAAGACAGTCTTGATATCCTCATAGGGTAGTTGGTAGATATCTATTCTTGCTAACAAATGCAAGGTATCTAGGATATCCTCCCTTACTCCTTTAAGAAGGACCATCTTTAGTGGCTCAAGGTCAAGTGTGCACCTGGCCCTTTTGTAGATGAGCTGGAATCTTTCTTCATAGTCTTCTAAAGATTCATCCTGGCCTATGGTCATCGTAAAAATCTCTTCTTTAGTGTCTTTTGACCTACAGTAGTCCCTATATTTATTGTTAAAAGCCTACTGCATCTGAGCCCATGTTATGATGCTATCTCCAGGTAAACCCATGAACTAGCGCAATGCTGCATCCTCGAGCGTAGATGGAAACAATTTCAACTTTTTCTCATCCTCTGTATAGTCATAGGTTTAGAATATAACAACAAACTCAAATAGGAAAGTGTTAGGGTCCTCTGTGGTCAAGCCGTGGAAATGAGGTAGAGCAGAGGGGCTTATATTCTTCATTTTAGTGTCCCCATTGGTTTCCCTAATGGGGAAGGCACTCTCAATTCTCTCTATATTTCCTTTGTCATCTTGGTTTTCAGCCATTGGTTCAGTAGGAATGGGTTCTTCCTCTTCTTCTTCCCCTATAGGTTCTTCAAATATGTCAGGTTGCTCACCTAAATGTTCTTCCAATTCACAGTCACCGAAGAAGAGAGAAGGTTGACTGTTGGATGTAGTGGGGGTATTTGGCAAGAATTTTTCTGAATTATCCCTATTCCTACGAGGCATGAAAGGAAATGTTTTTGGGTTCTTTTTGTAAGATTTTTTTTTAAAGCTAGAAAGTACTCTGCAGAAAGGAAATTGCTGATTGAATGAAAACCACTAACAAAAAGGAAACTACCTGCTGAATTGAAATTACTGAATGAAAGACTACTGACAGAAAGAAAACTACTTGCAGAATGAAATTTCTTAATTGAATGAAAAACTACTAATAAGAAGGAAATTGCTTACTGAATTGAAATTCTACTTGCAGAATGGAAAGGAAAGCAGATAAATGACAAATGAAAGAAAGAAACTAGATTACTTTTGCAGAAATAAACTAATGGAAGAAAATTGAAGACTAGAAGTAGAAGAAAGGAAAGTTAGAGACTAGAAATAAAAGAAAACAATAATTCACATCCTACTCTGACACCTCCCTGGCAATGGCACCAAAAAGTGATGAGCCTAGGTATTGCAGCAAGAATGCTGCAACTCCTAGGGCTACAAGCTTACTTATCAACTCAGGGTTCGTACAAGCTTGAGGTGACTGTGCTATGTACACAAGTAGAAGTGAAGGTACTGCTAGTTGTCACTGCTCATCTGGCAAGAGACCTTAGGGGTTCCAAGCTAAACTTATATAGGGTCAGAAGAAGCTTGATTTCGATGGAAGGAGAGCAATTCTATTCTAAGGGAGAGCTACTCTACTGCAAAAATCAAGAAAACAACATGCAATTATAAATCACACCATAACCTAATTAACCATGGAAACAGCTAGACTAAGCAGAATTGCTAAACAACACTAATCTAATGCTAACTATCTAAGTTGCAGAAGTAAAAGAGCATGAAATTATCCTAAGGTGCAAACAAAGGAAACTAAGTTAAGTCTGTTTTTAAGTGGAAAAATGGTCGGAGATCAAAATTGGTCAGAGGAGGATGTGAGGGAGCAACAACGCCTAAGAATAATTGGATCAGGTGGGTGAAAGGAAAAGGAATGGTTGAGATCAGATCGCAGGAGGGTATGTAGGTAGATGGGTGAACAAGTTTAAATAATAGGATGGATGGTTGAGATTATGTGGTGGAGGTGAAGTCAAGAGATGGATGGACGGAATCAATCGACAGATGGATAGTGAAGATCAGCCAAGCTAGTTGGCGATCGGGTGAAGCGACAACTGTCGAATCAGATGAGGCAGATCGATAGTGGGAGTTTAAGGCGATAAAGTGATCGGGTGATGCAATGGCTGTCAGATCAGGAGATATATCGACGGTGGAGGTTGGAGTGCTTAAAGGAACATGCAGAAATGGGGGAGCGCATTTAGAGGGCGGTAAGCAATATATCCCGCGCCCTCAAAGCTGTAAGCAGTTTTCTCAAATTTCACGCGATTAGCCTCCTCGGCCAACACATAGCATGGGGAAACTACCCATTTCGCATGCCCTCAGGCAGGTAACGATCGAACAGAAATCCACGCGATATCGTACGAAGGCCGCTGGATCTGGCAAGGCAGATCTACGGTGGAGATTTGACCGAGCGGGTTGGTGAGCGGGTGCGTGATAGTCGTCAGATCTGACAAGGCAGATCGACGGTTGGGATTTAAAATGCACAAAGTCAAACGCTAAAAGTGCATTCGAGCAGTGAATGGTCAGCTTTGCCGTGTGAGGTGATCTACGGTTAAAAACCGTTTGAACGTGGATTAACAACTTCCGCTTAGCTTTTAATGCTGAAGGAGAACGAAAGGGATGTGACGGAGATCAAATGATGGGAAGAGTGAAGGAGCGGATGACCATTAAAGGAATAGAGTGATATGAAATGAGCTCGGTGACTGTGTTAAATAGCAAACACCCTGTGAAAACCAAAACCCTATGTTTTTTGTGGTTGCTGCAGGGTTTCTTCCTCATGTCATGGTCCCAGAGGGAGGAGGTGAGGCTGAGACACCTGTGAGCAACCTTGTGGATCTTTTCTTTGCCAACCTACTGGTTGAATGAGAGCATAAATGGAAGCAGACTGAATCACAACTAATCTACTCTACACTACTGTAATGAGACTACAATTACTTAAACAAATAATCAGAAAACGGGAAGCTGCTTCAGTGAATGAATAGTAAACTCATAAATCTATGCTGAACTACTGTAATGAAAATGCATCTACTTGAACAAATGAACAATCAAACCATGCATCTATGCTACTGCTGTAATGGAAATGAACTACTTCAATAGATGAACAGAAAGCTATGCTACTTAACAATACAATAAAGAGGAGCTTTGGTTGCTAGGGTCGAGCCCTAACCCAAGAGATTCAACCCTCTGAATTAACTCAGTGCTGGCTTAGAAAAAAACTCATCTTCATTATAAAAACACTATATTACATCAAGAACTGTTACAAGTCTAGTTCCATAGACAAAAGTTCGAATTCTTGCTAACTGACTACTAGTGACTAACTGACTAAAAAAAACTAAGGTCTTAAGCCTCTCTATTTATACATCTGAAGTCTCCAACAACTTCCTTCAAATTAGGGAGGCACAACTCCTAACTGAATGATAAACTCATGCTTCCCTTTCACTAGCTCGGCTGCCTTCTAGTAGGGAGGCTGCTTGTACTTCCACTTGCTTGGCTGCTTCTAGTACACATGATTTGGCCTGTTTTGCACTCTCACTTGCTTGGTTGCCTTCTAGTACTCCTAATTTGTTTGTTTGCACCTTCACTTGCTTAGCTATTTGTACTTTCAATTGATGGAGGGATATTCAAATCGAGGGGTAGTAAATGAGGAGGATTTACTTCCTATAATTCCTCTCCCTTGTCCTATTCGAGTTTTTACCAAGGTCTTTTACCATAGTTCCTTGATTTTATCTTTTATCCCTACATTTTGGTTGATCTTATCCTTTATTCCTCCATTACATGCACATTAGACCACAAAGAAAAATATCCAACTCTAACTCATCTCATAAGCAAAATATAATCAAAAGTATGCAATAAGTTGTGAGAAGTTGGTTTGACTAAGCTAGGAGGTGAATTAATGCGAATTAAGGCCCATATAATTACTCAATGATGAGGCTCATCACCTACCCCATGTTGACCTTGGGAATCCATCTCCATGGATTACATGTCAGTCCTTCCTTCTACTAAGCATGGCAACGATTGTGTTTTTTTGGTCGTCGATAGATTCTCAAAGATGGCCATTATGGCGGCCTACAAGAAGAATATCACAACAGAAGCCACTGCTAAACTCTTCTTTGAATGAGTGTGGGTTCACTTTGGGATCCCATAGTCTATCATCTCAGATCGGGACAATAGGTTCCTCAGTACATTTTGGTCCATTCATTGGTCGTTGTTGGACACCAAGCTCACTAAGTCCAAAGCTTTCCATCCCCAAACTAATGGCCAGACAGAGGTCATAAACAAGATGATCATACACATTTTGCGTATACACAACTCAAAGCATCCATGAAAATGGGATGAGAGTCTCCCCTATGTCTAGCACAAATATAAGTGAGCTCTCAAGAACTCGACTAGCCACAACCATTTTCAGGTGTGCTTTGGATTCCAACCACTATGTCCCATTGATGTGGCCATATCATTTGCTGCTACTTAGGCAGATTCGGCCAATGTCCAGTCCAAAGCTGATAAGGCCAAAAACTTCATTGAGCACACCCAACATATGTGCTAGTGGGTCCATGACATTATGAAGAAATCAAATGCCAAGTACAAGCAGTTACATGATCAACATCGGGTGCCACACAAGTTTCAGGTGGGTGACAATGTCTGGTTGCATTTGCAGAAGGAACGCCTTACCAGAGCATATCGAAAAATCAAACCAATTCGATATGGTCCTTACACCATTACCAAGGCTATGGGAGACATTTCATTTGAGCTCAGCATTCCCCCATTTCTTGTCCCGCACCTAGTGTTCAATGTGGACCACTTTCGACCATACTCCCCACCATTGCTAGGCACATCAAACATTGCAAAACAACTCACACCTACATAGTTAAATCCAGATTGCATGGAACAAGCCACAATTGATCAGATAATGGACATGCAGATCAATAACAATCGACAACAAAGTATCCAACGATATCAAGTTGTCAAATCAGGCCAACTCCTTCACTTGGGCAAGTGGCTCACGAGGGACCATGTTCAACAGAAGTTTCCTCATCTCATAGAGGAACTCAACACAATGGGGACCATTGCTTCTTAAGGGGGGAGGAATGATCTAGGTGGATATTGGTGGCCACCTGCCTATTCCACTTCGATCCCCACCATTATTTCTTTCAGTTTTTTCAGTTTCCTTATTTATAGCACAATTTACTGTTTTTGGTAGTTTTTCGGGTTCTGAACTTCTAGGCCCTAAACAACGTTTTTTTTTTTTTTTTTTTTTTTTTTGGTTAAAGTAGAAGCAACATGAATTATGCTCAAATGTCGGTCATTCAAAAGTTATAGTACTCGGATTGATCTTTCTAACGAGATATTATGCTCATCAAACGAAGATCATATGCCAAAGTTACGACCTCAGGAAGTTGATGTACCAATTTACCCAAACGGGGCCCATAGTTTGGCACTTCATCTCCTAGGGTTAGGTTTTTGGATGTTTATGGTTTTCCATTGTTTCTCAATAATAAATAGGCCTTTTGTCCTCATTGTAACACAGTTCAGAGGCATTTAGCCACCACATATCTTCTCATAGATAAGCTACCATCACCCGAGCTAGTCTTATTTCCATTCTGTTTGTAAGCATATTTTAGTATTTGATATTAATGAAATGAAGTGTTATTTCTACTACATATTTGTATTTATGGTTATATCTATAATTTGTTGTGTTCTAGTTTAAATCCAGATAAGTGGTATCAGAGCAATCTTCTCTTTCTCTATTTTTCTTGGCATGTCCCCAACGAGGTCGGGATATAAGGAGTTAAGGCTTGATCTGGTTGAACCGTTGCAAGATCAACTTCGCAAACCCTGACGGCCACCCATGGTGGAAGAAAAGAATGACGAGGTGGTAGGAGATCCTATCAAAATATTGCTCGAGCAGGACCTCGAGAAACAAAGGAACGTGATGATGGATAACTTTGCCCAGATCCTTCAACGGTTGCCCATGGACGACGCATCCACATCCAACAGCCACTCTGTAGGCTCCACTCCTTTTAAGGTACAAGTAAACTTTGAAATTCCCATATTTGATGGCCAAATAGATGCAGCTGTGGTAGATAAATGGTTAAATTTGTTATAAGGGTACTTTTATGTTCTTGATTCTTCCAGCTGAGAAAAGATTACTTTTGCTCTTCTCAAAGCCACCCCCATGTCAAGGATTGGTGGGAAACCTACTATGAGCAGAAGGATGAAAGTACGACCTCACTATTTTCAGTTGCACCCACTTGGAATTCATTCCAGTATGCCATCAAGGAGCATTACTACTCTATGAGGAGCTATGAGGATAAATACATAAAGTTGATAACGCTGCGATAGGGAAGGGACCAAGATGTGTCAGAGTTTACCAATGTTTTTCATACCCTTCGCACGAAGTTGGGTATCAAGGATTCTAATAAAAATTTGGTACTCAAGTACCGTGGCTGCCTACCTAGGTACATACAGGATGATATGGAGTTCCTAGACATCTCCTCGCTCGGCACGACATACTAATATGTCATCAAGATCGAGCAGAAGTTTAAAGAGAAGAAGCGAGACTTTGGATCTGCGAATCCGAAGCAAGGGAAAGGTGCCACCAAATCAGAGAACAAAGGACAAAGCCAACGCGGGGTGACCTAGCAAAACCAGACAAAACCAAAAGCAAAGAAAAACACCTTGAAGCTGAAGAAGGACATACGAAAGTGGTGTGAGTTCCATAAGGGCTTGACTCACAACACAAGTGAGTGTCGGGCCAAGCAGTCACTAGTGGCCGAGCTGAAGGCTTTGGAATCAGATGCATGTTCCGACTCTGAGTCAGAACCCGACAAGGGGAATGAAAAAGGGAAGCATATTATCGATGTGGAGCCCAATGCCACCATTGCCACCATGAAGATCTAGAAGGAGGAACCCGAAGATCTAGAAGGAGGAACCCGATGATATAGAAGGAGGAACCCGAAGATCCAGAGGAGGAGGAGTGCCTCTTCCACTCCCATATGTGGGTCAAGGGTTCCACGCTACAGTTCATTGTCGATAGCGAGAGCCAAAAGAACCTCATTTTGGCAGAGGTCGTGAAGTGGTTGGGCTTACCAACCACAACACACCCACAACCATACACCATCGGGTGGCTTTACCAAGGACGGGATCTTTGTGTGAGCCAACAGTGCCACCTTCCATACAACATCAAGCTCTTCACGGATGAGGTATTATGTGACGTTGCTCCCCTTGATGTTTGTGATGCATTATTAGGCCAACCATACTTGTGGAAGTGACATGATGTGTATGGGTCAAGACCTCGGGTTGTTATTGTTACTTTGGGAAATAATTTTTACAAGATACCGAAGGTAGCACCGCCTACCGCCATCTCTTTGGTTAATAAAAAACAATGCAGTAAGCTCATTTCCAAAGTCGAGAAATTTATTTTCTTGATTTTACACCCTTAGGGAGAAAAGAAGATGGTGGCCACGACCTCCAGATAGGGCCCCTCTACATGACAAAAACATATGGACAATGTCATGGAAGAGTATAAGGACATCTTCACCTCCCCCACAGGGTTGCCTTTACACTGCCAAGTCAAGCACTCCATCGATCTGACCTTAGGTGCATTGTTGCCCAATGGACCAATCTATCGATGCTCCATTTTGGAGAATGAAAAAATCAAGAGGTAGACTCAGGAGCTCCTACAGAAAGGTCACATCCAACTGACTTCATCACCCTGTGGGAGCCCGATTGTGTTGGTACAAAAGAAGGAATGGACTTGGAGACTTTGTATTGACTATCGGTCACTGAACAAGATCACTGTCCAGAATAGGTACCTCATCCCAGGGATTGATGACCTTCGGGACCAATTCAAGGGGGGAAAATATTTCAACAAGATCGACTTGAAGTCTGGATATCACCAGGTACTAATCAAACCCTTCGATGTGTGGAGGATTGCCTTCAAAGCCAGGGAGGGCCTTTTTGAATGGATGGTTATGCCTTTCAGGTTGATGAATTCTCGTGCAATCTTCATGAGGCTGATGGATGACATCTTGTGGCCATTCACCAACTCATTTGTAGTAGTATACTTGGATGACATCCTGATCTTCAGCCAAAGTTTGGAAGAAGACCTCCACAACATCTAACAGGTTGTACAAACACTGCGGCAACACAAGCTATGTGTCAATTTGGAGAAATGCACTTTTGGTATGACCTAGGTTCAGTATCTGGAATACATTATATATGAATGGGGGGTGCATGTGGATCCAACCAAGATATAAGTCATTCAAGATTTGCCAGCCCCAACCACTCTTAGAGAGCTCCACAACTTTTTGGGTCTTGCCAATTTCTACCGCAGTTTTGTGTTGGGATTCTCTCATATCACTTGGCCCTTGAGTCAAGTCACCAAGGGAGGAGCGAAAGAAAAATTATTTTTTTTTGAATCTCAATAGAAGGTATTCATAGAGTTGAAACATCACCTTTTCTTGGCACTAGTTCTCACATTACTAGACTTGCAACGACCATTTGAGATCGAGACAGATGCGCCCCACTATGCTATTGGGGCAATCCTTACTCAACAGGGGAATCCAGTGGCATATCACAGTGAGACACTTTCAAACACAGTCCATAAGTATCTCGCTTATGACAAAGATATGTATTCCATTATGTAGACCTGCTCACAGTGGAAGCATTACATTTTGGGGAAGGAAACGATCATCCACACCGACCACCAACCCCTAAAGTTCATAGAGACACAAGGGAAGTTTTAGAATGATCTTCATCAAAAGTGGTCCACATACCTGCAACAATTCCATTTGAATATCAAGCATAAGAAGGGAAGCAACAATAATGTTATAGACTACCTTAACCAACCACTGATCATGGCATTCACCACTATGCTCAACTCTTGTGGGCACAAAACTTCTGATTGGCCACTTCTTTACAAAAGCAACCCAGAATTCAGTGACACATACTAGACACTCTTGGAGGGTTAGCAAGTTCCAGATGTTCACCTCCAGGATGCTCGTTTATGCCACCTGGGACACCATTGTGTTCCTTAAAGCGAGCATGCCAAGATGATTTTGGAAGCACACTACAGTCAGGCCGTTGGGAATTTTGGGGTCAAGAAAACGGTGGCAGTACGGAAATTTCTATTGGCCGAATCTTCAACATGATGTCGGGAGGTACATCAAATCTTACATTGCCTGTGCCATTTCCAAACCAACCATCAAGAAGAAAGGCCTCTATACTCCGCTTCCTACCCCTTATCGACCTTGGGAATCCATCTCTATGGATTACATGTCGGGCCTTCCTTCTACTAAGCATGGCAATGACTGTGTTTTTGTGGTGGTCAATAGATTCTTGAAGATGGCCATTATGGAGGCTTGCAAGAAGAATATCACAGCAGAAGCCACTGCTAAACTCTTCTTTGGATCAGTGTGGGTACACTTTCGGATCTTACAGTCTATCATTTCAGATCAGGACAATAGGTTCCTCACTACATTTTGGTCTAGTCTCTGGTTGATGCTGGACACCAAGCTCACTAAGTCAGCAACTCTCCATCTCCAAACTGATGGCCAGATAGAGGTTGTCAACATGATGATCGTACACATTTTGTGCATGTACAACTCAAAGCATCCACAGACATGGGATGAGAGCCTCCCCTATGTCCAACACATTTATAACCAGGCTCTCCACATCTCGAAACCGCAACCTTTTTCAGGTGGGCTTGGGATTCCAGCCACTATGTCCCATTGATATGGCCATACCATTTGCAACTACTTAGGCAGATTTGGCTCATGTCCAGTCTGAAGCTGATAAGGCCAACAAATTCATTGAGCACATCCAACATATCTGCTAGCAGGTCCATGATATTCTGATGAAATCAAATCCCAAGTACAAGCAACAACATGATCAACATAAGATGCCACACAAGTTTCAGGTGGAAGACAAAGTCTAGTTGCATTTGCAAAAGGAATGCCTTAGTGGAGCATATTGGAAACTTAGACCAATCTAAGATGGTCCTTAGACCATTACCAAGGTTATGGGAGACATTACATTTGAGCTCAGCATTCCCCCATTCCCTGGTCTGCACCCAGTGTTCAATGTGGACCACCTTTGACCATACTTCCCACCATTGGTAGACACATTAGACATTGCAGAACAACTCACACCTTCAGAGTTAAATCTAGATTGCATGAAACAATCCACAATTGATCGGATCATGGCCATCCAAATCAAGAAAACCTGAAAAAAAGGATCCAACTATATCGATTTGTCAAAGTAGGCCAACTCCTTCATCAGGGCAAGTGGCTCACCAGGGACCAAGTTCAACAAAAGTTTTCTCATCTCATGGAGGAACTCAATGCAATGGGGACCATTGCTTCCTAAGGGGGGAGGAATGATCTAGGTGGATATTGGTGGCCACCTGCCTATTCCATTTGAACCCCACCATTTTTTCTTTCAATTTTTCACTTTCCTTATTTGTAGCACAATTTATTATTTTTGGCAGTTTTTTGGGTCCTTAAATTCTGGAGCCGTTTTGAGGCCCTAATCGACGTTTTTTGGGAAAACTGGGTTAATATTCATTCGAAAGTTGTATTTCTCAGATAGATCTTTCTGAAGAGGTTTTGTGTGCGTCAAACAGAGATCGTATGCCAAAGTTACGACCCTAGAAAGTTAATTTACCAATTTATCCAAATGGGGCCCATAGTTTTGCGCTTCATCTCCTAGGGTTAGGTTTTTGGATGTTTAGGGTTTTCCATTGTTTCTCAATAATAAATAGGCCTTTGAGCCTCATTGTAACATAGTTTAGAGGCATGTAGCTGCCACATCTCTTCTAAGAGATAAGATACCATCGCTTGAGCTAGTCTTATTTCCATTCTGTTTGTAAGAATATTTTAGTGTTTGATATTAATGAAATGAAGTCTTATTTTTTATAAAATTATATATTAAGGAGCAATGGAACACATAAAATATTGCTAAAATATAAACACAGAAAATGCATAAAACAAGAGAGACACAGATATACACGGTTCACCCAGTTTGGGCTACGTCCACGGAGAAATAGCCAGTCCTTCCATTTATATTATCCAGCAAACTGAAGAGATACAACCTACAACAGATCCATTGTAATTCCCTCTTCACTCTCAATCTCCTCTCTCTTCCTCACTCAGAATACAGATCTACATAGATGCAATCAATCCCCTCATATATAGCAAGGGGTTGCCTTCTAGGGCAAAAAACCCTAAATTAAACATAACTTCTACCGTCAGATCTCTACCTAATGAATGGCCTAGATTGACTACGAAATTACAACATTTTGCAAGGATATTTTACATCTATTTTTAGCTTTGGGGGTGCTACCCTCGATCCCCCCACCAAGGGGGGGCTCCCAAAGGTCACAACCGCCCCCCCTGGACCCCCGCCTGTAGCATATATTTTACGAGCGATGTTGCCGCTACATTACAAACTAGGGTCCAATCTGGCAATACCTCTAAATAAAGAAGATAATCAGGCTCCACACCCAACATTATTTCTATTGCATCCTTGTATTTATGGTTATATTAGTAATTTGTTGTGTTCCTTTTTAAATTTGGATTAGTGGTATCAAAGTGGTCTGCTCTTTCTTGATTTTCTTTTCATGTCCCCAATGAGGTCGGGATAGAAGGAGTTAGGGCTCGATCTGGTTGAACAGTTGCAAGATCAACCTCGCAAACCGCGATGACTGCCCATGGGGGAAGAAAAGAAAGACAAGGGGGCAGGAGATCCTATTAAAATATTACTCGAGGAGGCCCTTAAGAAACAAAGGAATGTGGTGATGGATAACTTTTCCTAGATGCTTCAACGATTGCTCATCGACGGTGCATCCACATCCAGCAGCCACTCTAGAGGCTTCACTCCTTTTAAGGTACAAGTAAACTTTGACATTCCCATATTTGAGGGCCAAATAGATACAGATGTTGTAGATAAATGGTTAAATCTGTTAGAACGGTGTTTTTCTCTTCATGATTTTTCCAGCCAAGAAAATATTACTTTTTCTCTTCTCAAAGCTGAACCCCACGTCAAGGACTAGTGGGAAACCTACTGTGAGCAGAATGATGAAAGTACGACCTCACTGTTTTTAGCCACACCCACTTGGAATTTGTTTTGAGATGCCCTCAAGGAGCAGTACTACCATGTCAGGAGCTATGAGGATAAATACATAAAGTGGACAACGCTGCAACAAGGAAGGGACCAAGATGTGCCAGAGTTTACCAATGTTTTTCACACCCTTCGCATGAACTTAGGTATCAAGGATTTTTAGAAACATTTGGTACTCAAGTACCATGACTGCCTACATGGGTACACAAAGGATGAGATGGATCTCCTAGAAATCTCCTCGCTCGACATGACCTACCGATACACCGTCAAGATTGAGCAAAAGGTTAAACAGAATAAGTGAGACTTTGGATATGCGAATTTGAGGCAAGGGAAAGGTGCCCCCAAACTGCAAAACAAAGGACAAAGCCAAGGCGGGGCGGCCCAGGACAACCAGCCAAATAAGAAAACAAATAAAAACACCACGAAGCCAAAGAAGGACATGGGAAAGTGGTGTGAGTTCCATAAGAGCTCTACTCACAACACAATTGAGTGTTGGTCCAAGCATTCACTAGTGTTCGAGCTGAAGGCTTTAGAATCAAATGCATGTTCCAAATCTGAGTCAGAACGCGACAAGGGGATTGAAAAAGGGAAGCATATTATCGATGCAGAGCCCAATGCCACTCTTTCCACGACGAATATCTAGAAGGATTAACTTGAAAATCCAGAGAAGGAGGAGCGCCTTTCCACTCCCAGATGTGGGTAAAGGGTTCCCCGCTATAGTTCATTTTTTATAACAGGAGCCAAAAGAACCTCATTTCGGCAGAGGTCATGAAGAGACTAGGCTTACTGATCACAACACACCCACAATCATAGACCATCGGGTGGCTTCGCTAAGGACGAGATCTTCGCGTGAGCCAGCAATGTTGTTTTCCATACAACATCAAGCCCTTTAAGGATGAGGTATTATGTAACATTTCTCCCCTTAATGTTTGTGATGTATTATTAAGCCAACCATATTTGTGTAAGCGACATGCTGCGTATGAGTCAAGGCCTCACACTGTTATTGTTACTTTGGGAAATATATTGTACAGGATACCGGAGGTAGCATTGCCTACCACCATCTCTTTGGTTTTTGCAAGCGATCTCTTTAGTTACTACAAAACAATGCAGTAAGCTCATTTCAAAAATTGGGATATTTGTTTTTTTGATGACACACCCTTAGGGAAAGAAGAAGATGGTGGCCACGACCTCAACATAGGGCCCCTCCGTACGACAACAACAGATGGACAAGGTCATGGAGGAGTAGAGGACATCTTCATCTCCCCCACATGGGTGCCTCTGCACTGTCAGGTCAAGCACTCAATCGATCTGATCCCAGATGTGTTGTTTCCCAATGGACCAATCTATTGGCGCTCTATTCTACAGAACGATGAAATCAAGAGGTAGATTTAGGAGATTCTGCAGAAAGGTCACATCCGGCCAAGTTCATCGCCATGTGGGAGCCCGATCATGTTGGTACAGAAGAAGGATGGGACTTAGAGACTCTTTATTGAATATTGGAATTGAACAAGATCACTCTCCGGAAGAGGTACCCGATCCCATGAATTGATGACCTTCTGGACCAACTCAAGTTGGAAAAATATTTCAGCAAGATTTACTTGAAGTCCGGGTACCACTAGATACCAATTGAACCTTCTGATGTGTGGAAGACTGCCTTCAAAGCCAAAGAGGGCCATTTTGAATGGTTTGTTATGCCTTTCGGGTTGATGAATGCTTCTGCAACCTTCATGAGGCTAATGGATGACATCTTGCAGCCATTCACCAACTCATTTGTAGTGGTATACTTGGATGACATCTTGATGTTATAGACATATTTGGGCATTGCAACCCCAAACTCATATGTCCATAAACCAAGGGCTATTTAGTCCCTAAAAGTGTTGTTTCACACCCTAAAGGATCATGGTCAAATGATTACATCATTTCCCAGAAGTTCCACCTGAAAAACCACTCAGAACTGGCCAAAACTAGACCATACTGACTGCTCCATGGTCAAAGTGTGATGCATACTAGCTGCCACACTATCCAGGTACGATGCATACTAAAAGAGACTTCTATGGGGCGCGATGAGTGAGAATAGACAAATGGCAGAGATAGTTTGCTAAGTGGATGATCATGGAATCTTCCAGAAACTTCTCATATGACACTTGCCTCTCTGAATTTGCCCAGGGATGAGTAAGAGATCAATGAAATCTCCAAGTACCAAGATCTATCAGTGGAATGACACTAATCAAAAACCCAGAGCTAACTCACACCCTTGCAAGACATTTATAAATGGATCCCTCATCTGAGAGATCTAGAGGCTGGATTTTTGTGATTTGTAAGGAAGTGCTATTGGTTTATCTGTGAGAAGAGACACTGTATTGGTGGGTTCTCTTGCTTTTCATGAGGTGAAGAGGGCTTCTATGCTGGGAGGATGATGCTAGATCAGATAGCTGGGTTGTAATCCTCTCTTCTACTATTAATAAAGTTCTTTGAGTTTTCCTCCATATAATCATGTATTTGTGAATCTTGTTGTTTATGAATGCAATTGTGTGGTCAATGTGTTTTTGATTCTGCATTGTTTATGATGTTTTAGATAGAGATGCTTTGATGGTTTTCTGTTACTCTGACTCTACAGGTACTCTTTAAAGTGGGACAAGTAGGAGAGGAGTGGCAAATTCTATCAAGGGAAAGAGAAATCAAGCAAGGATCAAAGCGAAAGATCCAGGTTGGTCCTCTTTTCTTCCCTCTTATCTATTACACCTAAAGGAAATATCGAATCGCTTTGATTGTTTGTCTCTAAGATAGCTACCCATCTTAGTGGGACTAGAATTTCAAATTGACACTAGTTTTCCCAGAAACAAAATGGCGACTCCACTAGGGAACGAATAGTTTGTTTGTTTGTTATTGTTATTTGCTTCATAAACTACAGACAGAGCCTGAAGTTAGCCAGTTAACCTTCGAACTGCCTTTGCTATGCAATTGCGATGTAGATGAATGCTGCTTCAATCAATCTCTAGGTTGGTTTATGAACTAAACATCTGAATTACAAGCATCCTAAATGCCCTTGTGGTAGCTGATAACCTCATAAGATCATACCCATATACTTTGATTTTACTGTCCATCATAGCTGAGCCTAAATCACTGAACTTAGCTGCAAATTTTGAGCAAAAACTAAACTTAGCTTGCTCCCTGGTCCATCGCACTGTTTGTAACTGGCAGCCTATATGCATCGCACCTCCCATGTGTTGCAGGTGAGATGCATCCCTGTTTCCCTTAAGGACAGGTGCGATGATTGAGTGATACTATTTCTCTCTTTGAAAGTTGGTTTTTCCTCCTAATTTTCAGCTTTATTCAGTAGTTTTGCTATTCATGATTAGTATCTCATTGCTGAAGCCTACTTCCTTTACATTATTTAGCCTCCGTTGATTAGGATTTGTAAATTTTTTAATGTATTTTTCCATCATTTACTGTCCTCCTTTGTCGAAAGTAGCTTAATTGAATTGTCGTTTTTGATGCAAAAAGTGCTGTAACTATCATTTTGAGTCAAAAAGAAGAGTGTCATAAAGTCTTCCTCCTCTAGATAGTAGATTGTACTTTTATCATTGTATTTGATTTGGATTGTTAATATTTGAAGTGTCAAAAGTAGTTTTCCATTCAGAATCGAAAAGTGTCGTTTTAGTCTTCCTTTTGTTTTGAAAAGAAATTGTCGAAATGACGTCTTGAAGAAAATAGTTCAGATCTACACTTAGTTTTCCTTTTGAGCATTCTCACATTAAGGAAACGAAAAACAAATACATGCATTTGCATTTTCATTTAGACTATGTGCGAAAGATGATTTAGGAAAGTGCATTTAGTGTGTGCTCTTTGCTCTATGCTGAAATAATTGTATCCTTCTTTCCTTAGTTGATAGGATTTTCATTGCTAAAACAAAATAAATGAATGTTTATCATTTTAGATTGCATATTTAGGAATTTTACATCTACATCACATGGTGAACCTTGAAAGACAAACTTCTAAGCAAGATCAACTCTAAAATAAATCTCAATGAACATAAAAACGCTTTGGAACCTAACGCAACACATCTAGAAGTCTAAGCTAGAGATGTGTTTCGACGTTGTAAAACCTGGTAACTATCATTTTCATCGAAGGTTGGGTGATTCCTCCTCTTTGATATGACAAGTGCCAGTATAGACTTGTGCTCCCCGTACCGTTGAGTATATATTGGGAGACCACAATAGGCTGATATCCTTTATCCCTAGGAAGCTGTGTCTGCCACCCTATCAATTGCAATGCACTGAACACAACATTCAGGAAGATTGACTGCCGTACGTAAAGTCCTTAGTAATTTCTCTTTAATTTACCGTCAAGGTGTATATTGCAGTTTTGCGATTGGTTTGGTAATCCCTCTATCTAGATTTCTAGAGTAGTCATTTTCTTTCCTTTTCGACTCCTTAAAATAAAAGGTCCATCTAAGCACTTGTCACTTCAGGCTCATTAAAAATCGAAGGCGACTAGAGTCACCTTTAGCTTTTTCTCAACTCTTAAAAATTGAAAAAGCAAAGTTGCATCAAAGTGTCTTAAAATTTATTTAAATCGAAATAACATCATTGTTCCTTCGTTGATCTTAGGTTGAGATAATGGAGTCCAATCAAGGAACCCCTCTTGGAGGGAATCCTAGTCCTTTCTCTTCTTGGGGAGATATTGGTGCTCTGTACATGGCTACATTGTCCCTTCCAGAAATCACAATCGACCTGCCAGTATGGTTATTCCCGGCCTCTGTCGTTCAAAATGCCATAATTCCTCAGCAATCAAATCAACAACTAGATGATACTGAAGTGGTCCCTTCATCTTCTACTTCGCTTGTTTCTCCCTCTCCTTCTTCGCTTGGTGAAACTAGTGATACTAAAAACCAAGTATCTGAGATGACGAAGAAAGGGAAGGAGAAGAAAAAGAAGAATCCAGTTAAGCAAGGGGGAAACAATGAATCATCTGGTGAAAATTCACACATTAAATCTCCTATATATCCTTGTCTAATTTGAAAAGCAAACCATTTTCGAGATTGTCCTTGCATTCCACGAATCTTGAGAGAATGGTCTCCCCGTTCACACCATCTGGTGTCATCAACCTCTGACAATCAGATTGATAGCACACCGTCAAATAGTGAAAATGAAATTCCTGGACAGGAAAGAAAGGTAAAACCTCCATGTCTACTATGTGAGGGAGACCATCACCTTCCCTGTTGTCCTTTTCTAGATGAGGCCAAGAGAATCTTGCATAATCGTCCTACTTCACCGCAGCGGCTTCCGCCTGTATACAAGAAACTCTTACTGAGTCCATTACTAGTTGAAAACTTGACTGACATAACTTAGTTGTTGGTCGAAATGATTATCATTGAAAGTGAACCTTTTGAGTCCATATCGGACCAAAGTCAACAAGTCGAGATGGCAGTTGACCTAGTCTTTCCTTTAGAAGGTCCACCTTCAGATGATACTATTTCCAAAGAGATTGAGAACGACACCATTCAAATTCTTTTTGTCGGTATAGAATCTAATGAACTTGGGGGCAATCCACCCATTCCTTTACAACAAGAAGAAAGTCCCCTAGTTCATGAGGTTTATCCAGCCATTTATTTGGTACCTCCTCTGAGAAGTCTAGTCATTTTCTTTGATTGGAATCAACTAGAAAGACCCCGCCTTCCATCTAATGTACCATTCCGGATCATAGTACAAGTTTACAAAATGATCGTGTCTTGCACTATCATAGATGAAGGGGCTTCAGTGAGTATCCTTTCCTCAACTGCTTGGAAAGCGCTTGGTTCGCCATCGCTTCTACCTAAAACACAAAACTTGTCAGGCTTCAACAAAGGAACCAGTCGACCGTTAGGGATCCTTCCAAAGTTACCGATAACTTTGAAAAGGAAAACCATTCACTTGAACGTGATGGTAGTCCAAGGGCCACTAGATTACAATCTACTCCTTGGATGTGACTATATATATAACATGGAAGTTATTGTTTCCACATTATTTCGAGTGATGTGTTTTCCACATGAAGGAAAACTGGTGCAATTTGTCAGCCAGCTTTCATTTCTCGGTTTAAACACAGCTATGAATCAACTGTCATCCCTAAATGGTCTCTTTGTGTCAACAATGTCTCTTCAACCTTCATTCCGTCCACCTAATTACCGCGAGTAGTTCGGTGAATGTAACGAATTTTAGGGGGCATGCACCCTGGTTTGCTTTGGCAGGCGAACCCAGATGAAAAGAGAGATTTCCGTGAAGGTTATATGATTGGACTGCAAAACCATTTCCTTGTAGGTTATTTGATCGGTCTGAAACAACTATTTCCTTGGAAGTTATGTGATTGGAAGCTCACACCTTTCACCTTTGTCTATTTTCGATGGGTAAAGCCAAGGAAGCCCTACCTAACCACAGGGACTTCCATATGGTGACCTGGGAACTCTCCTTTTCTTTAATACCTGGGGGTATGCAAACCTTTGTATGCAAGTGAGAAATGACCATTTTCATTTTTTAGCTTTTTAGCATTTTTTAGCTTTTTAGCTTTTTAGTGTCAACTTATTAGGTTAAGCGCTTTGCCTCATTAGAGGACAAAACCATCCTACCTAACCTTAGTAGTTTCTTAGCTTTGGTGTAGTTAGCTTTGTAGTTTGGTCGTTTCTAGCTTACATAAAAAGGCAATGAGCACATGTTATAGTAGAGTTCAAGCTCATTAAAAAATAAACCTACCAATAAGAGACATCTTTAAACGACTGGTATGAGCAATGTTTTTGCAAGGTTCAAGCTCATTAAAAAATAAACCCGCCTATGAGCATAGTTTCTCCTGGTTCAAGCTCATTAAAAAATGAATCCACCTTTGGTAAATAACCTTTGTGATTGCCCTGCTATCAGCCCTTTTGAACCTTGGTTGTGTTCCTACCGTCACCTCCATTCTTTTGGTCGATCATATGCTTCCACTTGATTGTTTACCCTTTTGAGGAACAACTGCGACAAGTGATTCTGATTGCCACCCTCTTCACACTGCCATGTTTTGAGAAGTTCCAAACTTACTTGGAACCAGTTGCTACCCGAAAATACCACTCGTTCCTCAAAAACGAGTCTCTTTTAAACTCTTTTTAGACTCGTTAAATATAAAAAGATTGTCGAGCTATTGGCCTTTCCAGCTCGTTAAAGTAAGGAGAAGCGCCATCCCTCCTATATATTTTAATATTTTTGGACCTGAGGGATTATCAAACAAAAATATTGAGCACTTGTCTTTTTCGACTCGTTAAAGCGATCGAAAAGTCATCCCTTTCGTATTATTTTATTTTTTTCTGGACTTAAGGGATTATGCTATGAAAAAGGATTGTTGGAGTTTCCTTTTAATCCCTTTTCAAACACTCTAAAAATGAAAAGGACCGAGTTATCTTTGTCGTTAAACTTGTTAAAACAATAGCGACAAACTTGTCCACCTAGACAAGAACGAGTTTCACTGTCGCTGGCTCGCTAAAACATAGCGACATGTTTTCCCGAAGGGAAAATTATAGACCAAGCATGTGTTATCCTCCTCAAGCTTGACAAAAATAAAGAGGTACTGGTTAGCAATGACTGGGGAAAAAGGGAAGAAAACTTGAAGAATTTTATTGGTAGCAGGTTGCTCTTGAACATGACACTTTCACTCCATCACCATGATTGAGTCGGGTTGGGTTATTCCGTTCACCATTCATATCACCATTGGTCCTCCGTACCATCCATGGGGTTAATGCTACCAATCCATATCAGTGTCGTCAACATGTTCAAGAGAAGTCATTCAGAGAATTTACCATCCAGCTAACGCCTCATCCACTGCAATACTTTCACCCTTCATTTTTCATGACCGCCATTCCTGAACCTTGTATTGTCAGATCGTTTTCACCTCCAGTAAAATCATTTGCTTCGTTTCATGTCATAGATGTGGGATACATCAAGGCCCTCCTACGACAGGTCACTTCTTATCGACATCCACTCATTATCCAAGAAGTTGACTTAGAAACAACCATTTCAGTACTTTGAAGCTTGCATGCCTTAATGGCAAGTTTCTCACTTCCGGCGACAGGTTTACATCAATGACCTTCGACCGAAATATTTTGCATGGTGTTCGACATCGGCTCCTATATTCACACCACATGAATTGTACTGTAGTACCTTGAGGGTAATTATCATTATCGGTGATTCCTCTTACGCTTGTTAACAGCTTACATTATTGTCTGGTAATTAGGCGATGTCTTTCCATGTTCGAATTTAGAACATCTTTTCACATGGATCGACTTATACATCGGGAAAAGATTAAATGAGTTTGAAGACCCCAGATCTAGTTTCATCCATTCGGGCTGCGATATATTCAAGAACATAAAGACATCAAATGTGCACAGAATCGACACAGATAGTCATCTAAGCAAAAGAAGATGACTCTTCACATGAAAAATCACTGTATCCTATGTACATGAAAACGAATTTATGAAGCTGAGCATGGGAATGCCCGCCTCAGCTAGATCATGAAAATAATATGATGATGATGTATTGTATTGTATCTTATACAGGTCACCTTCTAGTTCGAATACCTCGGATCCTCATGATAAAGCATTTCACCCGACATCAAAAGATTTACAACCTCATGATTTAGGTGGCAACTGTTATAGACATATTTGGGCATTGCAACCCCAAACTCATATGTCCATAAACCAAAGGCTCTTTAGTCCATAAAAGTGTTGTTTCACACCCTAAAGGATCATGGTCAACTGATTACATCATTTCCTAGAAGTTCCACCTGAAAAACCACTCAGAACTGGCCAAAACTAGACCATACTGACTGCTCCATGGTCAAGGTGCGTTGCATACTGGCTGCCACACTAGCCAGGTGTGATGCATACTAAAAGAGCCTTCTATGGGGTGCGATGAGAGAGAATAGAAAAATGGCAGAGATAGTTTGCTAAGTGGATGATCATGGAATCTTCCAGAAACTTCTCATATGACACTTGCCTCTCTGAATTCGCCCAGGGATGAGTAAGAGATCAATGAAATCTCCAAGTGGAACCAAGAACTATTAGTGGAATGACACTAATAAAAAAACTAGAGCTAACTCACACCCTTGCAAGAAATTATAAATGGATCCCTCATCTGAGAGATCTAGAGGCTAGAATTTTGTGATTTGTGAGGAAGTGCTGTTGGTTTATCTGTGAGAAGAGACATTGTATTGGTGGGTGAACTTGCTTTTCATGAGGTGAAGAGGGCTTCTATGCTGGGAGGATGATGCTGGATCAGACAACTGGGTTGTAATCCTCTCTTCTACTATTAATAAAGTTCTTTGAGTTTTCCTCCATATAATCGTGTATTTGTGAATCTTATTGTTTATGAATGCAATTGTATGGTCAATGTGTTTCTGATTCTGCATTGTTTATGATGTTTTAGATAGAGATGATTTGATGGTTTTCTATTACTTTGACTCTACAGGTACTCTTTAAAGCGAGAAAATTAGGATAGGAGTGGCAAATTCTATCAAGGGAAAGAGAAATCAAGCAAGGATCAAAGCGGAAGATCCAGGTTGGTCCTCTTTTCTTCCCTCTTATCTATTACACCTAAAGGAAATCTCAAATTGCTTTGATTGTTTGTTTCTAAGATAGCTACCCATCTTAGTGGGACTAGTAGTTCGAATCGACACTAGTTTTCCTGGAAACACCTGATCTTTAGCCAAAGTTGGGAAGAGCACCTCCACCACATCCAACAGGTTCTCCAAACACTGTGGCAACAGAAGTTGTGTGCCAATTTGGAGAAATGCACTTTTGGCATGACCTAGGTTTAGTATCTGGGATACATTATTGATGAATGATGGTGCATGTTGATCCAGCCAAGATCCAAGTCATTCGGGATTGGCCAGCCCCAACCACTCTAATAAAGCTATGCATCTTTCTGGGTCTTGCCAATCTCTACCACAGGTTCGTGTTGGGATTCTCTTATATCGCTTGGCCCTTGAGTCAAGTCACTAAGGGAGGAGTGAAAGAAAAATTATTTTGGTCTGAACCTAAACAGAAGGTATTCGCAAAGTTGAAACATCGCCTCTGCTTTACACCAGTGCTCACATTACTAGACTTGCAACAAACATTTGAGATCAAGATAGATGCCTCCGACTATGCTATTGGGTCAGTCCTTACTCAACAGGGGCATCTAGTGGCATATCACAGTTAGACACTTTCAGACACAGTCCAAAAGTATCCCACTTATGACAAAGAGATGTATTCCATTGTGTAGTTCTGCCGATAATGGAAGAATTACATTTTGGGGAAGGAAACGGCCATCCACATCGACCACCGACCCCTGTAGTTCATACAAACACAAGGGAAGTTGCAGAATGATCTCCATAAAAATTGGTCCACATGCTTGCAAAAATTCCATTTGAATATAAAGTATAAGAAGGGAAACACCAATAATGTTGCATACTACCTCAGCCAACCACCAATCATGGTGTTAACCACTGTGCTCAACTCTTGTGGGCATGAGACTTCTGATCAACCACTTCTCTACAAAAGCGACCCAGAATTTAGCCACACATATCAGATGCTCTTGTAGGGTCAAAAAGTTCTAGATTTTCACCTCCAGGGTGCCCTATTATGTCACTTGGGACACCTTTATGTTCCTTCAAGCGAGTGTGCCAAGATGATTTGGGAAGCGCACTATAGTCGGGCCGCTGGGAATTTCGGGGTCGAGAAAATGGTGGCATCATGATAGAAGTATTTCTATTGGACGAATCTTCAACAAGATGTTGGGAAGTACATCAGATCCTGCATTGCCTGCATCATTGCCAAACCGACCATCAAGAAGTAAGGCCTCTATACTCCTCTTCCTACCCCTTGTCAACCTTGGGAATCCATCTCCATGGATTACATGTCGGGCCTTCCTTCTACTAAGCATGGAAATGACTGCATTTTTATGGTCATCGACATATTCTCGAAGATGGTCAGTATGGCGGTCTGCAAGAAGAATATCACGGCAGAAGCTACTTTTGGATCCCACAATCTATCATCTCAGATCTAGATAGCAGATTCCTCAGTACATTTTGGTCTAGTGTCTAGTTGATGCTAGACACCAAGCTCAGTAAGTCCACAACTTTCCATCCCCAAACTAATGGCCAAACAACGGTCGATAACAGGATGATCATACACATTCTGCGCATGTACAACTCAAAGAATCCATGCACATGGGATGAGAGCCTCCCCTATGTCCAACACAACTATAACCAGACTCTCCACAGCTCGACTGGACACAACCCTTTTCAGTTGGGCTTGGGATTCCAACCACTATGTCCCATTGATGTGGCCATACCATTTGCAGCTACTCAGGAAGATTCGGCTCATATCCAGTCCGAAGTCGATAAGGCAAACAACTTCATTAATCACATCCAAGATATCCCCCAGCAGGTACACAATATTCGGGAGAAATCAAATGCCAAGTACAAGTAGCGACACAATCAACATCGGGTGCTGCACAAGTTTCAGGTTGGCGATAAAGTCTGGTCTCATTTATAGAAGGAACGCCTTACTTGAGCATATTGGAAACTTAGACCACTCCAATATGGTCCTGAGAACATTACCAAGGCTATGGGAGACAATGCATTTGAGCTCAAAATTCCCCCATTCCTTGGCCTTCACCCAGTGTTCAATGTGGACCACTTTCGACCATACTTCCCACCATTGCTAGACACATCAGACATTCCATAACATCTCACACATACAGAGTTAAATCCAGATTGCATGGAACCAGCCACAACTGATCGAATCATGGACATGCAGATCAAGTACACCCGACAACAAAGGATCCAACTATATCGAGTTGTCAAAGCAGGCCAACTCCTTCACTAGGGCAAGTGGCTCACCAGGGACCAAGTTCAACAGAAGTTTCCTCATCTCATGGAGGAACTAAACGCAATGCTGACCATTGATTCCTAAGGGGGGAGGAATGATCTATGCAGATATTGGTGGCCACCCACCTATTCCACTTGGACCCCCATCATTGTTTCTTTCATCTTTTCAGTTTCCTTATTTGTAGCACAAGTTACTATTTTTGGCAGTTTTTCGGGTCTTGAACTTCTGGAGTCGTTTTGAGGCCCTAAACAATTTTTTTTGGGAAAAGCAAGACTAACATGGGTCATCAACCAATGTTGATCATTCAAAAGTTGTAGTCCTCAGATAGATATTTCTAACAAGGTATTATGCATGTCAAACATAGATCGTATGCCAAAGTTACGTCCCTGGGAAGTTGATGTACCAATTTACCCAAATGGGGCCCATAGTTTGGTGCTTCATCTCCTAGAGTTAGGTTTTTGGATGTTTAGAGTTTAACATTGTTTCTCAATAATAAATAGGCCTTTGAGCCTCATTGTAAAATAGTTTAGAGGCATGTAGCTGCCACATCTCTTCTCAGAGATAAGCTAACATCGCCCGAGCTAGTCTTATTTCCATTCTATTTGTAAGGATATTTCAATATTTGATATTAATAAAATGAAGTGTTTTTTCTACTACATCTTTGTATTTATGGTTATATCTGTAATTTTTTATGTTCTTATTTAAATTTGGATCAGTGACCAAAGATGCACGGAAGAAGCTTTAGTCGACAACAGAGGTGGGGATATTTTTTGGGTACTCTGATACACCTCACAACTACCAGGTGTACTTTCCGACCAACGGGATGACCGTGATTTGCAGGGATGTCAGATTCGATGAGGAGAAGACCATGTGAGTTTCCCTTGAGAGCTAGCTTCAACTACATGTGGTTGAGTAGCCTCAGATTGATGTGGAGTAGCCACATGCAGAGGATATGGGAGTGGAAACATCCACTCACGTAGAGTTTTCCAGTGATGGTAGAAAGCGCACCAGAGAGGCTAACAGATTATTGGATGATGCACGGGAGAATGTGGGAGCACCCACATCTTATCGTAGGCAGAGGAGGTCACTTGAGAGGTACACTGGATACATGGCTCTTATGAAAGAATGAGTGAGACAGAGCCATCATCCTTTGAGGAGGTGTTGGGCCACTGAATTTTCATTATTATTACCATTTATTAACATATATTCATCCATTTTAACCATTATTTTATCACGTTATTCTTCATAATTTACCATTTAATTCTATTTTATAATTATTCATGAACTTGTGGATTAGTGATGCTTATTCCCCTTTATTTTTAATAAATTAAAGATTATTATGCATGATTTTTCCAATGATGGTTTATTAATGAATTTGTTATAACATCACTCACGATTTTAGCCTCCAAGATCTCTTCCACGTTGCACATTTCATCTTTAGCTCATAATCAAATATTCGAACTCATAAATGTGTTGGGATAAAAAGAGATAGTTTTACGTTGGAACTTTTGGGCAAATGAAGATGAATCTTGAAAATCTGAGACATGGGTTTTGTGCAAAACAGACCAATAAATTTTCCAATGAGCAGTTTTGTTGGCTTGTATGGGCCTGACTCAGGTTCAAAGGTGATTTAGCCAAGCAGATCCCTGTACTACTGGTCCTTTCGGCAACAGTCCGTGGAGTGCGGACTAAGGTCTCACCCGAAGTGGTAAGGGAGGGTGGTAGAACAAGGTTTCCGCACCCTGAGGATGTCTGATGAGCTTCTGAAGGTCTGCGGTTTGACCCTTCATGCACGTCGCTACATGCACTTGCTATCCCTTCGCAACCTGCGGTGCTGTTTCCGTGCAGCGCTACTCAGGACACAACCCGTATAATACCCAAGTCCCTTGCTATTTAATCTATTATTATCTGATTACTTGTTTATGTAAGAGTAATGCTTATTACAACATATTCAGCAATCATATCAGTGCGCACGATAAATAAAACAGTATAAACGTAAAGAAGGCAATGCACAATAGATACACAAAAATAGGAATCATGTTCTCTTTGTTAATCTTCAATCCAGATTACAGACTCGTCACCTCCCTGTGCACTCAACTGCAGGGGTTCGCGCACTCAGCTGCAGACTGTACTATGCCTCTGTGCACTCAGCTGCAAAGCCTCTTCCTACTACTATGATCCAATACACTTAGACTCCTATTCTAAGCTCGAACCATTCATACTCTTTCTTCTCTTCCTTTGCTATCTTTACAATTTAGAGCCTCACTGTATTTATACAATCCCATGGTCTATGGACCATGGGTAGGACGACATGACTTTACATTACATTACATTACTTTAGGGCGGACAACCCTATGACTTAACCTATACTTTGCGCTCCGCGCCCATAATTCACGGATTCTTACAAAACCTTTGACCAAAAATTGGGTTTTGAGCCCCAAACCATGCTATGGGCGGATTCCATGCCCAACAGCCCCCCAACACAATCATCATGACTTGTCTCGAGTCACTCTATTGGTGCGGTGACCTTGGCATGGAGCCCCTCCAACTGGTCCCGTACTAAGTGCAAGTAGGAGAGGCAACATACATAAACTGGCTCAGCAGGTAATCCTATAAGGCACCACATCGCCAGTCAAACTACCCCCCCTAATGGAGCTAACGCAATAATTAAGGATACTAGTGCCAATAGTATCCCAACAAGGGCGAGAGATGAACTGGCTGAACAGGAAGAGGTAGAAGGTATTCAGATCCAAATTGCAGGACGTCTCGATGGAAAGGAAATTTCCCGGGTCGAATGGGACAGGGGAGGTAGGCGTAGACATTTGTCACCTATTAGGTCGGGAGATTGGATCGATTATAAAAATATGAGCCTAATTAGTCGATTTATTAGTGAGCAAGGTCCATTCTAATTTCTCGATTCTTTTACCTAGCTACTTTTTTTTTTTTTTTCATGAAGAGAAGAAATTAGAACATGAATCTTTTCATCCATCTTATGACCAGTTGAGTTGATCTGTTAATACGCTGATCATATGATCAATTGATTTTGTGATATATGATCTATATAGATTAGATCATTTTGCGACACACTATGCTTCGGTTTGCTGGACCTGCTTCATATGCTTTTCCGATTCTTCTTTGTGAGGATCAGCTACCTACCTTATCACATAGAGTCCCTGCATCTGTGTGAGATTTCCCTCAATATCAGCCGTAAGGGTGAAGGCCTCATCAATCCATGGCTGGAGGCATGCCTTGAGAAGTGCCTCTTTCAATCTGGTGGCATCCACTTGCTCTTTTGGCGCCCTTTCTCGTTGCATCTTGGTCAACCGTTGGGTGAGGACGACTATCTATGCAGTTCCCCTTACATTATCATACTGCTCTTGTAGTTCGCACGCCTATATTTCTAGGCGCTATATGTTGGGGTCCTTCTGCAAGGATGTGAGGATGTCAAAGGCTTGGTCCAACATACTAGTACAGTCTTGCACTGCTTGTCCAATTTTTTCTAGTCCTGTTTGAATCGCACTAATGCACTGTTCTCTAACTTCCGAAGGAGTGGAAGGCTGCACCTTCAGCCGCAACTTAGCAATCTAGAGGTTCAGCTCCAACTATACTCGCGTTGTTTCCTCGTGTGCACTTCAGACTCCACTTGCCAGATAGTAGATCTGCATCTCTATGGGTAGGTCTACGGTGATGGAAAACTCTAGGACTCACCGACATGCTTCATCAACTATTTGCACGATTTGATGGTTCTGTGACACTAGTTCATCACGCTACAGGATGAGATGTTCAATGTTGATCTTCTACTCACTCATTACCTGGATCATGCAGCCCTCCCTAGCGTGGAGCTCTACAGTTATGCTATCTTGCAGTTGATACAATGTGTCTCGCAGAAGGGTAGCCAAATTTAGGCCAAGTCCCTTGATCCTTCCCACTGCGGCTCTATTGTCCTCTTTCTCTGATGTTAGTGCTCCTTCGGGTAGCACAATGGTATTGGCCAACTTTGTGCGTAGTAGCTGTTCTGTTGCTGATGTGCCTGTTGCGCTG
Organism: Pinus tabuliformis; assembly: GCA_031772625.1. Lineage (NCBI taxonomy): Eukaryota > Viridiplantae > Streptophyta > Pinopsida > Pinales > Pinaceae > Pinus > Pinus tabuliformis. The sequence continues at coordinate 1,143,027,385 of CM062815.1, forward strand.
TAGGTCGCTACAATTCCTTCCTGTTGGGTGCGCACCTGAATTTCCTGCAGTTGCGCTCTTATGCCCCCCAACACAATCTGTTGCTTTGTCATGGCTTCTCGGAGTGCTTCCTTGGTGACCTCATGAACCGTGTCATCGATGTCGTAGAGGTTGCCTTTTGTTAACGTGATCGGGTCGAAGGTCAATTTGGAGGCCTTGACATTCTTCTGTGGACCTGATCTCTATGTGACGCGCGACCTTTTCAGTTGGGTAGATGTTGTGACGGGGTCCGCACCCTCTTCTGCAAGGTTTGTGTTCTCTGCCCCCTGTCCCGTACACAAGTCCTAACCTTCCTCTTGCTGTGTTGTGGTGGCCCCTCTTGTCTGCGTGGCTGCTGCCACTTCGACGGCCTTGGTCTGCTTTGTAGCTGCCTTTGCTACCTCGTGGATAGACCTTACCTCCGCGACTGCTTGTTCATTGCGCCTTTTTTGGGCCAACCTTGTGACACACAACTTGCCTGCATCCTTGTATTTCTGTGCTACTGTTCTATCCATCTATGCCAGATCCTGGGCGCGCCACTTGGGGGGCCATGATTCTAGGACTGAAAAGATCGCATCATCAATAGCGATGAAGGGGAGCTTGGTGCATTGTTGCATCGGGTCCTTAAGCACCTTGATGTACACATTATGCATGTCTACCTTGAAGTCTGCAAAGCTCCACAGACTGTTGTACACTGTGGGGGATATGCGCGACCATCTATTGATCCACATCCGGATGCTCACCTCCATGAGCACCCAGAAGATCTTTGTCTTGCGAATTCGCTTGGTGTCCTTGGTGGCCTAGAGTGGCGTGTACTTTATGGCCTCTGGTAGGTCCTGCTCAATGTTAGGGAACTGACTATCCTCTGGCAGTTCCCCTATTACCAGTGAAATGGACAAGAGAAACCACGCGTAGTGGAAGGTCTTGCCCTGCTCCTGGGCTTCCTTGTAAATAGTCAGGAACTTTTCACAGAGGAACTCAGCCAAATTGAATTGGACCCCCTCTGTGCATTTTTCTACTAGCGCAACTATCGACGCTGGTACCTGATCTCCATGACATTTTCTCATCACTTTCCCAGCCAGGAGTTGGGTGGCTACGTGCACCCCTTTATCTTTAATGCTGCTGATTGCGTAACCCTCTTTTTCTTCTCCAGTTTGTATTTTTTCTTCATGGCCTCTGCGAGCGCCAAATCTTCACTTTTTCCTACTATCGCCATGGGGTCCTTTCCCTTACAGGGGAGCCGGGAAATCCTATGGATGAGATCTGCCGTGATGGGAATAGGCTCTTCCAGCCATAAGTACCCATTATGCACCAGGAAAAGTAGTTGCCTGATGATGAAAATAGTGATAGGCGCGCGGTGAAAGTGTGGAATCCACAAAATATGAAGTAATCCGGCCTTCTCCACACCACACAACCATTTCCGTGGCTCTAGTGTTGTGACCAACCCCTCCGTGCTTTGCTTCATGAGGATCTCCGTATCCAAGTGTGGGAACTTCTCGCTATCTGTGAGGTCCCAATATTCAAACTTCATTGTGGGTATGTGACCCAGGTGTGAGCCCTCAAACACAATTCCATTGGGGAGGAGCGGGGTCTAGAGTGCACTCTTAGTGGCATCCAGGTCCTTTGTGTTACCAGGAAAAGTGTCTATTTAGAACTGCTCTATCCCACTAAGGTGTGACAGCTGCCTTAGAAACAAACAGAGAAAAACTACTTTTGTATTTCCTTTATGAACTATAGATAGAGAGGAATAGAAAGAACCAACCTGTGTCTTGCGCTAATCCTTTGATCCAATCCCTCTCTTCTTTGACAGCTTCCAGCTACCTGCTCCCTTACTTGCCCAGCTTCACCAAGTACCTGTAAGATCACAGAAGAAGAACACTATACAAAGACATGGATCTATATTCATAAACAACTTAGGATCAGATTTAAGTTAACCATACAAATGTAACAAGCATCAATGATACAAAAGCATGGAGGAAAAAGTCAAATAGTTTTTATTGATAAAAAAGAAGATCCAGGAGGAGTTACAATCGATGGTTCCTGACCCAGCATCTACCTCCCAGCAAAGAAGCCCCTCTTCACCTCCAACAAAGCATAAATCACCCAATACTCTGATGTTTGTCTCAAAACCAACAGCAATTCCTTACAATGTGCAAAATTCCAGCCTCTGGATCTCTGGGATGAGGGATCCATATATAGATATGTGTAAGGAGGATGAGTCAGCTTGTGATTTGATTAGTGTCTTCTCTCTGTCAGTTCTTGCTTCCACTTGGAGACTGAAGGCCTCTTACTCATCCTTGGTCGAATTCAGTGAGGCAAGTGTCATAGGAGAAGATTCTGGAAGCTTCCATTGTCTCTCCACCTCGCAGAATGACACTGCCATTTGTCATTTCTCGCCCAACGTACCCTCATAGTGCATTTAGGTGCATTGCAACGCACCTAGCCAGTGTATTTAGGTGCAATGCAATGCACCTAGCCAGTGGAGCAGTTGAAATGATCCTGTTTTGACTTATTATGAGCAGTTTCTGGTGGAGAACTTCTGGGAGAAGCTGTAATTTGTTGACCTTGTTCCTTTAGGGGTTAGAACAACAATTTTAGGGACTTAGGAGCCCTTGGTTTATGGACATTTCATGCTTAGAGTTGCAAGGCACAAAAATGTCTATAACAGTTGCCCCCTAAAGTATGAGGCCGTTAACCTTTTGGTGTCAGGTGAAATGCTTTATTACGAGGATCTGAAGTTCTTTCAATGCTGGGAGGAGACCTGTAATAAGGTACAATACAATACATTATCTTCATACTGTTTTTCATGATCTAGTTGAGGCGGGCATCCCCATGCTCAGCTTTATAAATTCATTCTCATGTACATAGGACAGACAATCGTCTGATTGTAGACTGATGATTCTGATAGAGCCATCATCCTTTGGTAGGATGATTATCTGTGCTGCAATGCTGTACATTTAATGTCTTTATTTCCTTGGATATATATCGCAGCCCGGATGGATGAAACTAGATCCAGGGTCTTCAATCTCGTCCGATCTTCACTCGAAGTACAAGTCGATCCATGTGAGAAATGTTCTGAAGTCGAACATGGAAAGACATCGCTTGATTACCAGTCAATGATGTAAACTGTTAACAAGCGCGAGAGGAATCATCGATAATGATAATGATACTCAAGGTACTGCAGTACAATTCACGTGGTGTGAATAAAGGACTTGGCGTCAAACACCACGCAAAATCTTTCGGTCGAAGGTCATTGATGTAAACCTGTCGCCGGAAGTGAGAAACTTGCCATTGAGGCATGCAAGCTTCAAAGTACTGAATGGGGTGTTCCTAGACCAACTTCTTGGATAATGAGCTGATGTCGACAAGAAGTGATCCGTCACAGGAGGGCCTTAATGAATCCCACATCAATGACACGGAACGGAGCAAATGATTTTGATGGAGGTGAAAACGATCTGATGATATATGGTTCAGGGTGGCGGTCATGAAGGAATGGAGTATAATGTATGGTAGTGGGTGGGACACAGGTGGCCTCTCTGGATGACTTCTCTTGAACATGTCGGCGACACTGATGTGATGGATTGGTAGCATTAACCCCAAATGTGGATGGTATGGTGTGACCATGGCGATGTGACCGGTGAATGAAACAACCCAACCCGACTCGGACACGGAGTGGAAGTGTCACGTTCAAGAGCGACTTGCTACCAATAAAGATTCCTTGAGTTTTCTTCCCAATTTTTCCCCAGTCATTGCTGACCAGTACCTCTTTATTTTTGTCAAGCTTGAGGAGGATAACATATGCTTGTTCTATAATAACCCATCACTATGTTTTAACGAGCCTAGCGATAGTGAAACTTGTTCTCGTCTAAAGACAAGTTTGTCGCTATTAATCTTTTTAACGAGTTTAACGACAAAGATAACTCGGTCCTTTTCAATTTTAGAGAGTTTGAAAAGGTACGTAAAGGTAACTCCAAAATTCCTTTTTCGTCATCTAATCCCTTAAGTCCGAAAAAGTATAAAACAATATAGAAGGGATGAATTTTCGATAGTTTTAACGAGCCGAACAAAACAAGCGCTCGATCTTTTTGTGGAATAATCCCTCAGGTCCAAAAAGATTAAAATCTAGAGGAGGGATAGCACTTCCTGTCCCTTTAACGAGCTGGAGAGGCCAATGGCTCGGCAATCTTTTCATATTTTACGAGTCAGTTGAAAAGGGCTTAAAGGAGACTCGTCTTTTGAGGAACGAGTGATAAAACGGGTAGTAGCTGATTCCAAGTAAGGTTTGGAATTTTCCAATCACGGTAGTGTCACAAGGATGGCTAGTGAAATCACTCTTCGCAGCTGTTCCTCAAAATGGGTAAACAATCAAATGGAGGTGAATGATCGGCCAATGAAAAAGTGGAGGTGACGGTGCAAACACGACCAAGGCTTTAATGGCTGAAGTACTACATTCACGGTGGTTATTTACCGGGGAATAGTTCATTTTTTAACGAGCTTAAATGCGGGTGGAAACATTTGCTCGGTGCAGGTTTATTTTTAAACAGCTTGAACCTTGCGGTAACACTGCTCGATTAATCCAGTCGTATGATAAGAATGTCTCATATAAAAACGGAAACTTTTAGAGTTTTGCCCCACATCCTTTCTTTATGCAAGTTAGGAAACGACCAATCCTACGGGTTTAAAGGGTTAGAGGTCCTAAAATTTTTAAAAAATAAATAGTCGCTTTTCGCTTGCATGCCAAAAGGCTTGCATGCCCCCAGGTATAAAACAGAGTTTCAAGGTTACCTCTACTTCTTTCCGCCAAAACATTTGTTTTACCGAGAGAGGCCTACCTCTTACAGGTTACCCAAAGATTTTTCTATTTACGGCGTAAACAAAACACTTCTTCGGCGATGTCTACCGAGATAAACAAAGGTGAGTGGCGGCGCTTGCCAACTCACATAACTTTGACAAGAGAATCTTGTTCTAGAATAACCCCCTCTTCCAATCACGGATGGGGGTACAGACTAGTCATATTCTCCCATGGAAACCTACCCTATACCCGAATTTTTCCTGGTGAAGTAGACCAGGATGCATGCCCCCTGGGTTTCAGTCATATCCTTCCGAATTACTCGCGCACATCGGGAGGACAGACTGGAGATTGAGACATTTCTTGCGTGAAAAGACCATTCAAGGATGGTATATGACTATTTGCTATGTGTGATCCGGGAAATGAAAGCTGGTCCACGAGCTTGACCATTCTTCCTTCGTGCGGAAAACACATCACTCTAAAGAGTGATGAGACAATGGCTCTCATGCAATAAATGTAGTCTCGTCCAAGGAGTAGATTGTAATCTAGGGGTCCTTGAACTACCATTACGTTCATGCGAACGATTTTCCTTCTCAATGTTATGGACACATCGGGAAGGATCCCTAAAGGTCGACTGGTTCCTTTATCAAAGCTTGTCAGATTTCTCATCTCAGGCAAAAGCGATGGTGAACCAAGCGCTTTCCAAGCAGTTGAGGAAAGGATACTCACAGAAGCCCCCTCATCTATGATGGTACCAGCCATAACCATTCTATATATTTGAACGATAATTCGGAATGGTACGCTTGCTGGTAAACGGGGCCTGCCTAGTTGATTCCAGTCGAAGGAGACAACTAGGTTGCTTGGAGGTGGGACCGAATAGACGGCCAGGTACGGCTCTGACGAGCTTCCTTCCTGCGGTAAAGGAACGGGTAAATTGCCCCCATGTTCGTTGGAGTATGTGTTTATGAAGAGAATTTGGACGGTGTCATCCTTGTTCTCTTCAGTGACTGTATCATCTGAAGATAAAACCTCTGAAGGCAAGACCGGGTCAACTGCCGCCTTGACCTTTTGACTTTCGTCTGGTATGGATCCAGATGGTTTATCTTCAATGATAGGTGCTTCAGCTGACCACCTGAGCGGGCCAGCCAGATTTTCAACTAGTGACGGACTCGGCAAGAGTTTTTTATATCCAGGAGGAAGTCGTAACGGTGAAACCGGACGATCATCCAAAACTCTTTTAGCTTCGTCTAAGAAGGGACAACGGTGGACGGCATGATCGCCTTCGCACAGTTTACAAGGAAATCTACATTTCCCTTTTTGTCCTGGGGCTTCACTTTCACTAGTTGATGGTGTGCTTTCAACATGATCATCAGAGGTTGACGACACCGGGTTGTGCAAACGAGGAGACCAGTCCCTTAATATCCGAGGGATGCAAGGACAATCTCTGTGAAAGTGGTCTCCTTTGCAAATGACACATGGCGATTTAGGCCTGGTCGGTGCAGTGTGTGGATTTTCGTTAGACGACACTTGTTTTCCCCCATTCACCTTTGGCTCCTCCTTCTTCTTCTTTTCCTTCTTCTCCTTAGGAACTTGACTTTTGGCTTTACCAGCCCCATCAAGTGAAGAGGAAGGAGGAGAGGAAGAATTAGAGGAAGTAGAAGGCTAGTGGGCAACTCTGGACTCGTCTAATTGCTGATTCGATTGTTCAGGAATAGTGGTGTTCTGAACGACAGAGGTTGAGAAGAGCCATACAGGCAAACCAATTGTCAGCCTTGGAAGCGACAATGTAGCCATATGGGGTGCATCAACATCTCCCTAAGAGGAGAAGGGACTAGGATTTCCTCCAAGGGGAATTCCTTGGTTGGTAGACTCCATTTTCTCAACCCAAGATCAACGTAGGAAAGGGTAATGAATATTCCGCTTAAAATAAATTTTATACGCTTTGACACAACTTGTTTTTTTAGTTTTTAAGAGTCGAGAAAAAACAAAAGATGACTCTAGTCTCCTTCGATTTTTAATGAGCCTGAAGTGACAAGTGCTCAGATGGACCTTTTCCGTTAAGGAGTCTGAAAAGGAACGAAAGGGACTGCTCTGGAGGTCTAGGTAGAGGGAGTACCAAACCAATCGCAAAACTGTAGAATACTTTTTACGGTACGGCAGTCAATCTTCCCGAATTCTGTGTTCAGTGCATTGCGATCGATAAGGCGGCAGACACGGCTTCCTATGGATAAAGGATTTAAGCCTATAGGGGTCTCCCAAAATATACTCGACGGTACGTGGGAGCACAAGTCCGTACTGCCACTTATCGTCTCAAAGTGGAGGAATCACCCAACCATCAGTGAGGACAATAGTTACCAGGCTTTACGACGCCGGAATACGTCTCTAGCCTAGACCTCTAAATGTTGTGCGTTAAGTTCCAAAGCGTTGTTAGATTCATTGAATTTATTTTAAGTTGATCTTGCTTATGAAGTTTGCCTTTTGGGTTCACCACGAGATGTAGATGTAATTCCTAAAATGCAATCTAAAGATGATAAACAAACTTTTATCTCTTTTGTGCAATGAAAATCCTAGCTACTAGAGGAAAAGAAAGACACAATCTTTTCACAAAGAGCAAAGAGCACACTGTAAATGCACTTTCCTAAATCAAGCGAAACAGACTGTATATATGCAAATGCACATGCATGTATTTGTTTTCAACTTTCTTAGTATTGATGCTAAAAAGAAAGTTGATGTACAAATCTGAATTTGCTTTCAAGCAACAAACACAAACAAGCTTCTTTTCGAAATCAAAAGATAAAGACGATTACGACACTTTATGATTTTGAAATGAATACTCGTTTTTGACACTAGAAAATCACAAATTCAAACCAAAGGCAATAGTAAAAGTATAATCGACCATCAACAACAATCAAACTTTCTCCTATGATCGAAATCGACACTTGCGGCAGATATAAATCAAAGGATGACAGTACGACTATTCTACTTTTGCAATGGAGAACTGTAAACGATTCAACAAACACACAAAAACATCTACAGTTCTTTTGTACAAAGGAGGCAGAATAACAACAAGGAAAAGGGGTTTTAAACAGGTATATACTGATCACAGGCAGCAAAATTCAGAGACAGAATTGGAAAGAATGAAGCACAAGAACCTCAGCTGCACAGGGCTAGTCTGATTAGCGCACCTGTAACACAGAGAAACTGCATTGCAGTGCAGGTTGCCCTTTCAGGAAGTGCGTTGAAATGCAGGATCTCTTAACAGTACCTGCGCTGGGCCAGAAACGAGAATCTGTCCAGGTTCTGGGTCACAGTTTGCAGTTCAGTCTTTGGTTTTTGGCCGAGTAAAAGCAATCAGTAATGCACAATCAGGGGTAGATCTAAGGAGGGTCTAAGAGCTATCACAAGGGCAATCAGATAGTTTGTGAATCAGTTGTTCAAATCATAAATAGATCCAGTGAATGGATTGAAGCAGCAGATGGCTACTTTGCATTTGTTATGGCAAATGCAGTTCAAATGCTACTTATAAGTTTATGAAACAAACAACAAAGAGATACACAAACAAACTAATTAGACATTCTCCCCAGCGGAGTCGCCATTTTGTTACTGGGAAAAGTTTCTATTTAGAACTGCTCTATCCCACTAAGGTGTGACAGCTGCCTTAGAAACAAACAGAGAAAAACTACTTTTGTATTTCCTTTATGAACTATAGATAGAAAGGAATAGAAAGAACCAACCTGTGTCTTGCGCTAATCCTTTGATCCAATCCCTCTCTTCTTTGACAGCTTCCAGCTACCTGCTCCCTTACTTGCCCAGCTTCACCAAGTACCTGTAAGATCATAGAAGAAGAACACTATACAAAGACATGGATCTATATTCATAAACAACTTAGGATCAGATTTAAGTTAACCATACAAATGTAACAAGCATTAATGATACAAAAGCATGGAGGAAAAACTCAAATAGTTTTTATTGATAAACAAGAAGATCCAGGAGGAGTTACAACCGATGGTTCCTGACCCAGCATCTATCGCCCAGCAAAGAAGCCCCTCTTCACCTCCAACAAAGCATAAATCACCCAATACTCTGATGTTTGTCTCAAAACCAACAACAATTCCTTACAATGTGCAAAATTCCAGCCTCTGGATCTCTGGGATGAGGGATCCATATATAGATATGTGTAAGGAGGATGAGTCAGCTTGTGATTTGATTAGTGTATTCTCTCTGTCAGTTCTTGCTTCCACTTGGAGACTGAAGGCCTCTTACTCATCCTTGGTTGAATTCAGTGAGGCAAGTGTCATAGGAGAAGATTCTGGAAGCTTCCATTGTCTCTCCACCTCGCAGAATGACACTGCCATTTGTCATTTCTCACCCAACGCACCCTCATAGTGCATTTAGGTGCGTTGCAACGTACCTAGCCAGTGTATTTAGGTGAAATGCAACGCACCTAGCCAGTGGAGCAGCTCAAATGATCATGTTTTGACTTATTATGAGCAGTTTCTGGTGGAGAACTTCTGGGAGAAGCTGTAATTTGTTGACCTCGTTCCTTTAGGGGTTAGAACAACAATTTTAGGGACTTAGGAGCCCTTGGTTTATGGACATTTCATGCTTAGAGTTGCAAGGAACAAAAATGTCTATAACACTTTGGTATCTTAGTTTTCCCTTTCCGCGGAGGGATGTACTTGGGCAATTTCACTACAGAGTGCACCGGCTACATGTCCTCTTCCATGTCTTCTGATACCTCTATTTCATCGACGAGAGCCTGTAGGTACTCTTCCTCATCATCTGTCTGAATGGTGACAACCTTGCCATTTTCTTCCATTGAAGGTTTATCGAACCGCAGATTCCTTGGGGACATGCAAACTGGTCCTGCTGCTTGCTTATCCTTCTTGGGCCTCGGCGTCCGGGGTGATTTCCGGATTTCTATCATGACCCCAGTGTCTCCGAGAACATCATGTACCATGGGGTTCTGCGCAACCTCATCAGTGGTTCCTTCTACGGAGCCCAAAACTCTCTTGGTAGTCGTCATCCTGTTTGAGCTGTCTGTGGTCGTTTGTGAACTTCAGGGCTCAAATCTTGCTTGGCGCTCAACACTCTATGCTCTAATCAACTGCTCAAATCTAGAATGAACAAGTGTTGTCTCGTGGTTAGCCCTTGGAGTTTTATAGCACCTTTTGAATTCAAATTCGACCGCTCCCCCAAATTCTGAGCACCGTGTGTTCTAATGGATGTAGTGTGCTCCCCTGGTTACTGTGTTTGGTGAGGTGCAGTCGTAGCCATGGCAACATAGTCATAAATTATCGACGACAATATTCTAATGCAGTGGTACGATCATTCGTATCTTGCCTTGTCATCCTTGGGTTATCGACGAGACATGCATGTGTGATCTCGTTTTCTAGCCTCTTGATCTAAGCATCCATCAAAATGATTTTCTTTCTCAATCATACCCAGTCCTTTTCAAGTTCACGAAGTCTAAGGTTCCCTCACCGGATGGCTTCTTGAATCCTTATATGTTCGACCTTGCGTAGATGTGTGATTCTTCCTCCTGGTCATCGCGCACTGTCACCACTGCGGGAGCTAGTACACGCGGATGCCTTTTTGTATTTTGTTCATAAATTACAATCTCTATTATGTTCCACACCTTTGGAATCATCTCCATGTTCAGGGTTTTTCTCATGGTCCTATATGCCCATTGAACCGCTGGCATGTGCATGTCCCAATCAGTTCATTTCGCCTGGTGAACCTTGTTCAGTACTCCGCATACCCTATCAAATGCTTCATCGTGGAGAATTGGCAGTGCGCGTTGCCTTTCCTACTGCTACGGGTTGTTTCGATTATCTATTCTGGGGTTGGTGTGCACTCTTGTGGGTTGTATAGCATATGTCTGTACCCATTGAGAAAGGTGGGTGCGCAAGTTGTTTCGCCCCTGCTAATTGGCTTTCGTTCGGAACTAGGGTTTTCCAAAATGTAGGCACATCATCCTTATGCATCCGCGCCAGTCCTTGAAATTTCCTTGATGCGTAGCCCACCATCGTGCCGGTGTTGCTCGCAGCGCCCATTTTAGAGCATCGAACTGCTACTGTTCTGGTACTGTGCTTTCAAATTTGCTCAGAAATTCATCCACCGTTATTAATCCACCATATGTCGGCAGCTCCCTTACCTCTGTTGTCACATAACGCAATGATCTAATCATCATGTTGAAATTCAACGTCGTTACTTCATGCAGTTGATTCTGCCATCACTCTATCTCTTCATTTGAATCCAAAGTGCGGGAGCTTTCGTGCTCCCACGAAATCCTTCCATTTGTAGTCGGATTCACCCAATCCTCTTCTCGCGAGGTTATCTTGTAAATACAATCGAGATCATCATCACTATCATCATCGCACATCGGTTCAGTGTATCACGCTCCTTCGACTGGATATAGCGGTACTATTACGCATAGTGACTTTTTCTCAAAGATCATTTTTGCTTCTTTAGAGTTATAACTCTATTCATATCGGTGGCCCAGTCTATTGCTAATAGTGCGGGATAGGGATTACTATCATCGACAATCTCTATCACTTCAAAATCTGCCTGTGTGCTCGCACCTTCAGTATCGACTGTGACCCTTTGCAATCTTCCCATGGGAAAAATCTTTTGTTGGTTCACCATTCATAGCTGAATAGGGGACCATTGTAACGCGGGTCTGCCCATGCATTCCTGTGTTTCCTTTGGTAGTATATTTGTGTTGAAACCCAAATCCAGGATTACCTGATCCATTTCATACTCGCTGATTTATGCAGTCAACCTCATTTCCCTTCCTATGTGCAATTCATGCTTTCCAAGTTTCCAGACCACACGTGGTTCTCCTGACCCCACACACCTAGTGATAAGTTCATGTAGTCCTTTGATTGCCTTGCTGTCACACAACAGTTTCATGCATGTCTCTAGAAAGGTAGTGAGCATTGAAGGGTCCATCCCTAGTTCTAGTTGATCCTTATTCCCTAAAGTGGAGGCCTCCGTGAAGCTCTTCTTAGCTTCCATGAACGTCTCCTTCACACATTCTAAATCAAATTCGGGTTCCTTTGTAGGAGCTTTGAGAACCCACAGACTTTCTTCTCACTGCTTCCCCTTATCATCTCCCATGGCCATACTGCTCCTGAGCATCATGTTTACATTTGGGTCTTCTTCGTGCGGCTTAGACCTCATCATTTGCAAATTCTGGGTCGAAGGGGGCTGGAGTACCCCCTTTTGGCGCATCCTTGCTATTAGCAAAGGGTAGTCTTTTTCCTCATGATCAAACTGAGTATAGTACCAACATGATGTCCTTGTCAGTTTTGTACAATCGCGGGCATAGTGCCCTAGCCCTCCACAATTGTAACAAATTAGTTGTCAACGATCCCTTCTTGGTCCCATTCCGCCTTGACCTCGACCGCGCCCCTGAAATCCAGCACACGCCATTCCTGCATTTGGGTCAAGGACTCGCATTTCGGTCTGCACCCTATAGGCAGGAGTCCGATCCATCATTAGTTCATAGCTTCGGTAGGCGCGTTCATCATGGCCTACCAGCCTGCAGAAATTACAAAGCAATTGCTGGGACGTCTGCGTATACTTCTACAACAGATGACAATTATCCATGGTGTGTTTTCCTCCTATCTGGTAGATCACACACCATAGTGTAGATGCTGCGCTCAGCCCTGCCTGTGCCTCTGGCCTTAACGGCATCGGCTCACCTCCTGCCAAGTAGTTCGTGAACACTGGACAATGGTCCTTGTCGTGCCCTTGGCCTTTGCATTTTATGCACCATACTTCCTCGTGCACCTCTGGCCGAGGTGTCCTATCCTATTTCAAACTTTGCATTTCTAGACACAGATTCTGTAGTTGTGCATGGATTTGTTGGAATCCCAACCCAAGGTCATGTATAGGGGTCTCATGTAATCTCATTGCCATCTTCAACACTTTGGCCTAGGTGGAAAGTTTTTGCTGTGATAATGCCGTCCTTAAGTGTGGCATAAGTGAGGCCACAAACCATGCGTGATATTGTGCATCTGTTAACGTCATATTGGCTTCACGGATCGTACTCTTCAGCCTTTGGTCTAGATCCCAGGGGGTCTCGCCTGGGAGCATCACGATCTCCTTAAACTTGATGATTGATTGTGTTTCTGATTTTGGCTTGCTAAATACTCTGTTCAGCGTGGCTTGGATCTCTGCGATTCCTGCGTTTGGGTGGTCATTAGAGTGCTTGATATACCACGTTAATGCACGATCTTGCAACGTGCTCACCAACGTAGCCTTTTTAATATTTTCATCCACGACGCCTTATGCTTCCCATACTGCTCTTACCACGAACCAAAATTGGTTCGGATCTTCATTTCGCACTCCTTTGAATACCAGTAGTTTGATCGCACTTGCCATACTAAACTATGGTGGTGGCGGAGGTGGGGTGGGTGGAGATGGAGGTGAGGAGGGTGAGACGGGTGGCTGTGTGGGTGGAGGTGGTAAACGCGGAATACGCTGCCTTATTAGACTGACCCCGCTTCTCGGAGAAACTTTTGTGAGCTCTTCCTTGCTTTCCCAGGAAGGTGAAATTAGGGGACTGGTTTCCAACTCTTCACTACTTCTGCTTCTGTAGATCTTCTCGCTTCACGTAGTCCCAAACATTAATTTATTTGCATAACCCGCTTTTCACACAATAGCATCTTAATCCAAGTGTTCAAAGATTTACTATACTTACCTCATGATCCCTTGAGGAAACGTCGCTCCACCTCACTGTAGCTGATGGTCGTGTCTACCGCAAACTCACTGATAGATCCTCCTATTATTCGGTCGAACAAATGGTCCACAGATCGCGTGATCTTATCTCCTGATGCTTCTGGTCTGCCCACTAATTCTGGAGTCCACACTATTGGTTTGTCGAGCCTACATCTTCCCTGGCTGTCTGCTAACTTCACGATCCACTCATACAACTCAGAGGGAAAGGATGCAAAGAAAATTTCGTGGATTTCCATATACAAGTAGCGCTCCAACCATTGTTCCTTAGATACTCGTGAATTTTTGTTTTCCTGTGCCACGAACTTGTGAATATTATTGTCCAACCACTCTTCAATTTCTTTCTTTGTTGGATTCCAGTGGCACAATATCAGACATCCTTTATGTAGATCCTGGTCCCGGAAATGGAACCATTTGTTGGCTTGTATGGGCCTGACCCAGGTTCAGAGGTGATTTAACCAAGCAAATCCCGGTACTTGTTAGCTCTGCTAGATACTTCGACATTTGAAGGTCAAAGACAGCTCAGCCGTGTCGTTTGTGCTGAAAGAAAACTTGCATCAATCACCTTCCCCTTCACCCTGCTTATTACTTGTCACCCAGCTGCCTCCGTTTTCCTTCAAGGCCTAGCATTAACCCCTTTTCCTTCAAGCCCCTCGGCGCTAAGGTTTTAAATACATATAACCGCGCGCCTCCAAAACAGACGCTATCCGCCAATCTGGTTCTTCCCTTGTCACATCAATCAAAAAAACATGCAGTTAAGTTCCCGTCGTTCGATCATCCATCGCCCAATCCAATGGTCCCCACCAAAAATAACTTGCTCGTTTCCTCCGCACCGTCTGATCTACCTTGCCACGATCGGACAACATTCGTACCTCCCAATCCCGTGAGCTGCCCGCTCGTTAACACGCGGGGAAAGCAGTTTCTGCCCCATCACATCCGCCACGTGTCGAACGTTGATTGTGATCGCTGGCCTATGTACGGTTACCGCTCGACCCTTGAAAGCGGTGCGATGAATACCGCTCGCCACTGAAACCACTTTTCCCGCTCATTAACCCCCATGCATCCTTCGTGCCCAATCGCCGTCAGATCTGTCTGCTCGCGATCCGACGGCTCACTTCTGTTTGATCTTGTTTCTGTCCACTTACCCTGCCCGATAAGCTTTGTTCATCTTCCGCGTTTGTCAACCGTTGGATCTTCCCGTGTTTAATCCAACGGCCCTGTGATCTCCCCACTCCCGAATCTCCCGATACCCTCTGCAAATCGTTTGCCACCGTCGATCCACGCGATTCAACGGTTGATATTTCTCCACCATGCCTCTGCCATACTGTCCGTGTCCATAGCCGGTCCCGTGTACTCGAAGGAAGAAGGAGGCCAGAATCCAGTATTTGGTGCATTAGATCCTCAACAACCACATTTAACATGAAGAATGGCCGAAAGGAAAAAGGACAGCCTCAAGTAGATCACATCATTTACTAGTTATGGAGCTTCTTTCAGTCAACACTCCACCTGCTCGAGGAGTACAATAGAGCATCCAAGAAGGTCAAATTCATTCGCAGGCACAGTCAGATTGCAGCAGAGACTCCATCAGAGAGTTAAAAGCGGTTGGTGGTCCATTATGACCCCTCCACACATAGAATAGCAGAATATCTTTGTAATGAAACTCTATATATACCCAGAACACAGATGTGATGAGGGTTGATGGTTGTTGTTTTGATGCAAGGTTCAACTTCTGGAGACTGTAACTACTTTGATACTTGCAGCATCTGGTCTTCATTTTCAGCTAATACAAGCTTCTTTTGCTGTTAATTGCTCACTTTCCATTTCTACTTTGTTCTAGGCTATGCTTGTTATGCATTTGTTCATGTGCTCTTGATATTTAGCATTAGAGGGGCTGTCATCCCACCTCTATGTTGAAGTCTAGTATGTATCTTTGAATGTGTTATGCAGGTTTCTGTTTACTTAATGCCAGAGAGCTGTCATCCTGTCTGTGCATTAGGAAATAGATTTGCATACCTCTTTACTGGTTGCAGCCGGTCATCACAAGGTCCTGTGCATCTGAAGGTGTGGTCAGTATTCTCCATGTTCACCTAGTTCTCAAAATGTGAGTAATTGGTGGTCTAAAGCCTTGTAGTCTGAGGGTGTTCACCAATGTCTAGAGTTAAGCATAGTAGAAGTGGTTATCTGGCTTGAATATGCATCATTCCTACCATTCATCCATTTCCAACATTTTTTTGAGTTTGTAATGTTCCCGAGCATCTTTGAGATACAACCTAGGAGCGTTTCTTGGGGTGATAACAGTACTACTGGCCCTTTCGACAACAGTTCGTGGAGCGCAGACTGAGGTCTCACCTGAAGTAGTATGGGAGGGTGCTAGAACTAGGTTTCTACACCCTGAGGATGTCTGATGAGCTTCTAGAGGTTCACAGTTTGACCCTTCATGCACGTCACTACTCGCACTTTCTATCCCTTCGCAACCTACAGTGCTGCTTCCGCACAACCCTACTTGGGGCACAACCCGTATAATAACCAAGTCCCTTACTATTTAATCTATTATTATCCGATTACTTACCTATTTATGTAAGACTAATGATTATTACAACATATTCAACAATCATATCAGTGTGTGCAATAAGTAAAATAGCATAAACATAAAGAAGGCAATGCACAATAGATACACAGAAATAGGAATCAACTTCTCTTTGTTAATCTTCAATCCAGATTACAGACTTGAAACCGCCCTGCGCACTCTACTACAGGGGTCCGCGCACTCAGTTGTGGACTCTACTAGGCCTCTGCGCACTTAGCTGCAAAGCCTCTTCCTACTACTATGACCCAATAAACTTAGACTCCTACTCTAAGGTCGAACCATTCATACTCTTTCTTCTCTTCCTCCGCTATATTTACAATTTAGAGCCTCACTCTATTTTTACAATCCCATGGTCCACGGACCATGGGTAGGCCAACATGACTTTACATTACATTACATTACTTTAGGGTTGACAACCCTATGACTTAACCTATACTTCATGCTCCGCGCCTGCAATTCGTGAAGTCTTACAAAACCTTTGACCAAAACTTGGGCTTTGAGCCCCAAACCATGTTGTGGGGGGATTCCATGCCCAACAAGTTTTCTAAAATTAAACCTAGATTGAGAGAAACACAAGGTTCTTCGAAGGAAATTTTCGCAGATTTTTTCTTGTGGCCGTTTTCCAAATTGCCTCAATTGCATTTCCATATTTGGTTTACTTCTAGTTGTATGTTGATGGGAAGATATTTCAAATCTTATCTTGCTTATTGAGTTTCTGTAATCAATCTAAATTTTAAGTTAAATCATTTTGTAATCATTTTGTTGCAAATATCCCTTTGATGTCTATGTATTTAAAAGACACAAATCAAAGAGAAAAGAGAGATAACACGTATAGAGGAGATCAAATATTGAAGGATAAAATCCATACATTGCAATCATTCTTGAGTTTCATTAATACAAATATGAGCAGCATGATTTCGATTGTTCAATATATTATGTGAGTTATTTTCTTTGAAAAACCGATTCTTGGTGGTTGGGCCCACCTCTCGGTTGAGGTACTGTCATGTAATTATTATTTGATTAGTTATATTTTTGTTGTTACAGTGTGGTTACTCAATACTTCTTACATAATTTCTTTGTTGTTTCCTCATTTAGTATTCTTGAAGCATTCCATTTGTTGATCCCTTCATTAAAAAGTTTTTGTTTCTGTCATTATTTGCATTCATGTTCCCTTAGAACATAATCGTTGTTTCCTTCAAAATAGTTAATATATATTTGGTAATTGTATTGTTGTTTCTTGTTATTTATCATTTAGTATTGTGATTGTTTTTTCTTATATCATGAGAATGTAATTACAGATATGTTCTATTTCTTTTCATTCTAGATTTATAAATCAATTAAAAATTTCATTCTCATTTCATATTTTAGATTCATAGTATAAGTTTCTATTCACAACTTCTAGATCAGTACTTTATTTGGGTAAGGTAATGTAATATTTCAATTCAGTTGTGTGATGTAGTTGCGAGTATAGATTTGAATTCTGTTGGAAATAATACTGAGAGGGGGGGCTGAATCAATATTAGTCAAGTCAATAATATTTTTCTTTTCATACTCAAATTTGTATATGCTACTTCAATGAAGGTAACCCACGTGTACACGCCACTGTGTTTAAGTAAACAAGCGTATATCTAGCAAACTAATGATTCAATTAATTTATCATATGTTGATATTTAATCTGTGCATTAGTACTTTATTAAAAATTAAATAGTAACCATGTATAGTTAATAACAGAATGAACCATCACGCATAAGCAACACACATGAACACCAAGATTTAAGGTGGAAACCCAATGTGGGTGAAAACCACTTGCTGTTGTCGTCTCTGTTTTCTTTTAATAAGAAAATCTGTTTACAACATTGTACTGGTGCAGACTCATACCAGTACGCAGGCTTCTACCTGCAGAAGGTTACTACCTTCTCTTTTTCTCCAGCTTCTACTGGAAGGGAGCTACAACCCCCTAGCTATTGTACTAGCCGATATGTTTACGAGTACATAGGCGCCGACTTACAGAAGGCTACAACCTTCTCTCTTCCTTTAGGGACCATGTTTCATAAATTTTCAGAATGGATGCTCCTGGTACACAACAAAACACATGAAGGCCTCATTTCATCTAATTTTCATACTGGACACATTATTAACACTGAAGCTCAAAATCAATCACCATTGCACTACAACCATCAAATACATCTGCATTAACCAATCATTGAAACTCAATCATAAATCTCTGGATCACCCATAAATGAATCACTGAAAGCCCATCGTCATTGAAGTAGATCACAATCAATCAATCTAAACATTCAGTATACTGTCATCAAACTATAGTCACCAGAACACAGAGCAGAACCCAGAATTCTGCAACAACAGTCAGATCCAACTGTAACTTCAAATATCATATTACATAATGTATACGCTACTTAGATGTGTTGAACTAGTGTGTATACATGCTTTTATCTAATCCAACTAGCGTATATGTCTGTAAATATTAATTCATAATTTTGCAGCTATTCCAAACTTCAGTCATACCTAGATCATAACATTTACAGAACAACACATGCGTCAGTATTCAGATCTAGACTATACATGATCAAACCATATAATGATAATTCATTTCAAGCCTTAAGATCACGAACCATCATTAGATCTTATCCCTTATCAACCGCTAAGGTTCATCCTTGGTTCAGATCAAAGAAAGCACCATAAGCTGATAACCTGCATACTAGATCTCACACTTCATCAAATATTCATTGGTTGCACCATTTGGCCTAATCATCTTCTCCTCCTTATATAGTTTTAGGCCTTTCTTAATACCATGGACCAAAACCACTTAGGACCAATACCTTGGACCAAATACCTAGGGTCAATACCTCGGACCAAATACCTTGGACCAATACCATCGATCAAAATACCTTAGACCAAATACCTTGGACCAAAAACTTAGTTTTCCAAGATATACATGCTTTTCCTTTGGTGAAAGTGTGTGTGTACGTATACGATACTTGTGTCTAGTGAACCTGTGTGTATACACAACTTGGTCAAGGTGAACCTGCGTATACCTCTCTTTCTTCATTCTTTGTAGTCTGATCTGTAATTCTTTGCTGTTAACTTGCTGCATTGTGAACTGTCATTTGAGAGAGTTGCCATGTACATTAATTTTGAATTGATTATCTCATTTTGTCACATCTGTAAACACAACTGCCATGCATTCTGTCACATCTGATATCTCTTTTGTAGATTCAACTAGTTACCATATACAAGTGAGTTGTTCTGCTACAAGTGGGTTGCCATAAAGTACAACACATGCATCATAATGACAACAAATTCTTCCATTTAGTTTTTTCACTTTATTTTCTGAATTTAGTCATGTCATTTCATTTCTTATTGTTGTACAATGAAGAATGAGCTTGATAGTTTAGAAAACAAAATACAGAACCAATATTGATGGTTGGTAGCTACTTCCATATATTTTGTGGACTACCTTGAAACAAAAAGAATTTCCTTGGGTTGATAATTAATGTCTAGGTGATTAGTTGTTTTATTTATTTGCAATTAATTTACCCAACATTTTGGCATCGTTGTTGGGGATATAGTCAAATAGCACTACCACACTAATATCTAGTTGTAGAGGAATTCATGACTTCGAGAGGGTTGGATATTAAAGACAGAAGGTAAGAACCTATGCACACACCTTAGTAAAGTTATGGTGAGGTCTACCCTCCGTAGGTAATTTTAGGTCATATAACATGCACTAATAGAAGTAGGAATTTTAGAGGTAGAATTTTGAAAAAGAAACAAATATTATGATTTCACTCAAGTGGTGGTGTAAGCACCACCCATTTCACTAACCAATTGGTAGGAAAATTCAAAGGATGAGCCTTAGAGAAACACATGAAGAACACCTTCTATTTTGGTAAGAAATGGCACACATTGCTACTTTTGAATTCCCTATCAGAGATATAGGAGGAGTGACACAAATGCACATCATTCCCCCATTTTCTCTACCAAATTTTCATGGTTTGGAAAATGAAGACCCATATACATTCTTATTTGAGTTTGAAGTACTTTGTAGAAGATATGATTATTGTACTAATGCTCAAAGGTTGAAAGTGTTTCCTCTTACTCTAAAAAGAGCAGCTCTTCGATGGTTTATGAGCCTTGGTGGGAACTGCATTCAAACATGGGAGGACATGAAGAATGTATTCTTGAAGAAGTACCAAGACTACTGCAAGGCCAATGAAGATATTTTTAGAATGACACAAGGGGAAGGTGAAATCTTGGAGGACTATGTGGAACAATTTCAATACAATCTTCAAAAATCAAAGCTTAAGCATTTGGAAAAAGAGATCTTGAAAATGCTCATTCTTAAAGGAATCGAAGATGAAGTTTTAGAACACTTAAATCTGATGGGAAAATGTGATGTTTTTCAGCTATCATATGACGATTTTTGTGAATTATGCATAAGGTATTCAAGAGGAATCTTTAAGTCTGGTAAGAATTATAGAGAACTTTCTTATTTCTTTTCCAAATCTTCTACAAGAACAAGAGATATAGGAGTTGAAACCAATGATTTATTTAAACATTTAAAAATTGATTTTTTTAGCTCTCTAAATTCACAATTGGATGTTTTGTAGGTTAAGAAAAATCAGGATATTTTTGAAGAAGTGTTTTGTCCTCATTGTTGAAAGGAGCATCTCATGGATAATTGTTCTTTATTACTTGGGATGAAAACAATGTATCAAAGAAATCAAAAAGTTGCAACAAGCTCACAACGGAAACTGTGGCCTACATGTATGGTTCAAAACACTTCCTCTCCATTTTATTACTTGAATAATCCATTATGGAATACTCCTATGTTAGGACAACCATGCCAATCTCAATATAACCCTCATCAATCATGTCCACAAGCTTAGCATGTCTCATCTTATGATTAAATTACTACTCTCCCGCATCTTGTAGCATAAACACATGATCCATATTCTTCACTAGCTCTTCAATAACATCTTACTTGCCTATGAAAATCATCCACACAACCATATCAGCTACATCATCAATATCCTCCATGCCATACACAATTTCCTGCTCAATCCATTCCACACCCTCACAGTAATAAACCAGTACAACATGCTTATAGTGCTGAAATGCAAAATTTACCCACCATTCCCACCCATTCTATCTCACATGCACCATTGCAGAAAACTTATATTGAGATTGGGAAGGTTTCAAATAAAAAAATTGCAGAAATTATCGAAGAAAATGAGGTTTCTTGTAGTTTTCATAAACATATCGTCGAGTTCAATAAGACATTAAAAACTCAAGAACTGCATGATATGACAACTATGGGAAATTGAAAATGACTCTGTTATGTAGGTTGTCTAAGTAAATTCGACACATCATCTCATGGAATTTTAAAAACTTGTTTCTATCAGATATAACCCTCTAAATTCACTTTCATTTGGCTATGGAATCACTGAAATTGGATGAAAAATAAAGAAGTTATGATTAAAACACTGCTGTTTAGTATAGCTGGCCATGACTCTCGTGCAAGTAATAAAGGAATTTTACTTTGTTATTTCTTTCTATGGATTTGTTTTGTAGAGTATCTACTTGTTATTTTTTGCATATTTATTGGAATAAGAGAGCCTGTACACCTCTCTTCTTCCATGATTTCAAGTTTTATTGCAGGTAGATGCTCGTTTTTTGCAAGTCCTAGGAGAATAAAGGAGGTCCATTTATGAAAAAGTGATTCTTGAAGACAATGTTAATGAAATAAGGGCATTTCATCCAAGCATCTATTAAGAAATTTAATATCATATGATTTTGAGTTTTTTTTTAGGTGTCATGATCTAAAATGTCTTATAAGAGCTTGCTACAAATTTCCTGCTAATACCTGCCAACAAGAAAAAAAACAACATGAAGACTTTTCGTTACTAGAAAAATTCATAACATGAGAAATGAAGAATTGATTTCCATTTGAAGAACCAAGTCATTGTCACCAAAGCATTTTTCCAAAAGATATTTTGTTTCCATTCATTCACCATTGACAGTTTGTTGTCACTGGAAATAGATTGATGTTCCCTTGGGAAACAACATTGCCGCACCCGAAATCACAAGCTGTTGTAATTTTTTTTTTTCAATAAAGTGTTGTTTCTTTTCTATTTTCTGTTATTCTTTTATGTTTCAAGTGTTGTTTCTTTCAAAGACACGGCTTTTGTTCCTTCATCAAAATAAAAGAAGAAAGTTCTTAAGTTTTATGTTGTTGATCCACATCTATCCATTTGTTTCCCAATCTTATTAAGTATATGGTTGCCTCATATCTAATATTAAACATTATTATGGTAAATCTTGTCAGGAATGATTTACTCTTAATTCCTCACTATTTTGTAAAAGCAATGTAAACTTTGAAATGGGAACTGATATGATTACCCTTTTTTTGAGGTAGCAAAAAAATCAACTGATTTTGAAAAGTGTTTATATATATAGATATATATGTATGTTTTAACATAGTTTTTGACACTACAAACATTTTATGTACATTATTTTTTAGAATGTTAGTGATTTGCAGGTTGATTTTAAAAAGTGTTGATTCTGCAGCAGACCCTTTTTTTAGAAGGCTTATTTTTTGACTTAAAATTTTCTAATGTATTAAATGTGAATAATTATTTTCTAAATTTAACAATTTTTGTAGTCTTCTTCTTCACACACACAGATTTATATATATATATATATATATATATATATATATATATATATATATATATATATATATATATATATATATATATATATATATATATATATAGTGATATCTTTATTTTTTTGCATAGTTAAAGAAAAAGGTCTATATTTTTAAATTTTCAATATTCTACATATTTATATATCATTAATAAACTTTTTAATGCACATCAAATAATTGTCTCTAATTTTTTTTTTAACAATTGACATAAAAATATGTAGAATTTCCCACTGTAGATCCCCTGATAATGCAATATACTAAAGCAAAATACTTGATCTACTTCTACAAACAAACTTGCAGAAGCTTAATCGATTTTGAGCAAGATCAATTAGAACACATATAATAGAGAATGAGAAAGAAATTACACATGAACAGAGAAGAATACTTTGGGGAAAGCCTCAGCTAAAAACCCTGATCTCTGTATTATCATACAAGTGGAAATATGTCTGGATTACACAAAGCTTTAGCTCAAAAGCTATCCAGCTCTCAGTACAATCCCTCAATGCTGCTCATAGACTAAATAGACACAACATATGCCTTCCTCCAATCCTCCAAGCCTCCTATTTCCTTGTGCAGTTTCTCCTGGGTCCTCTGGCTGCCACCTATGTGAATTCACCTCTCACACAACTCACCAAACTCAGAAGTAACTGCGCAATCTCCAAGGAATAAATTCCTTTTGCATGCAAGAGATATCCTCAATGGAATATTCCTGCAACTGATAGTACATTGTCCCATCATCTGATCTCAACTGGGTCTCTGACTGAACTAACATGCATGAGTTATTTATGAGAGAATATTCAGTTATTTGAAGTGCAGCAGTTACATGCATGCATGCATTAACTAACTGAACTCACAATTAGTTCCACAAACTGTTGGAACTAATCTAACTGGACTTAACTCAGTTAACCAAGCTAACTAATTACAACTCAAAGTATATCTCATCTTGATCTCCTTAATCAAGGGATAACTTCCTCAATCAAAGGGGAAACTATGCATGTCTTCACATAGACTTCATGTTTGATTTTCTACAACTAATTAGCTCAAGATGAATTAATTAATTATTTTACAAACAACTGCTAAGATCAAATTCGAATTTTAATTCTCAATTTTAGTTCAGGGACTAACTAAAATTGGAATGCATCCTGAAATGCTATTTATAGCAGTGTTATTTTTAGCACTTCTCGTTTCTATTTTCAACAAAATAAACATTTTGAACATAAATATAACAAAAAAATTACACATTTTGATAATTTTTTGCTAGAAATGACATGTCAAAATCACAATTTTTATAGGAAAAGTTTAACAAAAAAATGGTTAAATCATATATATATATATATATATATATATATATATATATATATATATATATATATAGATATGAATTTCATGTAAAAAAATAATAATAATCATAGCCTTTTTCAAAAAATAATGATTCACATAGAAATTAAAGCGAAAATCACATAATACAAATATTGAACATATAACAACATTAACTTAATACTTATTCTTCTCATAAAATGTCAAAGTCAAAACATTACAAGTATAACTAATTAATAGTTACAAAAAATGAGCTTGATTTCCAATCATAACTTAAATTTAATCAATAATATCATGTAATCCAAACTCTTCATCTTCTAGAGTTTCATCATTGTCTTCTTCCACAATATTTTCTGCTTCAGTTTGCTCATTTTCCTCTTTTGATGGATCTTTGATGTCTGTGAATATCCCAATGTATGCCTTTCCAATCATTCCATATAATGGTGGTTGAGCCCCCCTTGCCTTTTTTGCCACACGTGATTCATTAGAATTCCCTTTCCTCAACCCAATTTCTTGCATTGCATGTGGAAGAAATTGAAGAGCATTAATTCTTTGCTGAATAAATTTGCACTGTACTGAGTCTTTTTCAATGACAATGCAATTTCTTCCTTTTTGTAGGCAACATGCTAGTGTTATAACTAATTATCAAGCACAAAAGAAATAATGAAGTAAATTAGTATAATCACATATAAATTAAGAAAGAAGATATTGAAATTCAATTTTATATAATAAAACTTACCTCAGCCTGAGAATAAATCAAGAACCCAATCTCTTTCATTTGAACATAAGTCTATAAGATAGTTAATCAATGACTGCAGTTTTTGATAAATGTTAACTATCTCTCCTTTTGCTTCTTTATCTTCATATCTTGTTTTTTTACAACATCATCATAAACGAGTACTTGGCTATGACTTCTTCCATCTACCCGATTAAGAAGCATAAACTTATAGTTATCATCGTTTATCCAACTTTCAACATGGATGAACTCACAATCACTTATAATTGGTTGATCTTCATGGTTAATAAGATTTGACTTTTTCCTGTAACATGAAATAGTAAAAGTTCAATTAACTTATACATAAATGAAATTTTTAACATTAATCAAACATACAATTTCAACGTCTTACCATGTAAGCTGCATCCTTTAGTTTTCTTTCCCCTTGAAGCTTGTCAATAACATTTCCAATTATGTGTTTGAATGAAATGTCACAAATCTCCATAATGGTGATGATGTGACTTCTACAAATCCCTCAACCACTTTACTAAGAGCTTGATAAGTATAAGGGTCACTATCATAGTCAATGTTTGAGATATTGAAACCATGGAGAATATCTGCAATAACTAGGGAATAATCCATTTTAGGTATGAGTTTAGCAATGTCTTCACAATCACCTTGTATTATTTGATATTGAATAGTGTCAAGCCCATTCCAAATGAAATAAGAGTTTGATCAAGTTCAACATTACTAAGACGTTGCTTTCTCAATCTTTCGATCTTAATTTTTTCAATAAAGCTTCTGAAACTATCTGGTGCTCCATTTGCATCCTTCTTCATCTTTAATAAAATAAACAAATATATGTACAAGTTATAAAATAAAACTAGTATACATATGAATAAAAATGAATGCATAAATCAACATACATTTTTAAATGCAAGATAAAAATATTTTAGTGTTGATGTAGAACTTGAATCTGGGTAGTTGCATACAATATCATTGCAACTATCTTCATTCAACAATTTAACCATTTGTTATTGTATTTTCATATAAACCTTGTGAGTGAATAAATAAAGTAAAAAAAAAAAGTTATTATAATGATATGTATAACAAATGCTACCAACAACAATATGTTATATTTAAAAGAAAATTATAATCTAGAAATAAGTAAAAATAATTCAACAAACTTACTTTTGAAATTCCTCACACATTTTGTCAAATGATAATTCCCTCGACTTCACACGAGATAATATTGTTTTGACAAGTTTTGCATCCTTCACTCCTTGCAATTCTCTTCAAGGTGTGGTAGTCATATCTTCTGGAAGTTGCTTCATTTCCGGACCTGATTTACTGCTGCTACATATCAATGGTTTAGACCTTTTGAACTTCTTGCTTTTAATGCCAATGTTCTCCCACATGCTAAAAATCTCATTAATCAATTCCCATATCTCTCCAGTTCTAAATGCACACTGGAAAATGCTATCAATACCTCTGAATATATGAGAATGTACTTTTCCGCCTTTTGAATTGATTTGTTCCCACAATTTGATAGCCTATTTCCATACAACATTCCTTACGAAATTCTAGACTAACCTTTGTCTTATCCCCACCACATTTTTCTTCAAATTCATTATGAATAAATATAACCCTTTGGATGAAAGTCATAGACATCCTATACTCATTATTTGTATTATGATCCCATGCCAATAACTTTGCTTCTGTATTTGATAAACCAACATTAATGATACATTTCATTGTTTCAAAACGTGGGTTATTGAGATATTCCTCCATCAATTGCCTTTGAGCTTCTACAGAATGATTCCCCCAAGCACATAATAATTATATTCAAAAAATTTTGACTTATTAAAATTATTCTTTATTGGGAGCTTGAACTGGATCAACAAGAAGCACATAATCAACCACATGAGCATATGGATTGTGTCTCATCAATGTATTCAAGTTGTGAACATGCAGGCGGTGTGGTTTTCTAATTTGATATTTAAATTGTCCTCCACCCCCATCCTCGTGGCGCACCCAACCTTGGGTGTGCCCACCCGTGGCACGACATTGTGCTGCCAAAAAGTCCCCGTGGGCGGGTGCACCCAACCATGGGCATGCCTGCTCGGGGCAGAGTGACCTTCTGGTAGGCCAGGGGGCCGATTCCGAGAATCGACCCTGTAGCCTACTAGGGGGGCACTCTTCCCCATACAGGCACGCCTACAACTAGGAAGGTCACGACCGGGCCCACCATGCCCACTGCTGACATTGTGGCCTCCTGCCTGCCAGGGCGCTGTCGTATAAGCTTGACCCATGTCAATTTTTAATTTGTAAAAGGAATCTAAATTTCGTTAATAAAAAGTTAATTGTTTTTTTACTGGAATGTGTTTTTTTTCTGGTATTTTGTGTGGACATAACAACCCAACTGATAGATAACTACTAGTAAGCCTATGGGAGTTTAAGACCTACACTTAGCAAAAGGGAAACTAACATTTCAAATGTGATAATCTCCAGTTGAATGTGTTGTCAATAACAATATAGCTACTCCACAAAATCGCTCCAAGTCTTTTAACGAAACCTCGAGAAGTCTAATGTGATGTGAGGAATAGTGATAATGAAATTTATGATATAGCGGAAATTACGGAATTATTTTACTGCATGGTGAATGTGGTATTAATTTTTTTATTATAAAAAAGTAACATATAAATCGTGTTATGACAATATAGTAATTTATTTTAAATGTGTGATAGAAGATATAATAAAAAATTAAAAAAATATTCAATTGTCTAG
Source organism: Pinus tabuliformis (assembly GCA_031772625.1). Lineage (NCBI taxonomy): Eukaryota > Viridiplantae > Streptophyta > Pinopsida > Pinales > Pinaceae > Pinus > Pinus tabuliformis. Next base: position 1,143,055,073 of record CM062815.1, read on the forward strand.
TAAATGCTATATCATTTAAGTAAAAGCTTAATTTAGGTAAAAGATTTAGTTTAAAATTTTAGTTTAAATATTTAGTTTAAAATATTAATTTCATGAGATAAATTTAGTTAAAATTTTTCAATAAATTGTAGAAGAAAATTTTGGAGAGAAATACATAAAACAATTTTTTTTGAGGGAAATTTTTTGGTGAAAATTTTTGGAGGGAATATTTGGAGGTAATTTTTCATTATTTAAGCTATATATTATCATTAGGAGAGAGTTCATTTGTATCATTCAAGATCTTATGTTTGAAAGCCACAAATTCTTCTGATAGTGATGTTTCTCTTTGTGAAGCATCAACATCTTCATCGCATAACAACTCTATTCATATTTATGAATATAAGGAAAATTATTTCACTATGAATAGAGAGTCAAATCTTCCACTTAGTCCTCATCATAAGGACTATGAGAGAAACACTGATGAAGGGCAGGATGAAGAATTTAAAATAAATAAAGAGTCATGGTTTCCATTTAGTCCTAATCCTATGGACTATGAGAGTAGCATTGATGAAGAGCATGATGAAAATTTTCAAATAAATAGAGAGTCACAGTTTCCACTTAGTCTTGATCCTATGGACTATGAGAGCAGCAATGATGAAGGCCAGGATGAAGAATTTCCAATAAATTGAGAGTCACAGTTTCCACTTAGTCCTAATCTTATGGAATATGAGAGCAACAATGATGAAGGCAAGGATGAAGAATTTCCAATAAATCGAGAGTCACAGTTTCCACTTAGTCCTAATCCCATGGACTATAAGAGCAACAGTGTTAAAGGCGAGGATAAATAATTTCCAATAAATCAAGATTCATAGTTTCCACTTAGTTATTATCCTATGGACTATGAGAGCAGTAGTGATGAAGCCCAGGATGAAGAATTTCTAATAAATTGAGAGTCACAGTTTCCACTTAGTCCTAATCCTATGGACTATGAGAGCAGCAGTGATGAAGGCCAGGATGAAGAATTTCCAATAAATCGAGACTCACATTTTCCACTTAGTCCTAATCCTAAGGACTATGAGAGCAACAGTGATGAAGGTCAGGATTAAGAATTTCCAATAAATCGAGAGTCGCATTTTCTACTTAGTCCTAATCCTAAGGTCTATGAGATAAGTAGTGACGAAAGGGTGGGATGATGAATTTCCAATAAATAGAGAGTGACATTTTCCACCAAGTCCTAATCTTAAGGACTATGAGAGCAGTAGTGATGAAGGGCATGATGAAGCACTTAGTCCTAATCCTAAGGACTATGAGAGAAGCAGTGACAAAGGGTAGGATGAAGAATTTCTAGTAAGTAAAGAGACATTTTCCACATAGTCCTAATCCTATGGACTATGAGAGAAACACTGACAATGCACATGATGAAGAATATCCAATAAACATCAAGTCAAATTGTCCATTTAGTCCTAATTCTAAGGACTATGAGGGTAGCATTGACGAAGGGCAAGATGATCCAAACTTAAATAGGAATGCAACAATTTACAGATATAATCATAAACACAAAGATACAGAAGAAACACACTTCATTTCATTAATAGAAAAATATTGAACTATGCTTACAAAGAGAATGGAAATAAGATAGCTCAAGCGATGGTAGCTTATCTTTGATAAGAGATGTGGCGACTATATGCCTCTGAATTGAGTTACAATGAGGCTTAAGGGCCATTTTATTTTTGAAAAATAAGAAAAAACCCTAAACAACTAAAACCCTAACCCGAGTAGATGTAACACCAAGAGTTTATGGGTCCCATTGGGGTTAGTTGGGTAGCCAACTTCCCGACGTCTTTACTTGGTCATATTATCTCTGTTTGACGCGTATGATACCTTGTTGGAAAGATATCTATGAGGACTACAACTATTGACGTGATTTCCATGGAAATTTTCGATTGCTATTTTCCCAAAAGAACGTCGTTTAGGGCCTCAAAAATGGCTCCAGAAGTTCAGGACCCGAAAAACTACCAAAAATAGTAAACTATGCTACAATTAAGGAAACAGATGAAACTGACTGGGGGGTTTAGGTGGAATAGGAAGGTGGACACCAATATCTACCTGTATCATTCCTCCCCCCTTAATAAGCAATGGTTACCATTGTGTGCAGAGCCTCCATGAGGCGAGGAACTTTCTGTTGAACCTTGTCCCTAGTGAACCACTTGCCCTCGTGAAGGGGTTGGCATGCTTTTACAACTCGATATAGTTGTATCCTTTGTTGTCAAGTGTACTTGATCTATGTGTCCATGATCTGATCAATTGTGGTCTATTACATGTAGTCCGAGTTGAGCTATGTTGGTGTGAGCTATTCTGCAATGTCAAATGTGTCCAACAATGGTGGAAAGTATGGCCGAAGGCAATCTACATTGAACATTGAGTGAAGACAAAGGAATGGTGGGATGCTGAGATCAAAGGCATTGTCATCGATGGCCTTGGTGATGGTGTATGGCCCATATCAGAGCAGGCGAAGCTTCTGGTGGGGTCTAACAAGGCGCTCCTTCTGTAAATGAAGCCAAACTTTGTTGCCCACCTAGAACTTGTGCGGAACTCAATGCTGATCATTGTAGAAAATCTTACAAATATAGCTCTGATACCATGTAGAAAATCTCATAGATACACAAGTTCATGCAATGTACTAAAGCAAGAGACAAGAATCTACTTCTACTCTTTACAACTAAAGTCCATAAAGATCGAGCAAAACTATAATCGACAAGAGGAAGACAAATCAATGACACATAACACAATAAATATTCGGGGAAATCCAGAACTCAAAACCCCACTATATGTATTGCATTAATCAGAAATCCAAGATGATAATACAATGCTTTTTCTCACAAGAAAAATCCTAGCACTTAGTAAAACCAATTTCCCAGCTCACAAGAAAGCTCAAGCCAAATCCAGGCCTCTTCTCTGCTCTCCAAGCCTCTTATTTCCTTGCACCCTTGGTCAAACAATTTGGATAAATACAATATGATATGCTCAACCTTGAGCTTAACCTGCACAAGTATTTCCTATTCTCTGCTTGATGACTTCCTTTGGCCAATACTTAGGCAAATTTCCAAGCCTCCAAGATTCTAATTCTTTGCACAGTTCCTGAGAGAATTAGCCTGTATTTAAAGGGAAATTCCTCATCCATAACTACGCAATTGCTTCTAGGTTCAGTTCCTGATTACATGCACCATCTGTACAACTCAGAAAAATCTAGAACAAATAGTACACTATTCCTGCGCTCTAGTCTCAACTGGGTCTTTCTCAGAATCGACATGCATGAGTTCTGATGAGGGAATCTTTAGTTAACTGGAGTATCACTAATGCGTCAACTCACAGTTAACTCACTATTAGTTCCTCAAATAGTTTGGAACTAATTTAACTGGACTTAACTTAGTAAACTGAGTTAACTGATTACAACTCATACTTAACTCATCCTGGACCCCTATAATATAGGGAGAACATATACATGGCTTCAAAATGATTTCTAACTTGAAATTCCTAAGTTAACTAAGTCAACTCATTATAGTTAACTATTACAAGTTGCTATGAGAATAAAATTCGATTTTAATTCTCAATTTAATTCAAGGACAAACTAAACTGGAATTTCTGGATTCTATTTTTATCATTTCTTGTTGCTATTTTCAACACTCCCTCTCAACAAGAAAGGAATTCAACTCGATCCCACTCCTGAACCTTCAGAATGTTCTACATGCAACACTTCTCTCGAGTGTTGTTGCTCCAACAACTCCAGAAACAAAAAACATCCAACCCGAAACAGAATAGTGCCTGTGTCATCAAAGTCTTTGATTACTATTGCCTTTGTCAACTGAAAACTCTGTGCTTCTGTTGACTCTAACTTCCTACACTATTGTAAACCCTCTCTATGCTTCTTCAATATCTGACTGTTCTAGCCTCTATCAATCTGATCTCTGACTACATCAATCCAATTTTTCCTCCTGCTACTATGTACTTTGGGCTCTCCTAGCAAGGTATGATCCATGAGATAAAACCACTCAGTGGACCCACCCCAATTTCAACCCTCTTGGGACTATCATGTCAAATTGCTCCACCTCACACCTGGAGGTATGGTTGCATGTGATCCCTCTACCCACTTGGCTCGAAATTTCCCCCTATTTCAGGTCTCTGCATGATTGGATGCCTCCACTCAGTCTCCTCTTGGCTTCTCCAATTGTGGCTGCTCCATAATTTTCTGAGACTACTTCTGAGACTGCTTCTTCTCTACTTGAGTGGATCTCTCCACTTGGTCTCCTCTCAACTTCTCTAGTTGTGGTTTCTACACAACTTCTTGAAGCTGCTTTCGAGGCTTCTTCTAGGGCTTCATGTTGAGAGGTAATTTACTCTCCCTCTAATCCACCCAGTATCTAACCTTTTACTTGCTACTTAAGGCTTTTCATGCATCTTGAACCTCGAGAGCATACAGGTTCTTGGCTAGCATGCCAATCTGTTTCATCTGTCCCACTATCACAAAATTGCCTGAAAAAAGAGATGATTTTAAATCATTGATATCTCCCTCATCCGAACTCCGATTCGGCCGGTTTGTTTTTGAATTTGGGTATTTTGTCGCAAAGAATCAAAATGAACTATTTGTTTATGAAATTTTTGCACAAAAATTTTCAAATCTGCTTTGCAAACTCGTGGCCCAAAAATCAAAACTTCAAATTCTCCTCTAGTATATTGTTCTCAGCTTCAATACCATGAAGATAATTTCTACAAATCTAGCTGCAATACCATGTAGAAAATCCTGTAGGAAAAGAATCTACTTCTATTCTTTACAACAGAAGCACATAAAGATCAAGAAAAACAATAATCGACAAGAGGAAGACAAATCAATGGCACATAACACAATAAATATCCGAGGAAAGCCACAGCCCAAAACCCCACTATACGTATTGCATTAATCAGAAATCCAAGATGATAATATAATGCTTGTTCTCACAAGAACAATCCCAATAGTTAGTAAAATCAATCTCCCAGTTCACAAAAAAGCTCAAGCCAATTCCAGGCCACTTCTCTGCTCTCCAAGCCTCCTATTTCCTTGTGCCCTTGGTCAATGAATTTGGATAAATACAATATGCTTTGCTCAACCTTGAGCTTAACCTACACAAGTATTTCCTATCCTTTGCCTGATGACTTCCTTTGGCCAATACTTAGCCAAATTTCCAAGCCTCCAAGCTTCTAATTCTTTGTATAGTTCTTGAGAGAATTAGCCCGTATTTAAAGGAAAATTCCTCATCCATAACTACACAATCCCTTCTAGGTTCAGTTCCTGATTGCATGCACCATTTATGCAACTCAGAAAAATATAGAACAAATAGTACACTATCCCTGCACTCTAGTCTCAACTTGGTCTTTCTAAAAATTGACATGCATGAGTTTCTGATGAGGGAATCTTCAATTAATTGGAGTAGCACTAGCTGAGTGCACTCATGCATCAATTGACTGTTAACTCCCTATTAGTTCCTCAAATAGTTTGGAACTAATTTAACTGGTAAACCAAGTTAATTAATTACAACTCATACTTAACTCATCCTGGACCCCTATAATATAGGGAGAACATATACATGACTTCAGAAAGACTTCCAACTCGAAATTCCTAAGTTAACTAAGTTAACTATTACAAGTTGCTATGAGAATAAAATTCGATTTTAATTCTCAGTTTAATTCAAGGACAAATTAAACTGGAATTTCTGGATTGTATTTTTATCATTTCTTGTTACTATTTTTAACAATCATGGAACTGCTTGTACTTAGCATTGGCTCTATCCAATATATCATGGACATGTCGGCGTATGTGTTGAATGCACTCAATGATGATGTTAGACCTTTTAGCTTTGGACTGCACGTGAGCCGAATCTACATGAGTGGATGCAAATGGTATGGCCACATTAATGGGGCATAATGGCTAGAATCCTAGCCCTAGCTGAAAGGGGTTGTGGCCTGTTGAGCTGTGGAGAGCTCTATTATAGATATGTTGGACATAGGGGAAACTTTCATCCCATGTGCGTGGATGCTTCGATTTGTACATGCGCATAATGTGTACGATCATCTTGTTGACAATATTTATTTGGCCATCAATTTGGGGATGGAAAGTTGTGGACTTAGCAAGTTTTGCATCCAGCGTCGACCAGAGACTTGAACAAAATTCACTCAGGAATTTGCTGTCTCGATTTGAGATAATGGACTGTGGGATCCCAAAGTGTGCCCACGCTCGCTCAAACAAGATCTTAGCAGTGACTTCTGCTATGATACACTTGTTGCAAGCTGGAAGGATGGCCATCTTAGAGAATCTGTCGATGACTGCGAAAACGCAATCGTTGATGTGCTTAGTAGAAGGAAGGCCTGACATATAATCCATGGAGATAGATTCCAAAGGTCGACTACGAGTAGGTAGAGGAGTATACATGCCTTACTTCTTGATGTTTGGTTTGGAAACGGTGTAGGTAGCGCAGGATCTAATGTACTTCCAAACATCCTGACGAAGTTTTGGCCAATAAATTACTCTTGCAATATCGCCACTGTTTTCTCTACTCTAAAATGTCCAACGACCCGACTGTAGTGCACTTCCAAAATCATCTTGGCACACTCACTTGAAGGAACATATATGCATCCTAATTAGTGTAAAAGTTCACCCTGAAAGTGAAAATTTGGAACTTGCTTCCCTTCCAAGAATGTCTGGTATATGCTGCCGAATTCTTGATTGCTCTTGTAAAGATGCGACCACCCTGATATCTCGTGCCCATAGGAGTCGATCACAGTGATTAGCGCCATGATTGGTGGCTGAAAAAAGAAATCAACAACATTATTGGTGCTACCCTTCTTATACTTAATGTTCAAATGATACTGTTGAAGATAGGTGGATCATTTCTGATGACGATCGTTCTGCAGCTTCCCTTGTGTCTGTATGAACTATAGAGGCCAGTGGTCTGTGTGGATGGCCGTTTCCTTCCCCAGAATGTAATTCTTCCATTGATGGCAGGCTTGCACAATGGAATACATTTCTTTGTCATAAGTGGGGTACTTTCAGGCTGTTTGAAAGTGTCTCACTGCGGCAAGCCACTGGATGCCCATGTTGAGTAAGAATGCACCAATAGCATATTCGGAGGCATCTGTCTCAATCTCAAATGGTTGTTTCAGGTTTGGTAATGTGAGAAGTGGTGAAGAACATAGGTGATTATTCAACTTAGAGAATTCTCACTGTTGGGTTTCTAACTAAAAGAACTTTTCTTTTGCTCCACCCTTGGTGACTTGACTTAAAGGCCAAGTGATATGAGAGAACCCCAACACGAACTTATAGTAAAAATTGGCAAGACACAAAACGCTGTGGAGCTCTATTAGAGTGGTTAGGCCTGGTCAATCCCGAATGACTTGTATCTTGGATAGGTTCACATGTACACTCGCTCATCAATGATGTACCCCAGATATTGAACTTGGGTCAGGCCAATGGTGCATTTCTCCAAGTTAGCACACAACTTGTGTTATCGAAGGGTTTGAAGGACCCGTCAAATATGGTGGAGGTGCTCTTCCCAACTCTGTTTGAAGATCAAGATGTCATCTAAATACACTACCACGAATGCATTGGTGGAGGGACACAAGATGTCATCCTTTAGTCCCATGAAGGTTGCATGGATGTTTGTCAATTCGAACGGCATGACCAACCATTCGAAAATACCCTCCTTGGATTTGAAGGCAGTCTTCCACACAACAGAGGGTTCAATATGCACCTGCTGATAACCTGACTTCAAGTCAATCTTGTTGAAATATTTAGCCCCCTTAAGCTGGTCCAGAAGGTCATCAATCCATGAGATTGGGTACCTATTCCGGACAATGATCTTGTTCAGCACCCGATAGTCAATACAGAGCCTCTAAGTCCCATCCTCCTTTTGTTATATATAATCAAGCTCCCACAGGGTGATGAACTTGGCCTGATGTGCCCTTTTTGTAGTAGTTTTCAAATATTTCTCTTGATCTCATCGTTCTCTAGAAAAGAGCGTCGATAGATTGGTCCATTGGGTAGTGACACGCCCGGGCTTAGATCGATGGAGTGCTTGACCTGACAGTGCAGAGGTACCTGTGTGGGTGAGGAGAAAATATCCCTGTACTCCTTCATGACCTTGTCCATCTGCAGATAGTGTCCAGAGGAGCCCTGCCTAGAAGTTGTGGTCACAACCTTCTTCTTGCCTTGGGATAAGGAAAACAAATTTCCTGGTCTGGGAAATGATCTTACTACATTGCTTTGCAATGATCAAAGAGATAGTAGTAGGCGGGGCTACCTCTGGTATCATATACAACTTATTAGTGAAAGTAATAATCACATAGCGAGGTCTAGACTCATATATAGAACGTCTCTTCCACAAGTATGGTTGTCCTAACAATACATAAGAAACTCCAAGAAGATCAACGTCACATAGTGATCAAAATCTAGATTAGGGGAAAAATTAGCTAAAAAATCAAAGTGCTCAAAATCATTTGAACCCTGAACGAATGCGTCCATCTCAGCAAAATGATCCTAGCACAACTTGTTTTGTTTAAAATGGAGTTCGTATGGGGAAGATAGAGCCCGCTGACTTCTTTTCCAAATAGAAGAAATTTTGCAAAAAAGATGCATAGTTACTGCATAGTCAGTAGTCCGTATTGCTAACGTGACAGGTGACTGGGCAGAGTCAACAGACGACCAACGTCTAGTAAGGTTGCGATAAGTGTCGCGTTGTGGTTGGTTATCAAGTTTGGTACATGGCATGTTTTCATTGGTTGAAGGTGGTCTAATGAGGAGGGGACAAGTGGCAAGCCCGGAGGCCGCCACGTGTCCCTCCCCAAAGGATTGTTGGCATATGGGTGCGTGCATCAAAATTTTTATGGAGGCACCGTGGTTCAACCCCACGAACTTCTCTCCATAGTGCCTGCGACGTAACCGTCTCCCCTACCGCTTGTTTCCTAACCTATAAGTTCTCTACGTATATTTAAAGTGTAATCGTATGTGGATTGGGGGTTAGGAGGGAGCTAGCCCGCGGGCCAACCCCCTCCATGTGAACACCCTAACATCTAACGGTCATGGTTACAATTAACATCCGATGCTAGCATATCCGTAACCACGACACTAAACCACTGGTTTACCACCATGTGAACACCTCTATTCCAACTGCACAGGTTGGGAACTGCGCAAATTAATATCCTAACCACATCATGTGACCACCATTACGGAGACCGCCAACGCTAAGACTAATGACTAGCCTAAAATCGCGCCATAAAATGAGTTTACAAGCACTAATATGGATTAGCGCTTAACTAATCTGAGATTAACGATAACTAATTCATAGTTAGATTTAATTAAAATCTAGTTTAGTTGGCAGAATTTTGGTGGGACCCACCAATTTCGGCCCCAACTCCAAAAATGGTGGAGTTAACTGGAGTTCCTCCAGTTTTAGTGGAGGATTACTAGGAGAAAACAATTTTAGTCATAACTGGAGCATTTTTCGACCAAATGGAGCTTAGGAAAGGTGTTCTTAGCTAATTTCGGCATTATGAACACAATGGAATAGGTTTCAAAGGCAAAGAGGCACTTATGTATGTGATTTTTCCACGTTGAAGTTTAAGGAAGCTTAGGGCCAAGACAGGAGGTCAAGCCCGGAACAATTATAGTCCATTTGCAGAGTTTGGAGAGTCATATTTGTGGATTTTGGATGCTCTGAGTCCATTGAAGCAAGTTTCAAGAGCTGTAGAGCATTGTAAATTGTACTTTTTTCCATTTTTAGCAAATACAGAGGCTCAAGCCATGAAAGATGGACCAAGGAGATGTAGCCCAGGAGGTGTGAACTCTATTAAAACACTATGTTAAGAGTACTTCTTGATAGTTTGTTGTTCATTTACTTTCTGCTATTTAGCAATTGATTTTTTTTTTTGCTATTCTTCTCATGATTCTAACATACAATGTGACATAAATTTACCTGTTTTGATTAAAAAACACCTAAGAAAACATTTGCACATGAAGCAATGGACAAGAATTTGTTTTTAAATCTGAAGTTGAAATTAGCACAACAAAACTAACATTCAGCTATAGATCAAGTTGGTATCAAAGCAAAGGTTATTTGCTTGATTGCTTGAGTTTTGTGCAAGTAGGGTTTTAATGGTTGCAGATTTGTGAAGATTTTTGATACATTACAAGTGTGATGGCAACTTCAACAAGTGATGTTTCTAATCCATCTTCTTTAGCAAGATTCTTTGATGAAGAGATGTTGCAAGATCTTATAATCATGAGAGATATGGTGCAAGAGCTATATGAATATAGGAAGTAGAACACTATACTTCAAGAGCAGTTGATGGCCATGAAGGAGGAAAAGCAAGAGCTTCTTGAAAAGATGCATGAGATGGATATTCAACTCCATGATGCCAAGAAAACCCTAGCCAAGTATGTGCATGAAAATGAGGAATGCAATTCAAGTTTATCTTCAATTTCCCCTCAAAATGAATGTTTGGTGCTTTTGAGGAATAGGGTCCAAACTATTGATGGAGATGGGTTATGAAGGTAAAGGGCTAGTCAAACATGCACAAGGTATAGTTGAGCCAATTGTTGTTGAGTAAAGACCTAGGTGTTCGTATTGGTTATGGACAACATGATGGAGAATGCTCCAAAGCCAAGTAGAGACATGAAGGTGTTCCAAGAATAACTTTCATTACATGTTCATTACCTCAAGGTTGTGAAGTCTGTGTTCATGAGGAATGCAAAAGTTTTATACCCACTTTGCAAGAAGATGCTCATATGCATGCAACTAGTGGAAATGGAAAACAAGAGGATGTTGAAAGCTATAAGGTCAATGAAACCATTGTTGGTATTCCAAAGAGAGCCACTACCTCATCAAATTCACCTCCTCAAGAAGGTGACAAAGGTGAATGTGCAAGTTATAAATCTTCCTTTAATCAAGTTTCTTTTGACTATGATAAACATGGTAAATATTCACGTAAGATTTGGAGAGGTTTTACATGTTATTTTGTGGTTTGAATAACCATATTGTTTCGAGGTGTTGGAAGAGAATAGACATACATAGGAAACTTTCAAAACAAAAGAGACATAAAACAATATGTCCATTGGATAATGGAAACCATGTTGAAAAGAAGATGTAATTTCTTTGCATTCATTGCCATAAGCAAGGTCATACCATAGAAAAATATTGGACTTTGTATCCAACAAATTATCCATGACATTTGAAGAAGATGGAGAGATACTTTGGCAAGAATGGAAAAGGAGATTCCATAATTGATGTGGGTCAATATGATTCACAAGATGATGTGCAGCTAAAAGAAGCACCATGGAAATGGTTTGGTAAGAGGTGGTTTGATTTTGTAACCAAATAAGGATTGCATTTATTTTGTTGATAGATGCAATTCTTTTCCTTAAAAATGCATTTCTTTGCCTTATGAATGCATTACTTTTCTATTGAAAGTATGTTGCAACTTGTATGATGCAAGATGTTGAAAGTGTGACTCACTTAAATGCAGCAAAGAAGGCAATTTGTGGTTACGAATTTGTATGTGAATGCATTTCTTTTGAATGCATTCTTGATGTTGCATATTTTCGCCAGGAAGGTGTGTGAAAGTAGGGTATGTTACTCACTTCATTTGCAACAAATTTGTCAATTCAACTCTTATGTACCCATACATGTTTTTGGCCTTATTGTACTTGTGCTTATACTTGAGGTAGAGTTGAAGAATTGTACACATACATGAGAGTTTGTGTGTGTGTGAACAGTGGAATTGTTATTAGTTTCATTGTGTTTGGATAGATGCATGAGTGTCGACTTTTGTCAATTATTGTCACATGTATGTCATATCAACTTGGAAGAGTTCATTTTATCTCCAAATATGAATGGGAGATGTTGACGTATTATTGCATGACATGTGAAATTCTTGTTGATTATGCAAAGAATCGTCAAGTTGCTATACATGCTTATGCTGGGTCTCAAGTCACGTCAGTTGCTTGAAGAAGTATGTTTTGTTGCCTTATGTTTAGTCGATGATGTTTTGTCGACTTGTGTTAGTCGATGATTTATGTACCAAGATGCAAGATTACATGGAAATGTTACATTATGTGACAATTGTTTCTTTGAAGGAGCAAAAGAATAGGTCGCCAATTTGCATTTCTTGCATAATGTGTTTTTCCATTTAATGGTTGTATTTGTGACAAGATGTCACGGAATTTTGGAAGGTCCATTCTTGAGCAAGATGCTCATGCTTAGCCTTCATTATCAAATCATGACATGAGTAGCATGTTGAATTGGAGGATGATAGAGGCAAGAAGCGAAAGTGGACGAGATGCCAAAAATTTGCAGCCATTGTAGACCGTTGTATGTGTTGACGCCAAGATTCTCAGTGGGAAGGCTATCAGATTGTATCCATTTTCCAAGAACTGAGGGATCGATGTGGTACAACAAAGGTATTTTGCAACCAGAAAGTGTCAAACAAGTGTTGGATTGGGTTAGCAACAAAGGAGAACTTTGGTTGAAGTGTCAAGCCATTGGCAAGGAAAGGCATGTCAGTGAACTCAAGTGGTTGTCATGGAGATTTTTCTAAGTAGAATAAGTTGATAGAACTTGGGAAGGAGAAGAGTATTCAACTCTCCTCAAATAACCAACTTTTTTGGGTGCAAAATCCTGTCAGTGGGAAGGAGTGATCAAAATTTGGATTAGGGGCAAAAATTAGCTCAAAAATCAAATTGCTTGTAATCATTCAAAACCTGAATGACTGTGTCCATCTCAGCAAAATGATCCCAACGCAACTCATTTCGCTCAAAATGGATTTAGTATGGGGAAGATAGAGCCCGCTGATTGCTTTACTAAATAGAAGAAATTTTTCAAAACAAATGCCCAGTCAATGCACAGTCAGTAGTCCGTACTACTGACGTGGTAGCTGACTGGGTAGGGTCAATGGACAGTCAACATCCAGTAAGGTTGTGACAAGTGTCAAATTGTGGTTGGTTATTAGGTTTGGCACGTGGCGTGTTTTCATTGGTTGAAGGTGGTCCAATGAGGATGGGACAAGTGGGAAGCTCAGAGGCCGCCATGTGTCCCTTCCTAAAGGATTGTTGGCATATCGGTGCACACATCAAAATTTTTATGGAGGCATCAAGGTTCGACCTTACGGCCTCCTCTCCATAGTGCCCGCGACATAACCATCTCCCCTACCACTTGTTTCTTAACCTATAAGTTCTCTGTGTATATTTAAAGTGTAACCGTATGTGGATTGGGGGTTAGGAGGGAGCCAGCCCACAAGCTAGCCCCGTTCATGTGAACACCCTAACATCTAACGGTCATGGTTACAGTTAACATTCGATGCCAACATATCCGTAACCGCGACACTAAACCACCGGGTTACCACAATGTAAACACCTCCATTCAAACTTCCATGTCAACGAGTTGGGAATTGTACGAATTAATAGCCTAACTACATCATGTGACCACCATTACAGAGACCGCAAGCGCTAAGGCTAACTGCTAGCCTAAAAACATGCCGTAAAATGAGTTTAAAAGCACTAATCCAGATTAGCGCTTAATTAATATGAGATTAATGATAATTAATCCGCAGTTAGATTTAATTAAACTCCAGTTTAGTTGGCGAACTTTTGGCAGAACCAACCAATTTTGGCCCTAACTCCAAAAATGGTGGAGTTAACTGGAGTTCCTCCAGTTTTAGTGGAGGATTACTATGAGAAAACAATTTCTGTCATAACTGGAGCATTTTCCGACCAAATGGAGCTCAGGAAAAAGTGTTCCTAGCTAATTTCGACATTTTGAACACATTGGAACATGTTTCAGAGGTAGAGAGGCACTTATGTATGTGTTTTTTCCATGTTCAATTTTAAGGAAGCTCAGGGCCACCAGGAGAGGAGGTCAAGACAAAACAACTGTAGTCCATTTGCAGAGTTTGGAGAGTCATATTTGGGTTTTTGGATGCTCTAAGTCTATTAAAGCAAGTTTCAGGAGCTATAGATCATTGTAAACTATATTTTTTTCCATTTTGAGCAAATACAGAGGCACAAGCCATGGAAGTTGGACCAAGGAGATGTAGCCAAGGAGGGATGAACTCCTTTATGAAAACACTGTGTTAAGAGTACTTCTTGATGGTTTGTTGTTCATTTACTTGTTGTTGTTCAGCACTTATTTCTTTTATGCTATTTTTCTCATGATTCTAACATAAAACATGACATAAATTTACTTGTTTTGATTCACAAACACCTAAGAAAACCCTTGCACATGAAGCAATGGACAAACATTTGTTTTTAAATTTGAAGTTGAAATGAGCACAACAAAACTAAAATTTAGCTACGGATCACATAGTACCTCATCCGTGAAGGGCTTGATGCTGTAGAGAAGGCAACACTGCTAGTTGACGCGAAGATCTTGTCCTTGGTGAAGTCACTCAATGGTGTACGACTGTGGTTGTGTTGTAGTCTTTAGGCCCAGCCGCTTCATGACTTCTACTAAAAGGAGGTTATTTTGGCTCCCGCTATCAATAATGAACTGCAGCGGAGAACCCTTCACCCACATCTGTGAGTGGAAGAGGTGTTCCCCCTCCTTTGGATCTTCAGGCTCAATTTTATGGATCTTTGTGGTGGCCACGATGGCACTGGGCTCCGCAGCAATGATTTGCTTCACTTTGTCGGTCCCCTTATCGGGTTTTGATTCAGAGTCGAAACCTACTTCTGATTCGGAAGCCTTTAGCTCGGCTATCAGTGACTACTTGGCCCGACACTCACTTGTATTGTGAGTGGAGATCTTATGGAACTTACACCATATTCAAGTGTCTTTCTTCATCTTCATGGTGTTGCTCTTTGCTTGTGGCTTTGGGGGGTTGCCCTGGGTAGCCTCGCCTTGGCTTGGTCCCTTGTTATATGGTTTGGGGGCACATTTTCCTTGCTTTAGATTCACACATCCAAAGTCCCACTTCTTATATTTAAACTTCTTCTCAATATTTACAGCGTACTGATATGCCGTGTCGAGCGAGGAAATGTCTAGGAACTCCATATCGTCCTGGATGTACTTGTGTAGAAAATCGTAGTACTTGAGAACCAAATGTCGCTTAATATCCTTGATACCTAGCTTCATGCGAAGAGTATGGAAAGTATTTGTGAACTTTGGCACATCTTGGTCCCTTCCATGCCATAGCATGGTCCACTTTATGTATTTATCTTCATAGCTCCCGACAGGGTAATATTGTTCCTTGATGGTGTCTTAGAAATAATTCCAAGTGGCTGTAGCTGAAAACAATGAGGGTTCACTCTCGTCCTTTTGTTCACAGTAGGTTTCCCACCAGTCCTTGACGTGTGGGGTGACTTTGAGAAGTGCAAATGTAATTTTTTACCAGTTCGAAAAGTCATGAACTAGAAAATATCCTTCTAATAGATTTAATCGTTTATATATGACATATGCATCTATTAGGCCTTTGAATATTGGAATATCGAAGTTAAATTGTACCTTAAAAGGAGTGGCACCTCGAGAGTGGCTGCTGGATGAAGATGTATAGCCTGTGGGTAGCCATTGAAAGATCTGGGCAAATTTATCCATCACCGCATCCCTTTGTCGCTTGAGGGCTTCCTCGAGAAACATTTTGAAAGGATCTCCTGCCCCCTCATCTTTAATTTCTTCCTCCATGGGAGGTCGTCGGGTTTTGTGAGGCTGATCTTGCAATGGTTCAACCAGATTGAGCCCTAATGTCGTATACCCTGACTTCGTTGTGGACATGCAAAGAAAAATAGAGAAAGAGCAGACTGCTCTGATACCACTGATACGAACTTAAACAGGAACGCAACAAATTACAGATATAATCATAAACACAGAGATGAATTAGAAAAACACTTCATTTCATTAATAGAAAAATACTGAGCTATACTTACAAATATAATGGAAATAGATAGCTGAGGCGATGGTAGCTTATCTTTGATAAGAGATGTGGCGGCTACATGCCTTTGAACTGAGTTAGAATGAGGCTCAAGGGCCTTTTTATTAATGAAAAATAAGAGAAAACCATAAACAACCAAAACCCTAACCTGAGGAGATCTAACACCAAGAGTTTATGGGCCCCATTAGGGTTAGTTGGGTAGCCAACTTCCCAGGGTCGTAACTTGGTCATATTATCTTCGTTTGACGCATGTCATACCTCATTGGAAATACCTCTCTAAGGACTACAACTGTTGATGTGATTTACATAACAATGATAGATAGATATTTTGCCAAAAAAATGTCGTTTATGGTCTCATAATGGCTTCGGAAGTTCAAGACCTAAAAAACTACCAAATATAGTAAAATGTGCTACAATTAAGGAAACAGATTAAACTGATTTGGGGGTCTAGGTGGAATAGGAGGGTGGCCACCAATATCCACCTGGATCATTCCTCCCCCTTAGGAAGCAATGGTTCCCATTGAGTGCAGAGCCTCCATTAGGTGAGGAAATTTCTATTGAACCTGGTCCCTGGTGAACCACTTGCCCTAGTGAAGGAGTTGGCCTAGTTTGACAACTTGATATAGATATATCCTCTATTTCTGAGTGTTCTTGATCTATGTTTCCATGATCTGATCAGTTATGGCATGTTCCATGTAGTCCGTGTTGAGCTCTGTTGGTGTGCGCTGTTCTGCAATGTCAGATGTGTCCAACAATGGTGGAAAGTATGGCCAAAGGTGATCTACATTGAACACTGGGTGTAAACCAAGGAACAATGGTATGCTGAGCTCAAAGGCATTGTCACCAATGGCCTTGGTGATGGTATATGGCCCATATCAGAGCAGGCGAAGCTTGCAGTGGGGCCCAACAAGACACTCGTTCTGCAAATGAAGCCAAACTTTGTCGCCCACCTAGAACTTGTGCGACACTCAATGCTGATCATGGCACTACTTGTACTTAGCATTGGCTCTATGCAATATATCATGAACCTATTGGAAAATGTGTTGAATGCACTCAACGAAGTTGTTAGCCCTTTCTACACGTGAGCCAAATTTACCTGAGTGGCTGCAAATGGTATGGCCACATTAATGGGGCATAATGGCTGGAATCCCAACCGTACTTGAAAGGGGTTGTGGCCTATTGAGCTATGGAGAGCTTTGTTGTAGCTGTGTTAGACATAGGGGAGACTTTCATTTGATATGCGTGGATGCTTCGACTTGTACATGCACAAAATGTGTATGATCATCCTGTTGACAACCTCTGTTTGGCCATCAGTTTCGGGATGGAAAGTTGTAGAATTAGTAAGTTTTGTATCCAGTATTGACCAAATACTTGAAAAAATGCACTTAGGAATCTGCTATCCTGATCTGAGATAACGGACTGTGGGATCCCAAAGTGTACCCCCACTCACTCAAAGAAGAGATTAGCAGTGGCTTCTGTTGTGATACTCTTCTTGCAGACCGCTATGATGGCCATCTTAGAGAATCTGTTGATGACCACGAATACACAATCATTTTCGTGCTTAGTAGAAGGAAGGCCCAACATATAATCCATGGAGATAGATTCCTAAGGCCGACTATGAGTTGGTAGAGGAGTATACAGGCCTTGCTTCTTGATGGTTGGTTTGGAAATAAATAGGCAGTGTAGGATCTAATGTACTTCCTAACATCCTGACGAAGTTTCGGCCAAAAAAATTACTTCTGCAATACCGCCACTTCTTTCTCTACTCTAAAATGTCCAATGAACCAACTGTAGTGCACCTCCCAAATCATCTTGGCACATTCACTTGATGGAACACATATGTGTCCCAAGTGGCATAATAGTGCATCCTGAACGTGAAAATTTGGAACTTGCTTCCCTTCGAGGAGTGTTTGGTATATGTTGCTGAATTTTGGATCTCTCTTGTAAATATGTGGCCACCCTAATGTCTCATGTCCACAAGAGTCGAGCACAGTGATTAGCACTATGACCGGTGGCCAGCTGAGGCAATCAATGACATTACTGGTGCTTCCCTTCTTATACTTAATGTTCAAATGGAACTATTGCAGATAGGTGGACCATTTCTGATGACGTTCGTTCTGTAGCTTCCCCAGAATGTAATGCTTCCATTGACGGCAGGCCTGCAAAATGGAATACATTTCATTGTCGTAAGTGGGGTATTTTTAGACTGTGTCTGAAAGTCTCCCACTATGGTAAGCCACTGGATTCCCATGTTGAGTAAGAAACACACTAATAGCATAGTCAGAGGCATCTATCTCAATATCAAATGGTTGTTTGCAGGTCTGGTAATGTGAGAACTGGTGCAGAACATAGGCGATTCTTCAACTTGGAGAATGCTCTCTGTTGGGTTTCCGACCAAAAGAACTTTCCTTTCGCTCCACCCTTGGTGACTTGACTTAAAGGCCAAGTGATATGAGAGAACCCCAACATGAACCTACAGTAGAAATTGGCAAGACCCTAAAAGCTACAGAGCTCTCTTAGAATGGTTGGGGCTGGCCAATCCCAAATGACTTATATCTTGGATGGGTCGACATGTACACCCTTCTCATAAATGATGTACCCTAGATATTGAACCTGGGTCAACCTAAAGGTGCATTTCTACAAATTATCACACAACTTGTGTTATTGAAGGGTTTGAAGGACCGATCGAATATGGTGGAGGTGCTATTCCCAACTCTGGGTGAAGATCAACACAACATCTAAATACACCATCATGAATGCATTGGTGAAGGGACACAATATGTCACCCATCATCCCATGAAGGTTGCATGGGCGTTCGTCAATCCGAATGGCGTGACCAACCATTTGAAAAGGCCCTCCTTAGATTTGAAAGTAACCTTCCACACATCGGAGGGTTTGATATGCACCTGGTGATAACTTGACTTCAAGTCAATCTTGCTGAAATATTTGCCCCCCCTTGAGCTAGTCCATAAGTTCATCAATCCATGGGATTGTTATAGCTCCAAATATCACCCTACGTATTTGTGATGCTTGTTTTATGGCCTAGGGCAACCCCTCCTTCCAGACTTGGTCCAAATATTTAAAAGATAGTGTTTTACTCCCTATACACGACTTTGCCCTGTATTAAACGCGTGTACACGTGGGTTAGTATATACCCAACCCATGTATATGTCTTAAAACACATAAAAAAAATAAATTTCCTTAATTATGGGTAGAGGTCACAGGTTTTACCTGTTTATTACCTATTAGTGCCTGTGGCCCAAATGTTTCCCAACTAAAAAACTACTTTGGGAGAAGTATAAAAAGACTTCAATGGGAAGGCCTTAAGGAGGAGATAAATGATAGAATTACTATACTGAGAGTATCCCCTGATCAAGTTTGAAGAATCCCTCTACTTCAAGCACTTCACCAAGTTCAGGAAACCCTTGTTTCCTTGAGTTTTGATGTTCTCTCATATGCTTGGAGATATCATGGTATTGGTTGTGGAAGGAGCCTGTTGAAGACTGGGATTGGACGGACCTGGAGGACGGTTCCGCTTGGAGCTGGAAGAGGAAGACTTAGGTGAACTCTTTCCATGTTTTATTATAGTTATCTGCAATAAAAAGAAACATTGTCTTGTTCCTGATATCAACTTTGTTCATTCATATGATGTTATTGTTATGGTTTATATATGAATGACTATTTCAATGTATAACTAACCATCTACTTATATGTTATAAAGTTGATTTCACTATAATGCTTTATCTATATGCTGATGTGCATCTTTGAATTAATTATTTTGTAGGTTAAAAGATAGTGAGGAGTTGCAGAGGGTTTGGACCTTGGCTGGAACTACCCAAATGAAGGACCTCCGGGTATGTACATCCTCACATAGTTCGTTTGTTTAAGCATTTTTCCTGAGTTATATGCTTGTTTCTTACTGTAGATTACTCCTGCTCTGCTAGGGTTCTGACCCAAAGCTCTAGGGGACTTTATCCTTAATAGAATTGGTGACTCCACTAGGGACAACAATCTTGTTGTTCCTAGTTTGGGTTATTTAGTGCTAATCAGGGCTCAGCTTTCAGTTTTCTTGCTGTGTCTGTACTATCTGCTCTTGTAGGAAGTCAGACTTCAAGTCTGATCCTTTTCATCAGGCCTCATTTTTTTTTTCTTGTAAACCTTTATATACACACCTTTGTTGGGTTACAGAAGCATATACACGCTAGTTTCTATGAACTAAAACTGCGTATACACGGGTTTCTTTTGGTTGAAGCGCGTGTACATGCAGCTGTGTAGAGACACAGTCACGTATACATATCTTTTGCATTATTTTTTCAAGTCTTTTTATTTGGAAATATTTGTTTCTTGGCCTAAGTGCTTCCTGAGCGGTCAGTTTCTGTTTTTAGATTTAGTTTTTCAGTAAGCTTACTGTTTCAAGTTCTCTCCTGCTTTGAAGAGTTTTTGGTCTCGGTTTGCTTTACAGTGAGTTTTATCATTTGTGTTTGAACACACAAGGCTTCTTGTAGAGGTTCTTGATTGTTCTGGTCTTTCGGAACAGAAGATTTCCTGCAATCATTGTGTCAAAGTTCATTTTTATGGTTTGCTTTCTTGGCTTTCTGTCAATTTTGTGGCCATTCACTTCTTTCTTTTCGAAAGTTTTTGTTGACAAGTTTGAAAGTGTGCTTTTCCTGATTTCTTGATCAGTGTCTCAAACCTCTTTTTGCTACTTTTGGATCACTTAGTGCATGTTGAAACACCTATTTTGTTAAGTTTTCATTTGTGTTGAATTGACAACTTGCAAAGTTTCCTTGTTGTTTGCTTTCGGTCTTTGAGTCTTTGATAGCATTTTGAGTACTTTTGAAAAGTTGCTTTTATTGCTTTTTTGAAAAAGAAAAGTCCTTCAAAAACATTGTTTTTTCTTTCTTTGCCAAATTTGAGTTTGGTTTCTTTTGTTTTTTGAGAGTGATTTGGGATCTTTTTTATTAGTCCTCCTTGTTTTGGAAAGGTTTCGTGTTCAAGATTTATATTCCTTTCAAAACACTTAAGTAGGATTATAAACAAATTGCTTTCATTTTCTTTTTTAGAGTAATCTAGAATTTTTGCATTATCATGTACACCTTGCATTAGGGTAGTTTTGCATCATTAGAGCATCAATAGTTTTTAGTTTTTGTGAGTGTGAAGTATGTTACAAGAAAAGAAAAAAAAAGTTTATTTCTTTAATAGAAGTTTCTTAGAACCCAAGTAGAAGTTGCTTTTCATCGAAGAACAAACAAGTGCATTGCATATAAGTTAGTTTTTCATTAATTTCTTTTGTGTCATAAGAACACCATCAGTTTCACTTCCGTATTGTCCCTTTGACTTAAAAAGAACAACCACTTAAAATCAAGTGCTTAATAAAATAAACTAGAACTTTTTATATTGTCAATCAGTTACACCAACAAGTTTTAGGTTATTTAGGGCCTTGGATTAGGTGAGAGGAGAGTAGACTCTCCAAGGCCACTCTAAATTGTGAAACATAGAAGTCTGAACAAAGAGTGAAATCCAATAGCGTTAGGGAGACCAGGAATGCTCCGTGATTAGGAGTTAAGCACGAGGGTTTGTGAAGATAAGGAGGAGAGATACCCCCTCTTTTACTTGTTGGATCTTACCTCACGACTGTTCCGCCCGGATTATGATACCATTTGGTGCCTTTAGTTGCCAATCCTATGGATCTACACAAGTGGCCGCGGAGGGGAATCTCGTGGCACCTGAGGTTGACGTTGCATCACATTCAACGGTACTTCTAGAGGGTACCCTTATGAAGCTTGGGGGCTTGCACCGGTAAAGGCTGTTGTCTGGAGGTTAGCGTAACTACCTCTGATACCTTTGCTAGTAGACCTGGGGCGTAATTACCCCAGTCTATTTTCGGAAGGCCCTTTTTATTCACTTTCTTGTATTTTGGTGTCTAGTCCTAATCACCTGGAGTGGAAATACTTGGAAGTTGTTTGACTGCTGAATTCTTTAGGGACATTTTTAGTGTGTGTTCTATGCTCATAGTCAGCCTAGCTTTCAATTTTCTTGAGTCTTTAAGTAGATCTTATTAAATAATTCAAAATGGCTGACCGATCACTTAGACGATCTCGTAAACTTCATGGGCTTTCACTTGTGAGTCTAGAGCTTTCTCCTAGAAGGCGTAGGAACGATTTTGCCAATGGTTTTCAACTAGTGGAAACCGGCGCATCAGAGATTGATCCTCCCCTTGGGGGCATCAGTGTACAAGGTAGACCTAGTACTACCACAGAGTTAGAGAGGAACACACTAGTTCTTTCTCGGGTACTCTTTTAGTCGGAAGATAATATTGAGGTAGAAGAGCTCTCAGAGTCAATTTAGGCTCCAAATTCTCCTCTCCCTTCTGATCATCCAGACGTATTGTTATACGTCGGAACTATGACACATAGGCCTTCAAGCCCAAGTCCACATACATACATCCCTTCGATGACCAGTGCTAGAAGTATGGCATCCACCGCGAGTGCTATGAGTATGCAAACTCCTATATCAGTGCAAGGGGGAGGAACTATTTCCATCCCCTCTGCATTGTTATTTGGATCTACTTCCAGCACATACTTCCATTCCATTGACAAGTGGAAGTTCCCAAGTACATGCATCCAGTTATGGATTCTTCCCTTTTGGAATGCCCTCTCAAGGTATTCCTTTAGTTCCATTAAGTGTACCATTAACTACCTCCATGTCCAAGATGAGTGGATCAACTTCTTTTCAGGGTTTCCCCTTTGGAAGCGGTCATATACCACATTCCAATCTGATGGTAGGGTCTATGCCTTTTCCTTTCATAGGTCAAGGTGCTAATCCTTTTCAGAGTTGGACAAACCCTGCAGTTAGTGGGATAGGAATTGGGAATTAGCTTTTTGGCCAACAAGGGAATGTGTTGTATTCCTTAGTGAATTCATTTCAAATTTTTCCACCCTTAGCTAATGCTTGTAACCCCTACCAAGGGTTGTCAGCTTCTTATAATAATTCATTAGGGGGAAACTTTGCCAGTTACGAAGGTTTTTTGGCTAGAGTTGGTCAAACTCTGAGTTTTGCTGGACCACAAGGGTCACCTTTTGGTTCAACAGGTTCTATTAGTTACTTCGGGCAACCTAGTGCCTTTTAAAATCCAGGTCATTCTTTTCCGACTTTTGGGAACCCCACCCAATCTGGGTGGATCCCCAAGGTCCTCCGTGACTTTCGTTTCTGGCCACACTCAATCTGCCAAACTCAACGAATGATCTGATCAGATACAATCTGGCTTGGCCTCTGGTCCCAACCAAACTTCCATCGGATATCCCAAAATTCGAGGGGAAGAGTGGTGAAGACCCGGGCGACCATGTAACCACGTTCCATTTATGGTGTTCATCTAACTCCTTGATTGATGATTCAATCAGGTTGAGACTATTTCAGCGCACCTTAACTGGGAATGCGGCTAAGTGGTATACAGAGTTGCCTGGGGGCACCTTTACTTCTTTCACCAATTTGGCTAACATTTTTTTAAACTATTTCCAGTTGCCTATCCGTTACGAAGCCGGGACTGAACTTCTGGCCAATTTTCATCAGGACATGGCTACTCACATTTTTAATCATATTTAGGAATGGAGACAGAGAAAGAGGCTCATCAAAGTCGAAAGTCCACCTGAATTCCATCTTGAATGGTTTTTAAAATCGTTACAACTTGAGATCTCCAAGGATGTTTCTATGTCTAGGGTGTTTTCAGAAGAGCGGGCTATCTTTCGTGCCCAACAGTTAGAAATGATATATTCTTAGTTTAGGACTCTTCAGAAGATCTTGCTTGATGCTCCTAGATCCATAGTTGATATAGCCAAACCGAAGCCAAGTCTGAATGCTGACGGTATTGTTGGATCGATTGATGCAAATGTGGTGAACCATTTGAGTCAATTGCAGCAGTTGTCTATACAAACTACTTCTTCCAATCAGGCTACACCGTCTATTACTCCACCTTCTCAACCTTCTTCTGTAAACACCGTTCAGGCTTCTAACCCCAAAGGAAATCGAAATTCCGATAGGAAGAAGAAGGGATGAGGTAAAAAGAAGAATCGAGATGGGAAGGGTAATGTGAATAAGCTCGACAATAATGCTGGTGAGGGCAGTAAAGAGTCTAAGAAGAAAGTTAAGTTTCCATGCAAGTTATGCAGTGGAGACCATTTGACTCATCTCTACCCAAAAATTCAAGATGCTCAGTGCTTGTTAGTGCAGCAAGGATCTTCTAGCTCCCAAGCTGTCCTAACTAACCCTTTCCCCAAGGGTAGCAATTGCTTGTTGGTGCGAATTCAAACCCTTGTACCTCAGTAGGGGGCAACGAGAAGGGGGAAAATTCTTCAAATGTTTTCATGACGGGTCCTCACGTCAAAATGGCCACACGGTCACATGATTATGGTGAAGCTGAAACATCCAAGGATAAATCTGTTCCCAGAACTACGAATCCACTTCATATTGAGTGACCCTCTGTCGAGTCTATACCTCGGATACCGAAAGGTTCCACCAAATGTGCGACTATCAACCATAATGCTAGGGCAGCCCAAAACTACTCCATTGTTGAAGCTCTGGTTCAAAGTCCATGCGCTATGTTTGCTTTAGAGGTCCTCCAGTTGTGTCCAACTCAACAAAGTGCTTTGCTTTCAGCGATAGGGGTAGTTGATCCAAACAATTCTTTAGTGCTCACTTTTGACATGCTCAATGTCAAAAAGAGACTTCCTCATCATATGGCTTTTCAAATAAAATCTACTTGCCAGAAAACTAACATTTTTTGAACAGTTATAGATGAGGGAGCTTCCACATGCGTAATGTCTATGTCATGTTGGAAGGCCATTGGATCGCCTTTGGCTGTTCCTTCACCCACACTCTTGACAGCATTTGACGGACATTCTCATAGGCCTCATGGGATTATCCTGGCCTTTCCTATATGTGTTGGAGGAAAGGTCGTTAATGTCGAAGTGGAAATCATTGATGCCAACCTAGATTACAATCTCCTCTTAGGAAGAAATTGGATTTATGAAATGGATGCTGTCATTTCAACTCTATTTCGAGTCCTTTGTTTTCCTCATGAGGGGAAAATTGTTAAGGTTGATCAATTGGATTATTCTCTAGTTGACCCCCGTGCAAATTTGGATTCTACTATTCCATTGGTGGATAATCCCTGTCAACCTATCAAGAATCTAGGAGTTGGGATGTATTCTTCATTGATGGGTACATTTGATCTTCCCACTCCTATAGCTAGAATCAATGTCATCTCATCCTCTAAAGAGTCTTCACGGGAAGAGTTCTTGCCGACTCGTTATTTTTTAGACCCTTGGACCTTGCCTTCGCCTACAACCACATTAGATGAAGGACAAGTTGGTGGACTGGAATTTCCTATGTCTACAATAGAGATTAGATATCATTCTATCGTTAACTTTGCAGATGACTGTTATCAGGAAATCTAGTGTCTATGCAGAGCTGCTAGTCCCACTAAGACTGGTAGCCATCTTAGAAACAAACAAATTAAAACTACTTTTGTTTTCCTTTATGAGAAGTAGATAATAGGGGAACAAAGGAGACCAACCTCTGTCTTGCGCTTGGTTCCTTGTTTGATTCCTCTCCCTTCTGATAGATCTCTGCCACTCACTTCCTCGTCTACCCAACTTCAAAGAGCACCTGTGGAATCAAAGCAGCATAACACTATCCAAGAACATAGATCTACTATCACAAACAATATAGGACCAGATATATATTGACCACACAAATGCATATATCATCAATCATACAAGAATGTGGAGGAAAAATTGAATAGCTTTATTAATATCAAGAATAGCAAAGAGGATTACAACCAATTGTTCTGACCCAACATCATCCTCTCAGCAAGAAAGCCCTTCTTCACCTCATGAAAAGCTTAGATCACCCAACACTATGATGTTACACCAAGAAACCAACAACACTTCCTTACCAGATACAAAATTCCAGCCTCTGGATCTTTGGGATGAGGGATCCATATATAGATGATTGCAGGGAGGTGAGTCAGCTTATGAGATTTGATTAGTGTCCTCTCTCTAATAGTTCTTGATTCCACTTGGAAATTGATGATCTCTTACTCATCCCTGGGTGAATTCAGAGAGGTAAGTGTCATAGGAGAAGTTTCTGGAAGATTCCATGTCGAACCACCTTGCAAACTGTCTCTGCCATTTGTCCACTCTCACTCATTGCACCCTGCAAAAGAGCTATCCAGTATGCATCGCACCTTTTACTCTGGGCAGGTGGTATGCGTCGCACCTTTTGCACTGGGCAGTCTGTATGGTTCAGATTTTACCAGTTCTGAGCAGTTTTCTATGGAGAAATTCTGGGAGATGATGTAATCAGCTGACCTTATTCCTTTAGGGTGTGAAACAACATTTTTAGGGACTTAGGAGCCCTTGGTTTATGGACATATATGATTGGGGTTGCAGTGCCCAAAAATGTCTATAACAGTTGCCCCCTAAAGCATGAGGTCGTTAATCTTTTGATGTCGGGTGAAATGCTTTATCATGAGGATCCAAAGTTTTTTCGAGCTAGAAGGCGACCTGTAATAAGATACAATATAATACATTATCTTCATAATATTTTCATGATCTAGTTGAGGCAGGCATTCCCATGCTCAGATTTATAAATTCATTTTCATGTACATAGGATAGATAATCGTCTGTGTGTACACTGATGATTCTGGTAGAGCCATCATCCCTTAGATTGGATGAT
This sequence comes from Pinus tabuliformis, assembly GCA_031772625.1. Lineage (NCBI taxonomy): Eukaryota > Viridiplantae > Streptophyta > Pinopsida > Pinales > Pinaceae > Pinus > Pinus tabuliformis. The sequence continues at coordinate 1,143,081,728 of CM062815.1, forward strand.
TATCTGTGCAGCAATGATGTACATTTGATGTCTTTATTTTCTTGAATATATATCGCATCCTAGATTTATGAAACTAGATCTGGGGTCTTCAATCTCGTTCGATCTTCACTCAAAGAACAAGTCGATCCATGTGAGAGATGTTCTGGAGTCGAACATGGAAAGACATCGCTTGATTACTAGCCAGTGATGTAAGCTATTAACAGGCGCGAGAGGAATCGCCGATAATGATGATGACCCTCAAGGTACGACAGTACAATTCACATGGTGTGAAAAAAGGAGGCGTCAAACACCACGCAAAATCTTTCGGTCGAAGGCCATTGATGTAAACCTATCACCGGAAGTGAGAAACTTGCCATTGAGGTGTGCAAGCTTCAAAGTACTGAAAGGGTTGTTCCTAGATCGACTTCCTAGATAATGAGTTGATGTCGACAAGAAGCGATTCGTCGTAGGAGGGCCTTAATGAATCCCACATCTACGACACAGAACGGAGCAAATGATTTTAATGGAGGTGAAAACGATCTGATGATATAAGGTTCAGGGTGGCGGTCATGAAAGGATGGAGCGTGAATGTATTGTAGTGGATGAGACACAGGTGAATTCTCTGAGCGACTTCTCTTGAACATACCGGCAACACTGACATGATGGATTGGTAGCGTTAACCCAAAATGTGGATGGTGTGATGGACCAATGGTGATATGACCAGTGAACGGAACAACCCAACCCGACTCGGATGCGGAGTGAAAGTGTCATGTTCAAGAGCGACTTGCTACCAATAAAGTTTCTTCAAGTTTTGTTCCCAATTTTTCCCCAGTCATTGCTGACCAGTACCTCTTTATTTTTGTCAAGATTGAGGAGGATAACATATGCTTGTTCTATAATTTTCCCTTTGGGAAAACCCATCGCTATGTTTTAACGAGCCTAGCTATAGTGAAACTTGTTCTTGTCTGTATGGACAAGTTTGTCGCTATTCGGCTTTAACGAGTTTAACGACAAAGATAACTCGGTCCTTTTCAATTTTAGAGAGTCTGAAAGGGATGTAAAGAAAACTCCAATAATCCTTTTTCATCTTATAATCCCTTAAGTCCAAAAAAGTATAAAATAATACAAAAGGGATGAATTTTCGGTAATTTTAACGAGCTGAACAAAACAAGTGCTCAATCTTTTTGTGTAATAATCCCTCAGGTCCAAAAAGATTAAAATCTAGAGGAGGGATAGCACTTCCAGTCACTTTAACGAGCTGGAGAGGCTAATTGCTCAGCAATCTTTTCATATTTTACGAGTCAGATGAAAAGAGCTTAAAGGAGACTCATTTTTCGAGGAACGAGTGATAAATTCGGGTAGCGGCTGATTCCAGGTAAGGTTTGGAATTTTCCAATCACGGTAGTGTCACAAGGATGGCTAACAGGATCACTCTTCGCAGCTGTTCCTCAAAAAGGGTAAACAATCAAATGGAGGTGAATGATCAGCCAATACAGAGTGGAGCTGATGATGAGAACATGACCAAGGCTTCAAAGGCTGATGATAATGCATTCATGATGGTTATTTACCAGAAATTGGTTCATTTTTTAATGAATGAGCTTAAACTTTGGGGGAAACATTTGCTCATTGCTTATGTTTAATTTTTAACGAGCTTGAACTCCACATAAAAACTGCTCGATATAGTGGTCATTGATTACCTTGATTTTACCATTGACAACTTTGTTCCTTCAAAGGTTGTACTACATATTCAATTGCTTCATCAAACTAGTTAGAAACGAATAATATATGTTTGAAAAATGAGTCAAAACACTAATATTTTACTTGAATTACGTGAAAAGTAATTTAAAAGTGGTTTTTACCTCTCATTTTACCATTTCATTTGAACTTTGGTTTGTTGGAGCTTTGGAGGTGCTTTCCCCTTTGATTTTCACTAGCTGATTCCGAGAGATTCTATGGACGATTCTTGGCGCCGTCTAGACCAGGTAAGAGCTAAACCTGAGCTCTTCAATTTCATTCTTTCCTTTTTGAATTTTGAGCATGTTTCCTGGTTTTTCTGAGCCTCTAGGGTTTGAAAAATTTGCCCTGGCTCCATCGCACCTTTCCTACATCGAAAAGTGCAATGCATACTGGCTTGGCCATTGGCTAGTTAGTATGTATCCCACCCAGTACACTGCTCGGGGTGCGATGGGCGCAAGGAGGGAAACTTGTGCACAGTTTTTTCATGGAATTTTTGCCTGTTTTTCACCAAATCAGGATCCTGACTCTTCTCTTGTTTGTTTTCAGAGATTCATCAGAGCAAAATGCCTGTTACATGGCAAGAATGTGAGCATGAAGAAGAGGACATGCCTTCTTTACATGATCTGGGTACAGTAACTGCATTGCGGAACTATGGCCTGCTGAAGTTTTTTCGCATCTCTAGCATGAGGCAACAAATCAACTTGTTGCAATATTTTCTCGATGCATGGGATCCTACTGACTAGGTGTTCCAGATTAGGGGCAAATCCATCCCCTTGACTGTCGTGGACATCTATTTTTTGACCGGTTTATCAAGGCTTGGGGCCCCTATCTCATTATCAGGTTCAGCCCGTGGGGGTGAATCTATGAGAGATTATATTCGCCAGTACTGCAGAGAGGGATCTCAACCGAGTAGGGATGGCGAGATCAATATCCAAGCCGTCACTAACAGGTTCTTGAGGACCATTCCGTTCACTTTTGCTAGATTGGCTGGTAGTGCGGCTCTTCATGTGGCCAACAGGTCTTATATGCAGTATGCCTTGGAATGTCTTGAATCAAAGGTATTCAATTGGTGTGATGCAGTACTCCTTGTGGTGAAAGAACAACTGACCAAGGTAAAAATTGGAAGATTTAAGAACTTTGGTTATGGTTCTATTTTGACTGCTTTCACCTTGGAAAAGATCCCACTGATGCAGCCACAATATATTTCACTTGGTTTACCTCCACTGACTGAGCCACGGATGTAGATATGGGTTGACTTCATGGCCTGACATGTGGGTCAGTCCCAGATTTCTTTCTCTGATACCTTCTTTGAGTGGTTCAACCGTCAGCAGATGGTTTTTTTCCGAGTGTCCATATGCTGGTATGGATTTCCGGGGTGATCCGGATTTGGCACTGTCGGCTGGTGAGCAGTGGGGTGCCATAGGTAAATTCTCTGACCATATTCCTTTTTATTGCTTTTCATAATGTTCTTATATTTTCTTTACTCAAGACTAATAAAAAATCCTGTGCTCATGCAGACATTGGACCAGTTTGACCAGCGGTACGTCCGAGAGCGCCAGCTGCCCTTCCGGCAAGAGAGGCCATGGGGAGGGCTATCCTTTGCGACCTTGATGTGGCCGAGACTCTTTCAACATTGCAGGATTAGGTCGAGGGTCCCACTCTTGGTATTCTGGATGTGAGGACCGACGAGTTGCCTCTGAGGCTGCAGCGACATACTACTGGCGTGCCAAGTCGATGGACTCGGCTTTTACGCATGATTGCACAGGCGGTGACTTGTTATCATCAGCACCATTAGACTAGGGTGCCCACTAGCATTTTGAGTTTTGGGTCATCTGACCAATTTTGTCTTGGTTACAGAACATTATGTGTAAACCACAAACAATTATACATCTATATATATTTTTGATTTTCGGAGTTCTATTTTGGTTAAGTTACATGATCCTGATGCAAATATTGATGAAATGCTTCTTTTTATAAATGTTGCAAATGTTTATCTAGCACATAATTTTCCAATGAGTCTGTTAATGTGTTTAAGTTTCTGGAAATATGCTAATATTGAATAGAATCAAACTGCCTTTCCAAAATCTTGACCCTTAGGAACATGCGATAGATAGCTGGATTTCAGACGGAGTAGATACTAGTGAGTTGTAGGATGATGAGTTGTGAGTCTAGCCTGACGACAGATCAGTGTATGCCATGTGTGATGGCATCAGAGAGGATTTCTATCAACGCGCTATATTCAACGATGTTATTTGTTGACTGACCAATACATACCCCTCTGAAACTTACTAACTCGCCGCTTGGATCAAAAATGGCCCAGGCCGCAGAAGATAGGTTCCGCGAACTACGACTCGCTCCGTCGGCATATCCAACAAATGATTCCAATAGGTTTGACATCTGCAACAAATGTAAAAAGTGGATTACCTGACCAAAACAATTACCCTTAGTGAAAACAAAAATGTAACAAAAGCATAGGGGTTACTACACTGAATCATGCGTAGTAACGCTTAAGGTACAACCTGTTACGGGGTTGCGCCAGTGGAATCCCATCATAATCCACTAACTCGTAGGCCCCTTTTGCTAATACATGTTTAACAATATAGGGGCCCATCCACAAAGACTTGAATTTACTTGCTCCCCATTTATCGGATTCCTAGTCGTAAGGTAAGACCAAGTCACCTTCTGAGAAGACACGGGGTTTGAAATTCTTATCGAACTGCACCTTGACTTGTTTCTTATGGGCTTTGTTAGCCAAAGCGGCATTAGGATGGGTTTCATCCAATTGGATTAGTTCCAAGAAACGAGCCTCCTCTTCTGAAGTTCTGGAGAGAAGGTCGACTGCGAGTTTGAGGGACGAGATTTCACACTGAACTGGTAAGATTGCTTCTAGGCCATACACCATTTGAAAAGGTGTAAACCTAGTTGCATTCCTTACCAATGTTTGGTATGCCCACAAGGCTGAGTACAGGATCAGGTGCCAACTCCTTTTGTGGACTCCAATCATCCTTTGCAGCATCCGCTTCAGGACCTTGTTGATTGCTTCAACTTGTCCATTGGCCTGCGGGTAATATGGAGTAGAGCTGTCATGGGACAACCCCAATTTGGCAGCCAATTCAACCATCATGTGATTGTGAAAATGCGATCCATGATCTGTGACTATGGTCTGTGGAATGCCAAATCTAGCGACTACATGATTGAAAAATAAAAGGGCAATTTCGCAGTACCTCAAGTGTCGACATAGTGGATGGCGATTGGGCCAGATCTTCCACTATATTATAATGTTGTGCTGCTCTGGCATGAGGATTAAATGTCAACTTGTGTACTACTCCCTTTGGCGGTTTTATTGTTAGCTCTGGAATGATGGGCGGCATAACTTCTGTCGAAGTTGTTGTCAAACTACTAGGTTTATCTTTATCCTTGTTGTTCGATAGCTGTGGATTCCTGTAATATTTATTCCTTGTCGTTATCAAAGCATCATTTTGCTGCTTCGAAACCGACAACATCAGTACTTGGGATGGGGAAGCATTATCATTGGCAACCAGATTTGTTCCTGGATTTGGAAACGGATCAGTTAATACCACCGAGGTTTTGAATTCTTGAAGAATTTTTTAATCTCAGCTTTATATGGACAATCTCTTATCCAATGATCCTGATCACATATAAGACATGGACGATTTGGTTTCTTATCTCTAGAAGGGTTTGCAGAAGATTTTTCAGGTGATGATTCCTCCTGTTTCTTCTTCTTCCGTTTTTTTTTCTTCTTGCCTCCTGGTTGCTTGGTTTCTTTTCCTTTGTCAGTTGAGACGGCATTTACTTCCAAGGTGAGAAGTTCCTCATTTGCATTTTGACTAGAAATCTTACGGGCCTTTTTAGATGTAGCCTTCGTTGATTTCGTGTCTATCGTACCAATCACGCCGTCGCCGGCATGAGAGTCATTGTTCGATTTAGGAGGAGGAGGAACGGAAAATTCCGGTCTGGGAGTGTCAGGGATTTTATCGTAGAGCGTGCCAGACTGAGTATAAATCAAGTCTAAATATTGCGCACGAGCAATAACTTGCTCTTCAACGACGACTCCTCCCTTTGCCACATCTTCTGTAATGGAAGGTAATAATGACTTAATAAACCATTCAGCTAAAAGATGATCAGGAATGTACGCTTTTACCATTCTACGATGATGTCGTCACTCATGAATATGATCGGATATGTGAGTGGCCGTCGTTTGCTTGAAATTGGTAAGAAGTTCTGTTCCCATTTCGTACCTTATGGGTAACTGAAAATGGGTTAAAAAGGTTGTGGCTAGGGTACTGAAGTTATCAAACGAAGCTTTAGGTAATTCGATATACCATTTTGTTGCCGGACCAGTTAAGATTCTTTGAAAAAGGTGAAGCCTAATCGAATCATTGTTTAGGGTGTTTGATGAACTCCATAGATGAAAGGTCATCACATGATTTGATAGGTCTTCACCCGGATTTCCATTAAATTTAGGAATATCTGACAGAAGTTTATGTAAAATCACGGGCCACCAAGGGGCGTAAGCAATTGGATCGTTCGTTAGCTGATTTAGATCCGGTAACTCTAAAGTCGCCACGAAGGGAAACTGTTGATTCAGGTTTGGCGAAGCATACCCAGGATAAGATGGAATTGCCTAAGCAGTTGGTATTTGCATACCAGCATAATGCATTTGATGCTGGTAACTTCGGTAAGGTTGATGGGCATAACCATTATAGAATGGTTGATTTTGACCGTTTTGAATATACGGCTGCCTATTATTTGCAAAGATTTGTTGCTCAGATCCTTGGCAAGCTTGTTGGAATTGCGGTTGTTGATATTGCACTAGCCATGGTTGTGAAGCCATGTGTTGTTGTCCAATACTGGCTGTTTGACCAAGATGAGGGGTAATTGTACCCATTTGGGCCTATGTCATTCCACTAGTTGGCGATTGTGGTTGAGTCGCAGGGATAAGAGGCTGTTGCATTACGACCTGAGAAACCTGAGGTTGGCATACAACAAGCAATGCTTGTACTTGCGACACCATCACAATAGCCAGCGTAGTTGGTATATTTGACATAGGTAAACATTGTTGTATCGAGTATACAACTCTTGGTTGTTGAGGCAGTATTGGCACCCAACCGCTAGATGTAATTCCAGCATAACCTGAATTTTGTTGTGAACTCTCGTATGGTTGCTCTCCCGGAGGAGACAATGAAAGGGTATATTGCCCCCCATACGACGGTAATTCGGTACTCAAAGGAATGATTTGCCCTTGAGGATCGGACTGCCCAAATTGACACCATGAAGGATCAATTTGCTGAGACTCAACATAAGAGCTCCCGGATATTATTCCGGATGAACAAACGGGAACAGACCATACTGTCAAAATAGCCCCTGAGTGGGCTCCATATAGTGATTGAGAGCTAGTTGGGACAGATGGTATGCCGGTGAACATTGTTGGAGTGACAACAGGAAGTTCTACCATCGCTGTGTCAGATGACACAGTCCTAGATGTCGACGGTTGTTCAGACATTTCTAGTCTATCCAAAAGATTTCCTAGCGATTCTACAGGAGCTTCCAATAACGGTAGACTAATTTCTGATGAAGAAGGATATAGGGTGATCCTGACTCCAAATTGCGATGGAGTACTAGATGGAGGATCCTCCACAATCTCTTCTATAGCAATCAGACCAGGTGGAAGAGGTAGACCGTCAGGTCTGTAAAATATTTCTAGTGTCGAAGAAGGTATAGATTCTGCAGCGACAGATGTTTGGGGAATAACACCTTCCGAATTAGCTGTAGATGGAGCTGGTTCAGTAATACAAGTGTTTACCTTCACACTAGGATCAGCTCTACTGTCCTTTGGTGGCTGTGGAACTTCTTCTGTAAAGGCAGGGATACCAGAAATGTTTGGAGTAACCGGAGTCTTCGATGGCATCAGAACACTTGTTCCAACTTTACCAGGGGATTTTGCACTGGTTAAACGAGTTCGCTTCGTCTGTAACATTTTTGATTCTGGAGACAAAGACGGTTGACTCGTAAGCCTTCGTAAATGACGAGGTTTCAATTAACTTTCTTCCATGATTGCGAATTACTCGATCAACTAAGAATCAAGGGGAAATATGTTTCCAAATTAGATGAATTTTAGACGCTTTGACACAACTTGTTTTTTTTCAATTTTTAAGAGTCAAGAAAAAACAAAAGATGACTCTAGTTGCCTTCGATTTTTAATGAGCTTGAAGTGACAAGTGCTCAGATGGACCTTTTCCTTTAAGGAGTTTGAAAAGGAATGAAAAAGACTACTCTGGAAGTCTAGACAAAGGGATTACCAAACCAATCACAAAACTACAGAATACTTTTTACAGTATAGCAGTCAATCTTCCTGAATGCTGTGTTCAGTGCATTGCGATCGATAGGGCGGCAGACACGGCTTCCTATGGATAAAGGATATAGCCTATTGTGGTCTCCCAATATATACTCAACGATACGTGGGAGCACAAGTTCGTACTGGCACTTTTCATCTCAAAGTGGAGGAATCACCCAACCAGCAATGAAAACAACAGTTACTAGGCTTTACAACGCCGGAATACGTCTCTAGCCTAGACTTCTAAATGTTGTGCATTAGGTTCCAAAGCGTTTTTAGATTCATTAAACTTATTTTACAGTTGATCTTGTTTAAGAAATTTTCCTTTCAGGTTCACCACGTGATGTAGATATACAATTCCTAAAATGCAATCTAAGATGATAAACAATCGTTTAATCTTCTTTTTGCAATGAAAATCCTAGCTACTAAAGAAAGAGAGATGATATTCTTTCAACATAGAGCAGAGAGCACACACTATATGCACTGTCCTAAATCAAACCTAGAAACAGTCTAAATGCAAATGCACATGCATGTATTTGTTTTCAGCCTTCTTAATGTGTGAATGATAAAAAGAAAGCTAAGAGCAAATCTGAATTATTTTTCAAAGTGACATTACTAACAAGCTTCTTTTCAAGACAAAATGAAGACAATGACGACACTTTGCGATTTGGAATTGAAAAATTGCTTTTGACACTTGAAAAACTACTAATTCAAATCAAATAAAAGAGTAACAGTGTAATTGACTATCAAGAACAATCAGATTCTCTTCTATGACTGAAACCAACACTTGCGACACTTCCAAATCAAGAAACGAGAGTTCAATTACACTACTTCTTTGTAAAAGAGAACTGAAAATGGCTCACAATACATAAATTTTTTTACGGTTCTTTGCACAATGGAGGTGGAATAATGGCAAGGAAAGGGGTTTCCACAAAGGTATACTGGCTATAGACAGCAAAACTCCTGAATAGAGCTGAAAAGAGTGAAGAAAAACCAATGTCTGGAGGCAAAATTAGCCTTCTCTGACTATCGCACCTGTTACAAAACGATTCCAGTATGCATCCCACCTACTTCACACGGGAAGTGCAATGCATACTGATATCCTTGAAGAGAGGGTACGATGGTACAGTGCGAGACTTTTGATCCAGTTCTTGATCATACTTTGCAGCACAGTTCAGGGATTTAGGTCGAGCAAGTGATAATCAGTAAATAAATCACGGGGATATATCTAAGGAGGTTACTAGAGCCACCACAAGGGAAATTAGGATGTTTACAAATCAATTGTTCAATTTATAAACAAAACCCAGAGATAGACTGAAGCAACATTGATCTACTTTGCACTTGCATAGCAAATGCAGTTCGAAGGCTAGCTGGCTTGACTTCAGGCTCCGTCTGTAAGTTTATAAAACGAACAAGTATAGAAAAGAAAAAAAGCTATTCGCTCCCCAGCGGAGTCGCCATTTTGTTATCAGGAAATCTAGTGTCTATTCAAAGCTGCTAGTCCCACTAAGACTGGTAACTATCTTAGAAACAAACAAACTAAAACTACTTTAGTTTTCCTTTATGAGAAGTAGATAAGAGGGGAACAAAGGAGACCAACCTCTATCTTGCGCTTGGTTCCTTGTTTGATTCCTCTCCCTTCTGATAGATCTCTACCACTCGCTTCCTCGTCTACCTAGCTTCAAAGAGCACCTGTGGAATCAAAGCAACATAACACTATCCAAGAACAGAGATCTACTATCACAAACAATATAGGACCAAATATATATTGACCACACAAATGCATATATCATCAATCATACAAGAATGTGGAGGAAAACTTGAATAGATTTATTAACATCAAGAATAGCAAAGAGGATTACAACCAATTTTTCTGACCTAGCATCATCCTCTCAGCAAGAAAGCCTTTCTTCACCTCATGAAAAGCTTAGATCACCCAATACTATGATGTTACACCAAGAAACCAGCAGCACTTCCTTACCACATACAAATTCCAGCCTCTGGATCTCTAGGATGAGGGATCCATATATAGATGATTGCAGGGAGGTGAGTTAGCTTTTGAGATTTGATTAGTGTCCTCTCTCTGATAGTTCTTGATTCCACTTGGAGATTGATGATCTCTTACTCATCCCTGGGCGAATTCAGAGAGGCAAGTGTCATAGGAGAATTTTCTGGAAGATTCCATGTTGAACCACCTTGCAAACTGTATCTGCCATTTGTCCACTCTTGCTCATCGCACCCTGCAGAAGAGCTATCCAGTATGCGTTGCACCTTCTACGTTGGGCAGGTGGGATGCATCGCACCTTCTGCACTGGGCAGTCTATATGGTCCAGATTTGACCAGTTCTGAGCAGTTTTCTGTGGAGAACTTCTGGGAGATGATGTAATCAAATGACGTTGTTCCTTTAGGGTGTAAAACAACACTTTTAGGGACTTAGGAGCCCTTGGTTTATGGACATATATGATTGGGGTTGCAGTGCCCAAAAATGTCTATAACAATGACCACCCTATTTATTTTTCAGATGAAGAGTTAGATGGTGATGTGGCCCCAGCTTGGACCCTTGACTCTACTTCTACTATGGATTGCTTAGATACGGTTTTACCATCTGAGGAAGTAATCTTAGAAGTAATGATGGGTGTAGATCGACCTTCGGAAGACTTACACCATTGTTCATATTTTCTCGCCCCATTGTGAGAAGTCGAGTCAAGATTCTCCAATCTGCTTATTAGCGATGTTTGTACGGTTTCAAACCCTTTGGCTCCAGCACACATCCGTGCCGAAGGTAACATGTCGATCATTTCAAAAACTGTACCGATAAACATCTCTAGGAACTCTAATATCATAGAAAATGTCTTCATCGGAGTTGAGTGTTCCCCTGAAGAGATTAAAATTTATACTGACTTGTTTAAAGAGTTTTGGGATGTATTTGCTTGGTCTTATGAAGAAATGCCTGGACTTGATCCATCCATCATTCAGCATGAGATCAAGACGTATGAAAACGCTAAACCGATTCGTCAGAAGCTTCGGCCGGTCAATTCTAGGAAAGCAGTAGCTATTAAGGCTGAAGTAGAAAAGCTGCTCAAGGCCTATTTCATATACCCCATTCCTATAACGGATTGGGTTTCTAATCCAGTCCTGGTTGATAAAAACAAGGAACAATCGATGTATGCATTGACTTTAAGGATTTGAACAAAGTTTGTCTGAAAGATAATTACCCCACACCATTTATTGATCAGATAGTTGATGAATGTGCGGGTAATGAGATTTTTTCCTTTGGATTCTCTGGTTATAATCAGATATCTATCCGTCCAGAAGACCAGCATAAGAAAACTTTCATATGTCCCTGGGGTACCTTTGCGTACAAAAAGATGCCTTTCGGTCTAAAAAATGTTGGAGCTACGTTTCAGTGGGCCATGTCATACGCTTTCCATGACATCAAGCATGTCATCGAAGCATACTTGGATGATTTAGCTGCTCGTTCTCGAAAGAGAGTCGATCATCCTAGTCACCTTCAGTTGGTTTTTGAACGATGTCATTTTTACAAGATCCGGTTGAATCCAAATAAATGCATTTTCACGGTTAAATTTGGTCAGTTGTTAGGTTTCATTATGTCAACTGAAGGGATTCAGGTTGATCCCTTCAAGGTGGCAACAACAGTTCAGTTGCCTCCCCCATCTTCCATCCGATAACTTCAAAGTCTTAAGGGGAAGGCAAATTTTTTAAGATGGTTTATAACGAACTATGTTGAGATTACTAAAGGGTTTATGTGTTTGCTAGGAAAGGAGTTCCATTTTTATGGGACGACTTTGCACAACAATCTTTTGATGCCTTGAAGCAGGCGTTGATCTCCACCCCACTTTTGAGTCCACCGGATTGTGGTAGATATTTCCTGTTATATCTTGCAGCTGTAGAATCCACCATACGTATGGTTCTAGTTCAGGAAGATGATGCTCTCATGGAGCATGTAATTTACTACTTAAGTCGAGGCTCGGTAGGCTCTGAACTAAGCTATTCTCCGGTTGAGAAATTAGCCTTGGCAGCTGTCCATGCTGTCCAATGGCTTTGCCATTATATTCTACTACAGAAATCATTTGTCTTAGCGGCAGTCAATCCTTTCCAAGTTGTCCTCAGTAGGCGAGTGATTGGGGGAAATACAAACAATGGATTGTTATTTTACAAGAATTTGATCTCGAGTTCTTGTTGGCCAAGTCTAAGAAATCATTGGTTTTTGTGGAATTAATTTCCGAGCTGCCTTTTGGAGAAGATACTATTTATGAGGAAAGTTTTCCTGACGAACATTTGTTCCTCATCTCTTCACAAGATCCCTGCTATGGAGATCTCATAATCTATCTCCAGACTTCGAAGTTCCTTCATGCTGCCTCCAAGGATGAATGTCAAAAATTATGTCACCTGGCTAAGAACTATGTCACCACTGGTGATACATTATATCGCCGAGCTGTTGACTCAATCCTTAGGCGTTGTTTAACCTTAGAGGAAGCAGCGTCTATGCTTAATTATTGCCACAATGGAGCTTGTGGTGATCATCTTTCAGGGCTTGCTATAGCCCAGAAAATCTTGCGTGCCAGCTACTTTTGGCCTTAACTTTTCAAAGATTGTATTGAAGCGGTCAAATTTTGCCACCCTTGTCAAGTCTATACTCGAAAGATGCACACGCATCTAGCTCATCTTTTCCCTGTTATCACTGTTGGTCCTTTTACAAAGTGGGGTATTGACTTTACTACTTGTAATCTGCCTTCAGCAGCGAATCACAAGTACATTATTGTGGCCGTAGACTACTTTAAGAAGTGGGCTGAGGCCATGCCAACTTATAAAAATGATAGTGAAAGAATGGCATTGTTCCTCTTCAATCAGATTATTTCACGGTTCGGTATCCCGAGAGAGATTGTCATTGACCATGGTAGTCATTTCTAGAACCAACTAATGTTTGAATTGGCTCTTAAATTGGGCTTCCAGCAGGAGCATTCATCTCTGTATTATCCTCAGGCCAATGGCCAAGTCGAAGCCATGAATAAGTCCCTCAAGACAATCCTACAAAGGACAATTGACAAAAATTGCTCCAATTGGCATCTTATGTTGTACCTGGCTCTTTGGGCGTACTGAAACTTGGTAAAGACTGCCACCGGTTTTACACCTTTTCAGTTAGTTTATGGGTTGGAATCTATCTTTCCTGTTGAATGTGAAATTCCATCTCTTAAGCTAGTTGTTGAGCTCCTTCTAGAGACCTCTAGTCTCGAAGAGTGCCTCCTTCATTTGGAAGATCTCAATGAGCAGCGTCGAGATGCCACCACATTCAATTAGGCTCATAAGAAAAGGGTTAAAACTCAGTATGATGGAGTTGTCCGTCCTCGAGTCTTTTCTGAAGGCGACCCTGTCTTGATCTATGACCAAGATAAAGATGTCTTGGGGGTAGGAAAATTCAAGTCCATGTGGTATGGTCCCTTTATAGTGAAATGATTTTTAGAAAAAGGGGCTTATGAATTAGTCAATTTTGAAGGGAACAATTTGGCGAAGCCTCGAAATGGGTTCTAACTCAAGAAGTACTTTGCCCAGGTTACAACCGAGCAATGGATTCTTTGTATATTTTGTATTTTTTTACATATCTTATTGGGATTTTTTATGATATTGACATTTTTTTGATCTGCTTTGGTAGGCGTTGATGGATGACTTGGTCTATTTCAGATTCGCTGATGGTGATAGTTGGCACACTCGGAATCTTGCTTCCACAGCTTGGGTGATTTATTATCCAACTGGTCAGTTGATGGTATCAAGGGGAGTATGTATTGGTTTTGCATCAAATAATATTGCCGAATATACTGTCATTATTAATTTACTATCCGAAGCTATTGCTTATGGAATTGATTCGTTGGTGGTGTATCTTGACTCATAGTTGGTGGTGTCACAATTGAATAACATTTATCGGGTTCAGGATCCTTATTTATATCGCCAATTTTTGAGAGTGAGGGTGTTGCAAATATCATTTGTTTCTTTTTTACTCATTTTCACATTCCACGATTTGACAATTCATTAGCGGATTCTATCTCTAATCAAGCATTATATTGGCATATCATTCATTCATCAAGATAAAATCAAACATCAAAAATCTGAAACTGTAGATATATATATATATGTATCTATCTATATATATATATATATATATATATATATATATATATATATATATCTATATATATATATATATATATATATATATATATATATATATATATAGATATATATATCTATATATATATATCATAAAATCGCCTGTGTGTACATAAAGTGTTTTAAAAAATAATATACAAAATCGGGACTAAAATGCCCATAATCATGTCTAGTACATCTAATGACCCGGATCAGGATGAGCGGCTAAGTAGGTGACCACTGCTTTGGCCACACGCCGAAAAAGGCGAACCTAGTCACGTGGCACTCCTACCACGCGGTGCTGCATATCCTCTGGTAGATCTTCTACGGCCTCCATCGGTACCCGGTGAGTCAATCTCACCAAGTTTCACTGGACTGTGTATAAGACTCTCTCAGTCTCTGCAGCCGCCTCTTCTGTGACACCTGTGCATGGAAATCTGTTTGGTCGTACTGGATCCACATCTGGAACATGATCATTAAATCAGTATTTTAATCCCATAAAAAATATCTTTAAGTTCATTTTCATATTTAAAAAACATAAAAAATCATAAAAAGTGATAAAACTTTAAAAATGGTTACCTATCTCTCCCCATGCTGCATCTGGTGGCAGCGCCAGATCTAGATCTCCCCTGAAGTCCATGCTAGCATAGGGATAGTCGTCCACAATGATGATTTGCTGCTCCCACCAGGAGAAGAAATCATCATCAAAAGCAGTCCTCGGTACGTCTCTGCCTCCAAGGCGTTTCATCAGGTCGGCCCACCTACCCATCCGAGGATCTCGGGGGCTATTGATAGGAACTGATACTCTGGGACGTAACCCTGGAACCTTCTCGAAGAAGAAGGAGCACAAAATGGTCCCATATCCAAAGTTTTTGGTCTGTCCTTTCTGAATGGAGGATAACTGGCTCTTCATATTGGTAAGAAGAGGTGTACACCAGTCAAACATAGTAGTGAGACAATCTACGACCAAGCTCATGGATAGTCGTGACGCTTGGTGCAATGAGGCTGATCTGTTTATCCTAGCTATGGTGAACAATATGATCCTCAGGGACAAACTCTCTCCATGTTTGATTGGAATTTGGCTTCCAATTTTCTCTGGATGTCCTAGACAGTATATGTGTATGTAGTCTTCCACTGAAAGACTACCTCGTGACTGGCCTGTCGAATGTACAACTTTTCCTCTCGGAGAGAGACCAGTGATAAAGCAAATATCTTCTATATCTATCCTTAAAGGCATTTGATCAATCATAAATGCATGATCTTCGATACTCCAATAGTGGATTAACATTTCAAGCAAGCGGGTGTTTGCCTTCATATTTGGCATTTTGAAAATTTTTAATAAACCACATCCCCTCAATGCATCTAAGGCCTGTTGATCATTCATAACCTCATCATCAATAGTAGCATGCTCCCTTTCCCTCCAGGTGATTGTCATCCTGAAATAAAATCAAGGTTCAACCGTTAGTTTTTTTGTTTTAATTTCAAACCATGTATACGTGGGTCCATTTCATACACAGTCACGTGTAGGGCCTGCATATACACGGGTTTCTCATAATCAAGTCGCATATACGTCGTGTTGAAATTTTTAACATAATTTCCAACTATAAAACCTCAATTAAAATTTATAAAAACAATCACAAATGAATGCAAGCTAGATTTGGGGGTTACCTGATGATTTTGAGCCAATTTGAATGGTCGAATTCTTTGGGGGGAAAGTTTGCTTCTTTTTCTCCATAGCTTTTGCTCTCAACACAAATGGTAACAATGGTGAGTCAAAAAATCATTTTATAGGCTTTGAAAATGTCAATTTTTTTTCAAAACTTGATTTTTTCGTCTCATGAATCTTTTAACTTGTGAGCTTGGATTGTCAGGAATAGGTTGTTTTTTCAGGACTTTTTGGACGCTTCTTCGGAGATTTCATGTCGGTTCCATGACTGCTGACCTGTCATGGTAGGTATCATTTACTCACTAGCATATAGGTTAGGGAAGCCATTTTTCCGTTGCATTTTGCATACTAGCCTCCATTTGTCGATACACTTGCCATAGGGTCGATCCCATCGTGTTATGGTTCGTAAACCATCTTCACTCGCTGACTTTTTAAATCATGACACGATGGTAGAGCCATCCTTTTCATGGGCATCGTAGTTAGCACCTCACTGACATTGGTTGCCCATGCTGCTTCATTGAGTAGGCTTGGGAGTCCTCTCTAGTCCCGCCATGACTTGTGCATTGAAGACTCATTCCTCTTTGCTTCTTCACTTCATTCTGGCCTTATACCCTAGAGGCTCCTTTGTGTTGAGTTGTACTACTGCATTGCATTTTGACCATTTGCACCTTTTGGCCTTGAGTCGGCTTCACTTGGACTCATGTTTAAGCCACTTTTTGACCATGTCTTCTGCAAAAATCAAACTTGCAATCCCTTAGCTTCTGCAACTTGACACACACTCAGACCTATGGAAAGAACATCCCTTTGAGTGTCCTTGACCAGCTTCGCCTCCCTGCATTGAGCATAGGAATGTTCCCATCCCAAGAACTAGATTATCTGTTTCACTCACACTCGTTCTTTCCATTGTACTTTAGCATTCTTTTATTCTTTTTCCAACTTAAAGAAAAAGACAAAAAATTACATATTCCAAAAAAAGAGCGAGAATGGGACAACATTTCAATTTATTGTTGACAGCTAGAGTCAGTTGTGTTGCCCTTGAACAAAGCACTCAAAAGAAAGTGTCTCATCCATTTGGGTGGGATTCAGTTTGACTTAGGTACGACTTAACCTTGTTATTGAGTCAGTTCTCCTCCGATTGGTTATCTCTTCCAATCATATGGAGAGTTCGTTCGTGCCTCCTGCATGACGAGCTTATACAGAGTCATCATATGCTGCCACATGGTCATCATTGAGTCGTGCTTTTGTTCAAGGGAAGTAAGCCTGAGTCGGCCTCTCTGTGGTGTCTCTTGACCTATTTTTCAGTCGGCCATCCTTGGTTGTCAGTGTTTTGTCTATCATCACATCAGTTATATTAGTCCTTTACTTGTGCCGGTTTGATAAGGTCTCCATTGACTTCTTGTTGGCGGGTCTTGTCCTTATCGACGATGACATATTGTCTGAGGACAAGCCTAGAGCTGCACCTTGCCCCTATTTTCATTATTGATAGGTCACCTTGTGCTCAACATCGATCAGTATCATGGGTCTTTGACTGAGTGGTTTCCCTTGTGTTCGACATCAGCTCTCATTATCACACATTGGGATTCATGTAGTGCCTTGGTTTCCAATTGACCCTATTGGTGTATTCCTCGCCTCTGTGTCAGCTTTCATTATTGGTTGGTTCAGAGGGTTTCTATTGTGCACTAGCTACATCTTGTGTACACTAGAAACGTTCTTTGGTTGGGATACTACATCTTTTTTTCGTCCGATTCCTTCCAAATTATTGGCCTACAGGTTACAATCACACTAGATTAATGAAGGATGCCTTAATGCCTTCCTTCTAGAAGATCTTTCCCTATAGAATACAAGTAAGCCAAATCTACCTGAGTGGCTGTAAATGGTATGGCCACATCAATGGGCATAATGGCTAGAATCCCAACCCTACCTGAAAGGGGTTGTGGCCTGTTGAGCTGTGGAGAGCTGTGTTGTAGCTATGTTAGACATAGGAGAGACTTTCATCTGATATGCGTGGATGCTTCGACTTGTACATGCGCAAAATGTGTATGATCATCTTGTTGACAACCTCTATTTGGCCATCAATTTGGGGATGGAAAGCCATGGAATTAGTAAGTTTTGTATCCAACATTGACCAAAGACTTGAAAAAAATGCACTCAGGAATCTGCTGTCCCGATCTGAGATAATGGACTGTGGGATCAAAGTGTACCCACACTTGCTCAAAGAAGAGATTAGCAGTGGACTCTGTTGTGATACTCTTCTTGCAGGCTACTATGATGGCCATCTTAGAGAATCTGTCGACGATCACGAATATGCAATCATTTCCGTGCTTAGTAGAAGGAAGGCCCAACATACAATCCATGGAGACAGATTCCCAAGGTCGACTATGAGTAGGTAGAGGAGTATATAGGCCTTGCTTCTTGATGGTTGGTTTGGAAATAAATAGGCGGTGTAGGATCTAATGTACTTCCCAACATCCTGACAAAGTTTCGGCCAAAAAAAATACTTATACAATACCGCCATTTCTTTCTCTACTCTGAAATGTCCAATGAACTGACTGTAGTGCACCTCCCAAATCATCTTGGCATGCTCACTTGATGGAACACATATGTGTCCCAAGTGGCATAACAGTGCATCCTGAAGGTGAAACTTTGGAGCTTTCTTCCCTTCGAGGAGTGTTTGGTATATGTTGCTAAATTTTGGATTGCTCTTATAAATATGCGGCCACCCTGATATCTCATGCCCACAAGAGTCGAGCACAATGATTATCACCATGACTGGTGGCTGGCTGAGGCAATCAATTACATTATTGGTGCTTCCCTTCTTATACTTAATGTTCAAATGGAACTATTGTAGATAGGTGGGCCATTTCTGATGATGTTTGTTCTGCAGCTTCCCTTGTGTATGTATGAACTGTAGAGGCCGTGGTATGTGTGGATGACAGTTTCTTTCCCCAGAATGTGATGCTTCCATTGATGGTAGGCCTGCAAAATGGAATACGTTTCTTTGTTGTAAGTGGGGTACTTTCAGACTATGTCTGAAAGTCTCTCACTATGGTAAGCCACTGGATGCCCATGTTGAGTAAGAACCACACTAATAGCATAGTCAGAGGCATCTATCTCAATATCAAATGGTTGTTTGCAGGTCTGGTAATGTGAGAATTGGTGCAGAACATAGGTGATTCTTCAACTCGGAGAATGTTTGCTGTTGGGTTTCCAACCAAAAGAACTTTTCTTTCGCTCCACCCTTGGTGACTTGACTTAAAGGCCATGCGATATGAGAGAACCCCAACATGAACCTACGGTAGAAATTGGCAAGACCAAAAAAGTTGCAGAGCTCTTAGAGTGGTTGGGGCTGGCCAATCCCGAATGACTTATATCTTGGATGGGTCGACATGTACACCCTGCTCATAAATGATGTACCCTAGATATTGAACCTAGGAAAGGTGCATTTCTCCAAGTTATCACACAACTTGTGTTGTCGAAGGGTTTGAAGGACCGGTCAAATATGGTGGAGGTGCTCTTCCCAACTCTGGATGAAGACCAACACATCATCTAAATACACCATCATGAATGCACTGGTGAAGGGCCACAAGATGTCACCCATCGTCTCATGAAGGTTGCATGGGTGTTCGTCAATTCGAATGGAATGACCACCATTCGAAAAGGCCCTCCTTAGATTTGAAGGTAATCTTCCACACATCGGAGGGTTTGATATGCACCTGGTGATAACTTGACTTCAAGTCAATCTTTCTGAAATATTCACCAACCTTTAGCTAGTCCATAAGGTCATCAATCCATGGGATTGGATACCTATTCCGGACATTGATCTTGTTTCGTGGTCGATAGTCAATACAGAGCCTCCAGGTCCCATCTTTCTTCTGTACCAATACAATCAGGATCCCACAAGGTGATGAGCTTGGCTTGATGTGCCCTTTCTGCAGTAGTTCCTGAATATGCCTCTTGATCTCATAGTTCTCTAGAACAGAGCGCCGCTAGATTGGTCGATTGGGTAAAGGTGCACCCAGGGTCAGATCGATGGAATGATTGACCTGACAGTGCAGAGGTACCCCTATGGGTGAGGAGAAAATAGCCCTGTACTCCTCCATGACCTTGTCCATCTGCTGATGTTGTGCAATGGAACCCTAACTGGAAGATGTGGCCACAACCTTCTTCTTGCCTTGGGGGTGAATCATAAGGAAAGAAAATTTCATGGTCTGGGAAATGATCTTACTGCACTACTTTGTAGTGATCAAAGAGATGGAGGTAGGTACGGTATCCTGTACAACTGATTTTCCAAAGTAATAGTCATAGAGCAATGTCTAGACTCATATACAACATGTCGCTTCCACAAGTATGGTTATCCTAAAAATACATCAAAAACTTCAAGAGAAGCAACCTCACGCAGTGATCAGGTGCTCGAAATTAGGCTCAAAAATCAAAGTGTCAGAATCTTATTAGACTTAGCTTCAGCTCGAAGAGCTTGTCATTCTGATTCCAATAGTATGAACGACACTAAAATCTGAGCTCGTATGCAGAAATTAGAGCAAGTCAAAGTTCAAGTTTGACTTGCTCACATGGAAGGATTGGATGATGTGGCAAGGTCCTTTAGCGAATGAGGAGGCGCTAAGTGGCAAGCTGCAATTGGATCTTGCATGTCGAAAATCATAATCGCAAGTAGGTCGGGGTTAGAAATCGGCCCCCAAGTAGGGAAGGGTGCAGCGTGAAAAGGTAGGCGGGAAGGTTTTCAAGAAACAGTCGGAGGCACGATGCGATGGATCGCAATCACAGATCGATGAAGGGTCAGCATTACAGAATTGGCCCCCAACAGGTACGAGGTTGCGATGTGATCTTGCAATCACAAATCGCAGCATGCTGCAAAGTCTCGCAATACAAGACCGAAGGTTATTGAATTGAGACTTCTGTGATCCATATCAAATTTTTGAAGAATTCTTCGACGAAAATCACATGGCGAAATTTTTTTCGACGCGTTTCGAACCAACCAGTGTGGTTCATCGTCAAGACAAGTTGAATGAGCAGTATCTGCTGACTGCGAAATGCGAAAAGATCCTGGATGCGAAGTGACTTTAGGTTCCGATTAATACTCCTGTCATGTCTGCCACATCGAAATCACACATTGCCTAACTTGTTCACAAACCATAAGCCCACAAAACTCCACTGCTTGTGATTTGTGATAAGATAGTTGGTGTCGACAGATTATGGACTGCCATGTGGAAACATTCTCACTCAGTTAACAAATTTTTGGAGCGAAATTGTTGGTTCCTGTCAGATGTGGAGCAATTTGTGGAACGAATAGTGGGAGATCTAGGAGACGTCATAACATATTTAGTTTTCCACCAAATTGGATGCAAAAAGAGGCTAGATTTCCATTTTTGAGTATTCTAGACTGATTGGAGCAGGTTTTAGAAGCATTTGAGCATTGCAAACACATATTTTTACATTTTTGAGCATAATAGAGAAGCCTAAGCCATTGGAAGCTGGACCAAGGAGACGTAGCCCATAAGGGGTGAACTCCTTTGTCATGTGCTTATTGTAATGTGTTTTTTATGATGTTATGTACATGTTTATGCCGTTGTTCTGTTTCTGGTTTATGTTAAATTGCTCATAAAATTAACATAAAAACTCTTCATTTTAGTTGCAAAAATTGACGAATCCTTAAGCACAATGAAAGCATTTTGTTTATAATATGAGGAAGATCTTAGCACTGCAAAATAATATTCTAAATCAGATTAATTTGGTATTAGAGCACTAGGTTTTCTTTGTGAAATAAGGATTTAATTGTTTGCAAGTTTATGTCATGCTTACAAGGTTAAAACTCAAAAGAGGTGAAGGAAAGCTAGTTGGAAGCCTTGAAGTTGGGTCAAGGGGAGGAAGAGCAAGTTTGCCACAATCTCCAACACCAGTTCAACCTCAAGTTGCAGTTGATACTTTAGAGATGATGTCTCATGATGGAGAACCTACAAATATGACACAAGATGAGAAGACATTCAGAAAGGATTTCTTTGATATGACAAAGATGGTGAAGGCCCTCTATGAAGAGAGGAATACAAAGTTTCAAGGAGAAAGTTCCAAACCTCCCAACGGAGAAGGCTATTCAAGAGGAGGTAATGGAAATGGATACAAACATCCACCCTCTCCACCATCTTACTAATCTTCTTCTTCACCAACATCTTCACACTCTTCCACTAATACAACCCTTACTCATACTCATCATCATTATTCAAAAGAAACTGGTAAATCACCTTTTTAAAAGCTTGATATTAAATTCGAGTTTCCCATGTATAATGGTGAAGTGAATGTAGAGAAGATTTATAATTGGATTCATCAGTTGGAGGTCTATTGCAAGAATCAAAACCTTCAAGAAGATGACATAAATATTCAGTTAGCTTCCTTGAGAATGGAGGGTGCAACACTAGTATGGTGGGAATGAAAGACCCAAGAGGATATTAAAAATCACGGTAAGATCTCTATTTCTTGGAATGATTTAATTACTGCAATCAAAAGACAATTATACCCTCTAGCTTATATGTAGAAAGCCATTATGAATTGGTAGAACTTTAGACAACTTAAAGGTCAAAATGTGTAAGATTACACCCAAGAATTCGGAAAACGGTCTGTGATGTTAGGTAGATTTGCAGTCACGGGACACTTTTCTGAAGTACATAGGGGGTTTACATAGTTACCTTAGGCATACTATCTTAATGTTTAACCCCAATAATCTATATTATGTGTGTGTACAAGCCACTCATCTTGAAGCAAGAGGGAAAAACACCCTAGAAGAAGGTAGTAAAAATCCATTTAAGAGTAAGGGAAAATAAAAGGAATTCAAATGGAAGGGAAAGAAAAATGCGTCCATTAAAAAGGAAGGAGAGAATATTACATGCAAAGACTATTCTAAAGAGGGTCATGATGAAGCTCACTATTGGAAGCTTCATCCTCAAATGAAACCAAAAAGAAACAACAACAGGGGAAAACAAAAGACAACTGCAACCACTCAACAGGATTTGGGATCTGATTTGGATGATGAAACTAAAATCATAGCCACAGGGTTAAAATGAAAAGAGTCCATTTCCAACACTAGTTCTTTAGACTCACAAAATGAAACTCCAAATGAAAAGAGGAGAATAAAATTGTTTTACATAAGGGTGATCTCAAAACATAACAATATTGATACGATGTTCGATAGCAGCTCTCAAGCCAATATTATCTCTGAAAACATAGTAAAGAGTTAAATATGGAAACTGTTCCACATCATAAATCGTATCCACTTGGATGGGTATGTGACAATTGCAGTTACTAGAAAGTGTAAACCGAGATTCACTATTACTACAAATTTCATAGATGAAGTGGAGCTTGATGTTATGCCGTTAGATATTTGTGGCATTGTTTTGGGCAGCCCGTAACTTTATGACAAAAAATCTATCTTCCATCGACATGAAAATAAATATCATTTATTCGAAAATGGAGTGGAATATATTGTGAGAGCTCACAACAAGAAAACAAATATTTCACTTGTTAATGTAGGGCAGATTAAAAGACTGGTGAATTTGAGAAAGAATTTTGTGCTCCTCATGATCAAACCCAAAAATGATGTTGATAATGAAGCTTTTAAAGGTTGTGATTTGAATTTGAAATTTGAATTGGTTGATGTAGATAACCAATATGATGAAATGTTTCAGGAACCAAAGGGATTACCTCCCAAGAGAGGAATCCAACACGAGATACAGTTGCAACAAGATTGTCCTCTACCTAACTTTATCATGTATAGGATGCCAGTGATGGAAAACGCATAAATTAAGATGAAAATCCAAGAGTTTTTGAATAAAGGAATCATCAAATCATCTTCCTCACCTTGTGGTTCACCTATTGTCTTGGTGACAAAGAAGGATGGAACATGGCGCATGTGTGCGAACTTTCGCGCATTAAAAAAATTACGGTAAAGAACTGTTACCCATTGCCTCGAACAGATGATTTACTGGATCAAATGAAAGATGCAAAGTATTTTACTAAGGTGCGCTTAAGAAGTGGCTACCATCAAATTAGAATAGCTAAAGGAGACATTTGGAAAACAACGTTCAAAACAAAACAGGGTTTTTTTGAATGGCTAATTATGCCATTTGGTTTATGTAATGCTCCTGCTACATTCATGTGTGTGATGAATGATGTGTTGAGGCCGTTTCTTGATGAATTTATCATAGTCTACTTAGATGACAACTTAATGTTCAGTAAATCCCGTGATGAACATGTCATGCATGTAAGAAAAGTACTTGATGTCTTGAAAAAAGAACAGTTGTATCTTAAGATGTCAAAGTGTGAGTTTGGAAATACTTCTTTAGTTTAATT
The DNA here is from genome assembly GCA_031772625.1 of Pinus tabuliformis. NCBI lineage: Eukaryota > Viridiplantae > Streptophyta > Pinopsida > Pinales > Pinaceae > Pinus > Pinus tabuliformis. The sequence continues at coordinate 1,143,105,982 of CM062815.1, forward strand.
ATGTCATATTGTTGGAGGAGGTGAGTTGAAAATAGATCCCTCCAAGATTGATGTCATTGTGAATTGGTCAAGGCCAAAGATAGTTACAAAGGTAAGAAGTTTTCTAGGAGCAGCCCAATATTGGAGGAAATTCATTGCTATTTTTTCCCTTATAGCAGCTTCTTTGCATGTGTTGAGCAGCATGAAAAATGTTTTTCAGTGGGGAGGCAAACAACAAAATGCCTTTGATGCATTGAAGGAAAAGATCAGTACAGCTACCATACTCGCGCTTCCAGACTTGAGACAGTCATTTGAGATTAAGACAGATGCTAGTGACTACACTATGGGTTCAGTCCTCATGTAACATGGTAAGCCTATCTGTTTTGATTCAGAAACTTTTAATGGTGCAATGATTAACTATCCTACATATGACAAGGAATTGTATGCATTGGTGTAAAGTGTGAAAAAATGAAAACACTACTTGATGGGTAAGGAAACAGTCATTCACACTGATCATCGACCATTGCAATACTTGTAATATCAATCAAAGTTGCAGCAATCAAGGTACTTCCGATGGATTGTGTTTCCTTCAAAATTCACTTGGTAATCAGGTATAAGAAAGGTATCTACAATAAAGTTACTGATATGATTTCTAGGCCGATTGTTAGTGCAACTACTTTACTCAAGCACAATTCTATTTTACATGAAATTCATATTAAGCAATATGCATTAGATAATGCCTTTCAAGATTTTTATGCAATATTGAGTCAAGGTAACCAAGTAGAGGAATTGGATTATCATTTTCATGATAACTTGTTGTACCATATTGGAAAGCATTGTATTTCGTAGGGAGAAAGAGTTAACATCATAAGAGAGCACATACTCCTCTTATTGCTGGTCATTTCAGTGTAAGTAAGACAGTGGCACATCTAAAGAGGTATTGTTATTGGCCTCATATGATTGAAAGTGTGTCTCATTTTACTAAGGGATGTTCATTATGTGGAATCAGTAAGCCTAGAAATAGGAAGTTAGGATTGTACACACCACTTCTGTTTCCTTCATGACCATGGGAGAGTGTTTTATGGATTTTGTAGGAGGTTTTCCATTGTCAAAAAGAGGTCATAATTATTTGTATGTAGTTGTGGATAGGCTTAGCAAAATGTAAATTTTAATGCCATGCAAAAAGCAAGTTACAGTTGAAAAAAATGCTCAGTTATTCTTTCACAATGTCTAGGTGTCTTTTGGATTGCCCTCATCCTTTTTTAGTAGTCGAGATTCTCGCTTTGTGGGGAATTTTCAGTCAAACTTGTGGGGATTCATCGACACCAAATTGAAAAAGAGTACATCCTTTCATCCAAAAACAGATGGTCAAATACAGGTAGTGAACAAAACAGTGGTACATCTTCTGCGTGGGTATTGTAGCAAGCATCTTAAGTTGTGGGATGAATAGTTGCACTATATTTAGCATGCTTACAACTAAGCCAAGCACTCTTCCACTCAAACTTCGCCATTTGAGGCATGTTTGGGATACTTGCCTAAATCTCCTTTGGATTTTATTTTTGGCAAATATGTTGCTATTGAAGGTCATAGTGACATAGACAAAGCAAGAAAGTTCATTGAACAAATACAATTAGTGCACCAAATGGTTCAAGAACAACTTGAGAAAAGTCAATGAAAGTACAAAGCAAGGCATGACAAGCATTGTCAAGATCACAAGTTCCAAGTTGGTGATGAAGTTTGGCTTCACATTAACAAAGAGAGGCTACAAGGAGAAGGTAAAAAGCTCAAACCAATTAGATATGGTCCATTCAGAATTTTGGAAAAGATTGGTAATAATGGCTTCAGGTTGGATTTTCCTTCATATATGCAAATTTATATTGTTGTTAATGTTGAGAATTTAAGGTTGTATGAGCCTCCATTGATTGAAGATCAAGGAGGGAATATTCAAATTCCATCTATTGAAGACTTTTCTCCAAAATTTCTTGATGTGCTTTAGCAAAACACTATACTTGACAGAAGAACAAGGACAACAAAAAGGGGAAGTATCGATTATCTTTGAGTGGGGCTCGAGGGTACAATTCCTTCAAAATCCAAATGGATAGAGGTTGGAAAGGTGAGGGAGCTATACCCTCCCCTGTTGAACAATTGAAAGTGATACTTTTGGGGCCTATTATAGTGGCTACAACCACCCTCCAAACTTTTTCCTTAGCTTCGTTTTGGAGCCTCCCTACCAACCTTTCACAGCAGCATGTCTTTCCTTGTTAGGTACACAATCTTCAGTGGTTTTCTTACAGAATGACAACCTATCTATGAGAGCTTGTTGCATCCCCCTCACAAGATGTTTCTCCAGACTTGGTCCAGCTACAGGTTGAGCATCTCCCTTAAGATATTGCACAATTCTGGAGGGGAACCAGGTATCCCTCCAGAAATTGTGCAAATCTGCCTGTCACTATTCAATGGGAAAATTGCGCAATTCCTCCCAGAAGGGTTGCTCAGCCCAGAAATTGCGTAATTCTAGGTAGTAGTTAGCTGCTCTGCTCAGAAGTTGCACAATCCCTCTAGAGCCAAGCCAGCTCTCTCCCAGAAATGTGAATTTTTTCCCCTCAGATGAGAAGACTGTTGCATGTGCAGTTGGGTTGACCGGTTCCCTCCGGGGCCGAGAAAAAATGATTTGCATGAATGAACTTCTCCTCCCAAGGCAGCATGCAAATGTATCCCTTGATTCATGGATCTATTTTTAGCAGCTGGAGGTTACATGCAAGGATCATTTCAGAAACCTCCCACCAAGTGTCAATTTTCGTAGATTTGTGGCATGCGCGTCACAACCTCGATTTTATCAAAAATCATCAACCCAATGCTGCAAAGCTCATTCCTCACATTGACCTTGCAGATCTCACATACCACATTGCATCTAGGAGTCATGAGCACATTCAGCTCAACTGTCTTGGGGTAAGCTATATCTTCCATTGCATTTCTATCACTTTTTGTGTTTCGCTTTGTGTGAGTGCTGTCTGCTTGATTTTAGTGAGTGCTTGCTATCTTTTTGATGTATGTTATCTTGTAGAAGCACCATTTCAATTTTCACTCGCATCTCACTGCTGTCAAATGCCTGACATTATTTTTCATGAATGATCACCATCGCGACGACTCACTTCACACACATGCATGCTTTCCTGGTATCTGAATCCTGCACTTGCTATTTTCATGTATGATCATTCACTCTTGTTTGCACTCATCTCACCATGTATTCAAACTTCTGTTGTTTTCAGTCACCCATTGGCCAAACTGGGCCACCTTGGCCCGGACCGTGCCTTGCCCGGCTAACACTGCGCATTTCCAGAAGTGAAGGCTCTGCCTTCCCTCTAGAAGTTACACAAGCCTGGACTAGCACTGACCTCAAGGCTTGCATTTTGCAATTCTTGGAGACAGTGTCTAGTTGGCCCCTAAAACTACGCAATGCAGTTTTTTGGTTGCATGTCACTGTTTACTGAAATTGCGCATTGCGCAGTTTCAGTCCTCACCAGGCCAGGCTCGACTATGCATTACATAGTTACAATAGTCAGTCAGCCTCCTGATAGCTCAGATTGTGTCTTGCGTAGTTTTTGCAGTCAGTCTCCCGACCTCCTAACAGAAATTGTGCAATCTTCACATTATGTTGCAAGTCAATCCTCAAGTTTGTTTTGGTTTTCGACTGACAGATTTATTTCCATGAGTGTTGCTATGTCTCCAGGTATCATAGGTGTTCGTCTATCTCTCAGCAGCACAAGTACAATGGCTTCCAGGAGAGCAGAGTCAAATACATTATTAACAGCGTAACTGGGGATGCAGTCGGTAAAGTGTCTATGAACTTGCCTATCCACAAAGACATCAAGTTGTTCATGGACAAGGATATCAAGTTTAATGGCACCAACATCACAGTGAGCAATACCATCAACAACAGTAGAAGGCAGCAGACCTACACGGGATGAATGCAAGAGGAAGATTATTGACAGTATAGAGGCAGAGCAAAGTTGCAAGTTCAAAGCAGATCCATTCATGACGAAAGTAGCTTTGGAGATTGAGGTTATGAGGTGATGAAGTGACATGAAGATCGCGTGAAGGTAGAGAACAAAACAAAGAAGGAGTTGCATGTGCTTAAGAAACAACTCAAGGAAGAACAGGAGCTACATAGATGAGAGAATGAGTTGCAGTAGGAACAGGTACAACACGGGGCACACCATGCATAGATGGATGAAACTGTGCCTTTACAAGTTATGGATCCATCCCAGCAGCTGGCATGAAGCAGACAAGGTGAGTAGTCCTGTTGATCACATGCAAGGGAATTCAACATCATGCATGTCATTGTGTGCATGCATGCGATGCTCCCCCATTTGGCACACTCACTGAGGCGAAGACAAGAAGTAAGTCCAACTGGAGCTGAACATGTATTTTGACAAGTTGATGTCAATTACCACCAAAACATGCTTGGAGATCAGTGCAGACAATATGCATCAACATGTTGTTGGTCCGGTCACACCCAGGATCAGCGCAGACACTATCAAAAGAGTTGGACGAAGGAGCCAAACCAGTGTACCCAGATGCAATGGAGGCAAGAGTTTGCTTCAACATGATGTCACCATTGAGCGCACATACACCATCACGGACGAACAAGCTTGGCATCTGTTCGCCACCATCGACCATCACAAGGATGTCAAAGAGTTGGTCTCACCATAATAGTCCAAGTGTTAGTGATGTCTTGAGTGGCTTGCTCAAGCCATTTTGTCTCACATGGGTACATGTGCAGATTGTATGTAACGTCTTGTCAAGCATAAGTTCAAGTGTCGATAGTTGGATGTAACAATCATAGAGTAGATGAAGAGTCATGAGGGTAGGTGGACTGTCACAAAGGGGAATGTCAAGGGCCACCCCACCCTTTGCTATAAATAGTCCCTTATAACTCTTTGTAAAGGCTTTTGGCTAGCCAAGCTTCTGATAAGATTATCTTAGAGAGAGCTTGGAGAGTATTGTAACACGCCTTGGCTTCTCCACTGCATAGAGCTAGTATATCTCTTTGGAGGAGAAGGTAGTTGTGGCTGTAACATTCCACTATTGGAACTAGTGGTTGGACATGGATGTATTGTATGACTAGAACCTACACTTCTTAATATAACAGAGCCAACATGTTTCATGCATATGTCATATTGTATTCTAGCTATCTTGTTTACTCTAAATGGTATATGTATTTGTTTTCTTACACATGCATGTATGGACTATTCTATATAAGTATGTATGAATCTTACTGAAATGTGTTAATTGGTTTAACCATCACTTTGGATTGTTATCCAACTTGCTTTCTAGTTTGTGATGCATATTTGCTTGTTTGTTCCCTTACAAGCCGCGTGCTGTCACAGGTTTCCAAGGTGTGCACTCACCCCACTCTCCATGTGTTTGAACCATTCATGCACCTTCCTTGTATCGTCGCAGCCGTCACACCCTTGCTACCAACAAGGACATCTTACTTGCCTCTATGCAAAATCACAGTCAAGGCATTACCGTACGACCCACTGCTGGGGCTCCAACACCAAATGGTTTGAGGTCTAATTGGGACTTACTACCGGGGAGATCCCCTGACATGTTGGCAGGTCCAACACTGTCAACATTTCTGGCACTAGAAGGAGGGCTAGATGACAAGATGTGTCCTCTCATCCTGTTTTGAACCTTTTCATACATATCATGGAGTCTTGCACACTCCTCCCTCCACGATGTTTTTCGCATGCCGAATATGTTACCATCATGAGGGAGTTTTTCGATCTCTTGTCCATATACACATATGATGGTGAAGGTGAAGTGGCCGGGCCCACGTTCTTACATGACTTCCTTGCCTTGCTTCATGAGGATGATGGATGTTTTGACGAACTGGTCAGTCTGCTGCTTGCATACACACTTTGCGAATCTCCACATCGGTGGCTGTGCAGCCTACTGGCTGACAGCATGCACTCACTTTAGCACTTTTGTGATCTCATTGAAGATACTTTCTATCATTTTGATCCAAAATATCTTGACCAAAAATTGTTACAACAATGGAAGGCTCTGCATGAATCGCCTATGGATTTTTGGCAGCGCTTCTGTGATTTGCAGTTTCAAGCTCCAAAGAGCCAGATGAAATTTCCTTATCTTTGGGATAGATTTGAGTACTATCTTAACAAGTCAATCCATCCCAAGAAGAAGTTCAAGCTCAAACCCCGCTCAGCATACTTTGGTGATGGAGCTGCGCAATCATAGATGGATACGGTCACTGTCACAAGTGACTATCCACCGTCCCCTCATCAAACAACTCCACCATCGCAGAGTGATGTGGGAGAGCATGAACACACATTTGTTGAACCATCACGACCTCCCGACATCGCTCCTTCTGATTTTCATGTAGACTTGGTTATGATTCCCATACCTCGTCACATGTATTTTGTACCTCAACCTTTGTTTTCGTATTCTGATTATCCTCTGGATGACATTGTCTTGTGTTCTTCCATTCGCGACTCTACACTTTTTTTGAACGAGGATAGATCTATCGAAGGAGTTGGTGTTGCATAACCAACATGCACTGGAATTCATGAAGAGCATGATGGGGAGCTTGAAGATCCATCGACAGCGGGGGACCATCCTTATCTACCTGTACCTCCTCCATTTTTTCCTGACATCCTTGATGATACTGCCTTCCATGATTTTTCATGTGCATCTCCATCCATGGATGCACCCATTGTTGATCATCCACAAGACACACTAGATATTATTCCATCATTTGACAATGGAGAGGACGAATCATTGATTGAAAACCCACTTGATCTTTTATCTTCTTTTTCCTGAAATGCAGAGGGTGAACATCCTTTCTTCTCATCTACCGCTCTGTGTGATTCATCAAATCGTGAGGATGCCGACCAACATCTTGAGCTTTATGATATTGTCTGTCATGATCTCTTAACCTCATCATCTGATCATGATGTTGGTTCACTCGTTGTTAATCCATCTAAGCCACTGTCCTACGATGATCTATCTGTCGATGAATTCGAAACCTCCCAGATTGTTGAGGCACTTTAACATGAACTAATGGTTTTGTCAAGCCCTCACTGTCTTGAGGTTGGTCTCATTTCCAATCAGGAAATTGTTCAAACACCTGAGGCTCCTCATCACTCATCTGTATGCATTGAAGAACAATCCAACACTCAGATTTCACTTCCTCCACTTGAACTACACGATCCCATCACTCATGTGTTGGAGGAATCTGACATAACAAGCACACTTGCATAGCATAAGTGGTATACCTTTCTCATATTTTCTTGCATGTCATGGTCAAGGGAATGCATACAGTCAACATTTGCACACAGTGTAGCAGAACACCATGGTAAGTCCACAGAGTGCATCTCATGTTCTTTCACTCATTTTTGTTTCGTGGACGCTTGTAAGCTCGGAGTGTGTTTGTTTTCATTGTTGTATCTTTCACATTTGCTGGTTTGTATAACTATGTTGTTCATGAACCACGCCTTTACCAACATGGGTCAACCAATGCGTCGGTGGCCACATTGGAAGTATCACTTCACATGAGATGACCCATGCACTGTTAGCTTAGGAGTAGAAGTAGTGTTTGCTTTCAGTTTGTTGCTTGCATGCCTGTTTGCTTACTTGCTTTGCATATTTGTTTGTCTTCTTTCTTGTTTTATTACCCATTTTGATTTCGAATTTACTTTTGCTTCCACTTTACTTTGTTGTTTGTTTGCTTGTTTTTGATCGTAGGTTAGTTTTGCATGAAACCAGGCATGACTCTTGAAACAAGCTGGGTAAAGTACAAGAGGCCTTGTGCAACTATCACTACTTGGTTATCTGTCATCCTACCTCTGTATGAAGAACATGTTACTTTTGGTCCATGATACGTCGATGGAAAAAACATACAATTCAAAGTGAACCTTGGTGAAAACACAATGCTTGCACACTAACTAGTGTCACCTATTCGAGTCGGTTGTTTTTGGGTTAACCCTTATCAGTTCAGTCAAGTAGAGTAAGATGAGGAGGAAAGCCTTAACAAGCACATCAGAGGTATATAATAAACTACTTCTATGAAGGAACAACCTCTTCTTCTCTTAATAATTTGGGATCCCTCTTCCGACTCTGAAATGAATACATGCTATGCATAATTATGAAAATGAAAAATGAAAAAAAATGAAAAGTATAAAATTTCAAAAATGAAAAATGAATAAGGCAAAAGAAGAGAAAGGCTTCCTGTGTAGAGAGGTGATGCAAGTAACTCTGTCGGGGTATTGACCAAGCTCGTTGGTGGCAGAGTGATGCTTGTGTTCCTGCATGACTCCGCCGGGGTATTGTCTAGGCCTGCTAGCAGTAGAGCAACATTAGAGATGAAAATAAGACTGTGACGACTATACTGCTTATGCACCAATATACCCCTCAACCCCAATCGAAACAATTGTGTTGAATTGGCTGGAATGTGTGACAATGGACCAAGTGCTTGGTAGATGCTACATCTTACAATCAAGCAAGTGTGGAAACCAAGATGAACTGAGAACTGAACAATACTTCCGGAGGTGTTAGACTTGCTTCTCATGAACAAGGTCGATTTAGAGAGATGGAGTTCTACCAGTCTGTCGCCAAGTGTTCTAGCGGCTACAACCACCCTCCAAAACTTTTCCTTAGATTCATTTTGGAGCCTCCCTACCAACCTTTCATAGCAGCATGTCTTGCCTTGTCAAGTCACAAGCTTCAGTGATTTTCTTGCAGAATGAAAACTTGTACATAAGAGCTTGTTGCATCCCCCTCATAGGTTGTTTCTTTGGACTTGGTCTAGCTGTAGGCTAAACATATCCCTCAAGAAATTTCACAATTTTGGAGGGGAACCAACCTTCCCTCTAGAAATTGCGTAATTCTGTTTGGCACCCTGCTAGGCTCTAGAATAACGCAAATCGTCTTGTCACTGTTCACTGGGAAAATTGCACAATTCCTCCTAGCAGAGCTGCTCAACCCAGAAATTGCATAATTCTAGGCAGTAGTCAGCTGCTTTACTAAGAAATTGTGCAATCCCTCTGGGCAGCCAGCCCAACTCCCTCCCAGAAATGCACATTTTTCCCCTCAGTGGAGCAGACTGTTGCATGTGTAGTTGGGTTGACCAGTTCCCTCCGGGACCGAGAAAAACTAATTTGCATGCATGGACTGCTCATACCAAGGAAACATGCAAAGGAATCCCTTGATTAAGGGATCTATTTTTAGCAGCTGGAGGTTACATGCAAGGATCATTTTAGAAACCTCCCACTAAGTGTTGCTTTTCCTAGATTTGTGGCATGCACGTCACAACCTCAATTTTATCAAAACTCATCAACCAGACACTGCAGAGCTCATTCCTCACATCAACTTTGCAGCTTTGACATCCCACATTGCATCTAGGATTCATCGGCACATTCAACTCAGTTGTCTTGGGGTAAGCCCGCATTTCGGTCCTCACCAGGCCAGGCTGGACCATGCATTGCCCAGTTCCAGTAGTCAGTTAGCCTCCTGACAGCCTGAACTATGCCTTGCGCAGTTTTGGCAGTCAATCCCTTGACCTCCCGGTGGAAATTGCACAGCCTTCACGTTCAATCACACATGTATGTTGCAAGTCAGTCCTCAAGTTTGTTTTGGTTTTCAACTGACAGATTTCTTGCCATGAGTGTTGTTATGTCTCCAGGCATCATAGGTGTTCATTTGTCTCTCAGCAGTACAAGTACAATGGCTTCCAAGAAAGTAGAGTCAAAGACATTATTAAGAGCGCAACTGGGGATGCATTCGATCAAGTGTCTATGAACTTGCCTATCCACAAAGAAATCAAGTTGTTCATGGAAAAGGGTATCAAGATAAATGGCAACAACATGATAGCAGGAAGTACCATCAGCTACAATAGAAGGCAACACACTTGCACTCGATGAATAGAAGAGGAAGGTTGTTGATAGTATAGAGGCAAAGAAAAGTTGCAAGTTTAAAGAAGATCCATTCAAGACGAAATTAGCTTTGGAGATTGAGGCTATGAGGTGACAGCACAACATGAAGATCACGTGAAGGTAGAGAATAGAACGGATAAGGAGTTGCATGTGCTAAAGCAACAACTCAAGGAAGAATAGGAGCTGCATAGATGAGAGAATGAGTTGCAGTAGGAACAAGTACAACAGGGGGCACAACATGCACAAATGGATGAAACTGTGCCCGTACAAGTTATGGATCCATTCGAGCAGCTAGCATGGAGCAGACAAGGTGAGCAGTGTTGTTGATCGCATGCAAGGGAATTCAACAACATGCATGTCATTGTGTGCATTCATGCGATCCCCTACCATTTGGCACACTCACTGAGGCGAAGACAAGAAGAAAGTCCAACTTGAGCTGAACATGTATTTTGACAAGTTGATACACACGATCACTAGCACATGCTTGGAGATCAGTGCAGACACTATGCATAAACATGTTGTCAGTCCGGTTGAACCCAAGAAAGCCATGTGCATGCTATTAGAAGAGTTGGATGGAGAAGCCATATCACTTTACTCAGATGCAATGGAGGCAAGAGTTAGTTTCAGCAAGATGTCACCATTGAGCTCACGGACACCATCACAGACGAACAAGCTTGGCATCTGTTCGCCACCATCGACCATCACAAGGATGTCAAAGAGTTGGTCTCACCATAATAGTCCGAGCGTTAGTGATGTCTTGCATGGCTTGTTCAAGCCATTTTGTCTCACATGGGTACATGTGTAGATTGTATGAAACATCTTATCAAGTGTAAGTTCAAGTGTTGATAGTTGGATGTAATAGTCATAGAGTAGATGAAGAGTCATGAGGGTAGGTGAACTGTCACAAAGGGGAATGTCAAGGGCCACCCCACCCTTTGCTATAAATAGTCCCTCATAACTCTTTGTAAAGGCTTTTGGTCAGCCAAGCTTCCAATAAGACTATCTTAGAGAGAGCTTGGACAGTATTGTAATGCGCCTTGGCTTCTCGACTGCATAGAGCTAGTATATCTCTTTGGAGGAGAAGGCGGTTGTGGTTGTAACATTTCGTTATCAGAACTAGTGGTTGGACATGGATGTATTGTATGACTAGAACTTACACTTCTTAATATAATAGAGCCAACACATTTCATGCATATGTCATATTGTATTCCAACTATCTTGTTTACTCTAAATGGTATATGTATCTGTTTGCTTATGCATGCATGTATGGACTATTTCATATAAGTATGTATGAATCTTACTAAAATGTGTTGATTGGTTTAACCATCACTTTGGATTGTTAGCTAACTTGCTTTCTAGTTTGTGATGAATCTTTGCTCGTGTGTTCCTTTCCAAGCCATGTGCTATCAGAGGTTTCCAAGGGGCGCACTCACCCCACTCTCCATGTGTTATAAATCATTCATGCACTTTCCTTGTCTCTCCACAACTGTCACACCCTTGCTACCAATAGGGACATCTTATTTGCCTCTATACAAAATTGTGGTTAAGGCATTACCGTACGACCCATTGCTGGGACTCCTACACCAAACAGTCTGAGGTTTGATTGGGACTTCTTACTGGGAAGATCCCCTGAGATGTTGTTGGGTCTAGCACTGTCAAAGTGTCCAAAAGGCTTCCAATGGGGAGGAGTGATCAGGTGCTCAAAATTACGCTCAAAAATCAAAGTGTCAACATATTTTTAAACTTAGCTTCAGATCAAAGAGCTCATCATTCTGATTCCAATGGTGCAAATGACACTCAAATCCGAGCTGGTATGCAGAAGTTAGAGAAAGTCAAAGTTCATGTTTGACTTGCTCACATGGTAGGATTGGATGATGTGGCAAGGTCCTTCAGCGAATGAGGAGGTGACAAGTGACAATATTCCATTGGCCTCGACATGTTGCAATTCTCAATCACAGATAGGTCGGCATTAGAAATTGGCCCTCGAGCAAGGAAGGGTACGATGCGATAAGGAAGGAGGGAAGGTTTTCAAGAAACGGCCAGAGGCGCGATGCGATGGATTGCAATCGCAGATTGACGAAGGGTCGGTGTAACAGAATCAGCCCCCGACAGGTTTCGATTTGCGATGTGATCTTGCAATCACAAATCGTAGAATGATGCAAAGTCCCACATATACAAGACACCAGGTTATCCATCGCTTGTGAAATGCAAAAGGATCCTGGATGTAAAGCGACTTTAGGTTCGGTTAAGACTCCCTTCAGGTCTGCCACATCGCAATCGCACATTGCATGCCTTGCTCATAGATCATAGGCATGCAAAACTCTATTGATTGTGATTTGCAATAATACAGTCGGTGCTGACAGATTATGGCTCGCCGTGCGAAAAAATCCTTGCTCGGTTAGCGGATTTTTGGAGCGAAATTGTTGGTTCCTATCGGATGTGGAGCAATTTGTGGAACAAATAGTGGGAGAACTAGGATAAGTCATAACTTCTTCATTTTTCCACCAAATTGGATGCAAAAAGAGGCTAGATAGCCATTTTTGAGTATTTTGGATTGATAGGAGCAGGTTTCAGAAGCATTTGAGCATTGCAAACACAAATTTTTACATTTTTTAGAATAATAGAGAGGTCTAAGCCATTATAAGCTCGACCAAGGAGATGTAGCCTAGGAGGGGTGAACTCCTTTATCATGTGCTTGGTTTAATTTGTTTTTTATGATGTTTTGTACATGTTTTTGCTGCTACTCAATTTCTGCTTTATGTTAAATTGCTCATAAAATTAACATAAAAAATCTTCATTTTACTTGCAAAAATTGATGAATCCTTAAGCATAATGAAAGCATTTTGTTTATAATCTGAGGAAGATCTTAGCATTGAAAACTAATATTCTAAATCAGACCACGCAATACCTCATCCATGAAGGGCTTGATGCTGTAGGGAAGACGACACTACTAACTGACTCAAAGATCCCATCCTCGGTGAAGCCACCCGATGGTGTACGACTGTGGATTTGTTGTAGTCTATAGGCCCAGCCACTTCACGAATTCTACTGTAATGAGGTTTTTTTGGCTCCTGCTATCAAAAATGAACTATAATGGAGAACCCTTCACCCACATCTGTGAGTGGAAGAGGAATTCCCCCTCCTATAGATCTTCAGGCTCAATTTTCAGGATTTTTGTGGTGGCCACGATAGCATTGAACTTTGCATCAATGATCTGCTTTCCTTTATCAGTCCCCTTATCAGGTTTTGATTCAGAGTTGGAATCTGCATTTGATTCGGAAGCCTTCATCTCGGCCACCAGTCATTGCTTGGCCCGACACTCACTTGTATTGTGAGTGGAGCTCTTATGGAAATGACACCATTTTTCGTGTCCTTCTTCGTCTTCATGGTGTTGTTCTTTGCTTGCGACTTCGGCAGGTTGTCTGGGGTAGCCCCACCTTGGCTTGGTCCCTTATTCGTTGGTTTGGGAGCACCTTTTCCTTGATTTGGATTCATAGATCCAAAGTCTCGCTTCTTCTGTTTAAACTTCTGCTCAATCTTTACAACATACCTATACGGCGTGCCAAGCGAGGAAATGTCTAGGAACACCATCTCATCCTTGATGTACTTGTGTAGATAGCCACGATATTTGAGCACAAATTCCACTCAACATCCTTCATACCCAGCTTCGTGTGGAGGGTATGGAAAGTATTTGTGAACTAAGGCACATCTTGGTCCCTTCCCTATCATAGTGTGGTCCACTTTATGTATTTATCTTCATAGCTCTCGATAAGGTAATATTGCCCCTTGATGGCGTCTCAGAAAGAATTCCAAGTGGGTGCAGCTAACAAGGGTTCACTCTCGTCCTTTTGTTCACAGTAGGTTTCCCACTAGTCCTTGACGTGTGGGGCGGCTTCGAGAAGTGCAAACATAATCTTTTCCTGGTTGGAAAATTCATGAACTGAAAAATATACTTCCAATAGATTTAACCATTTATCTACGGTGTCTGCATCTATCAGGCATTTGAATATGGGAATATCAAAATTAACTTGTACCTTAAAAGGAGTGGGGCCTCCAGAGTGGCTGTTGGATGAAGATGCATCGCCTGTGGGTAGCCATCGAAGCATTTGAGAAAAGTTATCCATCATCACGTCCCTCTATTGCTCGAGGGCTTCCTACCCACTTGTCTTTCTTTTCTTTTGCCTTGGGAGGTCATCGGTTTTTGCAAGGCTGATCTTGCAATGGTTCAACCAGATTGAGCCCTAACTCCTTATACCCTAACCTCGTTGGGGACATGCAAAAAAAAATAGAGATAGAGAAGACCACTCTGATACCACTAATCCGAACTTAAATAGGAACGCAACAACTTACAGATATAATCATAAACACAAAGATGCAGCAAAAAAACACTTCATTTCATTAATAGAAAAAAGATTTAACTATGCTTACAAATAGAATGGAAATAAGATAGCTCAGGTGATGGTAACTTATCTCTGAGAAGAGATGTGGTGGCCACATGCCTTTGAAATGAGTTACAATGAGGCTTAAGGGCCTTTTTATTATTGAACAATAAGATAAAACCCTAAACAACCAAAACCCTAATCTGAGGAGATGTAACAACAAGAGTTTATGGGCCCCATTGGGGTTAGTTGGGCAGCCAACTTCCCGGGGTCATAACTTGGTCATATTATCTACTTTTGACGCGTATAATACCTCATTGGAAAGAATTTTCCGAGGAATACAACTATTGACGTGATTGCCATAATAATAATAGAGGCAATTTTGCCCAAAAAATGTCGTTTAGGGCCTCAAAACGACTCCGGAAGTTCAGGGACCGTAAAATTGCCAAAAAGAGTAAATTGTGCAACAATTAAGGAAACAAATGAAACTGACTGGGGGGTCTAGGTGGAATAGGAGGGTGGCCACCAATATCCACCTGGATCACAAGATGAAGAATATTGTCCAAGTTAGTTTTTCAAAAGCATAGATGATCATAGTGAGGATAATATTCCTCCTAATGATGATGAAAATGCTTATACAAATGATGATTCAATGATGGAGACATTGTCAAGAAATATTGTATCGAGGAGTAGGAGCAGACCTTTTTGTATAAATCTAAGATGTTCTAGTTATGCAAGGGGTTGAGCAGAATATCTCACGAGAAGAAGTTCTATCAGTGCTCTCAATTCAAGTGAATGTTGTCAAAAGGATTGCTTGAAACATAGTGATTTCAAGTTTGCATTGGAGAAAAGGAAGAGATATTTTTCAATGAATAAAAGCATGAAAAATTCATATTTAGTGGGGTGCATGAAATCTACATTGTTAGGTTATGATTATCATATTGGGTCTTTATTTATCTGTAGAAAGGATTTCAAAATGTTTCATTCAATGGGTAATTTTCGTATGTTAAGAATCCAAGAAAATTTTGAAAAGGATCCCACATTTTATTCAGAATTACGTCATGAATGACAATTTTGGCCATTACAAAATAAGGCAATGTCATTGATTAAAGAATTCTTTTCAAAGCATGGAGAGACAATACATATTCCAGATAATTTCTCAAGACGACAAATCTACAACTTATACAAAGAATATGCAGTAGGTGTTGAAGGAAATGGTCAATTAATTACATATCAATATTTTGTGAAGATATGGAAGAAATATTCAATGATGTCTGTATTCCTAAGAAGACAAGGATGGGGGTTTGTAGTACATGTGCTTCTCTTAAATAAAAAACGGATAAATGTGAAGGGCTAGAAAGAGGTAAGCATTCATAACATTAGTTTTTAAAATTGTATAGTCATCAACTATGAAAACGTATTTATTAATGACTTTCTTTTATGTTGTGTAGATTCCATTGTCAAAGTGCTTCAAGAGCATCACAAACAACAAAAAAGTGAAAGGAAAAAGTTGTACAAGCATCAAAAGAAGTGTAATGATAATCCAAATAAATATTTGGGCTTGATAATTGATGGTATGGACCAGAAGAAAACACTTCTACCACATTTTGTTCGCACACCCAAAAATTTACAGGAGGAAAATTGTATTTAGTATCACTTGGTCGGTTGTATGGTCTTCAATGGGAAAATGTTGCTAAGGGTATACTTCAGAGCTCCAAATATTCATAATGATGAAAATATGAAAATAATCATAATTCATGATGTTCTTTTTCATTGGTCTGGTAATCTTCCTGAAGTTTTGTATCTACAATTGGATAACACTTGTTGTGAAAAAAAAATTAGATTGTTTTTGGATATCTAAACATGCTTGTTTATTGTAGAATTTTTCAAAAGGTAAAGGTTGGTTTCCTTCTTGTTGGGCACACTCATGACCATATTGATCAGATGTTTAGTTGTTTTTCATTCACATTGAGGAGGAAGGATGTTGGGAGCTTGCCATCAGTAATTAAATGTATTAGGAAATCATACATGTCAGAGCCTATTTTTGATGTGTTGGAAGAAACTGTTGACATGCAAAGTTTTATTCTGGGATCGCATGGTGAGGAGAAATCCATTGAAAAACTTAATGACATTAGCTTCCAACATCAATTTTGTATTAAAAAAATGATGGGAAAACACTAATATGGAGTAAGAAGTATTCAACTACTACATAATGCGCGTCGTCATCAGGTTTGGAATTTTTAAAGTTCATTCTAGATCATCCAATATTTGCATCAAATATATTGTATTACAATCAGTTGCTGAAGTTCATAATGCACGCAGGGAGAATAGAGATATAAATTATTTTGATTGCTTGAAATAAAATAAAAAATGTATTAGATATACATATGAGTACTTTGATATTGTCGATTCAGTTTGGTGGGAGTTGTTTTTCAATAATAAAGTGATATCATTTCAAGAACAACAAATAAAGATATACCTTTGAAAACTCCACTTATTTGGCCTAAAAATGTGTCAAATGAACATGAGGAAAGAAACATTATTGAACATCAACAATCTCAAGGTATTATTAATTATTCATAGGTAGATGAAATAGAAATGTATATTGGTTCCAGAAGATCTCGTGCACAACGTGAAGCCATGGAAGACCTTTATAGGGGTTCAATACAAGATATTAAGGAGGTTGTATGATCACAGTGCTAGCATATGGAGATGCCAATGACTATCCATTCTGGGTTTCTAAGGTTATAAATTTCATTACATAAAATGAAGATATTGCAAGTGTTGAAGTACATTGGTATGCCACAGATACACACCCATTCAATGGTGTGTACAAGCTAGAGATGGTAGTTGATAAAAAAATTGGCAGAAAGAGAAAAAGAAAGGGTACAAATATAAATTGTCGCCGCACATACCTCTTAAAATTGGAGGATGTTGACATACTTGTTTATGACTTCAATTTAATAAAGATAGGAACTCTTTGCTTTAGGATGATAGAGATTCTGAAGAGGTTGTTACCAGAAGAAACAATGTTGAGATGGGAGTCTGCTGAACCCAGTCATAGATCTAGAAGAATTTTGAAACCTGAAATGGTGGGCATGCATGTGGACTCAGATGGGGCACTAGTTGATGAAAGAGAAGAATATGGAACATCTTCATCTGCATCCAGTCATTCATCTGAAGATGTCAATTTGATGGTGTGCAAGAAGATATGAGTCATTTTGAATAAATTTCTAAGACAATTTATATAACTGATGTTTTCATTGTATCTTGAAATAAAAATTTTGATTTCCATATGATGTTAAATGAAGTTATGAGTCATTTTTATGTTTGTTGGATTATATGTTTTAATTATGATGAGTTTTATTGTTTAGAATATCCACAATGCAACAATAACTTAGAGATATAGTTTATGCTTCATTCAATCAACAAGTATTGACATCTTGATTAATTTAGTCATGTAAATTGTTCATAATGTCATGGTTTAGATGTGTTGAAAACTTAGAGTTTTTTAATTTTATGGTTGAAAATTTTCCATTTTTTTTTTGTATCTTTAATGTTATGGTTGAAAAAAATTATAATTTTAGTGATCTTTAGTGTCATGTTATTATATGTTTAACAACATGGACGAAAACTCATGGAATTTTAATGTGTTTTAGATCCCATTATTTTATCTTTATTGTCATTACTAAAAAATGTTGAAATTATACCTAGGAAAGAAAAATGTTATTCTACCGAAAACATTACTGTGTTTTTATAATTTATTTTGCACAAGAAATTGGTTTTCCTACCATTTTTTAAATATGATGAAAATTAACCCTAAAAAAAAAATCACAGTTCCAAAATACACACTTTAATTTTTTTTTACTATTTTTCATGTTTTTTTGGCTAGAGTTCCCGTTTTGAGTTTATAGTTCCCATTTCAAAGTTTATGTTGTTTAAAGTGACTATGACTATTGGATGATTAATCCTTCTTGATGTCACCTTGCTAGGATTTCCCATTAAGTAATTTTTTGGGAGGAGTTTCCATAGTAATGATTGATATTTCATGTCCACAAGCTTACAATCATATGGGTAGTTTCAAGGTTGCAACATGCAACAATGGTACTGTTGGATAAATAAACCTCGAATCATAATTGTTGCTACATTAGCTACAGTTGTTGTTCCTCAGTAACAATTGTTGTTTCTTGAGTCATAGTTGTTGTTACCTTAGTCACAACTGTAGTTCCCTTGGTCGTGGTTGTTTTTCCCTTAGTCACAGTTGTTGTTCCCTTGGTCATGGTTGTTGTTCCCTTAGCCACAACTATTGTTTCCTTGCTCACGGTTGTTGTTCCCTTAGTTACAACTACTGTTCCCTTAGTTTCAGTTGATGTTCCTTTAGTCACAGGTGTTGTTCCCTTGATCATGGTTGTTGTTCCCTTAGTTACAACTATTGTTCCCTTGGTCGTGGTTGTTGTTCTCTTAGCCACAACTGTTGTTTCCTTGGTCACAGTTGCTATTCCCTTAGTCACAACTATTGTTCCCTTAGTCACAATTGTTGTTCCCTTGGTCATGGTTGTCATTCCCTTAGTTACAATCATTGTTCCCTTAATCATGGTTGATGTTTCCTTAGCCGCAACCACTGTTTCCTTATTCATAGTTGTTGTTCCCTCAGTCACAACTATTTTTTCCAGAGTCACAGTTGCTGTTCCCTTAGTCACAATTATTGTTTCCTAACTCATAGTTGTTGTTCCCTCAGTTACAACTATTGTTTACTAGGTCACAACTATTGTTCCCTCTATTACAACCATTGTTACCTAAGTCACGCTCGCACATTTTCACGCTTTTGATTCAACACTTGTAGGTATTTCTGATTTTTTTCTCCTTAGTGAAAGGGAAATACTTTTAATGTTCTAGGTCATATTTGACATAATGATTGGGTAATCAATTTATCTTTGTTTATCTATAAACATAATCTTATTTTTAAGGAATAATTATGCAAAGATGATTTCACCATGTCAATTTTCAACTTTCTTAATTTTTCAAGTCCCTGATCTTGTAAAATTTATGATGATTACCACAAAATTGTACTTAAATCTTTCCATCACTATCTAACGAACTGTTCCTCAACCACAATCTTAACAAAATATATATATATATATATTTATCAAAATTCATTTTAAGGTTATTAGTTTTTGACAAGCAAGACTAACGAAGTTAAAAATAGTTACTACAAATATTTTTATGCCATCCCTAGCTCTTAAGGAGCTGACCTGCCACCCCATCTATTAAGTAATATTTTGTTAATTAACAATAACCATAACTGAATTTTAAAGAAAAATAGTCAACTGAGGATAGGAGGTATCATCACGAGCTGACCTACCATGATCATAGGTCCTAATAAAGTGACATTACCACTACTGGTCACCAAGCCAGGGTAATGGCTTTCAGTCAAAAGATGAAGGACAAAAGGTCTCATCATGAGCCGACTTGTTCAATTTTGTTAGATCCCATGAATGGCATTTTTATTATTTGGTTACCAAACTAGAAAAATGATCTTCATTAGACATCTAAGTAAATTGAAATGCTCTTGTAACTATGTATTTATTTCTAATGGATGGGACACTGGCATCTCAATGGTTTAAAAACACTGGGGCTCCACTCGGGGAGAAATACCATACCACGTGGGTTCATATTGGGGGATTTATATTGAGGAAAAAATGGCACAATATATTGGGGGATATATAGGGGGTAAGCAGTGTTTATATTGGCATGTATAAAAAATGGTGCTCAAGATTAATGATAAAATATAAAGGGGTATAAAAAATGTTAATGAAAAAATGGATACCTATATCTAGTGGAAGTAGGGGTTTTTTTAAATTGGGAAGGTTTATTGGGTTTGTATTGGTAGGGGGTTAAATAATGTGATTTTTAAGGATGTTTTCCAATATGCAGTCAAATTAAGGGTATTGTTTAATATGCCACGAACACACGTGATAGGTCAGAGTTTCTTTGAGTGAATCCCCCATGGTTAAAAAGGCATCACTGTCTAGGCTATGGATGCCTGTTGGCAGCAGTGGCCATACATATGTTATAAAATTTAATTCAATATTATGATATTCTTGGTTACCTTTTTTTTCTCAAAACTAATTGCCGATAAAGCCTACTATTGCATATATAAGGTTTGCTAGAACTCATAGTTCATGGGATAATAATTAATCAGTTATTAGATGATGATGGTTATGGTTTTTATCTATTAATGAGTTCTAAATATTCAATATACATGTCAAGGATTAAACCTTTAGGATATTTGATATTTGACATTTTGTATCATCTAATCTATCATTCCTTTATTTTGCATGCTTCATATCTTTAACTAAAGACGGTTGCGTTGCCCAATCAGTCGTCATTTATTCCTACCTTGACAACACTACTCTTATTTTGGGGTAGAATAAATAGGTCTAATTATAATTGTGAATGCCAGGTAATTGGTCAGATCTTGAGAAGCAAAGACTGAGATAACTAATTCATCCCATGCATCAACATTTTTGTGCTCATAACAACCAAAGAATTAGGTATAGGGAATGCATATTTTTCTCATCATTTTTACCCTCTTTTATATTCCCTTTTTATCCATTATTATCCCATGACATTCATAACATGATTATGTCACATTTATATATAATGAGGTAATTGAGGTAATGTATTATTGATTGAGGCTAATCATGAGATGTGTTATAGAAACTTTGGTGACAAGACAACTAATAAGTTTGAGGGAAGGAAACCCAGCTACACTTTATTATTACTTTATTTCCGCTTGCATGGTTTACATCTTTCATATCATTTCCAACACCAACTCAGTCTACCTCAACTTCAACAAATATCAGTCCATCCATGTCATTCCATGCTTTCATGGAGGTAAAATTTGAGGTAAAATAACAGAAGTTTCCATTTTATTAAAATTTTAGGAGAATGTCATGAAAGCCCACTAAGCATTATTCATCATATTTTTCAACCATTAGTTCCACTTCTTCACCACTTTCCAATTTTTTAAAAGACACAAAATCTTTTAGTTTTGGGGAGTGTATATTTTCATTAATTTACTTATAGTGACTATTCAATTAATACTCTTTATCATCCATCGATATCATTACTCATTCTCAAAACCTCCTTTATTCGATGTTGTTTTACACCAAGCAGAGATTTCAACAACGACTGTAGCAACAATCTCAAATTGTTTTCTAGTGTAGCATGAGGGCATGCTAATTTTCTAGTTTGGGGGAGATGAGTTGCTATGCATAATGGATGTTTTCTCTTTTCTTCCTCATTTAAGGCATACAATTTCAATTTTATATAGTGCAAAAATTGATTCGCATATATCTTTAAAACTATGAACTAGATTCTTGTGATTTTTGGACAGCAAAGTGGTATCATTAAAATACACAAACCCATAAAATTTCAAGCTAAACCAATTTGTAAAATTGCAAAAATCATGCACTATCACCTACAACCATTTTACTGATATCTTGAAATCTGTTCATTGGATTGCTCTGATTTTTGGAGTGGAGAATCATTAATATAGTAGAAATCTTCTTGCAAAATTTCAGCAAAATCTGGTTTGTAGGTTTTGAAGTTTGATGCTACTTGTATCATATTTTGCTGAAACTTCATACACATATTATTGAAAGTTAATGTGCAAATTGTTACAACTCCACCAAAAATGCTAGAATTGAATAACTATTGTTTTAAAGAAACCTTTGGAGAAGAAGCATTTTGTTCCATCAATATCCTGAGTTGGGGTGAGTGTCTTGGTTATTGTATTACAACTTGGTAAATAGAGAGACATTGGGTTGCATGAGGACATGCAGCCTGTTCAGTTTGGGGGAGATGTTGGGCCACTAAATTGTCAATATTATTACCATTTATTAACATATATTCATCCATTTCCACCATTCTTTTATCACATTATTTATCATAATTTATCATTGTTGGCATTATGGCTAAAGTGTTGTCCTTGATGGCAACCCATTCAGGTGATAGATCACAGTACTTCAAGTCAGCAGCAGAGATTGATGATCAGCTATCAAATATTGAAGAAAATAAGGGGTACGCAGGTACACCTTACAGAAGGTGCGTACACGCAGGCCCGTGTTACATAAAGTGCGTACATATCCGCAGTTATCCCGTTCAGGAGGTGCGTACCCCCAGTTCACTTACTTCAAGGCAGAGAAAAGCACACGTGGGGTTTCTTATGTTTAACCCTTGGTATTTAGCCGACGGTATTGTGTTATTATGGTTTTGGCTCGTGGTATTGATCCATGATTTGAGGAAGAGCTTGCCTATATAAAGCAAAGGAGATCATTTGGCTTGAGTAGGTTTTGGGTTGAACATCTTATGGGAGCTAGATCTGAAATACTATGATCTCTTGGGAGTAATGTCTAGATCTAAATAAGGCGAATCTACTGATGGATTAAGATCACTTTGGCACATGATCAGATCTGTAGATCTGACAATCTGGGTTATTCTTGAAGTCTTGAAATTATCTATATCCACAGGTACGCAAGTACAGTGAAGGAAAAGTGCGTAGGTACGCAGGCGCAGAAGCGCTGTAGGTGCGGAGGTCGGCGGTGCCACAGAAGGCGCAACTGCGGAGGTACGCAGTGCCACAGAAGGCGCAACTGCGGAGGTACGCGGCGCCACAAAAGGCGCAGCTACGGAGGTGTGCGACACCACAGAAGGCACAGCTGCGGAGTTACGCGGCACCATAGAAGGCGCAGCTGCGGAGGTGCGCGGCGCCACAGAAGGCGCAGCTGCGGAGGTACGCGGCGCCATAGAAGGCGCAGGTGCGGAGGTCCGCGGTGCCACAGAAGGCGCAGCTGCGGAGGTGCGCGGCGCCACAGAAGGCGCAGCTGCGGAGGTGCGCGGCGCCACGGAAGGCGCAGGTGCGGATCTGCACAAGGATGCGCAGAGAAGCAGAAGAGGCAGTGCGGAGGTGCGCAGACAGGTAGAAGGTACAGGTGCGGAGATCTGTAGGCTCGGAGCAAGTGGAAGTGCGGATATCCGCAGATCTATACCAGTGAAGTTGCGGTCCCTGCTTGAAATTTGTTTTAACTGCCTTTGACTATTCTGCAGGTTTTGGGTGCATAAATGATGTTTGGTTACTGGTATTGAGTTTAGATAGCAGCATGATTAATGACTTATCTTTATGTACTAGATCTGGTTGATAACTCTCATAATATCATTGTATGTGTATGGATCTGGTGATTGGGTGATTCAGAAGATTGTTTGATTATGTGCTTCAATGTTGTTGTTGGGTCCAGTATGAAAATTGGATGAAACGTGGCCTTTCAGATTACGTGTTGTGCTTCAGTGTATCCAGTATGAAAATTGATGAAACGTGGTACCTGGAGGAGAGAAGATTGTAGGGAGGCGCCTACGTACTAGTATCTAAGCTAGTACAAGAGCTAAATGAAATCTTTGGAGCATTGTAGCAGGTAGTAGCCTGCGTACTAGTAAATGGATCGGCTAGTACAAGAGCAAAGGGGGTTGTAGCTCCCGTACTGGTATAAGACTGCACCAGTACAAATATTGTAAAAGGATTTTCTTATTAAGAAGAAGATTGAGATGACTTGCAGCAGGTGGTTTTCTCCCGCATTGGGTTTCCACCTTATATCATGGTGTTCATGTGTGTGCCTTATGTGTGATGATCTATTCTATGTTACTGTATCTGTTAATTGATAATATGGTTGACAATGTTCTAATGCACTCATTGAAGATCAATTAACTTAATCATAAGAAGTTGTGGAAGTAGCATATATGAATCTGATTATGGAAATGGAAAAAGTTTTATTAATGTGATAATACTGATTCACCCCCCCCCCCCCCTCTCAGTATTATTTCCAACAATCATTTAATTCCATTTTATAATTATTCATGCTCTTGTGGATTAGTGATGTTTATTCTCCTTTATTTTTAATAAATTGAAGATTATTATGCATGATTTTTCCAATGATGGTTTATTAATGAATTTGTTATAACATCACTCATGATTTTAGCCTCCAAGATCTCTTCCATATTGTAAATTTCATCTTCAGATCATAATCAAATATTCCAACTCAGAAATTCGCGGGATAAAAAGTGACAATTTTGTGTTGGACCTTTCAGGAAAATGAAGATGAATCTTGAAAATTCGAGACTCGAGTTTTGTGTAGAATGGACCAAATCAGTGTTTCTATGAGGATTTTTCCAAAATTCTGCCTAGACTAAGAGAAACGCAAGGTTCTTCAAAGGAAATTTTCACAGATTTTCTGTTGTGGCCATTTTCCAAATTGCCTCAATTGCAATTCCAAATTCGATTTACTTCCAGCTGAATGTTGATGGGAAGATATTTCAAATCTCATCTTGCTTATTGAGATTGTGTAATCAATCTAAATTGTAAGGGAAATCATTTTGTAATCAGTTGTAAATTTCCCTTTGATGTTTGTGTATTTAAAGGACATAAATTAGAGAGGAAGGAGAGATAACATAGAGAGGAGATAAAATATTGAAGGATCAAATCCATACATTGTAATCATTCTTGAGTTTCATTAATACAAAGCTGAGCAGCATGGTTTGGATTGTTCAATTTATTATGTGAGTTCTTTTCTTTGACATATCGATTCCTGGTGGTTGGGCCCACCTCCCGGTTGAGGTACTGTCATGTAATTATTAGTAGATTAGTTATATTTTTGTTGTTTCAGTGTGGTTACTCAGTACTTCTTACAAAATTGATTTGTTGTTTCCTCATTTACTATTCTTGAATCATTCCATTTGTTGATCCCTTCGTTAAAAGGTTTTTTCTTCTTTGTCATTATTTGCATTCTTGTTCCCCTGGAACATAATCATTGTTTCCTTCAAAATAGTTAATATATATTTGGTAATTGGATTGTTGTTTCTTGTTATTTAGCATTTAGTATTATGATTGTTTTTTCTTATATCACGAGAATGTAATTACAGATCTATTTTATTGTTTTTCATTCTATATTGATAAAAAAATTTAAAATTTCATTCTCATTTCATATTTTAGATTCATAGTATAGGTTTCTATTCACAACTTCTAGATTAGTATTTCATTTTGGTAAGGTAGTGTAATATTTCAATTCAGTTGTGTGATGTAGTTGTGAGCATAGATTTGAATTCTTCCATTTAGTTTTTGCAATTTATTTTCTGAATTTAATCACGTCATTTCATTCTTATTATTGTACAATGAAGAATGAGCTTGATAGTTTAGAACACAACCATGTAGAACCAATATTAGTGGTTGGTAGCTACTTGCATATATTTTGCAGACTACCTTGAAACAAAAAGACGTTCCTTGGGTTGTGTTGAGGGCCCCGAAATCGGGTCAACAACAAGGGGGATACCCACCCGGTCGGGAACCTGGTTGGCGGCTCCGTGCCCGTTTGGTGTAGCGGGTCCGACTGGGGATGACGGGACTAGCTTCCCGTTCTAAGGGGTGTGTGTGTGTGTAGAAAATGATAGTAGAAAATCTGTAATTATTCCTGAACTAATCTAATTCTAAATTCTGAAATGACTTTATACTACTTTAATCTAACAAAAACAATACATCTAATCTACACTAACCCGGGATAGAATTTTTCCATTATGCAATCTAGAAAGATTTCACAGAATAACTGGTAATGAAGATTATTCAGCTATCATGAGAATATAAATCAATTAAGATGAACCATCTTGCGTAAGAAGTTAAGCAAAACGGTTGTGAACAGCATATTGCATAATCAGCTATTCATGTATTAAGAACAAAGCAATGACTCCACTGTACAAAAGTGCCAAATGGTAGTCCACTCATTCATACGTTAACATATAAATAACATCAGCTGTATATTACTCTAAGAATGCAAGCAGAAACTAGTCAAGAGATAAAAGTACCATTTATGACTGATTTTAAACTTACAGACCTTAAGCAATAATGATCTATTTCTACTTGCTTCTAATGCCTACTAAGAGTACAGAAGTGCAACATCAGTAGCAGGTATTAAAATGCAAACATAAATAAATCTTGATCCGTCCATTCATCAAAAACCCCCTCCGAGGGTGCAGAAGTGCATGTTCTGAGGACAAGTTTTTTGACAAAATTTCAGACCCTTCTCCAATGCAACGAGAAGGGTTAAATACTAGTAACCGACTAATTTTACTTTACACAAATTCAGGGAACGGCTTCAAATGACCGCCCTTTTACTAAAAACAAATTTATTTATAAAAACTGAATCTAATTTCTAACCGTTTCTGTATTTGTTCCTTAGTGCTGTAAGCAATGCGCTGTTCGCCCTGAAAGAGTCGGCTGGTTGTCCTTTCCTTTTGTTCAAGCTTGAAAATTAGAAACAACAAGCGCTGGCACCTCTTTCTATTAGATTAGAATATATTTTCGAAAACCTTTCTCTAGCTGGGTGTATTCGCTGTGCGCACACTTAGTACAACCCAGTTTCTTTTCGAACTAATTTTACTGTTGCTATTTCGGTTTCCGGTCGTGCGAATGACTCAATGAGTTAGAAGTCGCGCTATATGGACAATCCCCTGTTTCGAGAACTGTTTCCGTTCTTTGTTCCAGGCTTTTCTAGAGCGTCTTTCTTCTCTTGCGCTTCTTTCTCTGCTTTACCAAGTCTGAGCTTTAGGATCTTTTGTAAACATGCTGCTTTTGTGCGCCTTTGACTCTGAGTCTTGGACAGTCTATTTTCATCAGTGCCTATTGGGCGATACTCTGGAATCCGCGGTTCTGCTGCATGCGGCATCCAATTGCGGAGGCATCTTCTCTCTGTTGTATTATTGGCGCTCTTCCCTTCTCCTTAGATGTTTCCTGCATATAGATTTATATCAGTTGCATGTCTTGCAATTTATGCAAAGAAGAAGGGAAATGACGAAAAGATTGACATGAAAGCATTAAATTCTAATGAATGCGAAATTAATGACATTCATCATAACTTGACTCTTCGATAAATGCGATGCAATCATTTCTGGATATTCGAGCATGCGGTCATTAATTTCCCTTAAGGCGCGCTTTCAAATTTGGATCTACCGTGTATGTTGGAGAATTCTTGCAATGAGTTTTTTCTGCGATTGGTATCACAGTATCGATGGCTGCAATGTTATTAAGTGTTATCGTAGATCGCAGATATCGCAGATCGTAGATCGCTAATATCGCAGATCGCAGATTTGCATGGTCGCAGATCGCTAATATCGTAGATGGCAGCTTTGCATGGTCGCAGATCACAGATCGCAAGGTTTTCACTTTGTCATTTTGTGCTGCTCGTGTGGCATTGCGACGTGCGACGTCGCATATCGACCGTCGGCGTTTCTTTAGGTTCTCCTTTTTCAAACGCTCTTAATGCACGCGATGCGATGGGTTCTCGCGTCGCTCGTTTTTAGTGTATTTATGCGCTTTGGGCAAGCGCTCCTTTTTCCGTTGCGACGTGATATAGCTTTTAGGGAGCTGATACAAAAGAATTTAAAAAAAAAAATATTTTTTGGATTTTTGGCTAAGGGTCCCCCTTTGCTTGATGTTATTACTAATATCAAACGAAGAGGGGGGTTGTTGGTGACCACAACAATGGCGATTCACTGTGAAGAACCAGTTATCTCTGCATTTCTATTGACCGTTCACTTCCGAAACAACAAAATTCTTATATGTCTAAATTTTGTTATGAACAGATAGAGTAGACTACCCCTCACCTTGTCAACGATACTTTGTCTCAACCTTTTTTAATCTCAATTGCTTGCTTCCTCAGGCTTTTTCTTGCATTCGCACCAGACATTACTTGGTCTTGATTAAAGATAAAATAAGGTCTTCTCTGCGTACTGGCTTAAAAGTATACTCATTTGTCGTAGGTAGAGCCTCTGCTGCCCGCAAGCGTCCATAGCCTCGACAGGGTTACCATGTTATCCAGCAATGATCCTTTTTCCTGCTTGAGGTTACTCGCAACATTCCAGAGAACAATCCTTTTTGACACACTTTTCCTTTTTTAATTCTCTAAAGAACAATGTCTTGGTTTGGTGGCCAAATTATGACACAGTCATTCACTTGATTTACACTTTTGCTGAACAAGCTGGCTCGTGATGAGACCTCTTGTCTTTTGATTGCAACAATCTTAAGTCGTTGCCCTGTTTTGATAGACAGTATTGGCAAAGTCAGCAAGTTATAATATCTGTGATCATGATAAGCCGACTCGTGATGAGACCTCTTATTCTTTGAGATATAGTGTTTTGCTTGGATTATTTCTCTGAATGCTGCAATTCCCTTTTAGCAGGGAGGAAGTCATTGTTTTTCCTTAAGAAAGCTCTGGATGACAATAATAGAGTTTTTTGAAAACAACAGCTTTGCAAAGAGTACTTATTTTATTATTGATGATACCTTTCATGGTGCTGATACAAAACAATTTTTTCACCAAAGGTTGCCTTCGTCAAAGTTCTTTGAGGTTGAAACTAATATCGTAATCAAGGTGAAGTTAACTCTATTTGTTAATAATAAAATTCAGATTTTTCAAAAATTTTGCTATTTGTACAAGCGAAATAAAAATCTGATAGAGAATTGGCGTGCTCTTTTCATGAATCCTTTTCACATGATCATCTACAACGGGTTTTATTCATCAAAAAAGAGAAAAACAAAACAAAATGAAATATAAAAACTAAATCTATCCTACAAAAATTAGAAAAATTTCTCTTCTATGGAAAATATAATTTAAGAATCAATCCATTGGCAGGTAAAGAATCTCTCCTACCTGCCAGATCCTGCAACACGAATGTGGACGGGCCTACGACTTCTACAATCTGAAAAGGGCCAAGCCACAGCTTCTAGAATTTCGTATGTTTGCCCTTTTCTTCATGTGCCTTATCCCATTTCAAAACTAAATCACCCATCTGAAAGTTTTTTCTGGTTATGATGCTTGAGTCAAAAGAAGATTTTATTAGCGCTTGGTGATGTGCATGGGTTTTCCTAGCTTGTTCTCTTTGTTCTTCTAGTTTGATTATTTCCATTTGTCTTAATTGTAATGAGGAAGTAGGTACTTCATCAATGTACTGCACTAAAGACAAAGAGGGAATGACTAAGTGAGTCGGAAGAACCACTTCCCGCCCGTAAACTAAATTAAAGGGAGAAGTGCCGATTGAAGCTTTCTTTGTGATTCTATCAGCCCATAAAGCATTTACCAGCGCTTTGTGCCAATTCTTTTGGTTTTGGTCAACTGTTCTTTTGATAATTCTGATTAGGTTCTTGTTTGTTGATTCAGCCAATCCATTACCTTGCGGATAGTAGTTGGCAGAATATTTCAGTTTGAACCCTCTTTTGAGCGCAAACTCAGTCATAGCATTTCCAGAAAAATATGAAGCGTTATCAAACATTAAGGCCGTTGGCAATCCAAACCTAGTTATGATAAATTGGTCTATGAATTCAATAATGTTTTCAGAATGAACTGTCTTGAGAGGAACTGCTTCTACCCATTTGGTAAAATAATCAGTTGCCGTAAGGATATACTTATGCTGCTTAGAAGAGTGAGGAACGATCTCACCTATTATGTCCAAGCCCCATTGACTAAATGGTTGGTTGATGTTGACCGGTTGTAGCAGCATGGACGCTTTCATTTGTTTTCCTGCAGCAGTCTGGTAGACCTGGCATTTCCTTACGTGATTGTATGAGTCTTTGAACAGCGTGGGCCAATAATATCCTGCACGCAAGATTTTGTGTGCAGTCACATCTCCGGCATAGTGTCCACCTGCTGGTCCATCATGAAGTTCCTGCAAAACCTTTTCGGCTTCAGTTTTCTCAAGACACCTAAGAAGTACAGAATCATAATTCCTTTTAAACAGGACATCATTTATGAGCTGGTATTGCTTAGCTTTTAATCTCAGAGCTCTTTTCTTGGTATGATCCAGACGTGATGGAGCATACCCATTCTTAAGAAAATAAATGGTGTCAGCATATAATGATTCTGAGTCGTTTAGGCTTACCTCATACGCGTGTACCTCTTCAGACGAGTTCTCAGGGATTTGCGATGCTCCAGCTAACATCTTGCAGAAGCCTTGGCCTCTTACGATGTGTGCCGGTTTGATCTCAAGGTCGTATTCTTGTAAGGCGGTGATCCAATTCGCTCTCTTCTCGCCCACATCCTTCTGTATCAGGAGGTTTCTTACCGCTGGAAACGGTACTATGACTTTGGTATGGGCTTTTAGCAAGAAAGGTCTGAAATATTTGATTGCTTTGAAAACGGCATATGCCTGTTTCTTGACGTCAGAATAATTAAGTTCAGCACCTTGTAAGTTCGAGCTAAAGAATGCGATTGGGGCTTCTACCTTTTCGTGATTTGCTTGAGTTAAAATCGCAACATAAGATTTTTCTGAGGCAAACGTGTATAAGATGAAAGGTTCTGAAAAATTTGGGGTAGCCAAAGATGGAGCGTTGATGATGGCTTGTTTGATTAAGTTGAATGCTTCGTTCTCATCTAGACCCCATTTGAAATTTGAATTCTTTTTTATCATATTTTGTAAGGGGGAAATAATACGTGAAAAATCCGGGACAAATCTTTTGACAAAATTGATCTGTCCAAGGAAGGATTGCATGGCTTTCTTGTTATGAGGTATGGATATTTCGGAAATTTCCTTGATTCTGTCGGGTTCTATGTGAATACCAGATTTCGATACTATGAATCCGAGCAATTTCCCTTCACTTAATGCAAAGAAAGATTTCTTTGGATTGAGCGAGATACCATACCTCAAGCATCCTTGAAAGATTTGCTTCAAATCTTGGAGATGGTTTTTCCGTTTTTTGGAGTACACTGTTATATCATCCAGATAAATCACTACTGATTTATTGACCAATCGTTTAAACGCGATGTCCATGGCTCTCTGAAAGGTAGCTCCGGCGTTGATCAGACCAAATGGCATCCTCCGATATGCATAAATGCCCCACTTGGTTCGGAACGTAGTCTTTAACTGATCACCGGGATGCACCAGTACTTGATTGTATCCTGAAAATCCATCCAGGAATGACATTAATTCTGAGCCTACTAC
The DNA here is from genome assembly GCA_031772625.1 of Pinus tabuliformis. NCBI lineage: Eukaryota > Viridiplantae > Streptophyta > Pinopsida > Pinales > Pinaceae > Pinus > Pinus tabuliformis. The sequence goes on from CM062815.1 coordinate 1,143,137,327, forward strand.
TGCCTGTAGAATTTGCTCCATAGGTGGGAGGGGAAAGTTATCTTTCTGACAGGCTTTGTTGAGATTTCGGAAGTTGATACAGATTCTAATGTCTCCGTTTTTTTTTCCTAACGGGCACCATATTGGATACCCATTTGGAATGCCTAACGGGGAAGATTATTCTGGCTCTCAACAACTTATTAAGCTCAGTTTTTATCTGGTTTTCTAGGTTAGGGTGTATTTTTCTGAGCTTCTGCTGGACAGGTTTCACGTTGTCAGTCATAGGGATAATATGCTGAATGATGGAAGTGTTGTAAGTCTTCAGCTCATCGTAGTTCCAGGCGAAAACGTTTTTGTACTGTCTCAGAAGGCGGATATATGCTGATTTTTCTTCAGAGGCTAAGCCCTGGCCTAGATTAACGTTTTACGGCTTTTCGTCGGTTCCTAGGTTGACTGATTCGTAGTTCAGAGTTGAACTATAAAGCTTGGCATTAGCCGACCTTTTGAACCGACTTTTCAAGTCATATAAGTCTTCTAATTTGACCACCGATTTGGGTATAGCATTATCAGTGCTACTTTGTTGTGTTTGGTGATCATGACAGTCTTCGTCAATTATCTGGTTTGTGTAGGATCCTTCAGAGGTGAGGAAACTTACGATGCCTGGGTTGTTGTTGAACACTCTCCAGTTGGTGATATTGTCAGGAATGGAAGGTTTAAAAATTAATTCTATTGAAAACCTATCAGGACTAAAATCTTTGGAAGGGATAAGTCGAGAGGCTACGTTAGCTAACAGGTCTGCGCTTGCGTTTTGAATTCTTGGAATTGATGAGATGTTAAATGCTATGAAATGTGCAGTGAGATCTTGCACTAACGATTGATAATGCTTTAAATGACTAGAAAGGCAATGTATGGTGTTACGTACCTATTTTACGACGATCTCAGAATCTCCAAAGACTTGAAGATACTTAACATTCAATCTGATTGCTTTGTATAGGCCTTCAACCAAGGCTTCGTACTCCGCTGTGTTGTTCGTGCAATCGAACTCAAGTCTGCATGTGAGCATAATCTTGTTCCCATCTGGGTTGATCAGAACGCATCCTGCTCCTGCCCCCTCGTTGGATTTAGATCTGTCAAAATATAATTTCCAAAATAAAGACTTATTTACAGAATTATCTAAAAAACTAAAACATTTTGAGTCATCAGTTTGGGAGAAATTTTCAACTTGGGATAAAACTGAATTCTCTAAGTATGGCGAAATATGAGCACTGAAATTGCCTAGGAAAGAATCTATTGCGTAATTGCCTACAATGCTGCTATTGTATGTGATGGCTTCATTTTCTCCTTCTAGTTCTGTCACTATGTATTTTTGGTGCAACTCTCGTTCAACCTTTATCTGATTTGGTTTACCATTGTATGGTAACCACATGTGCGACCAGTCGGTTGAGAAATATCTGTGGAGTTTCTCTGACCAATCCCTACTAAGAATCAAGCCATAGAACTCAGGGATATCAGCTACCAGAATGTCAATAACCTGACACACTTTTGGGTTAGACGTCAATCTTATGGTCACCTGATTAAGTTCACCAATCACTTCGACCTAGGATCGATCAAGTTGAACTATACGTACTGCAGATTTTTGAGGTTGCACATTCAATTTGGCACATATTGACCTAGGTAAAATATTCGTTGAAGCACCAGAATCGACCAAGAAATTGTGCACGTTTTTGTTGAAGATTTCATATGTGAGAAGAAAAGGAGGAGTATGAGACCTTGATCTTCCTCCAATCAAGGCGATGTCATTTGGATCAATTTTATTTATCGTATTGGTCGGAGGTCTTCCCAGATTGTGGGAAGCCACAGCTGTAGGTAAAGATGTAGTAGGCACAGCATGTAATTCTTTCATCATGATTTTCTGCTGGTGTTTCAATTTACTCAATTCGTACAGAGTGATATTAGCCCTAGTCTTCTTCATGTCGTCAATGATGTTATAATCCATTTCATCCGACACTATTAGTGTTCTTGATGGAGGTGCTTGTTCAGATTGGACTGGGCTAAACTGAGTCGCTTTAGCAGTTGTCTTTTTAGTTACGACCCTTTCTTTTGTTGCAGGGCTTGCGCCCTTTTGTTTTGGGGTAGTTTGGGGAGGATCAAGCTGATTTTTGCTTCTCGTGCTAACAGGAAATGCTTCTTGATCCTCTTCCTGTGGGAGGATGAAATCCCACATTCCTTGAAGTTCTACAACTTCTTCCTCGTCGGTCTGCCCTTCAGTGGTATTCTCTTCTTCTTCGTCTTCTTCAGACTCAACGTTTGAGACAACACTGGGTGGTTTTACCTCCATGGGAGGATTTCTTTTAAAAGTTCTAAAGGGATTTTTCGAAGAAGTTTCTGCTACTTGTTTCTTGATATCGACCATCTCATTGGACATGGCTTTCAAAGCTTTTTGTAACCCTTCCAAATCGAAAGGATCTTTCGTTTGCTTCTTCTTGGTGTCTTCTTTGAAAGAGATCTTCTTTGATTTGCGTTCTTCTATAGCAGATCTCTTTTCTAGGGCTACCACGCGTCTTTCCACTGCTAATGCTTCTGTCAAGTTTTCAACTAATGTGGTCTTGCTTGCCCTATCTACAAAGATAGCCAAGTTTGGAGGTAAAGCCGTGATGTACCATTCACATCTTACTTCCTCGCTGGGTTGTGAAGCAACGGGGATTTTGTTGAGGATCTTATTGAACCGTAAGTTGAAGTCTTTAATGGGTTCTCTAGCCTCAGCCTTAAGATTAGATAGGTCATAATCAATGTCGCCGTAGATCGGTCATCACCAAACTTAGTGAGGAACTAACTTTGAAAAATGTCCCAGCTTGTGATGGATCCGGAAGGTAACGAAAAGTACCATGACCCGGCTGTTCCTTGCATTGTATAAGGGAAGAGCCGGACAACAGCGTCTTCGTTAGTAACTCCGTTGAGATTAACAGAAAGCATGAAATTATTGATATGTTCTTCGGCTAGCATACCTGCTTCTGGGTTGAATTTAGGTAGCCACTTCTCTGGATGGGCCGGTATAGGGCTCAGGGGTGGAGGCATTAAAACTGCCCCAGGATTGTTCCATGGAGACTGGGCCATCGTGGAGCTGCTAGCTAATGGAAGTGCAGAAATTGACCCCTGATGCTGAGAAGGTGAATAAATCAGGATCTTTGATGTTCGAAGAGGAAGGTTTGTGGAAGATGGGTGAGTGAGTTGGAATGGAAAAGTGGGTGGTTGACTTCACGGTGAGGGAGTTGATATGGATGAAGTGGATGAGAGAGTCTCTCCGTCAGACTCTTGAGGTGTTTTCCTTGCTCTTTTTCTGGTAGGAAGAGGGAGTTCACTTGGTTGTATGCCAATTTTTTCACTCTTTAATCTGGTAAGGGGATGAGCAGGGTTGTACTGCGAAGTCACGCTGCTTTTAGATTTATCAGACTTCTGGTTAAAAATGGAGAATCCCTGGAGTTTATGAATCAAAGTTTGAATTTCAGGGGGTTCACTAATAGATTGGTCTGATATATTCGAATATGTAGCAGTGGTGGATACTCGAACGACTTCAAATTCCGGGTTTAACCATGTTGGAGAAGTCGAGGGAGTTGATGAGGGTGTGTTACTCTCAGAATGGTATTTGGATATTGCTTTAGGTGCCATTCATAGTTCGTGCCCTCCTTCTAGCGCCAAATATGTTGAGGGCCCCGAAATCGGGTCAACAACAAGGGGGATACCCACCCGGTCGGGAACCTGGTTGGCGGCTCCGTGCCCGTTTGGTGTAGCGGGTTCGACTGGGGATGACGGGACCAGCTTCCCGTTCTAAGGGGTGTGTGTGTGTGTAGAAAATGATAGTAGAAAATCTGTAATTATTCCTGAACTAATCTAATTCTAAATTCTGAAATGACTTTATACTACTTTAATCTAACAAAAACAATACATCTAATCTACACTAACCCGGGACAGAATTTTTCCATTATGCAATCTAGAAAGATTTCACAGAATAACTGGTAATGAAGATTATTCAGCTATCATGAGAATATAAATCAATTAAGATGAACCATCTTGCGTAAGAAGTTAAGCAAAACGGTTGTGAACAGCATATTGCATAATCAGCTATTCATGTATTAAGCACAAATCAATGACTCCACCGTACAAAAGTGCCAAATGGTAGTCCACTCATTCATACGTTAACATATAAATAACATCAGCTGTATATTACTCTAAGAATGCAAGCAGAAACTAGTCAAGAGATAAAAGTACCATTTATGACTGATTTTAAACTTACAGACCTTAAGCAATAATGATCTATTTCTACTTGCTTCTAATGCCTACTAAGAGTACAGAAGTGCAACATCAGTAGCAGGTATTAAAATGCAAACATAAATAAATCTTGATCCGTCCATTCATCAAAAACCCCCTTCGAGGGTGCAGAAGTGCATGTTCTGAGGACAAGTTTTTTGACAAAATTTCGGACCCTTCTCCAATGTAACGAGAAGGGTTAAATACTAGTAACCGACTAATTTTACTTTACACAAATTCAGGGAACGGCTTCAAATGACCGCCCTTTTACTAAAATCAAATTTATTTCTAAAAACTGAATCTAATTTCTAACCGTTTCTGTATTTGTTCCTTAGTGCTGTAAGCAATGCGCTGTTCGCCCTGAAAGAGTCGGCTGGTTGTCCTTTCCTTTTGTTCGAGCTTGAAAATTAGAAACAACAAGCGCTGGCACCTCTTTCTATTAGATTAGAAGATATTTTCGAAAACCTTTCTCTAGCTGGGTGTATTCGCTGTGCGCACACTTAGTACAACCCAGTTTCTTTTCGAACTGATTTTGCTGTTGCTATTTCGGTTTCCGGTCGTGCGAATGACTCAATGAGTTAGAAGTCGCGCTGTATGGACAATCCCCTGTTTCGAGAACTGTTTCCGTTCTTTGTTCCAGGCTTTTCTAGAGCGTCTTTCTTCTCTTGCGCTTCTTTCTCTGCTTTACCAAGTCTGAGCTTCAGGATCTTTTGTAAACATGCTGCTTTTGTGCGCCTTTGACTCTGAGTCTTGGACAGTCTATTTCATCAGTGCCTGTTGGGCGATACTCTGAAATCCGCGGTTTTGCTGCATGCGGCATCCAGTTGCGGAGGCATATTCTCTCTTTTGTATTATTGGCGCTCTTCCCTTCTCCTTAGATGTTTCCTGCATATAGATTTATATCAGTTGCATGTCTTGCAGTTTACGCAAAGAAGAAGGGAAATGACGAAAAGATTGACATGAAAGCATTAAATTCTAATGAATGCGAAATTAATGACATTCATCATAACTTGACTCTTCGATAAATGCGATGCAATCATTTCTGGATATTCGAGCATGCGGTCATTAATTTCCCTTAAGGCGCGCTTTCAAATTTGGATCTACCGTGTATGTCGGAGAATTCTTGCGATGAGTTTTTTCTGCGATTGGTATCACAGTATCGATGGCTGCGATGTTATTAAGTGTTATCGTAGATCGCAGATATCGCAGATCGCTAATATCGTAGATCGCAGATTTGCATGGTCGCAAATCGCTAATATCGCAGATCGCTAATATCGCAGATCGCAGCTTTGCATGGTCGCAGATCGCAGATCGCAAGGTTTTCACTTTGTCATTTTGTGCTGCTCGTGTGGCATTGTGACGTGCGACATCGCATATCGGCCGTCGGCGTTTCTTTAGGTTCTCCTTTTTCAAACGCTCTTAATGCGCGCGATGCGATGGGTTCTCGCATCGCTCCTTTTTAGTGTATTTATGCGCTTTGGGCAAGCGCTCCTTTTTCCGTTGCGACGCGATATAACTTTTAGGGAGCTGATACAAAAGAATTTTTTAAACAAAAATATTTTTTGGATTTTTGGCTAAGGGTCCCCCTTTGCTTGATGTTATTACTAATATCAAACGAAGAGGGGGGTTGTTGGTGACCACAATAGGTTGATAATTAATGTCTAGGTGATTAGTTGTTTTATTTATTAAGAAATTAATTTACCCAATAGGAGGTAGTGCAACAATATGTTTGGGTTGATGCCATGGTGGAGGAGTATGACTCCATAGTTTGTAACAATGTTTGGGATGTGATCTCGAGATTGTAGGACAAGTCAGTGGTGAGCTCTCGATGGATTTACAAGGTAAAGCAAGTTGCAGATGGCAGTGTGAATAAGCATTAGGTCGGGTTTGTGGCTTGTGGCTTTTCACAGATAAAGGGAATTGACTATGATGATACCTTTTCTCCTATGGCAAGGTACTCATTGATCAAATCTATATTGGCATTATCAACACAGATGGGTTGGAAGATACATCAGATGGATGTAAAGAAAATCTTCCTTAATGGTATGATTGAGGAAGAGGTGTACATAGAGAATCTTGAAGGTTTTGAGACCTTTGACTATGAGTCGCTTGTGTGCCAACTCAAGAGAGCGTTGTATGGGTTGAAGTAAGCACCGTGTGCTTAGTAAATCAAGATCGATAACTACTGCACTGGGTTGGGATTCACCAAAAGTGAAGTGGATGCGAACTTGTACCACATAGTGGTGGAAGGTAATTATTGATCATTGTGCTATATGTCAACGATTTGATTTTGACAGGTGATGATCAGCTGATCAAGTCTTGCAAGGAGGATCTTGCAAGAGAGTTTGAGATGAAGGACATGGGGCTCATGCATTACTTTATGGGCATGGAAGTATGACAGGGTGATGGGGAACTATTTTTGTCTCAGGGAAATTATGCTAATGAGAGACTCAGGAGGTTCTGCATGGAGAGTAGCAAACACATGGAGACTCATCTAGTAGGTAACTAGAGGAAGGAGGATGCTACTTCATGGGAAGTAGTGGAAGCTACTATTTATAGGAAGCTTGTGGGTTCACTCATGTATTTTGTGAACACATGACTGAATATGTGCTATGAAGTTAACTAGCTTAGTCAAGCGATGGTTAGGCCTACCAAGTAGTAATGGAAGGTGGCAAATCATGTGTTGAGATACCTCAAAGGCACTACTCATTATGGATTGCGGTAAAAACAAACAAAGGGAGCGAAGCTTTAAGGATTCACCAATGCAGATTGGGCAAGGAGTCCATCTGATAGTAAGAGCACATCAGGAGGGATCTTCAATATTGGGTTAGCAACAGTTTCTTGGTACAACAGAAAACAAAGATCGGTTGCACCTAGTTTCGGCAGAGGCAGAGTACATGTTTGCAATTCAAGCAACATGTGAGGCCATATGGATGAGAAAGACTTTGGTTGGTTTCTTTGGTCAGTAGATGGATTCAATTGTGATTTACTGCGATAATCATAGTGTATCAAACTCTCTGAAATTTCAGTTTTTCATGGTCTGTCCAAGCATATAGATATCTGGTATCATCATCTTCGAGATTGTGTATTGAGTCAGATTATGTTGTTGGAGTACATTCCCATGGAAATTTGAGTACAAAGGCATTGCCAAGATGTAAATTTGAGTTTCAAAGAGAAATGATTGGGGTAGTTGATAATCCCTTTCTTGTTGAGAGGGAGTGTTGAGAAATGGCAACAAGAAATTCTAGTTTAATTTTTCCTTGAATTAATCTGAGATTTAAAATCAAATTCTATTCTCATAGCAACTTGTAAATATTTAATTAAGTTTAATTAACTTAATTAGCTTAGGAATTTCGAGTTGGAAGTCTTTGTATATGTTATCCCTAAATTTTAGGGGTTTAGGATGAGTTTATTTGAGTTGTAGTTAGATAACTCAGTTCGACTGAGTTATAAATAGTTAAACTAGTTCTAATTGTTTGTGGAACTAGTAGAGGTATAGTAGTGAGTTGGTCCACTGGTGCATCCTCTGTGCTACTCCAGCTAATTGAATATTTCCTCATGAGAAACTCATGCATCTCAGTTTATAGAAATACCCAATTGGGACTAGAGTGCAGGGATAATGTACTATCAATTGTATGATGATTTGAGATGTACAGGTCATGCATGCAATCAGAGAAGGACTTAGTTTTGGATTGCATAGTTACGGAGGAAGGATTTCCCAATTAAATATGGGTTGATCCTCACAATAATTGTTCAAGGGAATAGGGGTTTGATAGGTAGCACAATTGGCTAAGTGTTGGCTATAGCGGGCTTGTGAGTTAGAGAGTTGATCATACTTGTGTAGGAATTGTTCTAGTGAGAACAAGCTTTGTTCACTGAGATTTTTGATTAATGCAATTGATAGTCGGGGTTTTGAGAAATGGCTTTCCCTAGAGAAAAATTGTGTTATGTTGCCCTCTAAGATGAGTCTAGGTTAATTAATCACGCTAGAGCATCTAAAATGTTTTGTTTGTTTTTAATTTTTTTGGATGACCAATGTTATGAATAGTTTGAAAACAGGTGCTTAAACCTTAACACTTACCAAAAAAAATGAAAGGGATGTCTATTTGTCTAAAATATTTATTTGATTTAAATTGAGTGAATATTAGAGTCTTAAGGAATTGCAATTTACTAAATATTCAAACATAGTATTTAATTGATCATAAGAAAGAAATCAGGGAAACAATGTTTGCCTGTTCAACAAAATATATTTAATCTAATGCAGATGGGTGTGACAATTTATTGATATAACAGATTTTATAATAACAAACAATTTTATAAACTATTCTCTAGTTATTGTTTATAACTTCACTAGGGATTTAAGACATATTGAAATTCTGTTTCAACTTACCCAAATTTCTGCATAAAGGCTTCAATACATGAAGAAAAACATAATGAAATGAACACACAAGGAAAAATTATAAGAAGACAAACTATAGGAGGAAAATTCAAAATCCTTTCATTAATTTGAAGCAAATCTCCAACTTGATTACAATTATGATTTTAAAGCTCATCAAAGGGTTAAACCCTTAATAACTTGAAGAGTTATTTGTACAAAAATAAAGGAGATATTCTAGATACATTTTAAACAAAAATACAAAAATAGTACAAAACTATAGGAATATTAACACTGCTAAGTGCTAGCACTATCTTTCAGGAATTTGTTGATGATCTGGTCCCCAAAAAGTGTTTCCCAGCTGTCTGTTAGTTGGTGATGAAAGTTACTTGATAGTTTCACATAAGTGGTCCCACATGTCTTGACTTGGTATAAAAATATTAACCAATTTCCTGTAAACTTCATCAACCTCGGTATACTTTTCAAAAGTAGGCTTATTAACAAAAAATTGTTTAATTTCTTGCTTGATTGTTAAATCAAAATCTAAAGCCTCTAACATTTGATTCCCTGTAAGATGACCCTTTCTACTTGCAAAACTAGCTTTATCAGTTGTAATTGAATAAAAATTTTGACAATATTCCTCCAAATTGATAAACCTATCACCTGGTGCCACCAATCCTGGTTGTCCTCTCTGGTTGAGTAAGTTAAACTTGAAATGAAACCTTTGGACAACAATTTTCAAGGCTTGGCACTTGGTTTCCAATCGAGTCATGAGATTCTTTTTCTACAAAATCTTCTTAATCTCCAAAATAGTTTTAGTCCTGTCCACAATCTGTATCTTCTCCAAATCAGCTCTGGTTACTCAGGTGTGGGATCCTTTTGATTTCTAGACTGATCCTAGGCTCACTCTGGCTACTGAGAAGCTGTGTAACTGGATGAATGAAATAGTCAATGAAGTCTAAAAACTTGAACTGAGTTGAGTTCCTCCTAGTCAATGAAGTCCACTATGTGACTGCTTAAATCACTTGCTGATCATTCTTCTTGTGTAAAACAATAGGTAACCTATCTCCCTCAAGGTCTATCATTCTAGTGATAAGTTCAACATTGGCATAAAGCAAAAATAAGAAATAGTTAAACTTGGAAAACTAGTAAATTGAGATATAAGACAAATTAGTGAAATTGCGTAATGGGGATGAAGGGATTATTTATAACAGGGATGATTTACCGTTATGCAAAATCTGTTGCTGAAAGAAAATATTTTCATTTATGGAAGAAGAAAGAACAGTTAACGATAGGAAAACTGATAGGAGGATAGGCGACATGTATTAATAGGGAATGGATGGCGCGGGAAAGGATAAGTGGATTTCGGAGGGGGGTGGTGGTAAGCGGTAATGAGCGGGAGGGGGTGGGGGGTGCGAAGTGTGGAGGAGATGCCATGTTGCGAGGGGCCCGCACGGTATGAAACCACTTTTTGGACCCCCCCGCTGCTGTTATCGCACAATGGTGGAAGGGGGTGCGAAATGGCTTCCCTGTTGTTGATATAGGTGGGGAAGAGGATCATCGTCCAAATGTGTAAGTTCTTTAGCGCTCCATGACAAACTCCTTTTGTCGTTTTGTGACTTTGACTTAAAATTTTACAATGCTTGTTTGTACAAAAATTAATCACTCATAAAAGGTAATTAAGCCCTAATCTAATCTTAATCTAACTTTTAGTCATTTGGACTAGCTGCCATTATTTTGCCCAATTTATTTGTAACCCTAATATAATACATCTTTCGCCAGATTTTGAGCATATTAGGCCATGATTTATTCTATTCTATCCTTTGTAATAATGTTCCACCAAGATTAAACAATTTGGAGAACTTATTCACTAATCTAAAACACAAATTTAAATGATTTGATCATGATTAAATAGTATTGTTCAAATCAACAAAAGGCCATGGAATTTAAACAAGCTACACAAAAAACCTTAATTTATTACAATGCAATTTATTTCTATGAAGTGGCATTTAAATAGGCTCACTTATACAAATTTGATTTTCTTCTAATGGGGTTTTATTTCATTCTTTTTTCTTTTATATTTTCATTTTTATTCTTTATTTATTATACCTTCTTTTATAAATAAAAATCTAATTTATCAAAAATAAATCATGTTAAAACATTGCCCAACAAAACAGTCACTGGTGGTTGAACTGAAGGCTTCCCCATCAGATGCAAGTTCCGGCTCGGAGTAGAAAAAAACAAGGGGAATGACAAAGCAAAGCATATTATCGATGCAAACATTAGTGCCACCTTTACCACCACCAAGATCTAGAAGGATGATCTTGAAGATCCAAAGGAGGAGAAGTGGCTCTTCCACTCACAGATGTGGGTGAAGGGTTCTCTATTGCAGTTCATTGTCAGCAGCGAGAGCTAAAAGAACCTCATTTTAGTAGAGATCATGAAGCGGTTGGGCCTACTGACCACACCACACCTGAAGTCGTACACCATCGGGTGGCTTCACCAACGGAGAGATATTCACGTCAGCCAAGATTGTCACCTTCCCTACAACATCAAGCCCTTCACAGATGAGGTATTTTTTGATGTTTCCCCTCTCTAATCTTGTGATGTTTTATTAGGCCAATCATACTTGTGGAAGTGACATGATGTGTATGAGTCTAGGCCTTGCACTCTTATTATTACTTTGGGAAATAAGTTGTACAAGATACCAGAGGTAGCACCACTTGAAACTGTTTCTTTGATAATTACGAAGCAATGCAGTAAGATCATTTCTCAGACCAGGAAATTTGTTTTCCTTATGATTCGCCCTCAGGGCAAGAAGAAGATTGTGGCCATGGCCTAAGAACAAGGCTCCTCCGCACGACAATAGCATATGGACAAGGTTGTAGATGTGTATAGGGACATCTTAAACTCAACCACAAGGGTACCTCTACATTCTTAGGTCAAGCACTCAATTGATCTGACCCTGGGTGTGCTGCTACCCAATGGACTGATCTATCGATGCTTTGTTTTGGAGGACGATGAAATCAAGAGGGAGATTTAGGAGCTATTGAAGGAAGGGTACATTAGGCCAACTTCATCACCCCGTGGGAGCTCGATCGTGTTGGTACAAAAGAAGGACTAGACCTAGAGATTCTATATTGACTATTGGGTGCTAAACAAGACCATTGTTCGGAATAGGTATCTAATCTCACAGATTGATGACCTTCTTGACCAACTCAAGGGGGAAAAATATTTTAGCAAGATTGAATTGAAGTCTGGTAATCGCCAGGTACCGATCGAACTCTCCGATGTGTGGAAGACTACCTTCAAATCCAAGGAGGGCCTTTTCGAATGACTTTTCATGCCTTTCAGATTGATGAATTCCCTTTCAACGTTCATGAGGCTGATGGACGATATCTTGCGACCCTTCACCAACTTATTCATGGTGGTGTATTTGGATGACATTTTTATCTTCATCGAGAGTTGGAAAGAACACCTCCACCATATTCGATAGGTCCTCCAAACTACGGAAACATAAGTTGTGTGCCAATTTGGAGAAGTGCACTTTTTGTATGACCGAGGTTCAATATTTTGGGTACATCATTGATGAGAGGGATGTACACGTGGACCCAACCAAGATACAAGTCATTTTGGATTGGCTAGCCCCAACCACTCTAACAGAGCTCTGCAACTTTTTGGGTCTTGCCAACTTCTACCACAGGTTCGTGTTGGGGTTATTTCATATAACTTGGCCTTTGTCAAGTCACTAAGGGAGGATCGAAATAAAAATTCTTTTGGTCCAAATCCAAATAGAATACATTTTCCGAGTTGAAGCATCACCTCTTCTCTACACCAGTTCTCACATTACCAGACCCAAAAGAACCATTTGAGATCGAGACAAATGCCTCTGACTATGCTATTGGTGCAGTTCTTACCCAGTAGGGGCATCCAATGGAATTTCACGGTGAGACACTTTCAAATACCATAAAAAATAATCCCACCTATGATAAAGATATGTATTCCATTTTGCAAGACTACTAACAATGGTAGCATTACATTATGCGGAAGGGAACAATCATCCACACAGACCACCAACCCCTGCATTTCATACAGACACAAGGGAAGTAGCAAAACGATCCCCATTAGAAATGGTCCACATACTTGCAAAAATTCCATTTGAACATTTAGTACAAGAAGGGTAGCACCAATAATGTTGTAGATTGCCTCATCTAACGACTTGTCATCGCGCTAACCATTGTGCTTGAATCTTGTGGGCATGAGATTGTGGGATGGCCGCATCTTTACAAGAGCAATCCAAAATTTATCAACACATACCAGACACTCCTGGAAGGAAAGAAAGTTCCAAATTTTCACCTCCAGGATGCACTATTATGCCACCTGGACACCTCTGTGTTCCTTCAAGCGAGTGTGCCAAGATGATTTTGGAGGCGCACTACAGTTGGGTCGCTGGAAATTTTGAGGTAGAGAAAACAATGGTAGTGTTGAGGAAGTATTTTTATTGGCTGAAACTTGGAAAGGATGTTTGGAAGTACATCAGATCCTACACTGCCTGCTCCATTGCCAAACTGACCATCAAGAAGCAAGGCCTTTATACCCCTCTAACTACTCCTTGTCAACCTTGAGAATCCATCTCCATGGATTCAATGTTGGGCCTTCCTTCTACTAAGCATGGAAACAACTGAGTTTTCATGGTCGTCGAAATATTCTCTAAGTTTCCCATTCTAGCAGCCTACAAGAATAGTATCATAGCAGAAGTCACTGCTAATATCTTCTTTGAACGCGTGTAGGTACATTTTCGGATCCCATAGTCCATTATCTAAGATTGGGACAACATTTTCATAAGTATATTTTGGTCAAGTCTTTGTTCGATGTTGGATACCAAGCTCACTAAGTCCACGACTTTCCACCCCAAAATTGATGGCCAGACAGAGGTGTTACACAACATTTTGTCACTGTCCCTGTACTTCCCATTCCTTGATCGTGGAGGACATCTACAGTGAACCTCGCATGCTTTGTCTTCATGGATAAACTCCCGTTATGTCCCTCTTCATGAGTAGATCATTTCCCTTTTGCACCATTTCCCCTGAAACTTCTGCTTTGCCCAATTTACAAGAGTGGTGCTGATGGCCTTTGTCTCCCCCGTGCTGATGTTCAGAGATTAGCACTATTCCTCGCGTTGATTGGTGTGACTGAGCTGTGTTCCAGTCATGTTGGTCCTGTTATGGAAAGTCTTTTAAATTGGAGATGAAGCTTCCATCTCTAGAAGCTCCGCAACGTAAGTCTGGTAAATGGTTTGGCCGGATGGGGTCGAGGATGATAGTTTGGGATCCTTTCCCCTATAATGATGGAACTACCTCAAGGGATAAGTCCTTCTCCCATGTGAAGAGGATCCATCTCCCATCCATCTTTCTTATATAAATCTCCCTTCTTCCCAAGCACAAACTAGTGACTAGTGTGAAAATCAGAATTAGACAAGCAAGCTATTACTAGTTGTAGCCATCTAGTTGTGTGACAGAGAAGTGTGTTTGGTTTGGAGTGAAGCCTAAAGGGAAGATTCTTTAAACTATTGTTGTTTGAAGCCATCACGAAGTGCTAGCAGAAGTGTGTGGGAACCTGGTCTTGTCAGAGGAAGACTGTGACGTCAAGACGAATGGTTGTAATCTCTCTTTGATATTAATATATGCAGCTATCGATTGATTTCCTACATGTTTTGTAATATTACATATTCGTGTCTTGATGCTTATTGATTCATTAAGTAGGTTAAATTGAAATTTGTCTATTATTATGTTTGTGTGTTGTTGTTGTTTACTTGTTTTTAAGAGCTTGAAGAAGGAAGCAAGAGATTGCTGGAGCGAGCAAGCGAGGACATCATCAAGTAGGATAAGCGACTAAGAGGTAGGCCCTCTTGATTGATTCTAATCTAAGGAAATCTTCCATAGAATGTATTTGTTATGGCCAAACCCATTATCGAGAAAGAGGAATTCGTTCGTGTCCGCACTTATAATTTTACTTCACCACAAATTGGTGACTCCACTGGAGAGATCCCATCCTTTTGTTTGTTTTGGATTTCATGATTTCGTGAGAAATTTGCTAGTTTCGCATTTTCCCTTTTTTTCTGTTGCTTTTCTCCTTCTTACTGGCCTAAGTTTAAAATCCATAGTAGTAGATCTGATCCCTGTTTTTATTTATTTTTATTTTTTCCTTAGTTTCTGTTACACAGTAATTTCTCATTGTCTCCCTGTCAGTCACCCTACTGTGTCAGGAATTCACAATAATCAAGTTCATGCCCTCTGAACTGGTCAAATAACCCACTTTTCCAAAGTTTTCATCATCACCGCAACTGTTATTAAAATAACCGCGCTGACTAGCGCTTCATAACAGACCGCATGCGCTGCCAGCGCGGAAGCACACGACTTTCCCGCACTGGTCGAATTTCATGACCATCGCAGCCTCTGTTTATATTAAGTCGCGCTGACATGGCCCTGCCTATTACTAACTTGCGATGTCAGTGCGACAGACCAATTTTGCACCCGCGCTGATCCAGTTTGGGCGAATTTGTTCCAACAGCCAGCCTTCCAGATAACTACAGGCTTGGTTGTTGGCCTTGTGAGTGTCGCCTCCCTTCTATGGCATGTCTGTTCGTCATTTGAAACCACCTCCCTTGAAGATAAGCTCATCCTTCCACCATTCAAGGAGACTCCTTCTCCTATTTAAGCCTCTACCATTGCCATGAGCAGCTAGTTTTTGATAGCTTGGATTGTGTGGAGTTTATAGTGCTCAGATTGCTGCTGCTATAGGTAGTTGGTGTGATAAGTGTGGAAGTGCTAGATAGCTTGGGGAAGGTTGTGGAGTGTTGCTTGTGTGAAAGAGAGAGTTTCTTGTCTTGGGAGATCCATTTCTAGAGGTGAATGCTTGAGAGACTTGCTGGCTGGACCCCCTGAGAAGGATATCGACGTCAGAACATTTGGTTGTACTCTTCTCTGTTATTGATTAATAATAGATGACTACTATTATGGTTCCATTCTCATTTGTCTTTGTAATGGTTAATGTGAATTACATCCTTTCTGACTGATGTATAATTGCTTTTATTAGATTTCACGCTTGTGTTTGTCTTTCTCTTCGTGTGTGCAGGTATCTATTCGCGGAGATCGTGAAGGATTGTGACCGGCCAGAGCGAAGGAGCGAGAGCGGCATCTCTTCATCAAACTATAGCGTTGGAATCCAAGTAGGTGTCCATTGCCTATCTTTTAATTGCAATTAGGAACTTGCATAGTAGCATTGACTGATTGTTGCTAGACCCATTCTGGGCTAGTAGGGATCGCCTCTATCCGTAGAGGGGATTTACCTCTCCAACAATTTGGCGACTCCGCTGGGGAGCTGGCCTCTGTCCCTTTTCATTCATTCTTGCTTTGAGCTTGCTTGATTGCTCTCTCTTTGAAGATTAAGGGGTTGGTTTTTTGCTTTTGGATTTCCTGGTTCAATCTGGGAAGTGCTTGAATTGTTTGAAGAACCCTTGCCTTGGTTTGGGAGCTTTTTGTTTGGTTCTGCTTGTTTTTTAGCCTCAGCGCGTTTTTAATTGAAACAGTCGCGCTGACATCGCTTGCCTGTTTCTTGAGTCTCGCGGTCATCGCGCTTTCTCATTGAACAGTCGCGACGGTTCTGAAATCGAACCAGCGCGGATAACCCGTGTCCTTCCGCGCTGACAGCGCATTGTTGCTACGCGTGACCTCATGTCAGCGCATTGTTGCTGAGTTCTACCCGCGCTGATCCTGTAGAATTCTTTTTGATTCAAATTTGCCTCCTGAGCCTGTTGGTTTGACTGTCCCTTACTCTTTCCACTTGGTTTGTGGCTTGTTTTTCATTGTTTGAACTGTGAGACACTTGCTTGCGAAGTCTTGTCGGGCGGATTTTGGTTTTGTGTCCGGTGACCTAGTTTTGTCATCCCGTTTTCGCTGGATTGATTTTGCTTTATCGCTTGTTCACGAAGATCCGTTGCTACTTGCCTTTGCTTTTGCGAAAACCTTCCTTTTTTCTTTCTTTGCTTGGTTGTTTAGGTGGTTGTCCTCGAACCAGTCCTTCGGTTGTTTCGTTTACTTTCCGCCACCCAGACATAGATTACAATTGCTTGGGTTCAACCGGCTCTTTTCACGCTTGTTGTGTTTTTCATTGAGTGATTTTCTTTCTTTTACTCGGTGTTGCTGTCTCTCAAAATTCATTGTAAGTGCATTGTGCCATTGAAAAGGAAATCGAACTAATATCTTTTGCATTCAATAGTTAATGAAAAGAAGAGCATTTTATTGATTTGCATTCTCAAAAGAAAAGTCTCATTTCTTTGTCATTAGCTGCATTAGATTGTTTGATTGTTTGAGTTCGTTTTGTTTGATTGAAAGCTCTTAACCCTCTCATAGTTAGAATTCATCGAACGAAATGGTGTTCTTTGGCATATAGCTTGCATCTAGGTAATTGTGAGAGATCACATGATAAGGCCTGAAATCGAAACTTAAATTCAAGATCAACCATAAAATAAACTGAATAAACCTAAAAACGCATTGGAACTTAACGCAAACATCTAGAGGTCTAGGTTAGAGACGTGTTCTGGCGTCTTTAAACATAGTCACTATTGTTTCACATTACGGTTGGGTGATTCCTCCTTCTGTGACTCGATAGTGGTCTAACACGGACTGTGCTCCCACGTACCGTCGCGTATATAGGGAGACCCCACTAGGCTTTTATCCTTGATCCATAGGAAGCTGAGTCTGCCACCTTGTGAACCGTAACGCACCGAACACAACATTCGGGAAGATTGACTGCAGTACGGAAAGTCCTTGGTTCTCATACGATCGCCAAGGTGTATAAGCAATTTTACGGATTGCTTGGTAAACCCTTTACCTAGAGTCTCCAGAGCAGTCACTTTTGATCCTTTTCGGACTCTCTAAAAGAAAAGGTGCCAGTGAGCGTCTTGTCACTTCGTGCTCATTAAACATTCGAAGGAGACTGGAGCCATCTTTTCGTCCTTTTCTCGACTCTTGAAACATGAAAAGGTCAAGTTTAGTTCCTGTGTCTTAAAAATTTATTCGGCCACGATAACATTACCTGGTTAGATTTTGTGTGCGTTAGTTTGAGTAGGGTCTTTATCGTTAGTTTCCTTTAGGGTTTTGTGTGGGGTTTGTCATCCTGGCTGACCCGTCAACTCCCGGTCCAAGTGATCAAGGTTCCCCATCTTCTGTTGCTCCTGAGGTACCAGTTGTAAGCGATACTCTTCCTGTTATCCCGAGTATCCAGCCTATCAACGTACGTGCCCCGGGCGACGAGGATTACGAAGAAGATTGGAATCCTATCTGGGAGCCTGACGAAGACGATATCCCTCTTACCCCTCCCGGTATGTCGTCTCCGATGTCCACTTCCCACATGGATGAGACATCTCCCAGCACAGGTGAGACACCCGTGGTGTCAAATGTTGAATCTCCCATTCAAGCTACCTCTCCCCTCCCTCCACGGTATCAGTCGATGAGGGATAGAATAGCTACCAGAATGCCTTCTACGACTATATGGGACCCTAGTCTCATTGCCACCACGAAACCTTTTCTTTCACAACCCCCTAATACACCTGTTACTTTGGTTCCCACCAATCCAACCGTTTGTGTAGCGTACTCAACTCCGGTCATCAGTGTTGTGACAGCGTCTTCATCTACGAACCCTGGGGCTGGTCCCTCTCACGGTTAAGTGAGTAATGGTCAGCCGGGACTTTCGTCTGGAGTCATCGATCCTGCACAGTGTGCTCAACCCTCTTCTGGTCCTGTTCCAGGAGGGGGCCCCTATGGTGCCCAGGGGCAACCCATTGTGGACCCAAATTACCAAGGTCCCCTCTTTTATTATGACTCTACTGGTCAGTACCTTCAGTTCGCTCAATCCGCGCCTCTTCAACATTTTGTTGAAGTCTCGGTACCGTTGTCCATCTCTTACGACGCCAGTACTCATACTTTTCGAGGGCGCCAGGTAATCCCTGGGCAGCCTCAAGGACCACCAAATCAAGGCCAGCCGCCTTATGTGCAAACCCCTCAGGGGCAGCCACTTTATGGCCCGCCTTACCCAGGACAATCTGGGGGCCCGCAAGGACAACCCTACCCGGGACAACCTTCGGCCGTTGGTGGTCCGTCGTTTTCCTATCAGAGTCAACCTTCTGGTTACCCAGGGCAACCTGGTACCCAGCAAGGTTACCCAACTGGACAACCAGGGCAGCCTTATATCCAACAAGGCCAACCTGGTCTCTAGCAGGGTTACCCAGCTGGACAAGCTGGGCAAGCTTATACTCCTCAAGGTCAACCAACAGTCCAGCAGGGGTATCCTCTTGGGCAGGAGGGGCAACCCTACATACAGCAGGGCCAACCTACTTCCCAGTCTGGTCATCTTTCTAGGAAAGGAGGGCAACCCTACGTACAGCAGGGCCAACCCACTGCTCAATCTATGCATCCTCCTGGGCAAGGGGGGCAGCCTTCTATACAGCAAGGCTGACCCACTGCTCAGCCTGTGCACCCCGGGGGGCAGACGGGCCAACCTTCTATATAGCAAGGTCAACCTGCTGTCCACCCTAATCACCCATCTGGACAGGCTGGCTAGCCTCAGGGTCAACCAGCCGTCCAGCCGGTTCAACCATCTGTTCCGCAAGGACAACCCTTGGTGGTTCACGGACAACCTGGCACCCAGTAGATTCGTCCTTCTGGGCAGGCAGGTCCGTCTCAAACCCAACCAAGTCAACCTTCCGGCCAGATGATCGAGGCCCAACCGGTTCAAGGACATTATTCCGGGCCCCAAACTCAAATGGGTTATCAAATGCAAGGTGGGCCGCAGCCCCAACCTTCTTACCAAACGCAGCCTCCTTATCAGGCTCAGTATGGGGCTCAGCAAATGTATGGCTACCAGCAACCCCAGGGGCAAACTCAGTTTACTCCTTATCAAAATTATCAACAGCCGCAGGTCACTCCTTACCAAAATTATCAGTATGCTGCACCTGCTGGGCAAGTTGCTAATACATGGGGAGCTGGGGGGCAGACGCAGGGACAACTGTCCACATATGGCCAGAATCCATATGGACAGAACTCTTATGGGCAAGGTCCCTATGCACCAGGTCCTTTTGGGCCGGGTCCATCTAGACAAAGCCCGTGGGGGCAACCACCACCTGGGTGGAGCCCTAATACTACCTCGAATCCGCAGCCACAAATGTCCTTTAACCCTCAGTTGCCGTTCTTAGCGACGTTGGAACTCCCTGATGTGTCCAAGTTGACAAATGATCCTATTTTGCATAATCCGTATTGGCCACCAGTTCCAACTAAAATACCAGGTGATTGTCCAAAATTTGATGGCAAAGCTGGTGAAGATCCTCAAGCCCATGTCATGACCTATCACCTTTGGTGTTCATCGAACTCATGGCTTGATGACTCTATCCGGCTCCGCCTTTTTCAGAGAACTCTCACCGGTTCAGCCGCTAAGTGGTATATTGAGCTGAATCGCGGCATGTTTCAAGATTTCAACTCGCTGGCTATGGCGTTCTTAACTCATTTTCAGTTACCCATTCGGTACGAGACAGGGACAAATCTCCTCACGTCTCTCAAACAGGACACGGCTACGCACATATCTGATCATATACATGAATGGAGAAGGCGTCGTCGCTTGATCAAATTCTGGATTCCTGATCAACTCCTGACCGACTGGTTCACGACTTCCTTTGTCCCTAAAATTGCAAAAGACATCGCAATGGGAGCTTGTGTAACTGAAGAGCAAGCGATCGCGCGAGCTCAGTACCTCGACTTAGTGTACTCTCAGTCGGGTACTTTATATGAGTATTTTCCAGATGCCCCGAGGCTTGGGCAGTCCAAGGCTCCATCAAAACCATCTGTTGATGGAGTCATTGGCTCTGTAAACTCGTCATCGAAGAAATCGGCCGCAAACCCTGGAAAGCAGAAACAGAACCCTTCTAACGAAAGTGCTTCTCAGGGCCAATCAAATTCTGGGAGTACCTCCGAGGTAAACGCCGTTCAGTCCACCGCGGCGGACAAATCCTCAAAAGGGAAAAAGAAAGGGAAAGCTAAAGATAAATTTGGACAGCCCAAATAGGATCCCCCTAAGCCTCCCTCCGAGGAAGGAGCTAAGCGAAAACCTAAGTATCCTTGTCTCATCTGCGATGAGGATCACTACACTAAGGACTGCCCAAGGCAGTCCAAAGTTAGTCAACTTTTGAAAGGTGCTCCTGGGCCTCCTGCTGTGCTTAAAGAGCCTTTCCGTTCCCAGCAGACTCAAATGGTGGCAGATCCGTGTCAATCCTCTTCCTCGTTCGGTTCTCAAGTGTTCATGGCTGGAACGATTCCCATCCATGTTTCAACTCGAGCAAAAGATTATCCATCTCAAGCCGGGAAAGAGCCGGAGGTTCCCTCCAGCGCTCCTCCGTCCAGTTCTGGTCCCCTTCACATTGAACGGCCCAACACTGAGACGATCCCCCGACCCCCTCCGAAAGGTGTACTCAGGAAGTCATCTTATAACCCTAATGCTCGTGATACCTAGCATTATAGCATTGTTGAGGACTTAGCTCAGGCTCCGTCTACTATGTCCGCGTTAGAAGTCCTCCAGAGCTGCCCCTCCCAGAGGAAGTCCTTGCTATCAGCTATTGGTGGCATCGACCCGGCAGATTCAGATTTGATTTCTTTTGATCTCGAGGGTTTTACACAGAGACTGCCTCACCAAGTGGCCTTCCTTATACAGGTCATCATCAATGGCAAAACGATCCATCGTACAGTTATTGATGAGGGTGCCTCCACCTGCATCATGTCTGTTGCTTGCTGGAAGGCCATTGGTTCTCCTACTTTGAGCCAGTCTCCTACGACCCTGGAAGCCTTCGATGGAAGAGAGTCTCGTCCATATGGTATCCTCCAACGATTGCCTATCTCTTTAGAAGGGAAGACCGTAGAGGTGGAGGTCGAAGTTGTTGATGCTAATCTCACTTACAACCTCCTCCTTGGATGGAGCTGGACATACGCCATGCAAGCCGTAGCTTCCTCCTTGTTCCGTGTCGTTCGTTTCCCTCATCAGGGGAAGATTGTCACGGTGGACCAGCTCTCCTTTTTCGCTTCTTCTTCTGAAGGTAATGTGCCATTCGTGGAGCATACCTCTAAGTCATTAGTGAGTGTGGGCGCCGGACTTTTCAAAGATCCCGCTTTAATGGGAGTCTTTCCCCTCCCACCTCCGAATCTCACCCCTGTCAACATGATCTCAGTACGTTCTGATCCATGGGTTCTTCCTCCCCCGAATCAGGAAGACTCTTGGGGTGATATGATGCCGTTGAGTCCTGCCGAGCTCAACTACGTCGAGATTGTCGCTGCATCGGCTCCCCCTCCTGAACCTGCTTTTCCAAGCAGTGTTCCCGATTCATATGATCATTTCCCTTGGCTGGGTGATGAGGCCACTTCGGATCCACTGAAGGAAACATTTCCCTCCGATGAGGCCATCATAGAGACCATGTCTCTCGAAGAGCTCCCTTGGTCAGATTACCACCATCGCTCTTCGTTTCTCCCTCCACATTCGGAAATGGTCGCATGTCTCGAGCGGTTTGCTTCATGTGTCCCATCCCCGCCCCTCCAAACACCTGTTCAGCTGTATCAAGTGTCTTCTGAGGGAAATATGGGCAACATCACGCAAACCCAGCCTATCGACATCTCTGTCAAACCAGGGATTGTCGAGAACATTTACATTGGAGTCACGTGCACTCCTGAGGAAGTTCAACTCTATACTGCTCTATTTCACGAATTCCGTGATGTCTTCGCATGGTCCTACGAGGAAATGCCCGGCATCGACCCTAGTATCGTGGTGCACGAAATACCGACATATCCAGATGCTAAGCCCGTTCGACAGCGCTTACGCCCAGTGCACCCTCGAAAGGCTGCAGCCATCAAGGCCGAAGTCGAAAAGCTTCTTAAAGCTGGTTTTATTTACGCCATTCCCCTTACGGATTGGGTGTCTAACATAGTCCCTGTGAATAAAAAGCAGGGCACTATCCGGGTCTGTGTTGACTACTGCGATATCAATCGTGCCTGTCCGAAAGATATCTTTCCTACGCCTTTCATCGATCAGCTTATTGATGACTGCGCAGGAAGTGAGATTTATTCGTTTATGGACAGCTTCTCTGGCTATAAATAGATCAACATAGCCCCTGCAGACCAGCATAAGACAGCTTTCATTCGTCCTTGGGGTACTTTCGCCTATAAGAAACTCCCTTTCGGTCTCAAAAATGCTGGCGCCACTTTCCAGCGTGCGATGTCATATGCTTTTCATGATATTCGACACATCGTACAGCCTTACCTGGATGACCTCCCAGCTCATTCAGCTAAGCGTTAGGACCACCCATTTCATCTACGCGAAATTTTTCTCCGCTGTCGACACTACCGTATTCGACTCAATCCACACAAGTGTGTCTTCTGCGTAGAATCTGGCCGACTGCTCGGGTTTATCGTCTCCCGAGAAGGCATCCGTCTGGATCCCCTCAAAGTCGATGCCATCTTGAATCTTCCTCCCCCTGCCTCTTTGCAGCAATTGCAGGGCAAAGCCAATTTTCTTAGACGTTTCATTCCGAATTATGTCGAGGTGGCTAAGGGTTTTACACAGTTATTAAAGCGAGACACACCCTTTCGTTGGGATGCTATCGCCCAGGAATCTTTCGAGCGACTCAAAGACCTCCTTGTCTCAGCTTCTCTCTTAAGACCTCCCAACTACCACCGTGATTACACTCTCTATCTAGCTGCCACTGACACCACCATCGACATGGTTCTAGTGCAGGATGATGATGACGGCACCGAGCACGTTATCTATTATCTTAGTCGCAACCTTCTAGATACGGAAACTCGTTACGCATATGTCGAGAAGTTGGCATTGGCAGCTGTCTGCGCCATCCAAAGATTCCGACATTATATCCTGTTGCGCACCACGATCGTGATTTCTGACTGCAACCCAATGACCTACATTTTGTCGCGTCAACTGCTGGGGGGCAAATACTCGAAATGGATTGTAATCCTCCAAGAGTTCGACTTGGAATTTACTGCGGCCAAGTCTAAGAAGTCTCTGGTCTTTGCTGAACTGCTCTGTTCCCTGCCATCTCATTCTGCACCATCTCGTTCGGAGGAGCATATCCCGGATGAAACATTGTTTCTCATCAGCACCCTCGACCCGTGGTATGGGGACATTATAGTATATTTGCAGACGTCTTCCTTCCATCCCAATGTGTCGAAAGATGCTCGACGGCGGATTCGTCACCAATCTCAACCCTATCGCATTCTTGGCGATACCCTGTACCGCCTCGGCGTTGACTCTGTTCTCCGCCGATGTTTGACTCTCGAGGAGGCTGAGCGGGTGTTGAATGACTGCCACTCCGGTGCTTGTGGCGGCCACATGTCCGGATATGCTACCGCCCAGAAAATTCTCCATGCTGGTTACTTCTGGCCTTCTATCTTCAAAGATTGCATCCTTGCCGTCCGTGCATGCCATGAATGCCAGGTTTACCACCGGAAAATGCGTGCACCTCCTGCACCACTGCACCCTGTTGTTACCGTAGGTCCATTTGCCAAATGGGGCATCGATTATACGTCCTGTAACCCTCGTTCGGCCGGGGGGCATGGGTATATCATCGTTGCCGTCGATTATTTCACCAAATGGGCCGAAGCGATGCCTACATTGAACGAAGACGGTTACACAGCGGCGCAGTTTTTGTTTAATCATGTCATTACTTGGTTTGGAGTCCCCTAGGCTATCGTCACGGATCACAGAAAATATTTCCGTAATCACATGATGACGGAACTAACGACCCAGCTAGGCTTGCGTCAAGATAGCTCGACGCCGTATTACCCTCAATCCAATGGCCAAGTTGAAGCTGTGAACAAAGTTTTGATCACAATGCTCCAACGTACTGTGAATACGCACAAGTCTAACTGGCATCTGATGCTGTTCCCCGCCTTGTGGGCCTATCGGACCTTGGTGAAGGACGCCACCGGTTTCACTCCTTTTCAGCTGGTTTATGGACTGGAGGCCACCCTTCCTGTTGAGTGTGAGATTCCTTCGTTAAAATTAGCTGTCGAGTTGCTTCCCAACACCACTCCGGTGGAGGAACGGCTTCTTTACCTAGAGCGGTTAGACGAGACCCGTCGTTTAGCTTCTCTGGCTATCGAAGCGCAAAAGAAGAGAGTTAAGGCTCACTTCGACCACAATATTCAACCTCGTTCCTTCGTTGAGGGAGATCTAGTACTGCTCTATGATCAAGCTAAGGATAAGCTGGGGGCAGGAAAACTCGAATCCATGTGGCTAGGCCCCTATATTGTGAAGAGAGTTTTGCAGAAGGGCGCATATGAGTTGATTGATTACGAAGGAAACCCTCTCGACAAGCCCCGCAACGGGCTTTATTTGAAGAAATATTATGCATGATTTCGTGCACCTAGCTTGTACATACGTGTGTTTTAGTGTGTTTTGTGTGTGCATGATTTCACGTTTTGCTTTGGTGTGAAGGCGTGTTTGCCTCTTATTGTGTCTCCTGCTTCTTGTGCAGATGTCTAGTGCACCTTATGTTGGTTTCGCTGATGGCGCCTGCCGTAGTACTTGCAATTTGTCTTCTGTGGCATGGGCAATCTATGATCCTCACGGAGAGTTGCTAGACCTCCAAGGAGTCTGCCTCGGTCGTACCACTAATAATGTTGCCGAATACAGTGCCGTAATTGAGTTACTAGCCGAAGCAGTTGATCTCGGCATTCGTGCAATGATGGTAAACCTGGACTCTCAGCTCGTCGTCCATCAACTCAACGGGCGATATTCCGTCAGGGACCAACGCATTCTAAGGTTGTATCTACGTGTCAGATTGTTAGAAAGAAATTTTGATTATATCACATATCAACATATTCCGAGACGATTAAACACATTGACTGATGCATTGGCAAATCGTGTGTTAGACAGACATTTGCGGAATAGATAAACATTATACGAGAAGACATAGAAAGCATAATAAGACCATAGAGTAAAGCATATGTAAATAAAATATTTTTCCAAGCATAGTTTGCATGCGTGTCGTGTGTGCTTTGAAGCTTGCATTTAAAAAATTAAAATATGTGGGTCATGTGTTGTGCAACTGATACATTAGATCACATTTGTATTGAGCATTTGCATAACATATAAAAACATCATCACATGTAACAAGATCCATCCAAAATCGGTATGTATATATATATATATATATATATATCGTGTGGCGCACTAAAGCGCTCAAAAATAAGTGTATATGTCAAAAAATAAGGCCGATGTCCTCAGTACATCTGAGACACGAGTCTCTCAAAAAATACAGCAGTGGAAATAAATCCTAGGTGACTACCGTGGTAGGTTATGCTCTCTATAGCATACTACCGCCCGTGCCACCCGCCTCAAAAGGCAGTGCATCCTGGGCTCTACTCCCACTGTGTGAATTTGGGATGCTATGGGGACCTCCTCGATCCCCTGGTAATCTGGGACTCCCTCCAGTAGGCCCTCGAGGTTCTGCAATACGATCTCGGGTGTGTTGACTCCTGGAGGAGCCAGGGCCAAGACTCCGTCACCCTGTGCCTCTCTCCTCGCCTCTGGAGCCAAACCAAGGGGTCTCACAGGTCCTACATCTGCATATCATAGCATTTATTGTCAAGGCATGTGCATGAAAAATAAAAAAACATTACAAAACATAAAAAATTAAAAAGAGATCAAGTGGCTTACCACCATCGTCCCACTGCTCTCCCGCAGGCAGCGGCATGTCCGGGTCACCTCTGAAGTCAATCCCGGCATATGGCCAGTCCTCTACAAAGATCACCTGGCGATCCAGCCACTCTCGGAAATAATGCCCCCATGCCACTAGGCGGCTGCCACTCCTCGCGGCATGATGTGGCCCCATCGACTGGCCCTTGTCTCTCAGGGACCCCTGGGTGGATCAAGGGCCATGTCCTGCAGCTGTAACGCTGGCACCCGCTCCATCATAAGTGGGACTAGAATGGACCCGTAACCAAACTGCTTCGACTCCCCGCGTCGGCAGTTGCTCAGCTGTCTCTTCATGCTAGTGGTCACAGCTGCCGCCCAGTTGAATATGGTGGGTTGCAGACACTCGAGAGCCAGAAGTAGGTGGGTCTTTGAGGCCTCGTGATTGGCCAAAGACCCCGCTGCCCGGGTCACCATAAACAATATGCTCCGTAGGACGATGTCGTCCACTGACGGAATGGACACCTTTCCACTCCGTGTCTTGCGTGCCCGTGGGCACACACGAGCCATCAATTGATCCAAGGTCTCGCCGCTGGGTCGCTGCCCCTCCAGGATGGGCATCTCACCCCGGCGAGATAATCCAGTCAAGAAATAGATATCCGTGGCATCGAACTCAATGTCACGGCCGCGGATGGTGAACTTGCCATCGATTGGGTTCCAGGCTCTGATAAGGAACTCCAAGAGATCAGGTTGCGCCCGTAGACGCGGAGTCAAGAAGAATTTGAGAAATCCGCATGCTCGCATGGCATTGCGGCTCCCAGCATCGGCATACGCGGCAATATCCTCGTTATCGTGGGCTCTCTCTTGCCACACAAACGCCATTTTGCCCTGCATGGCCATTAAAAAACATTAGAAGCTTACCTACAAGAATCTGGACGTTCAAATTTGCAAAAATGAAAGTTTACGGCGTCAGCGCGGCTGTTTTTAAAACAGTCGCGCTGACCATGGCTTCCCTTTGTTTTTTCCGCTGGGTCAGCGCGGAAGCACACGTGTTTTCCGCGCTGACCCAAAGGTGGTATGTGTAAATTTTTATCGATCAGCGCGGACCCGATAGGGATTTCCGCGCTGACCGAGAGCGCACCAACGCTCTAAAAATTCATCCAAATGGCCCAATCCCACCGTTAAAATGCTGAAAGAAGGAATCAAAATGGAGCGTAGGGAGAGAAGGACCTACCTGGAACAAGTTGCAGGAAGAACGGTGCTCGAACGGGGTGGAATTTGCTCCGTCAACTTTGCAGCTCCTCAACGTTCTCCACAGCTCAAATGGTAACAATGGTAAAAATAGTTCATTTACCCCCCTATTTATGGTAAAAAATCTATATTTGACTATGGTAACTCATAAATGTGGGTTTTTGTTCAATTTTCGCCATATATTGCATGCTTATGTCGCTGTACTATGTTTTTCTACATGTTTTACTATGTTTTTAACATGTTGAACAGGTTTCACGTGGGTAGTGTTCTTGTGCAGATTTTCGTCTCGGTGGAGTTATAATAGCCCTGTTCACACTTGATCTCGCGATGTCGTCTTCATGCTCTTTTCCGACGTAAATCAAGAAAAGATTGCCGGGTTCCCTCTCGACTCATTAAAAGGAACGAGAGGCGGTCACTTTTAAAGCTCTTTTTTCGACCGTTTAACTTAAAAAGATCGCCGGGTGTTTGTCGTTTCACACTCGCTATTGGCCCCAAAACGACGTACTTCTGACCGCTTTTTTACTTTTTCGGGTCAAAGTCACTACTTATGAAAAGTACTCCTCGATCATATTGGTCGGGCGGTTCTTTCGAGCATTGTTTTATACTTTTTCGGGCTCGAGAGACACAACTTTACGAAAAAGGACCCCCCTGGAGTTTTCTTTTCCACTGTCTTTTCAGACTCTCTAAACAGGAAAAGACACCGAGTTCTTCCTTTGTCAGGCTCGTTAAAACTTAATGACATCGGACACCGTCGAAATGACGCCTTCCAAGCATATGCTATCCCCGTCAAGCTTGTCCTCCAAAAATAATCGGGGTACCTGCCAGAAATGGTGGGGAAAATGAAACTATAATAATGGTCGTGTCGGCAGTATGTCGCTCTTGAACATGGCACTGGTCTCCGTTCGTGTCGGGTGGGGATTTCTCATCTTGTTTCACACTAGCCTCCGTGGGTTCGGGTTATCCTATTTGACCTCTCATTTGCTCATTGCCTCGTCATCATACCCTCTGCTCATTTGATGTCAGATACTGCCAAATCCACTGTCGTGCCGCCGATATGTTCAAGAGAAGTTGACCTCTGCAACAGTGCAACCTCATCTGATGTCTCACACAAATCATTTTTACCTCTGTCTTGCGTCGATGATGTGGGAAACATTATGGCCCACCTTCGATCAAGGTCACTTCCTGTTGACTTCAGCTCATTATCCAGGAAGGTGACTTAGAGACTCCCTTCAGGTGCCTTGGAGCCTGCATGCCTCAATGGCAGGTTCTTCGTGTTCGACGCGAGGTTTTCATCATTGGCCTCCGATCGAATGATTCCGCGGGTGTTCGACACCAACTCATTGATTCACACGCCGCGGATTGTACCTATAGTACCTTGAGGACCATTGTCATTATTGGTGGTACCTCTCGCGTCTGTTAACAGTTTTCATCATTGACTGGTAATCAGACAATGTTCACGCATGTTCGACTTCAGCTCATGTATTCACATGCTTGGACTTGTACTTTGTTCGGGTCAGGACGGAGTGCAAGACCCTGGATCCTTGTCTGTTATGATCCAGGCTACGATTTTGTGGATGATCATTACATGACTCATTGATGGATGGTTGTGCCCATACCTGAGTCTTCATGGATGGCTGCGACCATACCTTATCATTACTATGGTCTCTTTAGCTGGGTGGCTGCGTCCATTCCACAGACCTTCTTCATGTCTTTTGGATGGCTGCGTCCATGCCTAGACTACATGTACTTGATTATCAGAGATTTTCGGTCCTTCCTGGTGGTGTTCCAGTTCGGCGAGTTTTGTAAAGCATTTCACCCCTCCCACTCTCTCGGTCTTCATGCTTTAGGGGGCATCTGTTACACAGTAATTTCTCACTGTCTCCCTGTCAGTCACCCTACTGTGTCAGGAATTCACAATAATCAAGTTCATGCCCTCTGAACTGGTCAAATAACCCACTTTTCCAAAGTTTTCATCATCAGCGCGACTGTTATTAAAATAACCGCGCTGACTGGCGCTTCATAACAGACCGCATGCGCTGCCAGCGCGGAAGCACACGACTTTCCTGCGCTGGTCGAATTTCATGACCATCGCAGCCTCTATTTATATTAAGTCGCGCTGACATGGCCCTGCCTATTACTACCTTGCGATGTCAGCGCGACAGACCAGTTTTGCACCCGCGCTGATCCAGTTTGGGCGAATTTGTTCCAACAGCCAGCCTTCCAGATAACTACAGGCTTGGTTGTTGGCCTTGTGAGTGTCGCCTCCCTTCTATGGCATGTCTGTTCGTCATTTGAAACCACCTCCCTTGAAGATAAGCTCATCCTTCCACCATTCAAGGAGACTCCTTCTCCTATTTAAGCCTCTACCATTGCCATGAGCAGCTAGTTTTTGATAGCTTGGATTGTGTGAAGTTTATAGCGCTCAGATTGCTGCTGCTATAGGTAGTTGGTGTGATAAGTGTGGAAGTGCTAGATAGCTTGGGGAAGGTTGTGGAGTGTTGTTTGTGTGAAAGAGAGAGTTTCTTGTCTTGGGAGATCCATTTCTAGAGGTGAATGCTTGAGAGACTTGCTGGTTGGACCCCCTGAGAAGGATATCGACGTCAGAACATTTGGTTGTACTCTTCTCTATTATTGATTAATAATAGATGACTACTATTATGGTTCCATTCTCATTTGTCTTTGTAATGGTTAATGTGAATTACATCCTTTCTGATTGATGTATAATTGCTTTTATTAGATTTCATGCTTGTGTTTGTCTTTCGCTTCGTGTGTGCAGGTATCTATTCGCGGAGATCGTGAAGGATTGTGACCGGCCAGAGCGAAGGAGCGAGAGCGGCATATCTTCATCAAACTATAGCGTTGGAATCCAAGTAGGTGTCCATTGCCTATCTTTTAATTACAATTAGGAACTTGCATAGTAGCATTGACTGATTGTTGCTAGACCCATTCTGGGCTAGTAGGGATCGCCTCTATCCATAGAGGGGATTTACCTCTCCAACAGTTTCCTCGGAGAATGTGTTTAATCAGCTGATAGTCACACTGATCAGAATGAATTGCAAAGGAACAATCGCGCTGACCTGCCTCTAGCACTTGTTGTTAATTAGGCCATCGTGCCAATTCCTATAAGTGAAGATTAGGGCTAGACCCCAATCTTGGCCAGTGTGTTCTGCTCTTGTGTTTTTGACCTTGTGAGCCTTTTGACTATTTTTCTCCCTGATTAGAAAGCTACTTTTCGTTTGGTTTTTCTTGCTTGTAGGCTTGTCATCTTGCTGTTTGATTGATCGAGTCATTGAGTGGCCAGCGACACTAGGACATCTAGCTAGTCATCCATTCAGCAACTTGTGGACTCATTGAGTTCGGTTGTGGGTGTGTTTTCTCCTTGCATTTTTTCTAGTCCCTCTTACGACTCTGACCTCTTTTAGCACAAATTTGAAAATTTTTTGTTTATCAATTTGTCTTTTTCCAGCATAGATTACATTTTTGGTCTTGTGTTTGGCAAAGTGTTTTGTCGATTTGAATGAACTTATATTTTCATGATTTCATCTGCTTGAAGAGCTCATAGTCTCGAAATTTTTTTCATTGAAAGATTGTATGCGAAAGTTTGTTTTGTTGTTTCATGAGAAAGTGTGAAATTCTATCTTGTTGCATCATTATGATTCACATCGTTTAAAAACTAGAGTTGCATCAGCATTTGAAAAGGAAAAGAAATTTGTACATTTTGAAAGGACTAATAGATAAGTGCTTGTTAGGAATTTAGGAATTGGAATGCATTTTTCATTAGTTTATTTTTCAAAAAAGTGAAGTAGTGAAGAATCATTTTGCTTTCAGTTGCTTGATTGCTTGCATTTGATTGAGTAGTTTCTACCCTATTTAGTGTAGGAATTTCATCGAATTGAAAGGGTCTTGTCCCATTTAGTTGCATTTTAGGTTTTTCAAGTAGCATCGCTAAGACCTGAAAACTGAAACTTAACTCAAGATCAACTCTAAAATGAATTCATTTTACCTAATGCACATTTGACATTAACGATCACATCTAGAAGGTCTAGGCTAGAGATGTGTTCCGGCATCTGTAAACCTAGCAGGTGTCATTAGCTTTGGCATGAGACAGTGCTAGCATGGATTTGTGCTCCCTATACCATCGCGTATATAGTGAGATACCCCACTAGGCTACAACCCTTTTATCCTTAGGAAGCCGAGTCGACCACCTTGCAAACGTGATACACCGGACACAACATTCAGGGAGATTTACTGCTCGTACTTCTTGGTTCACCAGGAGGTATTATGCATTTCACGGTTGTCTGGTAATCCTATTTACCTAGATCATCTAGAGTAGTCATTTGATATTTTTGACTCATTAAAGTTAAAAGATCATCTGAGCACTTGTCCTTTCGAGCTTATTTCCAATTGAAAGTGATAGAGTCATCTTTGTTTCTTTCTCGAATCTTAAAAAATGAAAGAACATTAGTCTTTTATGCATCTTAAATAATTGATTGCCTATGATCCAACACATCCTGTTAGATTTTTGACCAAATCGTGAGTTCCCTTAAAAGGACATTTTTAAGCCTTGAAGTTATTTGTTATGTCAGCTAAGACAAGTTCATCGTGGCTTAACCATCTGGTTCACCCATTTCCTCTTCCTCTCCTTCATCTGAAATATTCTCTGAGGAGCCACTTCCTGAGTTATCAAAGCCATTTAAGGACCAAAATGTTGAACTCGTAATTGTTTTGAGTGTTCAACCATTATCATCTCGTCCTCCACCTACTTTTGATTTAGGGTCATCTACTGGTCTTGACCCGGAATCTCTAGATAATATTGTTTGAACTCCAGAGAACTCGTCAACCACTGACGGTCAGCTTGGACTGGTTATCTATCCTCCAAACCCTCTATTTGATGCTGTTGAGATATCACCACAATGCCCTTATAGTCCATATGATCAACCAGGTGTTCCTTTGGAACTATCCCCCAGTACACGTTCGGTTGTCCGTCATCATTTGTTTCCAGACATGGAACCCAAAGGCGATGCTCCAATCACTTCTTTAGACGAGTCTGAAGTCTCAACTCCACACACTATTGAGGGGGAAGATGTTGTAGTTCCCTCCCTAGGGTTTCCCTTATTCAGAAGGTATTCCCGTCAGCTTGCCACCTGACTATGTGTCTTTAGGGCACTTAGTTTTAGGCACACTTAGTGCCTCATCACTCTACCATAACTCTGTTTGGGCGTCAGGCTTACGTTAGGTTTATTCATCATGAACACGACCTCCCAACCAGTTGTTACTTCAGTCTTGGTGCAACCCACCGTCCCAAACATTCTTGTACCATTAATCCTAGTTACGCGTCAGTCGCAACCAACGGTTTCAAAGATTGTCTCTGCTAGTTCCTTTGTCCCGTTAGTCAGTGGCTAGATTGTGCCACCACCTCGGGGGAAGAACCTGAATGTCTTTATGGTGTCAGTGCCACTAATGTGAGCAGCTCACAAGATCACATGCTTGGTATAAGCCAGCCGTCTTCTGGTATTATTTATGACCTTGCTGACCCTACTAGATCAAGCAATGTCTAGTACCAACAGGTTCAGAATCGTGGTGGTCCATCTAGATCAAACAATGTTCAATATCAGCAGCCCTATGGGGCTCAGGTCCAATACCAAAATCCTTGCGTTCCATAGAGTTGTCAAGGATTGGTTAATCAACCTTACACCATCCTATTTGGGCAGTACATCTAGCTTGGCTACGACCAAATTCAGTTCGGTAATTTCCTGGGCACTGTTCAAGTACCCTTGCAACAGCAAGGACAACTTTTACGACAACCAGGGAAGCCTTTGTTACCGCAAGGGAAACCTTTGTTGCAGTAAGGGCTATCCATGCAACAACGAGGGAATATTATCTCGCAACAAGGTCACCTGCAACAAACGCAAGGTCAAACCTTCCAACAGTTGCAATAGGCTTGCAGTAGCAGATGCAATATGCTTTGTATACCTCTCAACCCATACCCTCGCAAGGCCAACCTCTACAAACCCAGGGACAAATTTTGCAACCGCAAGGTTAGCAAAACCAACACGGGGGCAAAAACAACCCTTGTATACCTATCAACAAGGGAAACCCTTGCAGGGACAGGTTCAAGGTCAAGTCCTGCAACAGTAGGTGCATAATCCTCTTGTCCAAGGCCAACAAGTTTAGAATCCTGTCAGCCAAGGGCACCAGGTATAGAATCCCTACATCTAAAGGCAACAAGTGTATCAACCTTATGCCTAAGGACTGTAGGTCCAGAACGCTCTTTTTTAGGGACAAGAGGACCAACAGCCCTATGTTCAAGGACAATAGGTCCCATACCCATATTTCCAAGGTCAACAAGCTC
Organism: Pinus tabuliformis; assembly: GCA_031772625.1. Taxonomy (NCBI): domain Eukaryota; kingdom Viridiplantae; phylum Streptophyta; class Pinopsida; order Pinales; family Pinaceae; genus Pinus; species Pinus tabuliformis. Next base: position 1,143,171,328 of record CM062815.1, read on the forward strand.
AGCAGCATTTTAACCCATACATTTCCTATTAGAAACCTGTGCATGGACAGTGTCAAAGTATTCATGGTCCGAATCCTCCCTTTGGTCAAGGTAATCCAAAATGGGGGTAGCCTTAGATTCCATATGGCCAAAATCCCCCACTGTGGGGTCAAAATGCTTACCAGCAGGGATGGGCTCCTCCTTATGGGCCTGCCTATCGACCTCCCATGCCTTTTAACACTCAATTACCTTTCTTGGCTACACTTGAATTGCAAGATGTATCGCGTCTTACAAATGATCCAATTCTTCATTTACCGTACTGGCCTCCAGTGTCGTCCAAGATACCAAGCGATTTCCCAAAGTTTGATGGAAAAGCAAAAGAAGATCCTCAGGTCTATGTGATGACATACAACCTCTAGTTCTTATCGAACTCATACATGGACGATTCCATTCGTCTTCATCTTTTCCAACAAATCCTCACAAGTTTTGTAGCAAAATGGTACATCAAGCTACCTCAAAGTACTTTTTATGACTTCAATTCATTAGCCATGGCCTTTCTCATGCATTTTCAACTCGTGGTTTGTTACGAAAAGTGTACCTATCTGCTCACATCGCTTAAGAAAGACATTGCGATGCATATCTCTGATCATATCCATGAATGGAGATAGAGACGTCGATTGATCAAGTTTGAGATAGTTGATTAGTTGCTCACCGAATGGTTTACCAAATCGTTCATAACCCTAATTTCTCGCGATATAGCCATGGGTGGATGCATCACTGAAGAGCAAGCCATCGCTCGTGCCGAGTACTTGGACCTCTCTATCTGGCACCTTATATGAATTATTATCCAATGCTCCATGACCATCATCTGATCCCGCGACATCGAAGTCACCCGATGTCCCTCCCGTTGATGGAGTTATTGGTTCAATATCCCAGACCCCTATCAAAACTTCTTCCAAACAGAAGTCAGTCTTGAATATTGTTCCCAACAGTTCATCTCAAAACCCTCCAAGCCCTGGTAACACCTCAGAGGTCCATGCTGTCCAATCTACCACAGTGGACAAATCCTAGAAAGAAAAAAAGAAAGGCAAAGTCAAAGCTAGAGTCGATGCCCCAAAACAAGGTCCTCCCAAATTTTCTGCTAGTGAATCTTCACAACGAAAACCTAGGTATCCTGCCTCATTTGTGAGGAGGATCACTATACTAAATATTGTACACGACGATCTGAAGTTAGTCATTTGCTCAAAGGGACCCCTATTGTCCTCAAAGAGCCTTTTCCATCTTAGCAGAATCAGATGGTAGACCAATCCCCATCTGCTTCCTCTATATCTCAAGTGTTCATGATGAGGATGCCCATTAGTGTGGCTACCTGATTGAATGATTATCAAACTCGGGCTCCCACAATAGGGAAAGAAAAAGAAGTTCCACCTTCTTCTTCTACCCGGGTTCTGGTCCTCTGCAAATCGAGTGCCCTAACCCTAATTCCACTCCACAGCCACCCACTCGAGGTGTGCTACGAAAATACTCATACAATCCCAATGCTCAAGCCGCTTAGCACTACATTATTGTTGAATATTTGGCTCAGGCACCATCAGCCATGTCGGCTCTCAAGGTACTCCAAAGCTACCCATCATAGTGGAAATCTTTGCTGTCAACTATCTAGGGCATTGATCCCACTGATTCTAATTTGATCTATTTCAATTTAGAGAGCCATGTTCTAAGACACCCTCATCAGATTACCTTTCTTATTTAGGTAATCATTAATGAAAAGACCATTCACCACACTATCATAGATAAAGGTGCTTCTACCTGCATCATGTCAACTGTGTATTGGAAGGCTATTAGTTCCGCTACATTGAACTAGTCTCCAAACACATTGAAAGCTTTTGATGGGCACGGTTCATGACCCTTTGGTGTCTTACCCAACCTTTTCATCACCCTGGAAGGCAAGGTAGTGCAAGTCGAAGTAAAGATTGTTGACGCTAATCTCAATTATAATCTTCTACTCGGCTGAAGTTGGACCCATGCCATGCATGCCGTAACATCCTCTTTGTTTCATGTGATCCATTTTCCCCATCAAGGGAGAATTGTCATCGTTGATCAGCTGTCTTTCTTTGCCTCTTCCTCATTTGATGGCAACGTCTCGTATTGCGAGCACTTTAGTGCTCCCTTTGAGAGTGTGGGGGCAGGTCTATTCAAGGATTCTACCTTAATGGGGATTTTTCCACTCCCACCTCCTCATGTTGCCTCCATCAACATGATCTCAGTCAAATTTGATCCTTGGGTCATACCTGCACTAGATTTTATTGATGCTTGAGGCGACATCATGCCGCTTAGTCTTGTCGAAGTCAATTACGTGGAAATTGTTTCAGCTGCAAACTCTGCATCCTTGGATTATCATATCTCAAAGACCTTTCTCAAGATGTATTCTTAATCCCCCTGGCTTGGCACTTTGGAATCATCCAATCCCTTAGCTGAGACCTTCCCCACCGATGAAGGTATCATGGAAATCATGTCTCTTGAGGAATTACCATGGATCGATACCCATCATTGCTCCTCGTTCCCGCGTCACTCGACAGTCATGTCTACCTCTTTTGAAGAGTCCTCTTCTCCATTTCCACCAGTGACTGTTACTCATGAAGTATGGCTAGCAGGAAATTTGGGTAATATTAAATAGATGATGCCAATTGACATTTCTATCAAACATGGTGTCATTGAACACGTTCATTTCAGGGTATATTTTTCTCTAGATGAGATCAAGACATATACTCATCTTTTTTAGGAATTCCATGATGTGTTTGGGTGGTCTTAGAAAGAAATTCCTGGCATTGATCCTAGCATCGTGGTGCATGAAATACCAACGTATCTGGATGCGAAACTTGTTCACCAACGGATTCGTTTAGTGCACCCTAGAAAGGCTGTTGCTATTGAGGGTGAAGTCGAAAAGCTTCTCAAAGATGGATTCATTTATCCCATTCTCCTTACAGACTGGGTGTCCAATATCATCCCGGTGAATAAAAAACAAGGCATGATCCGTGTTTGCATGGATTATCAAGATCTTAATCGTGCCTATCCTAAAGACAACTATCCTACTCCCTTCATTGATCAAATGATTAATAAATGTGCTGGGAGTGAGGTCTTTTCCTCTATAGATGGTTTTTTCTAGTTACAACCAAATCAATATCGCACTGGTTGACCAATAGAAGACAACCTTTATCTACCCATGGGGTACGTTCGCATACAAGAAGCTCCCTTTCGGCCTAAAAAACATTGGGGCCACATTTCAATGGGCAATGTCCTATGCATTTCATGATATTCGCAACATTGTCCAACATTACTTGGATGACCTTCCTGCCCATTCTCGTAAGTGACAAGATCACCCAAACCACCTTCGATAGATTTTTCTGTGCTGCAGGCACTATAACATCCGGTTAAATCCACACAAATGTGTTTTCTGCATGGAATCAGGATGACTCCTCAGCTTCATCGTTTCCAAGGATGTGATTCCTTTGGATCTGCTAAAAGTCGAGGCCATTATAAACTTACCCCTCCATCTTCACTGCACCAACTCCAGAGCCTCCAGGGAAAGGCCAATTTTCTTCGTCATTTTATACCAAACTACACCGGGCTTGCTACAGGATTTACCCAGTTGCTCAAACAAGGAGCACCCTTTGCATGGGAAGAGATAGCCCGAAAATCTTTCGATGATCTTAAGGTTGTCCTCATAAATTCTCCTCTGTTGCATCCACCAGACTATTATCGAGATTACTTCCTTTACCTAGCCACAAACCCTAGCACCATAGCTATGGTCTTAGTTCAAGACGACGATGAAGGAACTGAACACGTGATCTACTACTTGAGTCAGAATCTCCTCGACACTGAAACATGTTATGCACATGTTGAGAAGTTGGCTTTGGTTGCCGTCCAGGCTATTCAATGTTTTCGACATTATATTCTCTTACGAATGACTATAGTGATTTTTGAATGCAACCCTATGACCTACATCCTGACTCGTCAATGGCTAGGGGGAAAGTATTCTAAATGGATTGTTATCCTGCAAGAATTCAATTTGGTCTTCACTACAACCAAATCTAAGAAGTCACTTGTTTTCGCAGAATTGATCTGTTCCCTTCCCTCCAAAGCTCTCCCTACTGGTGCAGATGAAAAACTCCCATATGAGACCCTTTTCCTAATTAGCACCCTTGATCCATGGTATGGTGATATCATCATGTATCTCCAAACCTCCACATTTCAGTCTGCGTTGACCAAAGATGATCATCAAAGGATTCAACATCATTCTCAACCCTACCGCATTATTGGTGATATTTTATACCAGGTCGGTGTCAATTTTGTTCTTCGTCGATGCCTCACGATTGAGGAAGCTGAAAGAGTTCTCAATGATTTTCAAACCGGGGCATGTGGTGGTCATATGTCTGGTTATGCTACAACTCAGAAAATCCTTCGTGCTGGTTATTTCTAGTTTTCCATCTTCAAAGACTGCATTCTTGCTGTCCACAAGTGTCACGAATGCCAAATATACCAATGCAAGATGCGCGCCCCACTCGGTCACCTACACCCCATCATTACCGTTGGTCCCTTTGGAAAATGGGGTATCGATTATATGACATATAACCCTCGTTCTGCCAAGGGGCATCACTACATTATCGTTGTTGTGTATTAAATCACCAAATGGGCCAAAGCAATGCCTACATATTCAGCAGATGGTAAGACAATAACTCAATTCCTTTTTAACCATGTTATTTCCAGGTTCAGCATATCCCAAGCCATTGACATAGATCATCGCTCCCATTTCAGAGATTACATGATGGCAGAACTGACATCTGCATTGGGCTTGTGCCACGATGACTTGACCCCATATTACGCTAAGGCCAACAGCGAAGCTGAATCCTTGAACAAAGTTTTTGTCACCATGCTTCAGTGTACTATTGGGATGCACAAGTCAAATTGGCATCTCAGGCATTTTTCAGCTCTGTGGACCTATCGAACTTCAACCAAAGATGCCACTGGTTTCACACCATTCCAGCTGGTCTATGGTCTAGAAGCAACATTGCTGATCGAATGTGAGATTCCTTCACTTAAATTAGTTGTTGAACTCCTCCCTGAAACATCACCTCAAGAGGAACACCTCTTATATTGAGAACGACTAGAGGAGACTTGCCATCTTGTTGCGTTGGTCATCGAAGCACAGAAGAAATGGGTCAAGTCCCATTTCGACCAGTTAGTCTCCCCTCACGCTTTCTCTGATGGTGATTTGATCTTGCTATATGACCAAGCTAATGATAAGCTAGGGGAAAGCAAGTTCAAACCTATGTGGCACATGTCCTATATTGTAAAATGTGTTTTGCAGAAAGGAGCCTATGAACTTATTGATTATGAAGAAAATCTTCTCGATAAGCCCTGAAATGGGTTTTACCCCAAAAAGTACTATGCTTAGGTCAACTTGCATGGTTACTTATGTACATTAGTGTGTGATTCATTTCTGTACTTCATGGTTTTGTGTGAAAATTTTCAAACAACCCTCCTGTTTACTATGCTTTTCATGCTTTGCAGATATCTGCAGCTCCTCATGTCGGTTTCACCAATGGTGCTTGCTGAAGTACCCGAAATCTATCATCCATGGCATGGGATATCTACAACCCTAATGATGAGTTGTGTTAGCCTCCTATTACAATAGGTTTCATATTTCATGATTGACAGTGGAAATGCCAAATATGTCATCTTTTCATGCTGCAAAGTTCCATATTTCCATTAAGTTCCATTTTTGAAGAATCATACCATTTTTGAAAAGTTTTACAGTTAAGGGAAGGCCAAACAGCTTAATCTTGGCTTCCCCAGGTTTAAATTGCTTGTTTTAGAAAATAGAGAATAATATCTATTCAAACTGTTTAATCTTGGCAGATCATTAGATAGGTAGAGAAACAAGGCTGCTCAACAGCTTAATCTGAGCCCCGGAAGGCATAAGGATTGATTTAGATAGGAGGATAGCCAAAAGAAAAGATGAAAAGCTGGGTTTGCTAGTCTAAGTGCACCCAAACAAAAAGAAGAAAAAATGTTAGGTAAGTAGGCCGGGTAGGCAGTTTTGAGGTTACAGAATGAAGAATTGTGATCAATTTTGTGTTTCAAAGTGTTAATTTACTTCAGATCACGTGTAAAGACATATCCCCTTGGAGCAGCTCAAGCGAGGCATGACTAACTTCCCCTTCTTCCTTTTCCCCAAATCATTCATTAATTTCCCCTAAAAAGATGTTAAGATCTACTTAATATCTCAAAATTCATCATATTCCATAAACATTTTCCTAAGTAAAGATCTGCTTTACTTAGGAGTGCTCATATTTCTTCTATAAACTCCTATTTCCCCTTTGTAGCCTAAGATTTCTATCCTTAGCGCTTTCTGATCAAAATTCACATTAACTTCTAACTTACTATGTAAATCCCTATCTATTTCCCCTTCCCCTACTAAAATATGTTAAATATCCCCCTTATATACATATCCCCTCCTTTGGTTGAAATATAACCATAAGTATTGCTTGGGAATTACTAAGTTTGCCTGAAACTTAGTAAGAACCCTCATTTTGCTCATCTAGCCCTCTTTCCATGCTTCAGACCCCTTCCGATGCATTAAAAATCCTTCAAAGGCATTCAAAACCCCCTTCGAGTTCATAAAACCCCTCTCCGATCAAGGGAATCTCCCTCTGATCGCATTGACCCTCTTCCGATTGAATAATTCCTCCTCCGATGAGCTTTCCTCCCCTCCGACGCGATATCATTGTCGGAGGTCGCAACATTCAATTATCGGCCCCCTTTAACATTCCCCCAATATCATTCCACCGATGCGATATCGCTATCGCATCCGAAGCGATATCGCGATACAGCGATCACCCTATCCACCGTCCAATTAACCCTCCGCATCAACGGCTCAGATTATATCGCAACCGCTCACACATAATGGTTCATACCCCTGTTCCCCACCGACGTGATATGCCGATCGCTCGGCAGCCGTCCGATCTACCCGCGCTAGATCCAACGGCCCAGATTTAATTTCTGCTACAGTGTCGCTCTCGCTCCATTTTTCATCGATTTTTTGTGTAAAGTGATTTTTCGCTTTATATAGGGAAAAGGGCATTTCTCCGTGATTTTTGTTCGGCGCCCGTGCACACTCCTTCTCCAAGGGAAGCTGGATCATTCTCCATCAATTTTGGATCGCTCCACCACAGATTGGCTCTAAACAACATGGTTTTTTCCTCAGCAGGCCATCAACGTCCATTCCTCCTCTTTTTGCAATATTTTTTCAGTTTTGGCAATATTTTGATCGGTCAAGCACTGATACTCATCCAAAGCCCACAGAGGTGCCACCACAGCTATTTTTTGCCCTAAAGTGGCAGAAAAGGGGTAATTTGACAGTTAAAGTTTATCAGTGGAGGGAAAAGGCCCCGATTGAGTGTTAAAGTGTATCAGAGTTGTGGCAAAGAGTATCAGATGAAAGAATCAGTGGAAAACTTTAATATTGAAGTAGATGAGCAATAAAGAGCCCCAGCAAAGTCAAAGAATATCAATGATGGAATTTAAAGCCATTAAGGATCACCAAATCAAAGTTAATGCACATAAGGCCACCTAAGGGCAACACTGCAGAAACCAAAGCACAGTTATGGCCAAATGAACAACACATAGCTCAAAGGACATTATATTAACTCATTTTTGAGGCAGCTGCCCCAGCGCGGTAGTTAGATAGATCTTTTGTGCATTTATTTCAGGATAAGTTAGATTAAAGACACTTATTCCCTCAGATCTGTTTAAGATCTGCTGATTGTAGATATTTTGTGAATATTTTCTCTATATAAACCACCCCGTTCATTGTTTAAAGGGTTGGTTGGTTGATAACTCCTCTCAAGACTTGCTCTGTATTCTTTGAGAGCCTCTATAATCAAAGATCACTGGAAAGTTTGGATGGTGAACTATCTGTTGTGTTTTTAAGGGCTGAAGAGTGAACTACGGAATTCTAATGCTTCTACATGGCTCAATAAGTCTTTCTTGCCTCTGTTTTCATTTTATATGTGTTTATATCACCATTGTGTCATGATCTAAGTAACAAAAAAGAAGAATATCTTAGAATTTGCTCAGCAACACTCTATGCTCAATTCCTGTTATTTCTCCATGTTTTCCTCAGAAATAGTTATGAATATGCATACTTGAATGATCATGTTTACGCTATTTCTCTCATTTATGAATGATTGTTTAGGAATCCTTGATTGCTCCTAGATAAAGTTCATTCGCCCTCCGTCTGCTAGCTGATGAAAGATTCTTAGTTGCCTTTCATCTCTGACCTTCATTCCATCTTTTTTACAACTTGATATTGTTCCATGTGTAGCTATCCTGCTCTGTATTCCTCTTGTGACCAAGAAAACACACCAGCAGCCCTTATCCTTGACTCCATGCCCAATGGTTTGAACTTCTCACACTTTGCAGTCCAACTCCATTTGAAAAGCATCATCCTTCCCACCAAAACTCAAAACAAAACCCATGTACACCATAACTAGCCTAAAATCATATCAAAACAAAGCTAAATTATAAAGAGAGAGCCCTCTTTGATTGCAAGTAGGCTAGAACCTATAATCCAAAGATTGGTTTATGGTTACCTCGGCCGTATCCCTTAAGGAGCCAAGGGACAACCTGAGTGATAACATCATTGGCGACTCCACTGGGGAGCAATCTTCAGAAAATTCCAAAAAACAAGTTAGAAGCTGGCTCCCAAGAAGAAATCTCGCTATACCAGGTCAAACCCAGACCCAAATCCCCCAGCTGCTGTTGAAAATCCTAATTTAATCTCAAGGAACCTCAGGAAGCTAGAGCGAGGAGAAGATTTTGCTGATTATAGTCCTGAAACAGTTCAGCCAAGCTGTGTTCCAACCCCTGTCAAAGTTTTATTTCGTTCAGCCCCCACTTCACCTAGTTCATCATCCACCTCTCAAAGCACCTCCTCCACTCCTCCATTCATTGCAAATACTAATCTCATTACCACTGTTATTACTGCTATTCTAGTCATTCCATTTATCCCTACTGTTCCACTTATACCAGTAAATATGGCTAATAGATATGCACCCTTACAGTTTCCTGCAAATCCAGGGGCTATGCCTCAGGATTACCAAACCAAAATCACATATTTTGATGGTACTGGTTCTAACACTGCTCTGCAACATACCAAGAAAATGCAGGACTATTTTGAGAATTATGAAATAGATGATGATCATGTAAGAATGAAGATTTTTGTCCAAAGTCTCACAGGTGATGTAAGGCCCTGGTTTAGAGCTCTCCCTGCAAATTCCATAGCTAACCTCGAGGCCCTTTACCAAACATTTCTCAATAGATGGGAGAAAAAGAGAGATCCACTGCACATTCTATCTGAGTATGATACTATCAAAAGAGGCCCTCAAGAAATTGTCTTAGACTACTGTGCTAGGTTCAGCAATATTTACAATGCTATTCCACAGAACCTTAGACCTCCACCTGATCTTGCTTTATACAAATTCCCTGATGGATTTGATTTTGACATGGCATATCAATTGAGGGAAAGAGCCCCTCAAAGCTTAGCAGACATGCAGAATGCAACTGTTAGTGTGGAGGCAAATCTGATTGCCAAGCGAAATAGAGCAAGAGCCGAGTGAAGAACTACCTTTAAAGAAGAACCTTCAGCTATTGAACAAAAATTGGATGCAATCAGCAATACCGTGCACAGTATTGGAGATAGAATGGGAACTATTGAAAGAAAAACATCATGGGAAGGACAACAAGTTAATACTATCAGAAACCCAAATTTTAGAAAAAACCAAAATCCAAATGTTGGAAGGGTTGGCCGAGACCAGGATATTAGACCCCCCTTTCAAGAAAACTATGCTGAAGCATCAACATCTAGTGAGCCAATAGAGGACTCTCATATCAACTTGATGGGTTTAAAGGGTGAACAACAAGTTTTCCTAACCAAGGAAGACCAAGATGACCATGATATAAATCAATTTCAGACTAGATCCGGAGAGTCATTTGACTTCAAAGAAGGCTATGATTCAGCAGTTTATGAGGTGCACAAACAATACAAATTGAGGACCAGAACCATAGATGTGCCTGAAACTACCAAAACGAATGATAGTAGACAGCCTAAGAAGATAAAGGACAAAGCTGTTCTCACAAAACCTGCTGATAAAACAAACCCAAAAGAAGTAACTGTAGAGGATATAACAGATATATTAGATGTTCAAGCTTCTAATAACCAGCCTTTTGTATCCTCTTCCTCAAAAGACAATGTAAACAACACTCCTGAAAGCATTCCCAAAACAGAAAAATCTCAAGAAATCACTGAAAATCAAGAGAAAATAGCTGAAAGTGCAATTGAAAAAGGAAAATCTGCCAGTCACAATACTAAAACTCAATTAGAGAAACCCTTCGATTTAGAGGCAGAAATTGGTAAACTAAAGATATATATTCCTCTCTCTGAGCTTGCTAAACATGATGTATATAGACAACAAATCAAAAGATCGCTGCAAATGCCAGAGAACAGGAATGATGTTAATGTCTTAGATGATCAACCTAAATTACTTTTTGGTGCTGAAGTCGATGGAAAAATAGCACATGGAGCTGTTCCACCCTTTTATGTCAGTTTACACATACATAATAAAGTGTTACACAATGCCATGTTTGATTCAGGCGCCTCATACAACCTAATGCCCAAAGCTGTAATGGAGAAGCTAAACCTAGATGTCACTAGACCATACAAAGATTTGTTCTCATTTGATTCTAGTCAAGTCAAGCGTTTAGGCTTAATCAAAGACTTATGTGTGTCTTTAGTCCAATATCCCAACAAAACAATCTTAATGGATGTGGTGGTTGCTGACATTCCACCAAAGTATGGCATGCTCTTATCAAGATCTTGGGGAGCAAAACTCCAAGGATCTCTCCAATTAGACCTCTCTTATGCCACTATATCAGTCTTTGGGCAACCAAAGAGACTGTATAGGGAAAAACTTATGAAATATGTGGTAAGTAGTGAGGAAAAGCCCCAAAACTTTCCCATTTACTCAATCCATTCTGATATGGACTCATTTATCTTGTTTAATGATGAAACAAGTCCTCCAACTAATGATAAGCCTTTGGCTTTAGAGCAAGAAGGATGCATGAATGAGGAATCGGTTGCCCATACCCATCAAACTGTCAAAACAATCAATGCAACCAGCACACAAGAAGAACCTCCCGAAACAGAAAATTCATATCTGCCCACTCCTAAAATGGTTGAAAATCTCAATACTAGTCAGGACCAAGAAATCCTATGGTATTTGGAGTTTGATGGTTCAGTGAATAAGCTAGGAGCAGGGGCAGGAGTATGGATCCATAATACACAAAACAATCATGCAGAGGGTCATGCTTATAGATTAAACTTCAGATGTACTAATAACATGGCAGAGTATGAAGCCCTCCTTTTAGGCCTTAAACTCATCAAATCTCTAGGAGCTGCAAAAGTTTCCGTTCTAGGTGACTCCAATTTGATCATTCAACAGATGAAAGGTAACTTTGTTACTAATGATAATAGGCTAAGGGCTTATAGGTCTACTGCCACAGAAATCCTCAATTCCTTCACCGAATCCAAGCTTGCCAAAATTCCAAGAAGCCATAATCTCCACGCACACAGCCTAGCAACTTTTGCTAGCACTTGAAAATTGCCATTCGAGCCCAATCACCACTTCACTGCCGAAATAAAGCACAGGCCTGCAGTCCCAAACAATGTCAAAGACTGGAAAGTCTTTGAAAATGATGCACAGATCAACAATTTCTTGACTTTGCAGCAGAATTTTTCAAGTTTAAAGATTGATACAAATGCCATAGATGACCCACAACAGCAAATGAGCCAAAATGAGAAAACTATAACAGCTGAAGCAGCAAATCAAATGCTGCGCCCAACCATTTTTGATGACAAGAACATAGAAGAGTTGAAACAAATGAATTTGGATGAAATAGCTGAGGCAGAGGCTGAAGTTATTGAACTGAAAGACAATTTCCTACCCACAGGCTTGACTCCCTTAGAAGACGTATTCGATTCAAATGATATCCCCAAAAGGCCAAAGATGCAATCCTTAAATGCTACAATTGAAGACTGCAATATTGGGACAGCTGAAAAGCCCAAAATGATAAAATTGTCTAGATCTTTGCCTCCCGATAAAGAGCCAAAGTATGTTGACCTGTTTAAAGAGTTCCAAGATGTATTTGCATGGAGTTATGAGGACCTCAAGTCCTATGATACTTCAGTCATTCAACATACCATTCCTTTGAAACCAAATCAAAAGCCTTTCAAACAGAAATTAAGGAGAATCAATCCTGTGCTTCTCCCCTTGATTGAGAAAGAAGTAAAGAGAATGTTTGAGGCTGGAATTATAGCACCAATCAGATTTTCAGAATGGGTATCCAACTTAGTGCCCACAAGGAAGAAAACATGTGAGATTAGATTGTGTGTTGACTTAAGAAATTTGAACCAAGTCTCTCTTAAAGACCACTACCCATTGCCAAAAATGGACCATATTTTACAAAGAGTAGTGGGGTCTTCTAGGATTTCATTGCTTGATGGCTTTTCAGGATTTAATCAGATATTAGTTCACCCGGATGATCAAGACAAAACTGCATTTACAACACCGTGGGGAACCTTTAAATATGTCAAAATGCCTTTCGGACTCAAGAATGCAGGGGCTACTTTTCAAAGAGCAATGGTCATTGCCTTTGCCAAAGAAATCCATGATTTCTTAGTAGTCTACCTTGATGACCCTACTCCATTCTCAAAATCAGACCAAGAACATCTAAAGCATCTGAGGCAAGTATTCCTAACTTGTAGGAAATATGGCATTTCCTTAAACCCCAAGAAGTCTCTCTTCGGCCTAGAAGAAGGCAAATTGTTGGGCCATATTATCTCAAAATATGGAATTAGAATCAATCCGGAAAGGATTCAAGCCATCTCCAAATCCCCTATCCAAGAAACATCAAAGAGTTGCAAGCATTCCTAGAAAAGATCAATTTCCTAAAGAGATTCATCCCAAACTTGGTTGAGTTAATAAGAATGCTAAATAACATGTTAGAGAAGGATTCCAAGGTAAAATGGACTTTAGAGGCCAAGCAAGCCTTTGAGGGCATAAAATCTGCATTAACCTAGGCTCCAGTCCTCACAAGCCCTCAATTTGATAAGGATTTCATCATTTTTTCATTTGCATCTGAACATTCCATAGCTGATGTCCTGTTGCAAAAGGATGGTCAGGGATCTGAAAAGCCCATTGCTTTCTTTAGCCGAGCCCTTAGAGATGCGCCCTTGAAATATCAAATCATGGAGAAACAAGCATATTCCCTTGTAAAGGCTATCAAAGATTTCAGAGTTTACATTTTATACTCTCATGTGATTGCTTATGTCCCAAACTCTGTTGTAAAAGACATATTAACTCAAGAAGGAATTGAGGGAAAAAGAGGTAAATGGATTGCCAATATCCTTGAGTATGACATTGAGATAAAACCCACTAAACTGATAAAGGGACAAGGTTTAGCCAAACTGATGTCCGAAACAAATTTCCAAGCCTTAGACATAAATGAACTGGACAACGAACAGGAGCTGGCGACTCCACAGATCAGTGAAGATTTTTTGCAATCCCCATGGTATGCTGATATTTGTTTTATATTGTTAAACCTGTTTGCTCCCCTAGGGTTGTCTAGAACCAAAAAGAGATTTTTAAAGATGAAAGCATCAAAGTTTTGTGTCTTATATAGTGCCCTGTTTTGGAAAACTCATGAAGGAATATTGCTTAACTGTTTAACTTTAAATGAAACTGATAGTGTCGTGAAAGAATTCCATGCAGGGGACTATGGAGGGCATTTATATTGGAAGTCCAATGCTGACAAGATATTAAGGGCTCGTTTCTATTGGCCCTCTTTGTTTGCAGATGTCAAAAAGTTTGCTGTTTCATGCCACAAATGCCAAATCTTTGAAGGAAAAAGAAAGCTTCTGCCCTTGCCCCTTAAGCCCATTTCAATCGAGAAGCCTTTTCAACAATGGGGTCTTGACTTCATTGGAGAAATCCATCCATCCTCTTCTAGCCAGCACAAGTGGATTTTAACAGCCACAGATTACTTTACCAAGTGGATTGAAGCCATCCCATGTAGGCAAGCCAATGACTCCACCATTATCCAATTCCTTGAAACCAACATTCTGTCCAGATTTGGCTGCCCTGAAAAGATCATTACAGACAACGCTACTGCCTTTAAATCCAAGAAAATGATCAGTTTTTGCCATAAATTTCACATTACCTTAGGCCACTCCACAGCCTATTACCCTCAAGGAAATGGCCTGGCCGAATCATCTAATAAGAGCCTCATTAATATCATCAAGAAGATCCTGGAGGAAAACAAAAAGAACTGGCACAAGAAGCTTGTAAATGCCCTATGGGCAGATAGATTGACAACCAAGAGATCCATTGGAATGAGCCCATATGAATTAGTCTATGGAATGGAGGCAAAGTTCCCTTCATCTTTGGGAATCCCTGTTATCAAGCTGCTGCAAGAGATTCAAGCTGAGCCAAATGATATACAAAGGAGAATAAACCAAACCATTCATTTGCAGCAGACAAGGGAGCAAGTGTATAACAGAGCTCATATTTTACAAGAGAAGCTGAAGAAAATGTTTGATAAAAGAGCAAAGGCCGAATATTTCTACATAGGCAACAAAGTGCTAAGGTGGGATTCAAGGAGAGAGGACAAAGGAAAGCATGGCAAATTCGATTTCCTGTGGAAAGGGCCATATGTTATTCAAGTTGTGCAAGGCAACAATACATATTTTCTCAAGAGCTTGGATGGCACAGAAGCTGAAGAAGGCCCTGTCAATGGCCGAATGCTAAAGCACTATCACGATCCCTTTTGATGTACATAATGTAGCTGTATATTATTTTTGTACATTATTATTTGTATTTTCAGCATTTTCATTTACATCAGTCCGATAAGGGAATAACACAACAAATTTTGAAGAAAGGATCAAAGAAAATGCACCATTCTGATCTCTGTTTTGAAAATTATCTTAAAGAAGTGCTCAGGTAGATTTGAATATGTTTACAAAGCACCCAAAAGGCGAGAAGCAGAGCTGTAATTTTTCTGAAATTTAGCTCAAAAGGGGTACTGCATATCAGCTTATAGCAACTCAGTCAATAGCATCAAGGGAAGGAGATTTTCAGATTACAACAACAGTTGAAGATCAAGGCATTTTGACCTGCTGTTCTTGGCTTTTCATCTGGAAAATCCATCCCCAAGTGGAGCCACTGTTAGCCTCCTATTACAATAGGTTTCATATTTCATGATTGACAGTGGAAATGCCAAATATGTCATCTTTTCATGCTGCAAAGTTCCATATTTCCATTAAGTTCCATTTTTGAAGAATCATACCATTTTTGAAGAGTTTTACAGTTAAGGGAAGCCCAAACAGCTTAATCTTGGCTTCCCTAGGTTTAAATTGCTTGTTTTAGAAAATAGAGAATAATATCTGTCCAAACTGTTTAATCTTGGCAGATCATTAGATAGGTAGAGAAACAAGGGTGCTCAACAGCTTAATCTGAGCCCCGGAAGGCATAAAGATCGATTTAGATAGGAGGATAGTCAAAGGAAAAGATGAAAATCTGGGTTTGCTAGTCTAAGTGCACCCAAACAAAAAGAAGAAAAAATGCTAGGTAAGTAGGCCGGGTAGGCAGTTTTGAGGTTATAGAATGAAGAATTGTGATCAATTTTGTGTTTCAAAGTGTTAATTTACTTCAGATCACATGTATAAAGACATATCCCCTTGGAGCAGCTCAAGCGAGGCATGACTAACTTCCCCTTCTTCCTTTTCCCCAAATCATTCACTAATTTCCCCTAAAAAGATGTTAAGATCTGCTTAATATCTCAAAAATTCATCATATTCCATAAACATTTGCCTAAGTAAAGATCTGCTTTACTTAGGAGTGCTCATATTTCTTCTATAAACTCCTATTTCCCCTTTGTAGCCTAAGATTTCTATCCTTAGCGCTTTCTGATCAAAATTCACATTAACTTCTAACTTACTATGTAAATCCCTATCTATTTCCCCTTCCCCTACTAAAATATGTTAAATATCCCCCTTATATACATATCCCCTCCTTTGGTTGAAATATAACCATAAGTATTGTTTGGGAGTTACTACATTTTCCTGAAATTTAGTAAGAACCCTCATTTTGCTCATCTAGCCCTCTTTCCATGCTTCGGACCCCTTCCGATGCATTAAAAATCCTTCAAAGGCATTCAAAACACCCTTCGAGTTCATAAAACCCCTCTCCGATCAAGGGAATCTCCCTCCGATCACATTGACCCTCTTCCGATTGAATAATTCCTCCTCTGATGAGCATTCCTCCCCTTTGACGCGATATCGCTGTCGGAGGTCGCAGCATTCAATTATCGGCCCCCTTTAACATTCCCCCGATATCATTCCGCCGATGCGATATCGCTATTGCATCCGAACGATATCGCGATATAGCGATCACCCTATCCACCGTCCGATTAACCCTCCACATCAACGGCTCAGATTATATCGCAACCGCTCACATATAATGGTTCATACTCTTGTTCCCCGCCGACGCGATATGCCGATCACTCGACAGCCGTCCGATCTGCCCACGCTAGATCCAACGGCCCGTATTTAATTTCCGCTACAGTGTCACTGCCGCTCCATTTTTCATCGATTTTTCTGTGTAAAGTGATTTTTCGCTTTATATATGGAAAAGGGAATTTCTCCGTGATTTTTGTTCGGCGCCTGCGTGTGCTCCTTCTCCAAGGGAAGCTGGATCATTCTGCATCAATTTTGGATCGCTCCACCATAGATTGGCTCTAAACAGTAGGGTTTTTTCCTGAGCAGGCCATCACCGTCCATTCCTCCTCTTTTTGCAATATTTTTTCAGTTTTGGCAATATTTTGATCGGTCAAGCACCGATACTCATCCAAAGCCCACAAAGGTGCCACCACAACTATTTTTTTCCCTAAAGTGGCAGAAAAGGGGTGATTGGATAGTTAAGTGTATCAGTGGAGAGAAAAGGCCATGATTCAGTGTTAAAGTGTATCAGAGTTGCGGCAAAGAGTATCAGATTAAAGAATATCAGTGGAAAACTTTAATATTGAAGCAGATGAGCAATAAAGAGCCCCAACAAAGTCAAAGAATATCAGTGATGGAATTTAAAGCCATTAAGGCTCACCAGATCAAAGTTAATGCACATAAGGCCACCTAAGGGCAGCGCTGCAGAAACCGAAGCACAGTTATGGCCAAATGAACAACACATAGCTCAAAGAACATCATATTAACTCATTTTTGAGGCAGCTGCCCCAGCGCAACAGTTAGATAGATCTTTTGTGCATTTATTTCAGGATAAGTTAGATTAAAGACACTTATTCCCTCAAATCTGTTTAAGATCTGCTGATTGTAGATATTTTGTGAATATTTTCTCTATATAAACCACCCCGTTCATTGTTTAAAGGGTTAGTTGGTTGATAACTCCTCTCGAGACTTTCTCTGTATTCTTTGAGAGCCTCTATAATCAAAGATCGCTGGAAAGTTTGGATGGTGAACTGTCTGTTGTGCTTTTAAGGGCTGAAGAGTGAACTACGGAATTCTAATGCTTCTACATGGCTCAATAAGTCTTTCTTGCCTCTGTTTTCATTTTATATGTGTTTATATCACCATTGTGTCATGATCTAAGTAACAGAAAAGAAGAATAGCTTAGAATTTCCTCAGCAACACTCTATGCTCAATTCCTGTTATTTCTCCATGTTTTCCTCAGAAATAGTTATGAATATGCATACTTGAATGATCATGTTTACGCTGTTTCTCTCATTTATGAATGATTGTTTAGGAATCCTTCACTGCTCCTAGATAAAGTTCATTCGCCCTCCTTCTACTAGCTGATGAAAGATTCTTAGTTGCCTTTCATCTCTGACCTTCATTCCATGTTTTTTACAGCTTGATATTATTCCATGTGTAGCTATCCTGCTCTGTATTCCTCTTGTGACGAAGAAAACACACCAGCAACCCTTATCCTTGACTCCATGCCCAATGGTTTGAACTTCTCATACTTTGCAGCCCAACTCTGTTTGAAAAGCATCATCCTTCCCACCAAAACTCAAAACAAAACCCATGTACACCATAACTAGCCTAAAATCATATCAAAACAAAACCCATGTACACCATAACTAGCCTACAATCATATGAAAACAAAGCTAAATTATAAAGAGAGAGCCCTCTTTGATTGCAGGTAGGCTAGAACCTGTAATCCAAAGATTGGTTTGTGGTTACCCCGGCCGTATCCCTTAAGGAGCCAAGGGACAACCTGAGTGATAACAAGTTGATTGACCTTAAATGTATCTTCCTAGTTCGTACAACCAACAACATTTTTGAATACATTGCAGTCATCGAACTGTTATTAGAAGCCATCACTCTGGGCATCTTAGAATTGGTTGTCAACCTGGATTCACATCTTGTCGTCCATCAACTCAACAGGAAATATTCCATTAGGAACCCTCAAATATTATGAATATATCTCTGTATCCATCTATTAGAAAGATATTTCGATTATATTACATATCATCATATTCCTAGATGCATGAATACATTAGCTAATTATGTGTTGGATAGAAATTTTTGAAACATGTAAAAGATAAGGCAAACCATTTGTACCATAATAGATAGGAAAATATAACATATATACATATTTGAGAATTTTTTATACATCAAAACCCCAAAAAAATAATATGTATGTCCATAATAACATCGACGGCTCATAGGCCTCACACATCCGTGGCACGAAGGCCTCAAAAAATATGTGAGTACTTGACCTAATAACTACGTAGCATGGTGGTCATGATAGCATGAGACGTCTTGTACTACGTGACTCAGCAATCGGTAGATCCAATCTGAGACTCCCACTGTGTGCCTCTAGTACCTCCGAGGTATATCTCCTATCCGAACATACTTAGGGATACCATGAGTCAACCCCTCGAGGTTCCTCACAATATCCTCCTCGTTATCACTCCTTTCCTGATAAGGGGAAACATCATCAATAGGATGGGGATAACACCTGGCTATTGGGGACATCCCAACTATCCGCTCTGGTCCAACATTTGCATACACAAGAGATATGTTATAAGCACGCATATACTAAAAACAATTAAAAAAAAACATCAAAACCAAATTTTGTTTGGTTTTTACCTTCGTCGTCAAAGTCCTCCCCATCTGGCAAAGGCATATTCGGGTCTCCACGGAAATCAGTTCCGTTGTACAGCTAGTCCTCCATGATGATTTTTTGTTGTCGTAGCCACGAAAATAATGCTGGTCAGTAGGACATCTGCTGACCCCCAATGATCCTAGGAAACAAATGACTCTAGCGGGCCATCCGCGGATCACGTGGCGTAGGAGGATTAACCTCAGTCAACTGATATTGGAACAATGGCACTCATTCCAGGAAAAAGGTCATGAGTACTGATCTGAAGCCAAATTGCTTTAAATTTCCCGCCTTCGCCTTTGACAACAAGTGCTTGATATTCATCTTCATAGCGTCTGCCCAGTAGAATATATTAGGAGATGTGTAGTTAGTAGCGTAAAGGAACTAAGACTTATTAGTCTCATGTTCCACCTGGGACCCCTCCACTCTGTTGATGGTCAACAGAATCACCCTCAGTGTCAATCCCACACACTGGAAATCTCAATCTTCCCACTTTTGGATTTCAGGGCCTCAAGACAATGCACAGAAAGCAAGGAAGATATGCTTGGCCCGATTGGATGTGACCCATACAAATTCACTGGCTCACCTCTATGAGACAACCCAGTGATGAAGTAGATGTCTGAAGTTTTCAACTCCAGCTCTTGGTCCCCAATGACAAAAATATCACGATTGATGTCCCAAAGGCTTATCAAATACCGAAGCAATTTGGGCTGGGCCCGCATCCCTGGTGTAAGGAAAAATTTGAGGAGCTCGCAAGCCCTCAAAGCCTCTAGGAAATTTGGATCATTCATTTCTTGGGTGTCCACATCTTTGTGTTCTCTTTCCTTCCAATCCACCATTTTCATTAATTTCTCTCCTTCAAAAGTCATTTATTTGAGTCAATCGTCAATTTTGGCACATAAAAATCAAATTTTAACGGTCAGTTCTTGAGAAAAATTGTTTTTCCCTATCCACAGCATCGGCACACCTATTTTAGAAATAGTCGCACTGGTCGACGAGGATGGTTGTGAAAATAACCCTTGGCTGATGCGATCCCGTGCCCAGAAATCGCGCCGACCGAGGGAGAAATGTGTTTCTCAAAAACCTCCCTAAAAATCCAAAAAAAATTGTTAAAAGTAGAAATAAATAGCATGAAAATGGAGCTCAGGGCTTTGGCTATTACCTGGAACTGACAGCTCGTTAATTGACCTCCCGGATCTCCTGCAATCTGCTCTGGAAAAACTAGGGCAAAAGTGGGTAAAAGTCTTCACTGCAAAGGTAAAATGGTAAATGGTAAAAATATATTTACTTTTCCCCTTTTTATTCATTTTTTCATGAAAATATTAGGTTTTGTAAATATTTTTGACCTATTTTGCCTCAAGGACTCGATAATACACTTTTCCTTGCTTGTGCAGCGATAGGTGATGGATGTTCGACGATGGCAATGAGTCATATTTCAGCTCTTTTCTCGACTCGTTAAACCCATATGAAAAGATCGCTGAGTATTTTTCCCTTTTTGACTCATTAAAGAGAATAAAAATGGGGGGTCTGCTTTCAGCTCTTTTCCAACCCTTTAAAAATGAAAAGATGGCCGAGCCCTTATCGTTTCGAACTCGTTATCGGATGCAAAACATCATGCGCCCAGTATAAGTTTACCCATTTTTCAGGCTGGGAGGCACTATTTATAAAAAAGGTGCTCCTTGACTGAAATGGTCAAGCGGTTCTCTCAAGTATTTTTTTCTACCTTTTTAGGCTCGAGAGACACAAATGTATGAAAAGGGACCATGTGGAGTTTTTTTTTACTTGTCTTTTTCAAACTCTCTAAACATGAAAAAGGTACCGAGTTACACCTTTGTCAGACTCGTTAAACTATTAAATGACATTGGATTCATCACCATGATGAACATGAGCTTCTCGTTCCTAGGGCTCGTTAAACTTACTAGGCTAGATTCACCTGAAGGATGAACTTACAATGCAAGCATATTCTCTCCCCTTTAAGCTTGCGATTAAAAAATAGTTAGGGTACTCGCCAGAAACGGTGGGGGAAAATTTTGAAATTCTATCTCGTCGTGTCGGTAGCTCACTCTTGAACATGACACTCTTTTCTTTGTGTCAGGTTGGGACATCCTCCTTTACATCGTTGACCTTCCTAGGTTTGGGCCATTCATTTTTGCCTTCCATTTGATCCAAAAGCAGCCAAACTTCTAGTTATGTTTCCGATATGTTCAAGAGTTTTCCTTATGTAGTTACACTTACCTCTGTTTCTCTGTATCATACAAAATCATTTTGCATCCTCTCGTCTTGTGTCGATGATGTGGGATTCATTATGTCCCTCCTTTGACATGGTTACTTTCTAATCCAAAATGGATTTTGGATAGACTCCTAAGTCTAAGTGTTCCTCACAGAGGAAAATGAAAGTCCAAGGAAGTTACTTTAAATAGCCCCATTACAGAGATCTTTTCCTTTTGAATCTACTGCAACTTGAATGGGAAAAAACAGACTTAGGATGTAGAAGTTATCACAGAAAGAATATGCCCTTTTTCTTTGGAAAAAGAGGCAAAAACCCCTAAAATGGGCAAAAAACCCTTATAAACGGAAATCACATCGGAAAAAGGCAAAGATTCAGGCTTAAGCAGAGGCGAAAGAAACCTTGATCGGTCGATCTGATCAATCAGATTGGAGACAGGACCTTATAGGATATCGGGACCCTGGACTTGGCGATTGCGATCATGTGATATGCTGATCGTCGATGATCAAATCAGCGATGCATAGAACCCCTGGGCCATATGCAATAGCAATCGTGATGTGCAATTTCAACTGTTGGATCACAAAAGGAATGGATGGCTAGGATTAAATCGGTGATCAGTGATTGCCAGACCCGATGGATTTCATAAGTGCAATTTATAAAATTTGAAATCTGGTAAAAATGATTTTCTGTGTATTAACGTTCTTCGGTGTAAAAACCGAAATACAAAGGAAAATTCCCGAAGGCAATAAAATGGACCCGAAAGGGAATTATAAGCTCGATTTCATAGGTTTTGAGTTTCGTAAAGGTAGATTTCAGGCAGGCCTCAAGCGGTAAATGGTATTGGGCCGGCTCTGCCCGATCACACACACTGGTCCACATGTCGCTGGCGGAGGAGAGAGGAAAACTGCCTTTTCGGGCAGGTAACCTCTGTACCCTTAAGCCACCCGAAATTGCATATGGACCATTGGATCGAAGATCACCGAGATCGACGATGGAGAGTGTGAAAGCGGCCAAAGGCGCACCCGGTATGATTATAGGGTGATTTCGATATAATTTGAAGTCCAATAAAAGGATTTTGTCGGGTTTTTCAGTGTTTTCCCATGTATTTGGGATTTTTCCCAATATGCCTGTGCGATGCGATATAACGCTTAATGGCAGACTCGATAAGGGTTTTAGTTGAAACTGAAGGGAATTTCACGTCCGAGAATCGCACTCGATAGTGTATTTTCCAGGAAAACCTTTGTGTAATGGATTTTTTCTATTTTCGACTTATTGCCTAGAAAATGGCCTCGATCCCTTTTAACAGCTCCTGATCATCATTCCACACTACAAGCGGGCATTTTTGGTAGACGATGAGGTGTCTGAGAAGCCACAAAGCCGCAGGGGAATGATTGAACGTAGGGAAATGGATGGGGAATTTGAAAAGATGAGAAAATACCTGAAAGGAGGCTAGAAAGCTCAATTGAGAGAAGACAGAAGCAAGAGAGCAGAAGGAGAAAAAAGCTACTGCGCAGAGCAGCCAAGGGAGTCACTTAGAGGTCAAGTGAAAAGCTAGAGAGCTATAAGTTGCAGAAGGCCAAAGCGAGAGCCAAAGAAGCTAGAGCCGAAGAGTCAGAGCGAAGAGCCAGACCCAAGAGCGAGAGCGAGAGCTGAGATCCAGAGCGAGAGCTGAGAGCTTCAAGAGCCAAGGATAAAATGGTGTCTAAACCCATTGTTTCTGTGTAAAACTGTGGATTTGAGCTAAGAACTTGTAAAAAGGACTTTGCCATAACCCCAGAGAGCCTAGTTGAGTTGACTAGAGCTCACAAAGATGTAGCCCAAGAGTTTTTGGGGAACTCCTAAGTAAATTGTTGTCTTGTGTGTTTGTTTTACTACTACATTATTTATTGTTATATGTATTTATATATCAATTTAAGCACATCAACTTACAACACATAAACAATTCTAAAACAGACATAAGCATACACCTATATTGTCGAGAACTTATTAATTCCGCATTTGGTTAATCATAAAGACTTGGGAATAATTTAAAGTTTTGGAAGTGGGAGAGGTTCTTGTAAGTTAGATAAGAAGCCTAAATGCCCCATTTTCAGATCACTTTCCATCGACATCAACTCATTATCTGGGAATTTGATTGAGAGACTCCCTTCTAGTACCTTAGAGATTGCATGCCTCAATGGCAAGTTTGTCACACTCGAAGACAAGTTCACATCATTGGCTTTTGATCAAGTGATTTCACGAGTGTTCGACTTCAGTTCTTGAATTCACATTCCGTGAATTGCGCTGATAGCACCTTGAGGGCCATTGTCATTATTGGTGGTTTCTCTCGTGCTTTTTAATAGTTTACGTCATTGATTGGTAATCAAGCGACTTTCTAGAATATTTGACATCAACACATCTATTCGCATGCTAGGAACTGTACTTTGATTGGGTCGTGTTGGAGTGCAAGACCCTCGACTCAGATCATGAAAGTCTAGGTTACGAAGTAGTGTGACATGGTTATGATGATATGCATGTCTCTATTAGATGGCTTTCTGCAACCAGACCATGAGTTATCATATGTGATCCTTCTCATTATCGGATGACTGCACCCATACCTGGATCCATTTACATGATAATTCTCTGGATGGCTACATCCATGCCACGATTCATGTATCATTTGACAGAGATCTCAATTTATGTATATGTATCTGTATTTGCTTGTAGGATTTCCAACGGCAGACCGGTTCCCCACACTGATTTATAAAGCATTTCATCCCTCACTCTGGTTCGACCTTCATGCCTTATGGGGCATCTATTACACAATATTTTGTCACTATCCTTGTACTCCCCGTTCCTTGATATTGGAGGACCTCTACAGTGAACCCTGCATGCTTTTCCTTCATGGAGAAACTCCCATTATGTCCCTCTTCATGAAACTTTCCCCTGAAACTTCTGTTTTGCCCAATCTACAAGACCGACGCTGATGGCCTTTGTCTCCCCCGCACTGATATGCAAATATTAGCACTATTACCTGCGCTGATTGGTGCAACTGAGCTATGTTCCAGTCATGCCAGTCCTGTTATGGAAAGTTTTTTAAATTAGAGCTGAAGCTTCCATCTCTAGAAGCTCCATAACGAAAGTCTAGTAAATAGTTTGGCTGGATGGGGTCGAGGATAAAATTTTGGGCTCCTTTCCCCTATAATGATGGAACTACCTCAAGGGATAAGTCCTTCTCCCATGAGAAGAGAATCCATCTCTGATCCATCTTTCCTATATAAACCTCCCTTCTTCCCAAGCACAAACTAGTGACGAGTGTGAATCAAAATTAGACAAGCAAGATATTACTAGTTGTAGCCATCTAGTTGTGTGAGCGAGAAGTGTGTTTGGTTTGGAGTGAAGCCTAAAGGGAAGAGTCTTTAAACTATTTTTGTTTGAAGCCATCAGGAAGTGCTAGCAGAAGTGTGTGGGAACCTGGTCTTGTGAGAGGAAGATTATGACGTCAAGACGAATGGTTGTAATCTCTCTTTGATATTAATCTATGCAACTATCGATTGATTTCCTACATGTTTTGTAATAATACATATTTGTGTCTTGATGCTTCTTGACTCATTAATTAGGTTGAATTGCAATTTGTCTATTATTATGTTTGTGTGTTGTTGTTGTTTACTTGTTTCAGAAGCTTGAAGAAGGAAGCGAGAGATTGCTAGAGCGAGCAAGCGAGGACATCATCAAGCAGGATAAGTGACTAAGTGGTAGGTCCTCTTGATTGATTCTAATCTAAGGAAATCTTCTAGAATGTATCTATTGTGACTAGACCCATTATTGGGCTGGAGGAATTCATTCGTGTCGCACTTATAATTTTACTTCACCACAAAAGGTTGTCAACAGGACGATCGTACACATTCTTCATATGTACAATTCGAAGAATTGATGCACATGGGATGAAAGCCTACCCTATTTCCAACATAGCTACGACAAATCTCTCCATAAATCAATTGGGCACAACCCCTTTCAGGTGGGTTTGGGATTCCAACCACTATGACCCATTGATGTGGTCATACCATTTGCAGTCACTCAAGCAGATTCAACTCATGTCCAGTTCGAAGCTGACAGGGAAATATCCTTCATTAAGCGCATTCATAACATCCACCAGCAACTCCATACATATTGGACAAAGCTATTGCTAAATATAAGCAGTGTCATGATCAACATTGGGTGCCACACAAGTTCTGTTGGGTTGTGTTATATTCTTTCCACGACTAGCCCACGTAGTTACCTAGGTGTTAGAGGGGGGGGGAGGTCACAGGGGGTTTGAGGGGTACCCGTAACCCCATTCTATGGGGTCTAGGGTAGCGCCCCAGAAAATTTTGGTTTTGGACCCTATGTTAGGTTGGGCGGACCCACCTATGGTTTTGTGCACGATTTTCGCACATGGTTTTGGCGCGATGGTTTTCGGTCCATGGTACTGGATGCTTCAGCATGTATAAATATGTATTGTAACATTGAAAGGAATATAATGAAAAATCATGCTGGTAGTCTCGATTTTGGGATCCAGTGGGAAAATTTCTATGTATATGTGTTTTACGAATTATGCTCTCGCATTATTTATTTTTTGTGTTTTAGAATTCGTATGTAGGTAATTTCTGTACGGGGTTAAAACCTACATTTGGTATCAGAGTGTTTTGGCTTCAAGGGGATGCCTTTGTTGCTGAGGGGTTTTGCTTGGGCCTATGGTAGACCCTATTCAGTGGGAGATCTGTGAGATCGATTCTGTTGGTGAAAGAAGATGGCGAGCAGTGGAAAGATAGAGATTGAGAACTTTAATGGTCAGAGTTTTGAGTTGTGGAAACTCAAGATGGAGGATCTGTTGGTGGATGAAGATAAGGGGATTGTGGTAGATCCGGGTACTAAACCAACGGGAGTGTCTCACAAGTTGGATCGAAAGGCAAAGAGCACAATATGATTGTGTGTCTCAGATTTAGTATTGCTGAATGTATCAGGGGAAGCTACGGCGAAGGCTTTGTGGGACAAGTTAGGGACTTTGTACCAATCGAAGTCTCTGGTGAATAAACTGTTCCCAGGGAAAAAGCTGTATAACCTGAGGATGAAAGATGGAGACTCAATGACAGAGCATATGAATGCATTTAATACTATGGTAAGTCAGTTAGCATCTGTTGATATAAAAATTTCAGATGGAGATAAGTGCATCAATTTGTTGTGTTCTATACCAAAATTGTGGGATAGTCTGGTTACTGCAATAGGTATCAATGCAACCGCCTTGTAGTTTGATGAAATAGTCTCATCCTTGCTGACGGAGGAGATGAGACGGAAAAATATAGAGAGCCAGAATGGTGATGCCTTATTTGTACGAGGACAGTCCCAGAACAGAAACAAAACTAAGTCATCAAGTGGGAGATCTAAATCTAGAGGGAGATCTAAATCTCCAGGAAAACCTGTAAAGGTGGTGTGCTAGAAATGTGGAAAGGAAGGGAACTACAAAAGGGACTGTAAATCTAAAGCTCTTGATAAAGGAAAGGGATCTGATGATGCTCCTTCTGCAGAGGCAAAAACCACCTCAGATGAAGGTGGGGATGTGTACTTGGCTTCTTCAAGTACACATGTAGATAATGAGGCATGGTTGATTGACTCAGGTGCATCCTTTCACTTCACTCCCCATAGAGAGTGGTTCTGTGAGTATGAGAAATGTGATGGTGGTGATGTCTTCTTGGGGGATGACAGGAAGGCTAGAATCGTTGGTCACGGAAAAGTAAAGTTGAAGTTGCAAGGTGGAAGGGTTAGAACACTTCTGGGTGTTCTGCATATTCCTGCATTAGCCAGAAATATGATTTCTATAATCAAGCTAGATGATGCAGGTGTAAAAATAGTGTTTGATAAGGATACCTACAAAATGGTTCAAGGAGCACTGGTATTGATGCGGGGAATTCGAATTGGAACTCTGTACAAGCTACAAGGTAGCATTATTGTTGATGGGTGCCACAGTTCTGTGGTTCCTGAAAGTGAAGCAGAAAATCTAGTGGTCTTTGGAGAAAAGACCATGCTATGGCATCAAAGGCTTGGACATATTGGAGAGAAGGGCCTTCGAATACTTCATGGTAAAGGTATGGTAGAAGGTATGAATAATAGCTCTCTGGATTTTGATTTCTGTGAAAATTGTGTATATGGGAAGCAAAATTGGGTGAAACATATATTAGATCTTGTGCACAGTGATGTGTTTGGACCTGTGAAGGTTCCATCACTCGGTAAGTCTGTGTACTATGTATCATTTATAGATGACTTCTCAAGGAATACATGGATATATTTCCTTAAGAAGAAATCTGAAGTCTTTGACAGGTTTAAAGAATTTAAGGCTCTCGTGGAAAATTAGACAGAGAACAAGATAAAGGTGCTGAGGACAATTAATGGTGGAGATTTTTGCAGCAAGGAATTTGAAGAATTTTGTAAGAAGAGTGGTATAGCATGACAAAAGACTACTCCATATACATCTCAGAAAAATGGAGTTGCATAAATAATGAACAAGACGTTGATGGAAAGAGCAAGAAGCATGCTCAGTGGTGTTGGGTTAGGATAGGAATTCTGGGCAGAGGCGGTGGATACTGCATGTTACCTGGTCAACAGGTCACCTTCATCAACATTGGAGGATAAGACTTCTCAAGAGGTATGGACTGGTAAGAAACCCTCTCTTTCACATCTGAGGGTATTTGGATGTGATGCGTATGTACATGTTCCAAAGGAGAAACAAACCAAGTTGGATAGTAAATCTGAAAAGTGCATCTTTATTGGGTATAAGGATGGTTTAAAGGGTTATAAGCTTTGGAACCCAGTAACAAGGAAGGTTGTGTACAGTTGAGATGTGGTGTTTAGAGAGGTAAAAGATGTTATTAAACATGAAGTCCAACCAAAGGGACCTAAGAAGATAGAGTTTGAGCTAAAGGAAGAAGAATCAGACTCTACATCAGAGGAGGAATCAAAAGATGAAGAGCCACAAAATCTGGGTGTGAGAAGATCAATTCGAGAAAGAAGGCAGCCCGAAAGGTATAGTCCATCTACTTTCTGTTCAAATTTTGCTTTATCTATTACTGATGATGATCCCAGAACTGTGAAGGGAGTAGTACATTCAGAGGATGGAAATCTTTGGAAAGAGGCCATGGTTGATGAAATGGCATATTTGCACAAAAATGAGGCTTGGGACCTGGTGGAGTTGCGGGCTACAAGGAAAACCATTGGCAGCAAATGGGTGTTCAAGAAGAAAACAAATGCAGAAGGAAAGGTGGAGAAATACGAAGCTCGGTTGGTAGAAAAAGGTTATTCCTAGGTGCTGGAAATTGATTTTGGTGATATTTTTTCTCCTATTGCCAGGTTAACTTCTATTAGATTACTTTTATCTGTTGCTGCTGCTTTTGATTTTGAGGTAGAATAGATGGATGTGAAGACAACATTTATTCACAGGGATCTGGAAGACGAAATATACATGAAGCAACCTGAAGGCTTTTCGGTGAAGGGTAAGAAAGAACTGGTATGCAAGTTAAAGAAGTCTCTATATGGGTTAAAACAGTCACCAAGGATGTGGTATCAGAAATTTGATACATTTATACAGGGACTTGGATTCACCAGAAGTAAAGCAGATCACTATGTGTATTTTAAATTAATTGGTGATCGTGTTATTTATCTGGTCTTGTATGTGGATGATATGTTGCTGGTTGGAAATGACAAAGAAATTATCTAGGATTTAAAGATCCATTTGTCCTCCAAATTGGACATGAAAGATCTTGGTGCTGCAAACTATATTTTGGGCATGGAAATTAAAAGAGATCGGACAAATAGGAAGCTCTAGTTAAACTAGAGGAAGTATGTTGAGACAATATTGCAGAGGTTTAACATGCAGGATATTAAATAGGTGAAGGTTCCTAAGGTTCCTATTCCTGTAGGTGTAAAGTTATCTGCTGAACAATGTCCCAAGACGCAAGAAGAGGAAGAGGACATGTCCCGTGTTCCATATGCAAGTGCAGTCGGTAACCTGATGTATGCAATGGTATGTACTAGACTAGACATTGCACATGTAGTGGGAGTATTGAGCAGGTTTATGTCATAACCAAGGAAGGAGCACTCGACAACAGTGAAGCGGGTTTTCAGGTATTTGCGTAGCGCTAGTGATTATGGTTTGTGCTACCAAGGAAGACCGGGATTGGATAGAGTGTTGGATATTCATGGCTTTGTTGATGCAGATTGGGATGGATATCTGGATCAGAGAAGATCTACAAGTGGGTATGTGTTTAACCTATTTGGAGGTGCAGTCAGTTGGATGAGTAACAAACAATCTGTAGTGGCACTATCAACTGCAGAGGCAGAATACATGGCATCCACTCATGCAAGCAAGGTAGCAGTTTGGTTGCAAAGATTATGTTCAAGTATGGGGTTAGTATAGGAAGCTATAAGGATAGATTGTGATAGCCAAAGTGAAATTTTCTTGTCAAATAACCCTACATATCATTCAAAGACAAAGCACATTGATGCTTAGTATCACTTTGTGAGGGATATGATAGAAGACAAAAAGGTGTTGCTGGTAAAGGTGGACACTTTGAAGAATATTGTAGATGCATTGAAAAAATCTATGAGCTCTGGGAAGTTCTCTTGGTGTAGAGAAACAATGGGCATTGTAGGGCTGTATAAATGACTAATCTCTCTTGTGGCCCCTTGTGGAAAGAAAACAACAAGTGGGAGAATGTTGGGTTGTGCTATATTCTTTTCACGACTAGCCCACATAATTACCTAAGGGTTAGAGGGGGGGAGGTCACAAGGGGTTTGATGGGTACCCGTAACCCCACTCTATAGGGTCCGCGGTAGCGCCACAGAAAATTTTGGTTTTTGACCCTATGTTAGGTTGGGCAGACCCACTTATGGTTTTGTGCATGATTTTCACACATGGTTTTGGACGCGATGCTTTTCGTTCCATGGTATTGGATGCTTCGGCATGTATAAATATGTATTGTAACATTGAAAGGAATATAATGAAAAATCAAGCTGGTAGTCCCGATTTTGGGATGCAGTGGGAAAATCTCTATGTATATTTGTTTTATGTGTTATGCTTTCGCATTGTTTATTTTCTGTGTTTTAGAATTCGTATGCAGGTAATTTCTATACGGGGTTAAAACCTACAAGTTCCAAGCGGGTGATAAAGTTTGGTTACATTTGCAGAAAGATCACCTTGTTGGTCCCCACCACAAGCTTTGCCCGCTCCAATATGAACCTTACACCATCACTAAGGTTGTAGACGACAATGATTTCAAGCTCATCATTGCACCATTTCTTGATCTACACTCAATGTTCAATTTGGACTTCCTTCGACCATACTTTTCACCATTACTGGACACATCAGACATTGCAGAACAAATCAAACAGACAAAGTTAAACCCAAACTGCATGGAGCATGGCATAACTAATCAAATTATGGACAAAGAGATCAAGAACACTCACTAGCAGGAGATCCAACTGTATCCAGTTGTCAAAGCTAGCCAACTCCTGCACCAAGACAAGTGGCTCACTAGGGACCAAGTTCAGCAGAAGTTTCCCCATCTCATGGAGTTACTCAACGTAATGGGGACCATTAATTCCTAACGGGGGAGGACTGATCCAGGTGGATATTGGTGACCACCCACCTATTATTGAAAAAAGAAATTAACTCAGACAAATATATAAAGCACACATAATAAACCAGACACCAAATAATGGTGGAAAAGGCTTCAGCCTCAGGTATTCTATCTCACATTTTCATTCATTAAAATAATTGAATATAGTGTTACAAATAAATAGATGAGAGACAATGTTCTCAAGATAGTGCGTGCTATCTTAGACACTTTTGGTTGAGATGATTTCTCCTTTGGTTGAGATAATTTCTCACGAGACACACACCAATATAGGAGTTACCTAAACTAACTCCTATATTAGAGGAACAACCCAAGAGTTAGGCACAAATTCCTAACTTGGAATATTTAATTTATTTATTTATTTTTGGATTTATTATTGTTTTGTGAGAGAGGTTAACATTCCCCCCCCAATGATAAATCCAAAATAATAATGAGGAACCATCTTCCAAGTTCTCATGTTGATCCTCAAAAACATTGCCTGAAAAAACCGCCAAAACTGGATGCTGGAAAAAACTCAAATCTGAAGAGAACATGAATCAGCTGCATGCTTGATTCATCTCTGAATGTCGCTTGAAAACTCCATCACGTGCCAAGCCGCAAAAGGATCCAACTGTCCTTTGTTTGAAAATAGCATCCGGTGTCCACTGACACAATTTTGATGAACGTCCACTGGCGTATTTGCTGATGATGATCACCCACTGGCTGATGATGTTGAAAAACAACTCAATGTTGCTTTTGCTATGATGAAAGCTGCTCACTGCTGCTTTATTGTTGGTCACCCACTGGCGAATTTACTGATGTTCACTGTTGATGAAAAATGTCCACTGGCTGATGAAGATGCCCACTGGCTACTTCACTGATATTGTCGAGACTTTCAGCCTGACAACCACTTGTCAATTTCATTGACATTTTCCCCCTTTGTCAGCTGAAAGGAGAGACAATCTTCTCCAAAATATATTTGAACTCCCCCCCTTCAGGTGTAGGAGAGTTTCACTGTTGTACTCCCTCGTTCAACTACATGAGAGTACCATCATTTATTCATTGTTTGCTGCACTATGTGTGATTGTAGTCGGTTGTAGAACTGAGACAATCTTTTGACTGTGGATGACCATTCCCAAGGATCGATCCATTCATAATGTATCTTCAATCTGGCTAATTTTTGTTGGTTGCGACATTTTTCTGAGGAATGATTGGGCTTGCCACAATGGCAACAAGGATGGAGATCAAAACACTGATATTCCATATGACCGGTTCTTTGATAATGAGAACATTTCGGTTGGACATTAACTTCAGGTTGCGTGCAATTCTGTTTGTCTGCAATTTTCTCAGAACATTCTGAGGTGTGTTGTGCAAGAAATTCTGCACTGATGAACTTAATTGGCTTGGAATAATCTGGGATATGTAAGTTGGTGTCATCAGTGACATATCCTAAGCCTCGTCGATTCTTGTTATTTTGAATTTCTTCCCAGGGCTTGATGATGGGTTTGGAAGAAATTTGAATTTGATCATGAACAACTTCGACGCTTGAAGTTGTTTGGATGAGTGATTTGGAATCAACATCTTTATCTTCATCTATATGGTTGAATGACCTGGAAGAAGCACTCTTTTGTTGCAGCTCATCTCTTTGTAGTTGCGACTCTAGTTGAAGAAAATAAATGGTTTCATGTGTTTGTTGTAGATGCCATGAAAGATCAGCAAGAGTTTCTTTGTTGATGTGCACCATGTCTTCATCATTGGAGATGATCAAACTATGAAGAGTGTTTAACCACTGAATATGTTGCGCCATCTGAACTTGCTCACTTGAAGTCAGGCTCTCTTGTCGTAGATGTCATGCTTTGAACTGTTTCACTTGTTTTTTTTACTTGAATGACAGGCTCGCTTGCTATGGGACTTGAATGGCACGCTCACTTGATTTGTTGCTTATTGCACTTGCTGGGAACACTTGCTAGAGTTGTAGAACTTTCTTACTTAGACTCTGGAATTCACGCTTGCTTGATGATGATCATATTGGCATGAATGACTTCACTCTCACTTGAATGAATAACCACGCTTGCTTGATGTCGATCTCAACTTGCTTGATTGGTGTTAGAGTTGAACTTGTTTGGTTGCCTTGATGGTTTCTTCAATGAACTTCACTCTAGCTTGCCTAAAGATTTGAACTTTGTACTGTTTTGACGCAAATTGCTTGAATGAATACTCACGCTCGCTTGCAGGAGATGTGAACTTGTTGCTTGTTTGCTTTAGAGTTAAAAATTTGTGCATTCATTGGATTCTGCTTAAAGGAAGGGTGAAAGTGCACCTAAAAAATGCTTAATGATTTAATGACTTACTACAATGAATTCAATTTGACTCAATTCAAGACTTGGGTGTTAGTTTCAACCGAGAATGCACCCTTACAATTCAATGTAATTTGAGTTTGATTACAAGTTCAATAATGTTGATGTAGACTGTGCCCTGAAACGTTGAAGTTTACATATTCATTAACTTGATTGTAGTGATGTAGACTTTGCTTTGAAATGCTGGAGTTTGCAGTTTCATGAACTTGATTGCATTGAGTGAATCTGTTTGTTGAGCTAGAACGCTGATGTTGAAAACTTTGATTATTTGTTGTAGTGACGCAAATGCATGTGTTGAGCTTAATTATCCTTCCTTGCAACTATTTTGTTACAAGTGTTGTGCTTGCTTGCATTGAACTTTATGTGTGTTAAATGAGATCATTTATGTGTCAAAACTAGACACAAATAAAAAAACAACAACATGAAGCATGCACCATCATCAACACACTCTTCGTGTACCTAAGATCCCCTTATTCAATTTCAGGCGGATCTAGGACATAATCACCACAAATAATATGTTTTTATTAAGTAATAAGGTCATCAATCTTTCATCTTTTACAACATTGCCACTAAAGCTTTCTCAAACAATGAGAATCTGACGCTCGCAAATTTTGGAAGCAAATGCGTTTAAAGAAATCCTTGCATTGATTCAATCTTTGGATTACAAAATTCACTTATCACTCCATTACAAAGAAAGAAACCCTTACTTCATAAAATTCCCGCTTGTTACTCCACACTAAAAAAATGCACGCTTATCTCTCCACTTTTAAAATTTGCACCTTCTTTTTACTTTATAAACTAAATATGGGTCTCGAACCTTCACTTTAGACATGTTTATTACAAAGCCATACATTTTTCACTTTATTTATAAACTTCAAAAAATTCTCTTAAATTCTCATTTAAAAGAATTTTAATGTTTTCCTTTAATAAAGTGAGTTCACGTTCATTTGAAAAAATAACATGCATTCAAAAATTCGATACCACATGAAGAAATTTAATCGCACCAAAACCCAAAACTTGTGCTCCTCCTCCTCCCTTCCTTCGCTGAGACAGAAATGGGGATGAACACAATGATATTACGAAGTTGTTGAAGCCCCGAAAATCGGGTCGACAACAAGGGGGATACCCGCCCGGTCCGGACCTTGGTTGGCAGCTCCTTATCCGTTTGGTATAGAGGGTCCGACTGGGGATAATGGGACCAGTTTCCCAATCTAAGGGGGTGTGTGTGTGCAGAGTTGGATGATGCTGATCTAAGAGTTCTAATCTAAGCTACTTTAATCTAATTCTATGCTATTGTAATCTAATGAAAACAACACATCTAATCTATGCTAACCCGGGATGTATTTCTTCTATTATGCGATCTAAAAAGATTTCAAATAATAACTGGTAATAAAGATCATTCAACTATCATAAGAATGGAAATCAATTAAGATGAACCACTTTGCATAAAAAGTTAGGAAAAACAGTTGTGAACAGCATATCACATAATAAGTTATTCATATATCAAACATAAATAAATGGCTCCATCGTACAAAAGTGCCAAATGGTAACTCAAACATTCATGCAATAACATATAAACAACTAAAAACTGTATATCACTTTAAGAATATAAGCAGAAATGGCCAAGAGATAAAAGTACCATTTATGACTGGTCCTACTCATAAGCTTCAAGCAACAATGATTTATCTCTTCTTGTTCTAATATCTACCAAGAGTACAGAAGTGCAACATCAGTAGCAGATATCAAATGCAAACATTAATAAACCTTGATCCATTCATTCACCAAAACCTCCTCTGAGGATGCAAAAGTGCATGTTCTGAGGACAAGTTTTTGACAAATTTCTGGACCTTTCTCTAAATGCATGAGAAGGGTTTAAATACTACTAACTAAATAACTTAATTACATAAATTTAGGATACAGTTTAAATGACCGCCCTTTATCTAGGCAAACTTATTTCTAAAAATTGAATCTAATTGCTAACTATTTCTGCATTTGCTCCTTAATGTTGCGAGCATGCAACATTTTCCTGGGAAGAGTCGGCTGGTTTTTTTCTGCTTTTGCTTAGGCTACGCAAATAGAAATGGCAAGTGTTAGCACTACTTTTTAGTAAACTAGAAGATATTTTTGGGAATCATCCTCTGGTTGGGCGAATTTACTGCGTATATACTTGGTAACAACCCAAATTTCTCTCAAATTGCTTCTGCTTTTGCTATCTCGGTTTCCAGACTCGTGGATGACTAAGCAAATTAGAGACTTTGCTTTCTGAACAATTTTCTTAGCGATGCGCGATTAGCGCTAGGCGCTAATCGTGCATCGAAAACTGCCTCCATTCTTTGATCCGGGCCTTTCTGGTTCATTTTCCACCTTTAGAGCTTTTTCCTTTACCGGGCATAAGCTTCAGAATTTTGTAAACATGCTACTTTTGTGAGCTTTTGACCTTGAGTGTCAAATTGCCTATTGATATCAGCATCTGTTCAATAATACTCTGAAATCTGCATTTCTGTTGCATGCGGTATCCGTTTATGAGGACATCTCTTCTCTGTTCTCCGAGCATTGAAACTCTCCCTTTTTTCTTAGATGTTCCCTGTACATTGCTTCATGTTGTTTCCTGTTTTTCATTCCTGTAGTTCACGCAAAGGAAAAGAGTAATGATAATAATTTTTGACACGAAAGCTCTAAGCTCTACGAATGTATAAAATCATGACATCCATAGTGAACTGACTCTTCGAAAAACACAAAACTGTCCTTCATGAATACTTTGGCGTACATTCATTAATTTCCTTTAAGGCGCACGCCCAATTTTTGGTTTAGGGACAGCTTTTCTTGAATGTTGAGCGGAGGAAAATTTGCGATGGGTGATTTCTGCGACTCGCATCGCAGCATCGCATTTATCGCAAGATCGCAACATTGCGTTTATCGCAAGATCGCAGCATCGCGTTTATCGCAAGATCGCAGCATCACGTTTATCGCAAGATCACAGATCGTTGTAATTTGTTAAGTTATTGTGTGCTGTTTATGCGATGTTGCGATATGCGATGTCGCATATCGGCCATCGGAGATTTCTTAAGATCTTCATTTATGGGCGCTTCTTAATGTATGTGATGCGATGAATTTCGCGTCGCTTCTTCGTAGTTTTTTATTGTGCTCATAAAGAAATGTTTTACTCTTCTCCGTGCCATGTATTTTTAAGGAGTATAATACAAAATTTTTTTATAAAATTTTTTGAATTTTTTACTAAGGGTCCCCACTTGTTTAGTGTTATTGCTAATACTAAAGAAGGAGGGGGTTGTTGGTGGCCACAACAATGGTGATTCACTTGGAAGAACCAGTTATCTCTGCTTTTCTATTGAATTTTTTAAACTTCCAAAACGGAAAAATTTTCATAAATCTAAAATTTGTTATGGATAGATAGAGTACATTATGCCTTATTCTATCAATGATATTTTGTTTCAACCTATTTCTATTCTAATTGTTTGCTTCCTCAGGCTTGTCCTTGTATTTATATCAGCCATTACTTGGTCTTGTAAAGATAAAATAAAGTCTTCTCTGTGTACTAGCTTTAAAATATGCTTGTTTGTCGTAGGTAGAGCCTCTGCTGCCAGCAGGTGTCCATAGCCTCGACAAGATTACCTGTTACCCAGCAATGATCCTTTATCCCGCTTAAGGTTATCTACAACCTTCAAAGAAAAATCCACATTGACACTTTTTCCTTTTTTTTTTTTTCTTAAAGAACAATGTCTTGGTTTGGTAGCCAAATTATGACACTGTCATTCACTTGATTTACACTTTTGTTGAACAAGCTGGCTCGTGATGAGACCCCTTGTCTTTTGATTTCAACAATCTTGAGTTATTGCCCTGTTTTGATGGACAGTGTTTGGCAAAGTCAGCAAAGTTATAATATCTGTGATCATGATAAGCCGGCTTGTGATGAGACCTCTTATTCTTTGAGATATAGTGTTTCTTGGATTGTCCCTCTGAATGCTGCGATTTTCTTTAACAGGGAGGAAATCATTGTTTTCCTTAAGAAAGCTCTGGACGACAATAATAGAGTTTGAAAACAACAGTTTTACAGAGAATCTTTATTTTGTTATTGATACCTTTCATTGTGCTGATATAAAACAATTTCTTCGCTAAAGGTTGCTTTCATCAAATTTTTTGAAGTTGAAACTAGTATCATATCTAGGCTAAAGTTTTTAATTGTATCTGTCAATAATAAAGATTAGATTTTCAAAAATTTTCTATTCATACAAGCGAAAAGCTCAAAATCTGAAAGAGAATTGGTGTCTTTTCGTGAATACCGGCAGTAACCATTTACAATTGGTTTTATTATGAAAAAGAAAAGAAAAATAAAGCTATTCTACAAAATAGAAGAATAATCTTCTATGGAAAATATATTTTAAGGATTTGTCCATTAACAGGCAAAGAATCCCTTTTACCTGCTAAATCCTGTAAGACAAACGTTGATGGACCTATGACTTCAACAATCTGAAAAGGACCAAGCCACATCTTTTGAAATTTTGTATGTTTGCCCTTTTCTTCATGAGCCTTATCCCATTTTAAAACTAAATCTCCCATCTGAAAATTTTTTCTGGTCATTATGTTTGAATCAAAAGAGGATTTTATTAGCGCTTGATGATGAGCATGGGTTTTCTTAGCTTGTTCTCGTTGCTCTTCTAATTTAATTATTTCCATTTGTCTTAGTTTTATGGAGGAAGTAGGTATTTCATCAATGTATTGTATTAAAGACAAAGAGGGAATGACTAAGTGAGTTGGAAGAACCACTTCTTTCCCATAAACTAAATTAAAGGGGGAAGTGCCGATCGAAGTTTTTTTTGTTATTCTATCTGCCCATAAAGCATTTACCAAGGCTTTATGCCAATTCTTTTGGTTCTGGTCAACTGTTCTTTTAATAATCCCGATTAGGTTTTTATTTGTTGACTCAGCTAACCCATTACCTTGCAGATAGTAATTGGCCGAATATTTTAGTTTGAACCCTCTTTTAAGTGCAAACTCATTCATTGCATTTCCAGAAAAGTATGATGCATTATCAAACATTAAAGCTGTTGGCAATCCAAACCTAGTGATTATAAATTGATCTATGAATTCGATAATATTTTCAGAATTAGCCGTCTTGAGAGGAACTGCTTCTACCCATTTAGTAAAATAATCTGTTGCCATGAGGATGTATCTATGCTGCTTAGAAGAGTGAGGAACGATCTCACCTATTATGTCCAAGCCCCACTGACTGAATGGTTGCTCGATGTTTACCGGTTGTAGTGGCAGGGACGGCTTCTTTTGTCTTCCAGCAGTAGTTTGGCAGACTTGACATTTCCTCACGTAACTATGTGAATCTTTGAACAGCGTAGGCCAGTAATATCCTGCACGTAAAATTTTATGTGCAGTAGCATCTCCAACATAGTGTCCGCCTGCTGGTCCATCGTGGAGTTCCTGCAAAACTTTTTCAGCTTCAGTTTTTTCAAGACATCTAAGAAAAACAGATTCATAATTCTTTCTAAAAAGAATATCATTTATGAACTGATATTGTTTAGCTTTCAATCTCAGAGCTCTTTTCTTAGTGTGATCCAGGTGTGATGGAGCGTACCCGTTCTTAAGATAATAAATGATATCAACATACAATGATTCTGCATCGTTTAGGCTTACCTCATACATTTGTATCTCTTCGGATGAAATTTCAGAGATTTGCGATGCTCCAACCAACATTTTGCAGAAGCCTTAACCTCTTACAATGTTTGCTGGTTTGATCTCAAGGTCGTATTCCTGTAAAGCAGTGATCCAATTTGCTCTTTTCTCGCCCATATCCTTCTGTACTAGAAGATTTCTTATCGCTGGAAATGGTACTATGATCTTAGTATGGGTTTTAAGTAAGAAAGGTCTGAAATATTTGACCGCTTTGAAAACAACATAGGCCTGTTTTTCCACGTCTGAATAATTGAGTTCAGCACCTTGTAAATTTGAGCTAAAAAACGCAATTGGAACTTCCGCTTTTTCTTGATTTTCTTGAGTTAGAATCGCAACATATGATTTCTCTGAGGCAAATGTGTATAAAACAAAAGATTCTGAAAAATTCGGGGTTGCTAAAGATGGAGCATTAATAATAGCTTGTTTGATCAGGTTGAATGCTTCATGTTCATCTTGACCCCATTTGAAATTTGAATTCTTTTTAATCATGGTTTGCAAAGGAGACACAATTCGTGAAAAATCTAGGACAAATCTCTTTACAAAATTGGTTTGACCAAGGAAAGATTGCATTGCTTTTTTATTATGAGGTAGAGATATTTCAGAGATTTCTTTGATTCTATCAGGATCAATGTGAATACTAGATTTTGACACTATGAATCCTAGAAGTTTTCCTTCACTTAATGCGAAAAAATATTTCTTTGGGTTAAGTGAAATCCCATACCTTAAACATCATTGAAATATTTGTTTTAAATCTTTGAGATGGTCGCTTCGCTTCTTGGAGTACACTGTTATATCATCCAAATAAATTACTACAAATTTATTGACTAAAACCTTAAATGCGATGTCCATGGCTCTTTGAAATGTAGCGCCGACATTAATCAAACCAAATGGCATCTTCCAATATGCATATGTGCCCCATTTAGTTCTGAATGTGGTTTTCAACTGATCATCGGGATGCACCAGCACTTGATTATATCCTGAAAATCCGTCCAAGAAAGACATCAGTTCTGAGCCTGTTACTGCCTGTAATATCTGTTCCATAGGTGGAAGAGGAAAATTGTCTTTTTGACAGGCTTTGTTAAGATTCTGAAAATCGATACAGATTCTAATATCTCCGTTTTTCTTTCTAACGGGTACCATATTGGAGACCCATTTGGAATGTCTGACGGGGATAATTATTCTGGCTTTTAATAACTTATTTAGCTTAGTTTTTATCTGATTTTCTAAATTGGGGTGGATCTTTCTCAGTTTCCGTTGGACAGGTTTTTCGTTGTCAATCATAGGAATAGTATGCTGAATGATAAAAGTGTCGTACGTCTTCAGCTCATCATAATTCCAGGCAAAAACATTTTTATATTGTCTCAAAAGACGAATATACGCTAGTTTTTCTTCAGGAACTAGGCCGATGCCTAGATTAACGTTTTGTGGTTTATCATCAGTTCCTAGGTTTACTAATTCGTAGTTCAGAGTTGGACTGTAGAGCTTTGAATTGGTAGACCTTTTAAACCAATTTTTCAAATCGTATAAGTCTTCTAACTTAACCACCGATTTAGGTATAGCATTATCAGTGCTATTTTGTTGTATTTGTCGATCGTGATGGTCTTCGTCAATTATCTGATTGGAGTAGGATCCTTTAGAAGTGAGGAAATTTACAATATCAGGATCGTCATTGAATACTCTCCAATTTGTAATGTTGTCAGGGATGAACGGTCTAAAGATTAATTCTATTGAGAATCTATCTGGACTAAAATCTTCGGAGGGAATAAGCCTAGAGGCTACGTTAGCCAAAAGGTCTGCGCTTGCATTTTGGAGTCTCAGAATTGAAGAAATATTAAATGCTATGAAATGCTCAGTCAGATCTTATACTAAAGATTGATAGTGTTTTAAATGACCTGATAGGCAATGTATATTGTTACGTACCTGTTTGACGATAATCTCAGAGTCTCCGAAGACTTGAAGATACTTGACGTTTAACCCGATTGCTTTGTATAGGCCTTGCACCAAGGCCTCATATTCTGCTGTATTGTTTGTGCAATTGAATTCGAGTCTGCACGTAAGCATGGTCTTGTTTCCTTCTGGACTAATCAGAACGCATCCTGCTCCTGCTCCTTCATTAGATTTAGAGCCATCGAAATATAATTTCCAAAACAAAGATGTATTTACAGGTTCATCTACGAAATTAACACACTTTGAACTATCAGTTTGGGAAAAATTTTCGACTTGGGACAAAAATGAATTTTCTAAGTAAGGTGATGTGTCAGCATTGAAATTACTGAGAAAAGAATCTACCGAGTAATTTCCTATGATACTGCTGTTATACGATACTGCTTCATTTTCTCCCTCTAATTCCGTTACTATGTACTTCTGGTGTAACTCTCGTTCAACCTTTATTTGATTCGGTTTACCGTTGTAGGGTAACCACATGTGCGACCAGTCAGTTGCAAAGTATCCATGGAGTTTCTCGGACCAATCCCTACTAAGAATTAAGCCATAGAATTCTGGGATATCAGCCACTAGAATGTCAATAACCTGACGTACCTTCGGGTTAGATGACAATCTTATGGTTACTTGATTAATTTCACCAATCACTTCGACTTGAGATCGATCAAGCTGAACTATGCACACTGTGGATTTTTGTGGTTGGACATTTAACTTAGCACATATTGATCTGGGTAAAATATTTGATGAAGCACCGGAATCTACCAAACAATTGTGCACATTTTTATTGAAAATTTCATAAGTGAGAAGAAACGGGGGAGTGTGAGATCTTGATCTTCCTCCAATCAAGGCGATATCATTTGGATCAATCTTATTGATCACGTTAGTTGGAGGTCTTCCCATGTTGTGGGAAGCTTGAGAGAGTACAGCGGTAGGCAAAGGTACAATAGGCACGGCATGAAATTCTTTCATCATTATCTTCTGTTGATGCTTCAATTTGCTCAATTCATAAAGGGTAATATTAGCCCTAGTCTTTTTCATGTCATCAATAATATTGTACTCCATTTCATCCGACACTATCAGTGTTTTTGATGGAGTTGTTTGATCTGCTTGGACTGGGCTAGATTGAGTCGCTTTAGTGGTTGTTTTCTTTGTTGCGACTTTATCTTTTGTTGTAGGGCTTGCGCTCTTTTGCTTAGGGGTAGTTTGGGGAGGATCAAGCTGATTTCTGCTTCGTGTGCTAACCGGAAATACTTCTTGATCTTCTTCTTGTGGGAGGATGAAATCCCACATTCCTTGTAATTCCATAACTTCTTCGTCATCGGTCT
The DNA here is from genome assembly GCA_031772625.1 of Pinus tabuliformis. NCBI lineage: Eukaryota > Viridiplantae > Streptophyta > Pinopsida > Pinales > Pinaceae > Pinus > Pinus tabuliformis. Next base: position 1,143,213,772 of record CM062815.1, read on the forward strand.
GCCCTTCAGTGGCACTTTCTTCTTCTTCCTCTTCCTCAGTTTCAGCATTGGAGATGGCATTGGGTGTTTTTGCATCCGTTGAAGGACCTCTTTTAAAAGCTCTGTAGGGCATTTTTAAAGAAGTTTCTGCTACTTGTTTTTTTATGTCAACCATCTCATTAGACATGGTATTTAATACTTTCTACAATCCTTCCAAATCGAAAGGGTCTTTTGTTTGTTTCTTCTTGGAGTCTTCCTTGAAGGTGACTTTTTTAGACTTGCGTTCCTCTATCGCGGATCTCTTTTCCAGGGCTATTACGCGTTTCTCTACTGCTATCGCCTCTGTCATGTTTTCAACTAAGGTTGTTTTATTTGCTCTATCCACGAAGATTGCTATGTTTGATGGTAAAGCAATAATATACCATTCACATCGTACTTCTTCGCTGGGTTGGGAAGCAGTGGGAATTTTGTTGAGAATTTTATTGAACCATAAATCGAAATCTTTGATAGGTTCTTTAGCTTGGGCCTTAAGATTGGATACGTCATTAATTAATGTTGCTGTTGATCTGTCATCACCAAACTTGATAAGGAATTGATTCTGGAAGATATCCCAACTTGTGATAGACCCGGAGGGTAATGAAAAATACCATGACCCGACTATCCTTTGTAGTGTATAGGGAAAAAGCCAAACAACATCATCTTCGTTAGTAACTCTGTTGAGATTGATAGAAAGCATGAAATTGTTTATCTGTTCTTCTGCTAGCATGCCTGCTTCTGGATTGAATTTGGGCAGCCATTTCTAAGGATGGGCCGGTATTTGACTCAAGGGCGCGGGAATTAAAACTGCCCCAGGTTGTTCCATGGAGATTGGGCCATCGTTGAGCTGCTAGTAGAGAAAAGTGCAGAAGATGATCTCTGTGGCTGGGAAGATGAGGATACTATGATCATAGAGGATTGAAGAGGAGTTGTGGGAGTTCCGGTAGACGGATGGATGATGGTTTGGAATGGAGGAGTGGGTGGTTGACTTCGCGGTGAGGTAGTTGAAATGGGTTATGTAGACAAAAGAATCTCACTGTCAGACTCTTGTGGTGATTTCCTCGCTCTTTTCCTGGTGGGAAGAGGCAACTCAGTTGGCTGGATGCCAAATTTTTCACTCTTTAACCTGGTTAGGGGATGAGCAGGATTGTACTGCGAAGTCACACTGCTTTGAGATTTATCAGACCTCTGAGGAGAAATGGAAAATCCCTGAAGTTTGTGAATCAGAGATTCAACTCCAGGAGGTTTAATGGTAGATTGGTCTGAAATATCAGGGTGTGTAGCAGCGATTGATACTCGAGTGACTTCTGACTCTGGATTTAAATATACTGGAGAAGTCGGGGGAGATGATGAGGGTGATTTACTCTCAGAATGGTATTTAGATTTTGATTTAGGTGCCATTCATAGTTCAGGCCCTCCTTCTAGCGCCAAATATGTTGAAGCCCCGAAAATCGGGTCGACAACAAGGTGGATACCCGCCCGGTCTGGACCTTGGTTGGCGGCTCCTTATCCATTTGGTATAGCGGGTCCTACTGGGGATAATGGGACCAGTTTCCCAATCTAAGGGGGTGTGTGTGTGCAGAGTTGGATGATGCTGATCTAAGAGTTCTAATCTAAGCTACTTTAATCTAATTCTATGCTATTGTAATCTAATGAAAACAACACATCTAATCTATGCTAACTCGGGATGTATTTCTTCTATTATGCGATCTAAAGAGATTTCAAATAATAACTGGTAATAAAGATCATTCAGCTATCATAAGAATGGAAATCAATTAAGATGAACCACTTTGCATAAAAAGTTAGGCAAAATAGTTGTGAACAGCATATCGCATAATAATTTATTCATATATCAAACATAAATAAATGGCTCCACCGTACAAAAGTGCCAAATGATAACTCAAACATTCATGCAATAACATATAAACAACTAAAAACTGTATATCACTTTAAGAATATAAGCAGAAATGGCCAAGAGATAAAAGTACCATTTTTGACTGGTCCTACTCATAAGCTTCAAGCAACAATGATTTATCTCTCCTTGTTCTAATATCTACCAAGAGTACAGAAGTGCAACATCAGTAGCAGATATCAAATGCAAACATTAATAAACCTTGATCCATTCATTCACCAAAACCTCCTTTGAGGGTGCAAAAGTGCATGTTCTGAGGACAAGTTTTTGACAAATTTCTGGACCCTTCTCTAAATGCATGAGAAGGGTTTAAATACTGCTAACTAAATAACTTAATTACATAAATTTAGGATACGGTTTAAATGACCGCCCTTTATCTAAGCAAACTTATTTCTAAAAATTGAATCTAATTCCTAACTATTTCTGCATTTGCTCCTTAATGTTGCGAGCATGCAACATTTGCCTGCGAAGAGTCGGCTGGTTGTTTTTTGCTTTTGCTTGGGCTACACAAATAGAAATGGCAAGTGCTGGCACCACTTTTTAGTAAAGTAGAAGATATTTTTGGGAATCATCCTCTAGCTGGGCGAATTTACTGCGTATATACTTGGTAACAACCCAAATTTCTCTCAAATTGCTTCTGCTTTTGCTATCTCGGTTTCCGGACTCGTGGATGACTAAGCAAATTAGAGACTTTTCTTTCTGAACAATTTTCTTCGCGATGCGCGATTAGTGCTAGGCACTAATCGTGCATCGAAAACTGCCTCCGTTCTTTGATCCGGGCCTTTCTGGTACGTTTTCCGCCTTTAGCGCTTTTTCCTTTACCGGGCATAAGCTTCAGAATTTTGTAAACATGCTGCTTTTGTGAGCTTTTGACCTTGAGTGTCGAATCGCCTATTGATATCAACATTTGTTCAGTAATACTCTGAAATCTGCATTTCTGTTGCATGCGGTATCCGTTTATGAGGACATCTCTTCTCTGTTCTCCGAGCATTGACGCTCTCCCTTTTTTCTTAGATGTTCCCTGCAAATTGCTTCATGTTGTTTCCTATTTTTCATTCCTGCAGTTCACGCAAAGGAAAAGAGTAATGATAATAAATTTTGACACGAAAGCTCTAAGCTCTATGAATGTATAAAATCATGACACCCATAGTGAACTGACTCTTCGAAAAACACAAAACTGTCCTTCATGAATACTTTGGCGTACATTCATTAATTTCCTTTAAGTCGCGCGCCCAATTTTTGGTTTAGGGACAACTTTTCTTGAATGCTGAGCCGAGGAAAATTTGCAATGGGTGATTTCTGCGACTCGCATCGCAGCATCGCGTTTATCGCAAGATCGCAACATCGCGTTTATCACAAGATCGCAACATCACGTTTATCACAAGATCGCAGCATCACGTTTATCGCAAGATCGCAGATCATAGATCGTTGCAATTTGTTAAGTTATTATGTGTTGTTTATGTGATGTTGTGATATGCGATGTCGCATATCGGCCATCAGAGATTTCTTAAGATCTTCATTTATGGGCGCTTCTTAATGTATGTGATGCGATGAATTTCACGTCGCTTCTTTGCAGTTTTTTATTGTGCTGATAAAGAAATGTTTTACTCTTCTCCGTGCGACGTATTTTTGAGTATAATACAAAAAAAATTTATAAATTTTTTTGAATTTTTTACTAAGGGTCCCCACTTGTTTAGTGTTATTGCTAATACTAAAGAAGGAGGGGGGTTGTTGGTGGCCACAACAGAAGTGTATGGCTTAGTTGGAAAAGAATGCAAATGATTTGCATTACCCAGCGCCTCGACTTGACTTGGCCTCGATTCTGGCTGCCTCACAATTTTCAGCGTCCTTCAATCAGATCTGAAACTTCAAATAAAATAATGCAACTGAACACGCACACATGATGAACCTCAATGCGAAAATTAAAAGTTACTGTAAGGCAAAGGATATGCCATGCATTTAAATGATACATGTGCCAGAATTGACAGTTATTTATGCGTCCAAAGCCTCTAATTTTAGATCCGACCAGTCCAGTCGTTCTGCTCCTTGCTTTTGGTTTACCCACTCACACCACACCATTCCAGATCTATTTCATATGCAGCAAAATCATAAAAATGGTGCTCCAACACCGACAACAGCAGCTCCACTAAGCAACGGAGGCTGCAACACAATTGCTCCTTTACCCACGCTCATAATTCTTAGACTTTTCTTCAGGTCCCTCAATGATGTCCCATGCACAGGCTGACAACAACAAATGTTCTCAACGCAAATTCTCTTACGCAACTCCACAACACTGGTCTCCACGCTTAAAGAAACATCAAATGCACTTCACCACTTCTGCAAGTTCATTATGAGGCCGTGTTTGCTCCAAAATTGCTTATGCTGGTCGCACTACCAACATTCTTGAGCATCACTCCAATGCTTGCCCAAGATTACACAATCTGGGCATCAATTATGCAGATCCATAAGAACTTCACACTTATTCATATGCTGGCCTCACGAGAAACGAATGCTCACTAACCATCCCCTCATCTGTCTCATGGTTGTCAGGCACTCTACATTAGAAAAAAATGGCCAATAGTTTATTGCATTCGGAAAATCAACTACTAGATTCTAATGTATACCAAAAACCATGCTTCAATGGAATTAACCAATAGTTTATTGCAGTCAAATACAGCTACCGAAGGTGCAATTGAGTGTCAGCAGATTCGACCTCCTCTTCAGAAAACAAAAATTGGAAAATCTCCAATGACAACAATCAATTAAAGGATCAAATTGTTGATCTGCAACAACCTTGAAGTCCGTGCACTTAATTCAATTTGCAGTCTCCTTTGTCCATCCAAAAAATAAATCATTCTCCGCGCATTATCATCCACAAACTCCTACTATTCTCAATTCCCTCGCACGAGAAAGTAATGAACATCTTCATTCCCTTCATTGCATTGGGTTCATTGTTTTGAACACGTACAGGTATTCACTTCCTTACAATCAACAACACAACTGCAAATAAAGCTTCTCACTCTCTTAATCCCAAAGAGTGAACCGTGCGCTTCGATACCACATATTGAAAAAAGAAATTAACTCAGACAAATATATAAAGCACACATAGACAAATATATAAAGCACACATAATAAACGAGACACCAAATAATGGCGGAAAAAGCTTCAGCCTCAAGTATTCAGTCTCACATTTTCATTCATTAAAATAATTGAATATAGTGTTACAAATAAATAGATGAGAGACAGTGTTCTCAAGATAGTGCGTGCTATCTTAGACACTTTTGGTTGAGATAATTTATCCTTTGGTTGAGATAATTTCTTACTAGACACACACCAATATAGGAGTTACCTAAACTAACTCCTATCTTAGAGGAACAACCCAAGAGTTAGGCACAAATTCCTAACTTGGAATATTTAATTAATTTATTTATTTTTGGATTTATTATTGTTTTGTGAGAGAGGTTAACACCTATTCCACTTGGACCCCCATCGTTGTTTCTTTTCAGTTTCCTTAATTGTAGCACAACTTACTCGTTTTGGCAGTTTTTCGAGTCCTAAACTTTTAGAGCCGTTTTGAGGGACTAAAAAAGTTTTTTTTTAGGGAAAACATAGATACTAAAAAAGTCCTAAACTAATGTGCCTACTAATTTTAGAACTTCTCCTTGAGATCTTTGAAACGATGTATTATGATAGCCAAATGGAGATCGTATTTAAAATTTATGACCCCGAGAAGTTGATGTACCAATTTACCCAAACAGGGCCCATAGTTTTGGCGCTCCATCTCCTAGGGTCAGGTTTTTGGATGTTTAGGGATTTTCATTGTTTCTGAATAATAAATAGGCCTTTGAGCCTCATTGTAACATAGTTCGGAAGCATGTAGCCACCACATCATTTCTTAGAGATAACTTACCATCACCCAAGCTAGTTTATTTCCATTTCTGTATGTAAGCATATTTCATTTCTTTGATATTAATGAAATGAAGTGTTATTTCTGCTTCATCTCTGTGTTTATGTGTATATCTGTATTTTTTTTCATTCCTGCATAAGTCTCAATTAGTGGTATCAGAGTCATTTGCCCTTTCTTTGTTTTTATTTGCATGTCCCCAACGAGGTCAGGGTATAAGGAGTTAAGGCTCCATTTGGTTGAACCTTTGCAAGACTAGCCTCGCAAACCCTGACAACCTCCCATGGAGGAAGAAAAGAAAGATGAAGGGGCAGGAGATCCTTTCAAAATATTGCTCAAGGAAGCCCTCGAGTGAAAAAGGAACGTGATGATGGATAAATTTGACCAGATACTTCGACAAATACCCATAGGTGACACATCTTCATCCATCAGCCACTTTGGAGGTGCCACTCCTTTTAAGGTACAAGTTAGCTTTGACATTCCCATATTTTAAGGAAAGGTAGATTTAGACGCCATAGATAGATGGTTAAATATGTTGGAAGGATATTTTTTAGTTCATGAATTTTACAATGTGGAAAATATTACTTTTGTGCTCTGCAAAGCCGCCCCACATGTCAAGGACTGGTGGGAAACCTACTGTGAACAAAAGAACGAGAGGGAATCCTCACTATTTTCAGCTGCACCCACTTGGAATTCTTTCAGAGACACCATCAAGGAACGATATTACCTTATCGGGAGCTATGAAGATAACTACATAAAGTGGACCACATTGCGATAGGGAAGGGACCAAGATGTGCCAGAGTTCACAATGTTTTCCATATCCTTCATATGAAGCTCAGTATCAAGTATTTTGAGCTGAATTTGGTATTCAAGTACTGCAATTGTCTACAGAATTACATCCAGGATTAGGTGTAGTTCCTAAACATCTCCTCGCTTTGCGTCACCTATTGATAAATTGTCAAGATCGAGAATAAATTTAAATAGAGGAAGTGAGACTTTGGATTTGCGAATCCAAAGCAAGGGCAGGGTGCCCCCAAGCCGTAGAATAAAGGACAAAGTCAAGGTAGGTCGACCCAGGATAGCCCACTGAAACTGCAAGAAAATAACAACACCACGAAGAAAAAAAAGGACATAGAGAGTTCCATAAGATCCCCACTCACAACACAAGTGAGAGCCGAGCCATGTAGTCATTGGTGGTCGAAATGAAGGCTTTCGAATCAGATGCATGTTCTAATTTTGAGTCTGAAACTGACAAGGGGAATGACAAAGGGAAGAAGATTATCGTTATGGAGCCTAGTTACATCATTTCCACCACCTAGATTAAGAAGGATGAGCCTGAATATCCAAAGGAGGAGGAGTGACTCTTCCACTCATAGACATGGGTGAAGGGTTCTCCACTGTTGTTATGAAACCAACTCAAGAAAATATAGAAAAGATAAATCCACGCCTTAGAATTCAGCCTCTTCAAGGGGGCAACCTCCTTTACATTAGATAAATGAACAATTCTTGGATGATTCAAATGACAAAACCTCCTTTCTATATATAGGAGTCTAAGGAGTCACAATATAATCCAGCCGACCTAACAATAATAATATAAAGCCACAAAAATAACAATAGAGGGATTCTATGGGGCACAGTAATAACGATATGGGGGCAATAGGGGCACAACAATATTAATAAGGGGTATAACTACAATAGTAATGGGGTAATCACTAGCATTATAGGGACCCAACATGCCCCTCTCCTTCAAAAAAGTGTTGTCCTCAACGCTTGAGTAGTTCTGGATACTTCTGCATAAAATTCTCATCCTCCCATGTGGAATCTTCAGCGGATAAGTTCTTCCACTTGATAAGATACTCTGAAATTGATCGATTTCGTAGCTGTCGAGTTCTTGTTTCTGTGACTGCTTCTGGTTCCAATATAATTTTTCCTTCCTCGTCAAGTTCTGGCAATATTGTTTGAACTGGGAGCTTGTCGCCTATAACCTTCTTTAAACATGAAACATGGAAAACTGGGTGCAATCGAGAAGCTGCAGGAAGCTCCAATTTGTATGCCATAGTACCAATCTTTTGCAACACCTTGTACGGACCATAATACTTTGGTGATAATTTATTATCCTTCTTAGCTTGCTTGAGGGACATTTGCTTATATGGTTGTAGCTGTAGGAATACCCAATCACCTACATCAAAACTTCTTTCACTGCAATGTTGATTTGCCTGTTGTTTCATTCTATTCTGTGCCAACACGAGGTTATCCTTTAAGAGTTGGAGGACTTGTTGTTGATGTTCGATGTGATGTTCCACTGCCTGAACCTTAGAATTTTCTCTTAAATATGATGTGATGGATGGTGGTTGATACCCATAAAGTGCCATAAATGGGGTCATTTTTGTTGCTGTATGGAAGGAAGTGTTATACCACCATTCAGCCAGAGGCAACCATTTGACCCATTGTGTCTGTTTATCAGATACAAAGCAACGAAGATATCCTTCCAAACATTTGTTTACTATCTCAGTTTTCCCATCAGATTGAGGATGATAAGATGAGCTATGAGCTAACTGAGTACCAAGACAAGAAAATAATTCTGTCCAAAAATTTCCAGTGAAAATGGGATCTCTGTCACTTACAATAATCTTTGGGTTTCCATGTAGCTTTTGAATTGTTTCCATAAATGCAGTAGAAAATGTACTGGCTTTAAATGGATGTGATAATGCACAAAAGTGTGCATACTTGGTAAGTCTGTCAACTACCACCATGATGACACTCTTTCCCTCAGACTTGGGTAAACCTGTGATAAAATCCATTGAAACCTCCTCCCAACATTGGCTTGGAATGGATAAAGGTTGTAATAGACCCGGTGTCTTAATTGTTTCAACTTTATTTTGTTGGCAAACCAAACATTCCGCCACAAACTTTTGAATATCTAATTTAAGGCCATCCCAAAAAAATTCCTTCTTAACCCTGTGGTAAGTTTTTAAAAATCCTGAGTGCCCTCCTAAGGGAGAAGTGTGCAATTCCATAAGAATCTTTTGTTTTAGCTGGGAATTCTTACAAGGTATAAGCGATCTTTGTACCATAACGAATCATTTTGCCAGCTAAATGTATCAGACGTACTGGAATCTTGTTGTAACTTTCGAATAAGTGCCCACACTTCTTCGTCATTCTTCCATTCCTCCCTTGCTTTGTTTATCCAATCTGGTTGGATAATAGAAATGGCGCACAACAATGCTTCCACATCCTCATCCTTTCTTGAGAGTGCATCTGCCACCACATTTTGCTTCCCTTTTTTGTAGATGATTTCAAAGTCATAACCCAACATCTTTGTGACCCACTTTTGTTGCTCTTCAGAGGATAATCTTTGTTCTAAAAAGTATTTAAGGCTATCATGATCCGTTTTTACCTTGAAGTGTCTTCCCATTAGGTAGGGTCGCCATTTCTTAAGTGCATGGAGTATTGCCAACATTTCCTTCTCATAAATAGCTTTGCTTAAAAACTTTCCCTTGATTGGACGACTTTCAAAAGCAATGGGTCTTTCATCTTGCATTAGAACAACACCAATTCCATTTCCTGAAGCATCACATTCCACAATAAAGGTTTTTGTGAAGTCTGGTGTAGCTAAGACCAGTGCTTGGCACATTGCCTCTTTAAGATGTTCAAAGGCCTTTGTTGCTTCCAGAGTCCATGAAAATGCATCTTTCTTCAATAATGTTGTTAGAGGTGCCACTATTCTCCCATAATTCTTAACAAACTTGCGATAATACCCTGTCAACCCGAGAAATCCTCGCAGATGCTTTATGGATGTGGGGATTTTCCATTCCTTAATGGCTTTAATTTTGCTAGGGTCTACCTTAACTCCTTCATGAGATACAATATGACCCAGATATTCCACCTCCTGGACTCCAAAGAAACATTTGGATCTTTTTGCATATAATTGTTTCTCCTCCAATAGTTGTAGCACCCTGTCAACATGTTCAACATGATCCTTCCAAGACTTGCTGTAGATTAGTATATCATCAAAAAATACTAACACAAATTTTCTAAGGAATGGTTTGAAAATTGAATTCATCAAACCTTGAAATGTTGAAGGTGCATTGGTAAGGCCAAAAGGCATGACCAAAAATTCATAATGACCCTCATGAGTTCTAAATGCTGTTTTCGGAATGTCTTCAGTCTTCATTCTGATTTGATGATATCCTGAACGAAGATCCAACTTGGTGAAGTAAATTGATCCATGCAATTCATCCAGTAATTCATCAATGACAGGAATGGGGAACTTATCTTTAATAGTGAGCTTGTTGAGCTCCCTATAATCCAGACACATGCACCATGATCCATCCTTCTTGTGCACCAATACTACTGGAGCAGAGAAAGAACTTTGACTCGGTTGAATTATACCAGCCTCTAGCATTTCTGCAACCATACATTCAATTTCACTCTTTTGGACATAGGGATATCTGTGTGACCTGATGTTTGGAGGAACACTTCCTGGAATCAGATGAATAGCATGATCATGATCACGCATAGGTGGGAGACCTTTGGGAGTCTCAAATACCTTGGAATGATTGTCCAAGACTTTTTGGAGATCTGGAGAAATAGATGATTCCGATGTGGAAACATCTAGCGAACATAATTGTGCAATTACACCTCTTTGCTCCTTTTTTAGAAGCTTTGTCATACCATTAGAGCTGATTATCTTTCCTGGTTTCCCTGCAATACCCCTTAATTCAACTTCCTTTCCTTCCGTAGAAAATTTGATGAAAATTTCTTGAAAATTAAAAGCTATTGTACCCAAGGATTGTAGCCATTGGACTCCTAGTACAACATCAGCACCTCCCATTGGAATGGAAAGCATTGGGCTAGTCAATACATATTCTCCATGGATAGCTTGATATTATGGCACTTTCCAGAGAAATTTATTGTTCCTCCATTTGCAATCATCACTTGACACTCTGGTGCTGGATATAGGAAGCAATTCAATTCTTTTGCTACCTTACAATGAATAAAATTGTGGGTGCTTCTTGAATCAATCAACACTATTACCTTTTTCTTCTTGATTTGTCCTTCTATCTTGATGGTTTGAGGAGTGGTAATTCCCGCCAATGCATTACAAGATATGGTCGGATTTATTTGTTCTTCATCTAGGCTTTGTTCCTGGAGTATATCCTCTTCTTTTGACCTTTCTTGCTCCTTTTCTTCTTCCTCTTCACAATCTATGTAGAATAATTTCTTCTCAGCACACTTATGACCTTTAGTGTATTTGCTATCACAACTGTAACAAAGCCCTTTTGCTCTTTTTTCTTCCAATTGTTGTGGTGTCAACCTTATAGGTTGTGGAAGACTAGGGGCAACAACACTTCCGTCTTTATAGTTGTGAGTGGTATGCTTCCTGGTTGCCATAATTTTGCTTTCCATTTTTCTTGCTAACCTGAATGCCTTCTCTAATGAATCAGGTTCCCAAAGGCGAACATCATGTTGGATATTATCCTTTAAAGACCCTATGAACACATCAATCCTATGCTCCTCTGGAATATCTTTTACCCTTATGTTCAATTTTTGGAACTCCTCAATGTGCTCCATTATTGAACCCTTTTGTTTGAGACTTATCAATTGGCTAAAAAAAGTGTTTCTTTTTGTATCCTCATAATGTGCTATCAATTCTTCTGTAAAAATTGCCCAAGTGATAAATTGTTTACGAGAGCAAAGCCATTGATACCATACAAACTAATTTGGTTCCAAATATAAAGTTGCCATACGTACCTTTTGTGTGTTTTGCACATTATTGAGATCGAAGAATTGCTCCATCTGTAATATCCATGTGGCGGGATCCTTGCCATCAAACTTCCTCATATCGATTTTTGGAATATGGTGGGTCTTCGATCCAACATTAGAGTCTATGGAATCATGATTAACATTTCTTTTGTTCACATCACGAGTTTCCTTTACAACCGTTTCATCATTAGTAAGTATTTCTTGTAGAAAATTTGTCAAATCTGTCTTCAAATCTGCCATATCTGTCTTCAAATCTGCCATGTCTCTCTTCAAATCTATCTTTGAATCATCCATCTTAGCTTCTATGCCCTTTATCTTATATTTCACACCATTCATCTTAGATTCCATGCCATTTATCTTAGATTCCACGCCATTTATCTTAGCTTCTGTTAGCTTTTGTGAGCGTGACATTTGTTGCACTTGTTCTTGTAATTTTGATATATCATGTAGCATTTCTTCCTCTTCTTCATGAGTCATGCTAGAGATTTCAGGTTCCTTACTAGGTGTTTTCATTTTCTTTCCTCGGGGCATCAGTTACCGATAATAATGTTTTACTATGCCCTTTGAATTCCTTCAAACCAAGCTTACGCAAAAAAAAAAAAAAAAAAAAAAAAAAAACTACACACTGTTTTTCACTTTGTAGAGGCCTGATATTGAATCTAACGTATATTTGTAATTTTAGATCTTCCAGTTATGAAATTGCGACCTGTAGTAGCCATCTGTGTACTCTTTCCAATGCCATAAGTTTGACCCAAATTGGATTCTCCAAGGAAGAGTTATGCGAAATCTCCCACAGTGACTCAATTATAGACTAGTTCAGTAGAGCGAACTTGTACGACATGCCACGAGTCACTGTTTCGACCTTTGGATCTAAACAATGCATACAAGAAACTAAAATCCGTCCTATTTTTATACCCTCTTACAAAATTTCAATCTGATCCCCAGAGAGAAAGTTATGACGATTTTCCCAAGGTCACTTGTTTGGAATGTAATTCCGGAGTCTGCAAAAAGACCAACTTCCTCAGATCATATCTCCGCAAATATAGCCCGAAAAGCTCTGAAATTCGGACCCAAGGTTCAGCACGATTTCTTCTCAATTGGGTTTTCTTCGCAACTTCTGAAACGTCGCAGAAAAAAAGATACCAAAAATTCCACGATGACCTGTTTGGAGTAGCGAAACCTTAGAATCCAAAGCTTTGATACCAAATGTTATGAAAACAGCTCAAGAAAATATAGAAACGATAAATCCACGCCTTATAATTCAGCCACTTGGAGGGGGAAACCTCCTTTACATTACATAAATGAACAATTCTTGGATGATTCAAATGACAAAACCTCCTTTCTATATATAGGAGTCTAAGGAGTCACAATATAATCCAGCCGACCTAACAATAATAATATAAAGCCACAAAAATAGCAATAGAGGGATTCTATCGGGCACAGTAATAACAATATGGGGGAAATAGGGGCACAACAATATTAATAAGGGGTATAACTACAATAGTAATAGGGTAATCACTAGTATTATAGGGACCCAACAACTGTAGTTCATTATAGACATCGAGAGGCAAAATAACTTCATTTCAGTAGAGGTCATGAAGCGGTTGGGCCTATCCACCATACCACACCCACAACCATACACCGTTAGGTGTCTTCACCAAGGGCGAGAACTTTGCATCAGCCAACAGTGTGACCTTCCTTGTAACATAAATCCCTTCATGGATGAGGTATTCTGCGATGTTGCACCTCTTGAAGCTTGTGATGTTTTATTAGGAAAAACATACTTATGGAAGCGACATGATATGTATGAGTCTAGATCTCACACTGTTATTATTACTTTGGGCAATAATTTGTACAAGATACTGGAGGTAGCACCACCTACCACCGTTTCTTTGATCACTGCGAAGCAATGCAGTAAGATCATTTATCAGACCAGGAAATTTGTTTTCCTTATGATTCACCCTCAGGGAAAGAAGAAGATTGTGGCCATGGCCTCTATATAGGGCTCCCCCGCACGACAACAACAGATGAAAAAGGTTGTAGACGAGTACAATGACATCTTCACCTCACCTGTAGGGGTACCTCTACACTGTCAAGTCAAACACTCCATCGATCTGACCCCGAGTATGCCACTACCCAATGGAACAATCTATCAATGCTATGTTCTAGAGAATGATGAAATCAAAAGGCAGATTCAGGAGCTGTTGCAGAAAGGGAACATCATGCCAACTTCATTACCCTATGGGAGCCCGATCATATTGGTAGAGAAGAAGGACATGACCTAGAGACTTTGTATTAACTATTGGGCATGGAACAAGATCACTGTCTGGAATAAGTATCCAATCCCATAGATTGATGACCTTCTATACCAGCTCAAGGGGGGAAAATATTTCATCAAGATTGACTTGAACTCCGCTTATCACTAGGTACAGATCGAACCCTCCAATGTGTGGAAGATGTTGGAAACAATACTGAGAGGGGGGTGGTGAATCAGTATTAGCAAATCAATAACTTTTTCATTTCGTACTTTGATTCATATACGCTACTTTAGTTAAGAGAACTCGCGTGTACATGCATCTGTGTTTAATGCAACTAGCATATATCTAGTAAACTTGTGATTCAGTTAATTCAACATATGTTGATCTTTAATCAGTGCATTAGAACTTCATTAACCATATAAACTGTAAACAGGTGCAGTAAAATAGAACAGATCATCACACATAAGAAACACACATGAACACCATGATATAAGGTGGAAACCCAATGCGGGACAAAAACCACCTACTACCGTCTTCGTTTAATATAAGAAAAACCTGTTTACAATCTTGTACTGGCATAGAATCATACCAGTATGTAGGTACCCACCTGTAGAAGACTACAACCTTCTCTTGTTCTCCAACTACCACTAGAAGCGATCTATAACACCTTGGCTCTTGTACTAGCCGATATATTTACTAGTAAGTAGGTGCCAGCCTACAGAAGGTTACAACCCTCTCTCGTTTTCTAGCTGCTACTAGAAGGGAGCTCCATCCCCCTGGCTCTTGTACTGGCCGATATATTTACCAGTACGTAGAAATCAGTCCACTGAAGTCTCCAACCTTTACTCTTCCTCCAGGGACCATGTTTCATAAATTTTCAGACTGGATACTCCTGGAACACAACACCATAATTTGAAGGCCACGTTTCATCCAATTTTCATACTGGACCCATCAACAACATTGAAGCTCAAAATAAATCACCACTGCAATACAACCATTGCATCAACCAATCATTAAATTCTGAATCACCCAACATCGAATCACTGCAGACCTGTCACCAGAACACAAAGCAGAACCCAGAACTCTGCAACAACCACTAGAACCAACTGCAAATTCAGATATCATATTTCATAATGTATATGCTACTCTGATGAACTAAACTAGCGTGTATACGTGCTTTTACAAAAGCGAACCCACGTACAGATCTGAAAATACTAATTTATAAACTTCACAGCAATTTCAGTATTCAGTCATACACATATCATAATATTTGTAGAATAAAACATGCGTTAATATTCAGATCTAGTCTATCCATGATCAAACCACATAGTGATAATACAGT
The DNA here is from genome assembly GCA_031772625.1 of Pinus tabuliformis. Taxonomy (NCBI): domain Eukaryota; kingdom Viridiplantae; phylum Streptophyta; class Pinopsida; order Pinales; family Pinaceae; genus Pinus; species Pinus tabuliformis. Next base: position 1,143,228,969 of record CM062815.1, read on the forward strand.
CCAAGCGTTATGATCCCGATCCATCATCCATCATCATCCACATAGGTGCATCCTTGGTTCATATCAAGCAAAGCTTCACAAACCCATAACTTGCATACCAGATCTCCCACTTCATCAGACATTCAATACTTGCACTCATTTGGCCTAATGATCTTCTCCTCCTTTTATAGTGTTAGGCCTTTCTCAATACCATGGTCCCAACCCACTTAGGACCAATACCTTGGACCAAATACCCAGGGTCAATACTTCAGACTAGATACCTTGGACCAATACCATGGATCAAAATACCATGGACCAAAACTTAGTTTTCCAACATGTACGCGCCTTTCCTTCTGTGAAACTGCATGTGTACATTATACACACCTTTTGGTCTATTAACCTGCATGTATATGCTCCTTTGTCAAGGTGAACCTACGTATACCTCTCTTTGATCATTAAATCTTTGCTATTGACTTGCTACACTATGATCTGTCATCTGAGTGAGTTGCCATCAAGGACAACACTTGTATCACCTGTATCATAATGCCAACAATCTCCCCCTTTGGACTTGATGGCAACAACAACACCAAGTCACTCTCCCCCTTTGACATCAAGGGCAAAGGGCGGACCAAGATATTCTCTCCCTTGATATACATTATGTTGTCCATACTCTCCCTGAGTACATGCTGAAATCTCTGATTGAGCTCCCCCTTTGTACATGCTAAGATGTACCAATCCATCCATGCTCCCCCTAAGCACATGTTGAATTCTCTGATCGAACTCCCCCTTTGTACATGCTAAGATGTACTAATCCATCCTTGCTCCCCCTGAGCACATGCAGAGTCTGCAAAAATATTTTTCAAAAGAATAACATGACTCTACAACTCAACTAAGTGAGTATGACCTTCCTATCACCAATGACTCATATATACATCAATCTCCTAACCAAGTGGGGATACACCATTTTGACTCATCCACCCAACCAAGTGGGGATATACCAACTATTTATACATGACTAAAATAGAAATTATTACATCATCCTTCCCATGCATAGTGGGGGTACAAATTAGGTCTTTTCATGACCTTTTCATCAAATGATATACATGAATTTTATAACAAAAACTAGAAATCTAAACAAGACCATGATAGTCATCAACAACTATCATACACCATATATGATCTGCACCATAAGCATTTGTCAGCAACATCAGCAACCTGTAACCTGCAATACCATTCTCTTGACCAACCAACAATAAGTAGCAAGATGTATCATTTAGCCACATAAGCATCATCACCAAAGACTTCTAACCATAATGCCAACAATGCATTATTCGAAGCATATGCTCCCCCTGAACCTATTCCATTTGTTCACTGTCAGATCTGATCATGCATATATCAGCAAGAAGTATCAAGGCATCATCATCAATCAGATATACATCAAGTTAGGATAAAAAACACTTCTAAACAACATCTTATGAATACCAAGCCATTTCCACACATCATCAATAGATTGTAACCATCATCAAATAATTGAGTGAACCATATCAGCCCCTTTTTCTTGAGTTTGTTCCACTGCTTTTGCTCAACCCGTCATATACGCAACTGTGTAGGTTCGAACTTGCATATATACGTGACTTGCATTCATGAAACATGTGTATGAGATTTAGAACACTGAAGTTCCACACTTTCAGCTCCCTCTAAGTCTGTCATATCTGTATACTTTGCTATGCCACATCTTTATGACTGTACTTCCTTCTTCTTCCATATCTTCGACTGTGATGATGTGTTCTCCTTTTGGTATGGTGCCCGTACTTTGTTCCTACATCCCTTTGCTATATGTCCAAACTTGTTACATGCATAACATATTACATGTTTCATATTCCTTTTGTAGCAGTCAATGGCTTTGTGACCAAACATATTGCAAGCAAAACAATATCCCTTAAAGTACCTGGAACGTGATGATTTTTATGTGTGAAGGTCTTGCATCATTCGATTTCTGCATCTCGTTGCAACATGTTCAAGATTATGACATACATAACACTCAACATTATTCATCTGAGAAAATAACTGACTATCACATCCATAGTTTGGAGTAAAAGATTTTCTTTGATGATTTCTTTCCTTGGTTGTTGATGTGGTTGACCTCTTATCTCCTTGTTGAGCATTTCAGGTTTTGCATTAGAGTTCCTTGCCTCACCCTGAGAGCTAGATTCACCTTCAACAGATTCATGAAAACCAAGACCAATTTTGATAGCAGGGGATCTTTGACTACTAAGAATATCATCCAAAATCTTAGTACTGTCTTGAAATCGTAATAGTTTATCCTTTTCTTCTAATTTACCTTTTAAGATATTTACCTCAACCTGATGTTGCTCTTCCTTTTCCAGATGTTGTTTCTTCAAGATTTCTGCAGCCTTTCTTCCTTCTTCCACTTGTTGCCTTAATTTGAGAATCTCATTTTCTTGTTCTTTATCTGCTTGAGGTAGTTCTTCATTCTGCTTATTTTTCAATGATATCACTTCATCTTGCAGCATTTGATGTACTTTGAAGGCACACTCTAGCTGAGCTTTTAATCTGGAAACTTCTTCTTGGAGGGCACTCTCTCTTTTGTTAAATAGATCTTGTTGATTTGATGCTACATTTGCTTGTTCATCTTCAATCTGAGGTGATTCAGAATCTGAATACTTGCTTCCAATTGACAACACACTGTCGCTATTCCTTTGATCTATCTTCTTCTTCTGACGTTCTTTCTTTCCCATTGTTCTACGGACCTCCTTCAAGCAATCAAGCTTCTGCGAAAGGACTTGCTTTGATACCAATTGTTGGAAATAATACCGAGAGGGGGGTGTGAATCAATATTAGCAAATCAATAACTTTTTCATTTCACACCTGATTCATATATGCTACTTCATTTAAGGGAACTCGCATGTACACGCAACTGTGTTTAATGCAACTAGCGTATATCCAGTAAACTTGTGATTCAGTTAATTCATCATATGTTGATCTTTAATCAGTGCATCAAAACTTCATTAACCATATAAATTGTAAACAGATGCAGTAAAATAGAACAGATCATCACACATAAGAAACACACATGAACACCATGATATAAGGTGGAAACCCAATGCAGGACAAAAACCACCTGCTGCCGTCTTCGTTTAATATAAGAAAAACCTATTTACAATCTTGTATTGGCGCAAACTCATACCAGTACACATGCGCCCACCTGTATAAGGCTACAACCTTCTCTCGTTCTCCAACTACCACTTGAAGGGAGCTACAACCCCTTGGCTCTTGTACTAGCCGATATATTTACTAGTACGTAGGCGCTGGCCTACAGAAGGCTACAACCCTCTCTCATTTTCCAGCTGCTATTGGAAGGGATCTCCAACCCCTGGCTCTTGTACTGGCCAATATATTTACTAGTACATAGGTGCCGGCCTACTGAAGGCTCCTACCTTTACTCTTCCTCCAGGGACCACGTTTCATAAATTTTCAGACTGGATACTCCTGGAACACAACACCATAATCTGAAGGCCACGTTTCATCCAATTTCTATACTGGACCGATCAACAACATTGAAGCTCAAAATCAATCAACACTGCAATATAACCATTGCATCAACCAATCATTAAATTTTGAATCACCCAACATTGAATCACTGAAGACCTGTCACCAAAACACAGAGCAGAACCTAGAATTCTGCAACAACCACTAGAACCAACTGCAAATTCAAATATTATATTTCATAATGTATACACTACTCTGATGAACCGAACTAGTGTATATAGGCACTCTTACCAAAGTGAACCCGCGTATAGACTTTCAAATACTAATTTATAAACTTCATAGTTATTTCAGTGTTCAATCATACCCAGATCATAATATTTGTAGAATTAAACATGCATTAATATTCAGATCTAGTCTATCCATGATCAAACCACATAATGATAATACATTCCAAGCCTTATGATCCCAATCCATCATCCATCATCATCCACAAAGGTGCATCCTTGGTTCAGATCAAGAAAAACTTCACAAACCCATAAACTGCATACCGGATCTCCTACTTCATCAGATATTCAATACTTGCACTCATTTGGCCTAATGATCTTCTCCTCCTTTTATAGTGTTAGTCCTTTCTCAATACCATGGCCCAAAACCACTTAGGACCAATACGTTGGACCTAATACCCGGGGTCAATACTTTGGACCAGATACCTTGGACCAATACCATGGATCAAAATACCATGGACCAAATACCACAAACCAGATACCATGGACCAAAACTTAGTTTTCCAACATGTATGCGCCTTTCCTTATGTGAAACTGCATGTGTACGTTATATACACCTTTTGGTATGTTAACCTGTGTGTATATGCTCCTTTGTCAAGGTGAACCTGCGTATACCTCTCTATGATCATTAAAAATTTGCTATTGACTTGGTGCACTATGATCTGTCATTTGAGTGAGTTGCCATTAAGGACAACACTTATATCACCTGTATCATAATGCCAACACAAGACTACCTTCAAATCTAAGGAGGGCTTTTCAAATCGCTGGTCATGCCTTTTAGGTTGACGAATTCCCCCACAATCTTCATGAGGATGATGGATGACATTTTGAGACCCTTCACAAACACATTCCTGGTGGTGTATTTGGATGGAATTTTGATCTTCAATAAGAGTTGGGAAAAACCCCTCCACCATATTGGATAGGTCCTCCAAACACTGTGGAAACACAAGTTGTGTGCCAATTTGGAGAAATGCACTTTTGTTATGACCCATGTTCAATATTTGGGGTACATGATTGATGCGTAGGGTGTGAAAGTGGACCCAGCAAAGATACAAGTCATTCGGGATTGGCCAACCCTAACCACTCTAACAGAGCTCTGTAACTTTTTGGGTGTTTCCAACTTGTATCGCAGGTTTGTGTTGGGGTTTTCTCATACAACTTGGCCTTTGAGTCAAGTCACCAAGGGAGGAGCAAAATCAAAGTTCTTTTAGTCTAAAACCCAACAAAAGGCATTTTCCGAGTTGAAGCATCACCTATGCTCTGCACCGTTGCTCACATTACGAGACCTGCAACAACCATTTGAGATTGGGACAAATGCCTACTCCTAGTCGACCTTGGGAATCCATCTCCATGGATTACATGTCGGGCCTTCATTTTACTAAGAATGGAAATGATTGCATTTTCATTTTCCATATATTCTCTAAGATAGGCATTCTAGTGGCCTGCAAGAAGAGTATCATAACAAAATCCACTGCTAATCTCTTCTTTGAACGAGTGTGGGTACATTTTGGGAACCCACAGTTCATGATCTCAGATCAAGAGAACAGGTTCCTAAGTACATTTTGGTAAAGTCTCTGGTCGACATTGAATATCAAGCTCACTAAGTCCACGACTTTCCACCCCCAAACTGATGGTCAAACAAAGGTCGTCAATAGGATGATCATACACATTTTGCATATGTATAATTCGAAGCATCCACACACATGGGATGAAATCCTCCCCTATGTCCAACACAACTACAACGGAGCTCTCCATAGCTCAAATGGCCACAACCCATTTTAGGTGGGGTTGGGATCCCAACCAATATGTCCCATTGATGTGGTCATACCATTTGCAGCTACTCAAGCAGATTCAACTCATGTCCAGTCCGAAGCTAACAGGGCCAACAACTTCATTGAGCACATTCACTACATCTACCAGCATGTCCTTGATATATTCGAAAAAGTAAATGCTAAATAAAAGCAGCGTCATGATCAGCATCAGGTGTCACTCAAGTTCTAGGTGGGAGACAAAGTTTGGTTACATTTTCTAAAGGAGAACCTTGTTGGGCCCCATCGCAAGCTTCGCTTGTTCCAATAGGGGCCTTACACCATCACTAAGGCTATAGGGGACAATGATTTCAAGCTCAACATTTGACCATTCCTTGGCCTACACCTAGTATTCAATGTGGACCACCTTCGACCATACTTTCCACCATTACTGGACACATCAAACATTGCAGAACAACTCACACCAAAAGAGTTAAGCCTATATTGAATGGAACATGCCACAATTGCTCAAATCATGGAAACACAGATCAAGAAAAATAGCCAATAGGAGATCCAACTATATTGAGTTTTCAAGGCTAGCCAACTCCTGGAACAAGGCAAGTGGCTCACTAGGGACTAAGTTCAGTAGGAGATTCCCCATCTGATGGAGGCACTCAATGCAATGCGGACCATTGCCTCCAAAGGGGGGAGGACTAATCTAGGTGGATATTTGTGGCCATCGACCTATTCCACTTGGAGCCCCACCATATTTTATTTTAAGTTTCCTTAATTGTAGCACAACTTACTATTTTTGGCAGTTTTTTTGGGTCCTAAACTTCCAGAGCCATTTTGAGGGTCTAAAAGACGTTTTTAAGGAAAATGGAGAGTCTGGAAAAGTCCCAAACGAGTTTTCCAATTTGGTTTCAGCCTCCTCTTTGAGATCTGTTACACAAAAATATCGTCACCATGATTATTTGCAGTCAGTGTGGGTCTATCATCACTTGTACTGTCCTCCTAAGCAAGTCTCAGACCTCAACTCTTCAAGTCAAGCTTTGAAAATGAGAGAAAGACATTAAAAATCAACAAAGCTCTGGTTCCGCACTTTCTCTCACTGTTGCCTGTGGTCCCACACCCCTTGTTCACAAAAACTGCGGACCTGCCCGCTCTGTCCCTAAAGGAGTGGGTGCGGACCCCTGTGAAAGTCAAAAAGGCGCAAGTTTATTCTAAAAAACTCACTTTGGGTTAATTCTAGATGATTCTAGAAGGAATTTTGATGTGGATTGGTCGCTCTTAGGTGGTTCATGCATCCCAAAAGAGAAGGAGCTAATCCCTTGATGAGAGGAGCTATCCCTTTGAAGGAGGGCTTTATCCCTTTGAAGGAGGACCTAGTAACTTCCCTCCATTGCACTATAAATTAAGGCATTGGGCTGGTTACTGGAGAGGTTAGAAGCTGAACATTTTTGAGGGTAAATGCTAGTGGAATTGAGACTTCCTAGTTAAGCTTGAGAGGAGAGATCACATACCTTTTTGGCTTCATTGGGAAGAGAGTGAAACTTGTCAAAGTAGAGGAGAATTCTTGTTGGACCCTGAGAGGAGCTTGTACAACATCAAGGCACAGGTTGTAAAGTTCTTCTTTGATTTGAATTAATACAATCAGATTCATTTTTCTCAACAAATTGTCTTATGTCATTTGTTTCATGAATTCCTTGATCTTCATGTTAAATATGCTTTATGATATTGGATTTTCAGGTGTTATTTAATTTGTTTTCTTGTTTGTGTTTGCAGATTCGCAACGAGGGAGCTCATTTGGATCAAAGGAGCGAGGCTTCCACAAACTTGCATTGGACCCAAGGTAGGCCTAAAACACTTGTTTGCCTTTGTTTGTAAATGCATATTTAGAGAAAGATAGTTTTTGATTGGCTTGCTTGTCACTAGATATCGTTATATTCTAGGAAGGTCTATCTTGTCCGCAAGATCGACTCATTCCGTGTGACAAAATGGTGATTCCACTGGGGACTTGATTTTTTCCTTGTTCTTACTTTGACCTGAGAAACTGTGTTTTTGTTTCTGTTTTTGGCTTGTTGTGTGTGGAATTGGGTAGATTTAGTCGATCTAGGATTATTTTTTGTTTTTCATAACTTTGGGAGAGGACCACACCCTAGGCTTGTGACACAGTGCGGACCTATCCGCACTTTTGCTTTTAGCACAGAGCGGTACCGCACCTGTGTTAACTGTGGACTTGCGGACCCTGTCAAAATTTTGGAAAACCTAAGATTTTCTCTGTTAGTCAGCTTACTTTTTATTTAGATGTTATTATCCCCTACCCAGACCTGCCTATGACCTGTCAGAAGCTTTCCTTAGGTTAATTTCATTGGTGTTAGGGTTTTAGGTGAAATTCCTAGAAGTTTTGATTGTTGGGTTTGGTTTTCATTTTGGTCTTGTAGTAGCTCTGAGCTTAGAAGCTGTAGAAACCTCAGATCACCTTGGGTTTTACCAGCCTTCTTATGAGTCTGACCATTTGCAAAATCTACCTTTGTTGAGGAATCCACCTTGTGTTTTCTCATTACAAAACTTCGAAAAAGCTTGTGTTGAAAGTTTTGATTTCATTTTTAGAAAAGAAAACAAAAATTGGTTGTTTTTTGACTGATTTGTGATTCTGCATAAATTAGTCCTTAGTTTACATCTAGCTAAGTAAAACATACTTGAAAAATACATCTTGTAAGATTTGACTTCAAATAGGTTTTTATAGTTTATAGATCTCAAGATTAGTCATTTTCATAGTTTTGAGTGTTTTATAAAAAATCTCTTTTGGAAAAAGTTTGTTTTTGTATTGGTTGAGTGTTTTGAAAGAAAAGGGAAATTTTTGTGAAAATAACTAGTTGTCTCATTTTGAGTGCATTGGAAAAGACAAAAAACTCTTCTTTTAATTTTTTTTGTTAAGAAAGATTTGTGTTTACAAGTATTTGCATTCTCAAAATCTTTACTAGCTAGAAGTTCATTGAAGGGAAAAGATTGTTTAATCATATTAAGTGCATTTTTTAGTGATTTCGAGTCGAGTCTTCATACCACGAGTTTCATCTCCGCACCTCTTGACTTAAAAAAAACCGATAAAATTAACGCTTAAAGTAAAATTTATCTAGTAAAATTTTTATTTCTAGGGCTCTGATACACCAATATAGCTTAGGCTAGTGTCTTGGAGTAGGGAGTAATTAACTCTCCAAGACAGTAAAACAAACAAGTAGCTGTATCTTGCGGTAGGAGAGAAATCCAATTGTTGCATTTATGCTCTGGGAAAGCTCCTCTTAAAGGAGAAGCACAGGATCGTGTCTGAACCAGTGTGGGAATCAATACTTCCTCATTGGGAACGACGCCGGATATTCACGTATTAAAAACAGTAAACCTCAGATTAACCATTGTCGAGGAGCCTAGGGTCACTTGTCGGTAAACCTTGGATTATGTCAAGGATCCTTCAAGGGGATTGAGCTTGTTACTCTGCCCTTGCGTGCGTATCGGATCGTAGACTGTTCCCTGTTGTGGGGAAAAATGCCTATGCAGGACGATCCTATCCACCTAAGGTGTGACAGTGCCTTAGCAACAAACAGAGACAGCTATTCTGGTTTCTTCCTTTATGAAATGGGAAAGAAGAGAGATCAATGGACTTACCGGTGTCTTCCGTTTGGCCCTCGATCTAGATCCTCTTCTCTTTGGGTGTTCACAGCTACTTGCCTCCTCGCAAAACCACAAGAGAACAACTACTTGCCTTCCTGCAAGATCACAAGAGAACAGCTACTTGCGACAAGAGAACAACTACTTGAGACAAGAGAAGAACACAACACAAAGGCAGATATTCATATTCATAAATGATTCAGGATTAGAAATAAATCAAATACACTAATGCAATCATACATCACAGATACATCAATATATAGGAGAAAACCAAGATAGCTTTATTGATAAATAACAAGGTTCAGGAAGAGATACAACCCAGAGGGCTCCAATCCAGCATCTCTTTCCTAGCAGAATGGAATTCCTATCTTCACTTCCCTTCAAAGCATTAAGCACCCAATGATTCCAATCTCAAACCAACAACAATTCTTTGCAATAACAAAATTCCAGCGCCTGGATCTCATGGAGGAGAGATCCATATATAGATGTTTGGAGAGAGGATGAGTCAGCTTGAGATCTGACTAGTGTCCTCTCCCTCTGTTAGTTCTTGAGTCCACTTGGAGGTTCTTGCTTCCACTTGGAGATTTGGAACCTCTTACTCATCACCAGTCGAATTCCCTGAGGCAAGTGTCATTTTGGAAGCTTCCTGGGCTCTGACACCTTGAGGAATGAGTCTGCCACATGTCCAAACTCGCTCAGCGCAGGTAGCTAGTGTTGGAGTTGATATTCAATGCAGGTAGACAGTGGAGCCACTGACATTCAGCGCAGATGGTCAGTGGAGCAGTTGACATGATCCTGAATTGACTTGTTTTTGAGCAGTTTCAGGTGGAGAACTTCTGTGAATTGCTGTGGTTTGTTAGCCTTGTTCCTCTAGGGGTAGGAACAACATGTTTAGGGACTTTGGATCCCTAAGATTATGGACATTTCATGCTCAATGCTGTAAGGCACAAAAATGTCTATAACAGTTGCCCCCTAAAGTATGAGACCATTTATCGGGTGAAATGCTTTATCCAGGAGGGTCCGAAGTTCATCCAATCGCTGGGAGGAGACCTGTAATAAGATACAATACAATACATTATTTTTCATACTGCTTTCATGATCTAGCTGAGGCGGGCATTCCCATGCTCAGCTTTATAAATTCATTTTCTGTACATAGAACAGACAATCGTCTGATGGTAGACTGATAATTTTGATGAAATTATCATCCTTTGAGTAGGATGATCGTCTGCTGCAATGATGTACATGTTAAATGTCTTTATCTTTCCTGAATATATATCACAGCCCGGATGGATGAAACTAGATCCGGGGTCTTCAAACTCGTTCGATCTTCACTCTAAGTACAAGTCGATCCATGTGAGAATTGTTCTGAAGTCGAACATGGAAAGACATCGCTTGATTACCGGTCAATGATGTAAACCGTTAACAAGCGCGAGAGGAATCACCGATAATGATAATGACCCTCAAGGTACTGCAGTACAATTCACGTGGTGTGAATAAAGGACTTGGCGTCGAACACCACGCAAAATCTTCTGGTCGAAGGTCATTGATGTATACCTGTCGCCGGAAGTGAGAAACTTGCCATTGAGGCATGCAAGCTTCAAAGAACTGAAGGGGTTGTTCCTAGATCAACTTCTTGGATAATTAGATGATTTCGACAAGAAGCGATCCATCAAAGGAGGGCCTTAATGAATCCCACATCAGTGACATGGAACGAAGCTAATGATTTTGATGGAGGTGAAAACGATCTGTGACATATGATTCAGGGTGGCGGTCATGAATGGATGAAGGATAATGTATGGCAGTGGATGGGACCCAGTTGACTCTTTCTGAACGACTTCTCTTGAACATATGGCGACACTGATGCGATGGATCGGTAGCATTACCCCAATTATGGATGGTATGGCGAGACCATGGTGATGTGACCAGTGAATGAAACAACCCAACCCGATTGTGGTACGGAGGAAAAGTGTCATGTTCAAGAGCGACTTGCTACCATCAAAGTTTTCTTTAGTTTCTCCCAATTTTTCCCCAGTCATTGCTGACCAGTACCTCTTTATTTTTGTCAAGCTTGAGGAGGATAACATATGCTTGTTCTATAACCTGCCCTTCGGGCAAGCCCATCACTATGTTTTAACGAGCCTAGCGATAGTGAAACTCGTTCTCGTCTAAAGCCAAGTTTGTCGCTATTTAGTGATTTTAACGAGTCTAACGACAAAGATAACTTGGTCCTTTTCATTTTTAGAGAGTCTGAAAAGGTACATAAAGTTAACTCCAAAAGTCCTTTTTCGTCATCTAATCCCTTAAGTCCGAAAAAGTATAAAACAATACAGAAGGGATGAGTTTTCGATAGTTTCAACGAGCCGAACAAAACAAGCGCTCGATCTTTTTGTGCAATAATCCCTCAGGTCCAAAAAGATTAAAATCTAGAGGAGGGATAGCACTTCCGGTCGCTTTAACGAGCTGGAAGGCCAAAACTCGGTAATCTTTTCATATTTTACGAGTCAGTTGAAAAGAGCTTAAAGAAGACTCGTCTTTTGAGGAACGAGTGATAAACAGGGTTAGCAGCTGATTCCAGGTACAGGTTGGAATTTTCTAGTCACGACAGTGTCACAAGGATGGCTAGGTGAAATCACTCTTCGCAGCTGTTCCTCAAAATGGGTAAACAATCATATGGAGGTGAACGATCGGCCAAATGAAAAGTGGAGGTGACGGTGCAAACACGACCAAGGCTTTAATGGCTGATAGAGTTACATTCACAATGGTTATTTACCGGGATAGGTTCATTTTTTAACGAGCTTGAACGCGGAAAAACACTGCTCAAACTTATGTTTATTTTTTAACGAGCATGAACTATGCGCTAAAACTGCTCGGATCTTGCGTTTATTTTTTAACGAGCATGAACTTTGTGCTAAAACTGCTCGATTCTTGCATTTATTTTTTAACGAGCATGAACTGTGTGCTAAAACTGCTCGATGATTTTTCATGCCCCCAGCATAAACACTGCTCAAACTTATGTTTATTTTTTAACGAGCATGAACTATGCGCTAAAACTTCTTGGATCTACAGTTTATTTTTTAACGAGCATGAACTTTGTGCTAAAACTGCTCGATTTTTGCGTTTATTTTTTAACGAGCATGAACTATGTGCTAAAACTACTCGATTCTTTTGCATGCCCCCAACATAATAATGCAAATCAAGGTGCATGCCCCCCAAGCTTCATTGCATTCAACTCGGTGGTTGGAATGAAGGTTTACCTTTGAGATTTGGAAAGGGGATTTGTTTCATTTTTTGATGAGGTTGACACTGTAAAAGAACTATCCTCATGACTCCTTGTTTCATTTTTTAATGAGGTTGACACGAGATAAGAACCGTCCTCGGTGCCCATTGTATTTACAGTATTTCTATTAGGGCGATGATCCATGCTGACAAAATGTTTAGGAATCTTCCGAATCCATTAGATATAGAAGATTTCATATTGTAGGTTTCCACTATGGCCACTTCCGCCTGATTACTTGCAGGCGGTAGGGAAAAAGTACCCATTAAGGCAGGGTCTTTTAGGAGACCTACTCCAATATTTTGAAGCGAATGATTGCTTCCATGGATCATTGGAATGCTTCCCGTAACTTGTGAACTATCGGGGAGGAAAGTTTGTTGGTTGACGACTGTAATTCCTCCTTGAAAGGGAAATGCAATCTTCCTGAAGTAGGTTGACACAACTGCGGCCATGGCATATATCCAGGGCCTTCCCAGTAGGATGTTGTAATCGAGGTTTCCATCAATTACTTCAACATCAATTCCTACTGTTTTGCCCCCTAGTTCAACTTGCAAGTTACTTAAAATCCCGTATGGAGTGTATGATCGTCCATCAAATGCTTTTAACGTTGTTGACGATCTCGACAAGGGTGGTGAGCCTAAATTCTTCCAGCAACTCATCGACATAATACACGTAGATGCCCCCTCATCAATAATTGTTCGATGAACAGTTTTGTTGAGGGATTTCACTTGAATAAGGAAAGCTAGTTGAGCTGGTAAGTGAGGGTCAAAATCCTTTATGATCAAAGGCCACAAGATTGGAGTCCATTGGGTCAATCCCACCTATTGCTGATAATAAAGCTTGCTCTTGGGAGGGGCAATTTTGCGGTATCTCAAGTGTCGACATAGCGGACGGCGATTGGGCCAGGTCCTCTACTATATTATAATTCTGTGCTACTTTGGCACGAGGATTAAATGTCGACTTGTACACTACTCCCTTTGGCGACTTTATCATTTGTTCAGGAATGGTGGGTGGCACAACTTTGGTCAAAGTTGTTGTCGAACTACTAGGTTGTTCATTAGCCTTGTTATTCGACACCTGTGGATTCCCATTATCTTTATTCCTTGCCAAAGCATCATTTTGCTGCTTTGAGATAGACAACATAAGCACTTGGGATCGGGAAGTATTTTGATTAGCAACCAGTTTGGTTCCCGGGCTTGGAAATGGATCAGTCAATACCGCTGGGGTTTTTGAACTCTTAAAGAGTTTCTTAACTTCAGCTATATGTGAACAATCTCTCGTCCAATGATCCTCATCGCATATATGATACCCCGCAGGGGGTTTCCTTTTTCTCCCTTTCTTTTTCTTCTTGCCCCCTGGTTGCTTCAGTTGTTTGCCCTTGTCGGTCGACATGACATTTACTTCCGAGGCAAGAAGTTCCTCATTTGCATTTTGACTAGAAATCTTACAGGCCTTTTTAGATGTAGCCTTTGTCGATTTCGTATCTGTTTTGCCAATCACACCATCGCCGGCGTGAGAGTCATTGTTTGATTTAGGAGGAGGAGGAATTGAGAATTCCGGTCTAGGGGCGTCAGGTATTTTGTCGTAGAGCGTGCCAGACTGAGTATAGACCAAGTCTAGATATTGTGCACGAGCGATAACTTGCTCTTCCATTACGACTCCTCCCTTCGCCACATCTTCCGTTATAGAGGGAAGTAACGACTTGATAAACCATTTAGCTAATAGCTGATCGGGAACGTACGTTTTTACCATCCTACGACGATGTCGCCGCTCATGTATATGATCAGATATGTGAGTGGCCGTTGTCTGTTTGAAGTTGGTTAGGAGTTCTGTTCCCATTTCATACCTTATCCCCAGTGGAGTCGCCAATTTGTTGTGGGGAAAAATGCCTATGCAGGACGATCCTATCCACCTAAGGTGTGACAGTGCCTTAGTAACAAACAGAGATAGCTACTCTGGTTTCTTCCTTTATGAAATGGGAAAGAAGAGAGATCAATGGACTTACCGGTGTATTCCATTTGTCCCTCGATCTAGATCCTCTTCTCTTTGGGTGTTCACAGCTACTTGCCTCCTTGCAAAACCACAAGAGAATAGCTACTTGCCTTCCTGCAAGATCACAAGAGAACAGCTACTTGCGACAAGAGAATAGCTACTTGAGACAAGAGAAGAACACAACACAAAGGAAGATATTCATATTCATAAATGATTCAGGATTAGAAATAAATCAAATACACTAATGCAATCATACATCACAGATACATCAATATATAGGAGAAAACCAAGATAGCTTTATTGATAAATAACAAGGTTCAGGAAGAGATACAACCCAGAGGGCTCCAATCCAGCATCTCCTTCCCAGCAGAATGGAATTCCTATCTTCACCTCCCTTCAAAGCATTAAGCACCCAATGATTCCAATCTCAAACCAACAACAATTCTTTGCAATAACAAAATTCCAGCCCCTGGATCTCATGGAGGAGAGATCCATATATAGATGTTTGGAGAGAGGATGAGTCAGCTTGAGATCTGACTAGTGTCCTCTCCCTCTGTTAGTTCTTGAGTCCACTTGGAGGTTCTTGCTTCCACTTGGAGATTTGGAACCTCTTACTCATCACCAGTCGAATTCCCTGAGGCAAGTGTCATTTTGGAAGCTTCCTGGGCTCTGACACCTTGAGGAATGAGTCTGCCACATGTCCAAACTCGCTCAGCGCAGGTAGCTAGTGTTGGAGTTGACATTCAACACAGGTAGACAGTGGAGCCACTGACATTCAGCGCAGATGGTCAGTGGAGCAGTTGACATGATCCTAAATTGACTTGTTTTTGAGCAGTTTCAGGTGGAGAACTTCTGTGAATTGTTGTGGTTTGTTAGCCTTGTTCCTCTAGGGGTAGGAACAACATGTTTAGGGACTTTGGATCCCTAAGATTATGGACATTTCATGCTCAATGCTGTAAGGCACAAAAATGTCTATAACATTCCCCCAGGTATATTTGTTTCCGTTGGTAACCTTAGTGACCATATTCTATAGGATTCTTCCTATGGTGACAGTGGTGGGAAGATCCTAGTGTACCTGGAGCAGACATCAGCTAGACTCACTTTGATTTTCTGGGGGGTTCTCTTCACTCGAGACGGTTTAGTGGAGGAACTTGTGCCAATCTATTCATTAAGCAGGTTGTCGGGGTAACTGTTCCAACCGCCATTTTTGTATTGAACTCTGCGACGTTGGCTTCATCACCAACTAGTGTTTTCAGTACGGAAAGTTACTGTTTGTGTGTGTTTGATCTCCTAGAACTTTAGGCGTGTGATTCAAATTTGTTTGGTTATTTAGAGGCTTTAGGTGGTTTTTATTGAGATTTTACTTTGTTTGCATGTGAAGTAGTTAAATTTTTTTAATCGTGGCTGAATTACTGAGGAAGTCCCGTAGACTTCGGGGCCAACCTCCTGAGTTTTCACCAAGCCAACCTAAAGGGTTGAGAGCCCTCGTAACTCCTAGAGATAGTAGAGTTGGGTCACCTGAAGAAGGAGAGTCTTCTTTGGTGGTACACCCTGATTTTCAAGCTTTATTAGCAGATTATAATCCATAATCAGTGTCAGTTTCCGAAGTTACTGGTAGCTTTTCATCTACTAGTGATATAGGTGAGGAACCTGAAATATCCAAGCCCGAAAGTGAATTTGCTGCTACTCCAACATCGTGGTTTACCTCTCCAACTTCTAGTGGTCCTGGTTCACCTAGGGTAGAAAGAATAATTACCCAAAATCTTCCTTCTGGACTTATGGCTATCGAAGAACTTGCTACTCCGGAAGAAGAAGAAGGCATCACTATCCCTGAAAATCAACCTGCTATTGAACTAAGGAAGCGTGAATCAATTTTTTACAGTCCACCTAGGAGCAGTGCTTGGTATCTTTCTTTGACTAATTTCTTGGAAAACCCAAGGCTAATTTTTTCACCACCTCGTGTTCCTTATCACCCAACACCTAGAGGTTACTATCCTCCATTAAATATGTCAAGGTAGTCGTCCATGTTTACTCAATCGCCATAATCTTTTTTGTACGACGGTCCTTCTGTTCCCTCTGGGTATCAGTCACTTTCTGATACTTTTGCGGGAACATCTCCTCAACCCATTGAACAAGGGTTATTAACTGGAAGCAATGGTACTAAGCCGTTGAGTGTAGAAGATATTCTCATGATGTCAGGTACTATTCCTAATCCTCAACCTCAAGGTGGTCAGTTACCGCCTGGGGGGCAGCCTCAAAATCCTTAATTATCGCCTGGGGGGCAACCTCAAGGTACCCAATTTACGCCTGGGGGGCAACCTCAAGGATAGTACATACCTATGGGACAATACGTTCTTCAAGGTAAACCCCAGACTCAATATGTACCTCAAGCTCAACCCCAGTATCAATATGTACCTCAAGGTCATCCCCAGTATCAGTACGTGCCTCAAGGGTATCAACCCCAAGGTCAGTACTCGAACCAAGGTTTCCAACCACCCTCCGGTCAATCATATGTTCAAGGAACAGGAAATGTACCTTTGAATTATCAACCCTACCCTCAACCCGGTTATGGTCCTCAATATCCTCAACCTGTTATGGGTCCGTACCTCGGAATGAATTTAGTGTGGGATCCATCGCAAACTCAATAGGTCTTGCAACTGAATGTACAGTTGTCATCTCAAACTAGACAACCCTTAGTTTCTGGTTCACCCCAGCAACCTGTCCAGTCTACCATTCAAACTTCTGTACCTTCGGTAGTTTCTCAGCGTGGGCCTAGTACGCCTCATACTCCGCCTCAAACGACTGTTGCAACTGCCGCAACATCTGTTCAATCTACCCCACCTACTTCTGGAGTATCGACGGCTCCGGTTTCTACTATTCCTATATCTACTCCTCAAACATCTTTACCTCCGTCTGGATCCATGATTCAAACTTCGGTTCAGATGCCTGTAGGACAACTTGGTTCAAGTACAGTTGTCACAAGTCAACCACAATTTACTTATCAACCATACCAGGGACAGTACCACTTCGGTCCTGCTGTGCAACAGCCAGTCTATCAGTATCAACCATACCCTAGGTACACATATCAACAACCTCAACAACCCCAGTACGGTTCAGTTAATCCTGGTTTTCCGGGACGATACAATATCCTAAATGAAATTCCTATTCCTAGTTATCCTGGATATCCTCCTCCTGGGGCTGGTCTCATGACCCAGAGTTTTAGGGACCCTAATCGTCAGTTACCATTTATCGCAACTTTGGACTTGCCTGACTTGTCATGCCTAATGAACGATCCCATTAATTATCTTTCATTTTGGCTGCCAATGCCGAATAAGTTTCCTAGTGATATTCCTAAGTTTGAAAGCAAATTAGGAGAGGACCCGTCGAACCATGTGATGACTTATCACCTTTGGTGTGCGTCTAACTCCATTTCAGATGATTCAATCCGTCTAAGGCTTTTCCGGTGCACTCTAATTGGTCTCACGACCAAGTGGTACATTGAGTTACCACGAGGCACTTTTATAACTTTAGTCAGTTAGCTACCTTGTTTTTAACTCATTTTTAGTTGCCAGTCAGATATGACAATGGCACAGAATTACTAACTTCATTAAAGTATTCGACGTCCACTTACATTTCAGATCACATTCATGAATGGAGACGTTGACGATGTTTAGTGAAGGTTTTTATTCCGAATCAGATCTTAGCTGAATGGTTTGTAAAATCTTTGTTGCCGAAGATCACTGAGGATGTAGCTAAGGCCGGAGTCGTTACTGAGGAGCAAGTAATTGCTCAAGCATAGTACCTTGACTTGGTTTATACTCAGTCAGGTATGTTACACGAGAAAATCCTCGATCTTCCTAAGCAAAATCAAATCACTGCAGCTCCTTCAGGGTCTCATGCTGCTGATGGTATGATTGGTACGGTTAACACCAAAAGTAAGAAGAAGTCTTCCAAGAATTCTTCTCCTATCATAACCTCGCCAGATTCCCCGACAGGGGATTCTTCCGCGGAGATTTCCACCGATATTCACGTTGTAGAGTCATCTATAGCCAAATCAAAATCCGGTGGTAAGAAGAAAGGGAAGAAGAAAAATAAAACGTACAAAAATTCAAAAGAGAAACTTGAAAAAGCGGAATCCAATGATGAGAAACGCAAACCTTGTTATCCTTGTCTCATTTGTAACGAAGAACATTTTACAAGCGACTGCCCTCATCGTGTAGAGGTTGCGAAGATTGTCAAAGGTTCCCAAATGCCTGCTGTTTTGAAGGATCCTTTTCCAAGTCAAGACAGTAAGATGATAGGTTCTTCCTCGAGTGCCAATGAAGAACCCATATTGATGATGTCCCATGTTAGGATTGCGACTCGATCACATGATTATGGTAGTAAAAGTCATGTTGATGGTAAAGAAGCAGAATCTTGTCATTCTAACCCATCAACCTCAGCTCCCGGTTCCTATCCACTACAGATTGAGAAACCTAATCCAGATTTAGTAATCAAACCACTCGCCAAGGGTATACTTCGAAAGTCAGCTTTCAATCCACATGTGAGAGCGGCTCAGAACTATAACATTGTTGAGGATTTAGCTGTTTCACCCTCAGCAATGTCGGCTTTGGAAGTGCTGCAATCATGTCCAGCACAGCGTAAATTACTTTTGTCGGCTATAGGAGCTGTTGACGTTCAGGACTCGAACCTAATAATTTTCGATCTAGAAAATAGTACACCACGCTTACCTCATCAAATGGCTTTCCAGATCCCAGTGATAGTAAAAAACATGCCTATTCACAGGACTGTGATTGATGAGGGAGCCTCAACGTGTATTATGTCGATACAGTGTTGGAGATCGCTTGGTTCTCCTTCACTAAATCAATCCCTGACAATTCTAAAGGCCTTTGATGGTCGTGGGTTTCATCCTTTTGGCATTCTACAGGATCTACCTATAGGGGTTGAAGGAAAAACTGTTAATCTAGACGTGGAGGTGGTTGATGCCCCTCTAGATTACAACCTTCTCTTGGGTCGTAGTTGGTCTTACATTATGACAGTTGTCGTTTCATCAGTCTTTCGGGTTATAAAGTTTCTTCATAATGGAAAGATCGTAACAATAGACTAGCTGGCTTACTTTTCATCCAATCCAGCCTCTTCTGAAAGCATTCAGCATGTCGGTAAAACGATTATCCTATATAAGGATGTTGGAGTAGGACTAGTTAAAGATGCCGGTTTACTGGGAACTTTTCCTTTTCCTCCGATCAACGCATCGTCTTCTTTTGCAACCATTCATATGATTTCATCAGACACCATTGTTTATGATGATCCTTGGATCATTCCTTCTGAATTTGAGATAGACTCATTTGGTGATGTTATGCCTTTGAGTCCATATGAAATTGCGTATAAGGCCGTGCAATCGTTTACCGACCCATATTCAACCAAAAGTGACTTAATGAATGTGGTCCGTGAGGAATCACTTTTCACATCAAGCTTGGATTCAACAATGTTTTCCAAACTTGTTCACTCTGATGAGCATATTCGTGAAATCCTATGTGTAGATGATTTACCATGGGAAGATCTCCATCACAGATCTTCGTTCTTACCCGAGAATGATCATTTTGAAAATGATTTTTCATCAATTTTTATGACTGAATATGTCAAGGAGCCTCAGAATCCAATGAGAAATCCTGATTCGGAGTTAAATTTGGGAAACATCTCTCGAACTATTCCTATTGACATTTCGGTCAAGCCTGGAATTGTTGAGAACATTCATATAGGTGCCTTGTGTACATAAGATGAAATTCAAATATATAAGGCCCTATTTCAAGAATTCCTTGACGTGTTTGCCTGGTCCTACGAGGAAATGCCAGGAATTGACCCCGCAATTGTTGTTCATGAAATCAAGACTTACCTGGATGCTAAACCCGTCTGGCAACATTTGCGTCAGATTCACCGAAGAAAAGCTGTTGCTATTGAAGCAGAAGTTGAAAAATTACTCAAAGCAGGTTTCATTTATCTGATCCCGTTAAGGGATAGGGTATCGAATATTGTTCCAGTTAACAAAAAGCAAGGGACAATAAGAATATGTATCGATTATAGGGACATTAATCGAGCCTGCCGAAAGGACAATTACCCAACTCCCTATATCGATCAAATCATTGATGAGTGTGCTGGCAGCGAAATATTCTCCTTCATGGATGGTTTTTCCGGATACAATCAAATCAATATTCTACCTGCCGATCAACCAAAAACGGCTTTCATTTGTCCATGGGGGACATTTTATTATTGCAAATTGCCTTTTGGGCTCAAGAATGCCAGGGCAACTTTTCAAAGGGCCATGTCTTATGTGTTTCATGACATCAAGCACATTGTGCAACCCTATCTCGATGATTTGCCTGCTCATTCATTACATCGAGTTGATTGTCTCATCCATTTATGAGCAATCTTTATGAGATGTAGGCATTATCGGATTAGGTTGAATCCACACAAGTGTGTTTTCTGTATAGAAACAGATCGATTGCTGGGGTTTGTTGTTTCGAAAGCCAGCATTCACGTCGATCCCTCGAAGGTTGAATCTATTGTCAAATTGCCTCCTCCTTCGAGTCTTCGCCAACTCCAAAGTTTGCAAGGGAAAGCAAACTTTTTACGACGATTCATTCCTAACTACGCCGAGGTTACAAAGGGTTTTACTCGGTTGTTGAAATAGAATACTCCATTCTATTGGGATGAGATATCTCAGAAATCTTTTGATGCACTAAAAGACGCGTTGACCCATGCGCCGTTATTGCATCCTCCCAACGACAACCAGGACTACTTCTTGTATCTCGCCGCCTCTCATTCCATCATTGGAATGGTCTTAGTTCAGGAAGATGAATTTCGTACCGAACATGTGATATATTACCTTAATCGAACTTTAAATCCGACTGAGCTAAAATACTCACACGTGGAGAAATTGGCATTGGCAGCTGTTCAAGCTGTCCAACGTTTTCGTCACTACATTTTACTACGTAAAACTACAGTAATTTTTGATTGCAACCCTATGATCTACATTTTTACCAAGCAATTGCTAGGGGGAAAGTACTCTAAATGGATTGTCATCCTGCAAGAGTTCGACTTGGAATTTGAAAAATCTAAGTCTAAGAAATCTTTAGTTTTTGCGGAGTTAATGTGTGACTTCCCGCGTGCTGACACGGAAACTGTGGCGGAGGAGCCCACTACGGACGAATCCTTGTTTCTCATTAGTACTTTAGATCTGTGGTACGGGGATATCATCATTTATCTCCAGACCCAATCCTTTCGGCCAGAAATTTCAAGGTCAGAACGTCAGAAAATACGATTCCAGTCCCAACAATTCAAGATTATTAGAGATACTCTTTATCGCCGTGGGGCAGACTCTGTTTTTCGACGTTTTTTAACTCACGAGGAAGCTGAAAGGGTTCTAAATGACTGTCACTCTGGAGTGTGTGGCAGTCATATGTCTAGGTATGCCACAGCTCAAAAGATATTGCGTGCTGGCTACTTCTGGCCGTCTTTGTTTAAAGATTGTATTAACGCGGTCCGAAAATGCCACAACTGCCAAATTTTTGATCGAAAGATGCACGCTCCACCTGCTCCTCTCCACCCTATAATTGCCGTTGGTCCTTTTTCCAAATGGGGTATCGATTTTATTACATGTAACCCTCACTCAGCCGGGGGGCATGCGTATATCATCCTTGCGGTAAATTATTTTACCAAGTGGGTCAAGGCGATGCCTACATTTGAGGCAGACGACAAAGTTGCAATTTTCGTGTTCAATCATATAATTGCTAGGTTTGGTGTTCTACAAGCGATCATCACTGATCATGGGCGTCAGTTGCGAAACGTTATGATGACCGAACTTACAGGCCAGCTTGGCTTGCATCACGATAGTTCAACTCCTTATTATCCACAAGCTAATGGTCTGGTTGAATCCATCAACCAAGTTTTAGTCATCATGATCCGACGAATCATTGGGATTCATCGGTCAAATTGGCATAACATGATTTTTTCAGCGCTTTGGGTGTATCCAACCTCCGTAAAAACATCAACAGGGTTCACTCCTTTCCAACTAGTTTATGGTCTGGAAGCTGTGTTACCCATTGAATGCGAAATCCCGTCATTGCAAATGGCCATCGAGTTACTTCTAGCCAGTTCCGAAGAGGAAAAACGTTTGTTATACTTGGCTCAATTAGATGAGAATTGACATGATGTTACATTGGCGATCGAAACTCGCGCAAAACATATGAAAGCTCAGTATGATTGAAATCTGACCCCTCGAAATTTTTCGGAAGGAGATCTAGTCTTAGTGTACGATCAAGCTAATGATAAATTAGGCACTGGAAAATTCGTTCCTATGTGGCATGGTCACTATGTTGTCAAGCGAAAGCTAGCAAAAGGGGCCTATGAATTGGTAGACTTTGACGGGGACTCTTTAGGTAAACCCAGAAATGGTCTTTACCTGAAGAGGTATTATGCTTAAAGAATGGGTATGGAGATTTTTAGTTAGGATAGTTTTCTTTCTACCTGGTGTGTTTTAGTTTAAAAAGTGTGCTTAGCTTAGAGAGTGTTTTTTCATCATTATTCCTTCTTATCTTGGTTTTACTCTTGATATTGCAGATGTCGATGCCTCTCCAAACATACATTGGTTTCGCTAATGGTGCTTGTCGTAATACATGGAACATTTCTTCCGCAGCTTGGGTTATCTATTCGCCCTCTGACGAGTTGGTATCTATGCATGGGGCAAGCCTCGGTCAAACAACGAACAACATTGCCGAGTATAGTGCAGTGATTGAGTTATTATCTGAATCTATTTCATTTGGGATTCGGAGTTTGATAGTGAGGTTAGATTCTGAACTCGTTGTATTACAGCTTAATAGAGTGTATGCCATTAGAAATCCAGTGTTATTGAGATTATTTTTGAGAGTGTGTCTCTTGGAACGTGAATTTGATTATATTGAATATCAGCATATTCCAAGATCTTTAAATACATTAGTAGATGCAATTGCTTCTCGAATGTTAAGTAGACATTTGCAATAATCATACTGTAAATTTAAAAACATTCCATAACATGATTTACAAGATAAGACAGTAATAGTGATATATATATATATATATATATATATATATATAGGAGTGTGTCAAAAAATACATCGTCCTCGATCATAGGTTGAAAAACACCTTATGATCGACAAAAAATGATAAGTACACAAAGCAAAAATGTCATATGTACCTACAATAGGCGATCATCCTATCACTGGTGATGATCTCAATAAGAAACCACTGCACAGGCCACTTTGCAAAGGAACCTCCTAAAAATCCCTGGGACCCCAATCACATAGCGCTGAAGTCAATGAGGAATGTCATCTATGCTGGTCTCCAGAATGTCTCCTGTCAAGCGCTCTAGATGACTCTCCAACTAGGCCAAGGTCTCTGCTGATTCGTCCTATGGGGCTGGCACGACTACAGCTGGTTGTTTCCTCTCGTAAGGCTAGAGAGCGGCTGGTCGCTGTGGACCCACATCTGCATTTGAACCTTTTACTATCAGTTTTGGGACGATATAAAAAAAAAAAAAAAAATTTAAAATAGGAAAATGTTGAAAATGATTTTACCTGAGTCATCCCATTGCTCTCCTGGTGGAAGAGCCATGTCTGGGTCACCACGAAAATCTACCCCAGCATAAGGGAAGTCCTGAATAGAAAAAACCTGGTTTTCCAACCATTGGAAATACTCAGGTTTGAATCGAACAACCTCTATCCCCTCGTCCGGATGATGGGCCATAACTGCAACCCATCGCATTAGTTTGGGCTCTCGAGGAAGCCCAGCTCCAACAGTAAGGTGCTGCGGGACCAGCATTGGGACCCTCTCTAGACCAAAGCTCACAACCAAAGCCCCATAACCAAAGGTCTTCAGTTGTCCGTTCTTGGCTCTAGTCAGTTGGCCTTTTACATTGGCCAACACAGCATCACACCAGTTGAAGATGGTGCCTTGAAAGCAGTCAACTGCCATCCGCATCTGGGATCCGGTGGCAATATGTAGTGCAACACTCTGGCAAAGTCTGGTGACAGTAAACGTGATCAACATGAGTTCAGGACGGGATATGGTTTTAATGTCTATCCCTTTGTCTCTAGCCTGGCTGTTGCAGAACTCTAGCCGGAGGCTATCGACAGACTGGCCACCTGGCCTAGTCCCGAATAGAGTCAAGTCTTTTCCTCTCTTAGGCAAACCGGTCAAAATGTATATGTCTGCTGACTCAATTTCGAGTTGGTGGCCACCAATGAAGAAGCACTGGTCCTGTATGCTCCACCTGTCTACCAACCATTGTAAGAAATCCACCTGGGCCCTCATGCCAAGTATGGCCCAGAATTTGTACAAGTTGCATGCCTTCAATGCATCAATTGAAGGTTGGTGATTCAACACGGCAAGATCCACGTCCTCATGCTCCCGTTCACACCAATCTTGCATGATGTATACTCTACATCCAACAAAAAGGCAAATTAGAATGCAAGAAATTAAATTGTTTGGGTCAAATTTGAGAATTTTTGGGTTAAAAACCCTTGCGGTGGGGACTGCACCCTCTGTGTTAGAGACAGTGCATGGGTCCGCACCTTGCCTCCATGGAAGGTGCGGACCCCTGACTTTTTCCCCATTGAGAAAAAGTCGGGGTCCGCGGGCTGCCAGTGTTACGCCTGCGGGCCCTGCATGCGAGTTTTTAGCCTAAAAACCCTCTAAAAAATAAAATAAAACCCTAAAACAAAAATTGAAACGGTTGAAATTGAAGAGTAGGATGATGTGGATTACCTGGAGAAGACGACGTTCGATTCCGACGGTTGGATTTTCTGCAATCTTCACGGGAAGTTTCTGAACAAAAGCACTATTTTCTCACCCAAATCTCAAACGGTAAAAATGAATTGGCGAAAGCCCTTTTTATAAGTTTTTTGAATAAATGAATTGCAAATTTGTTTATGTTTCACTTTAGAAAGGTAATTTTTGCAGCATTTTTATCCATTTCAAATAGGTACGAGTAATGTTTGCATTTTTGTTCAGGATAACGGATTATTCAGGCGAAATCTATCATTTTGAACAAAAAACATTTAGAGTCACCTTTAAGCTCTTTTATGAATCCTAAAACATGAAAAGATCGCCGAGTTTTTCTTTTTAAACTCGTTAAAACGAAACTAAAAAGATGGTCCACTTACAGCTCTTTTCTGACCGTAAAAACATGAAAAGATGGCGGATTTTTGTCGTTTCAAATTCGATATTGGTTATAAAATGACGTGTCGTTGATCGCTTTTTTTCTTTTTCGGATCAAGGGCACTAATTACGAAAAGTACTCCTTGGTCGTAAAGATCAAGTGGTTCTCTCAAGTATTATTTTATACTTTTTCGAGCTTGGGAGACACAAATTTACGAAAAAGGTCAACCGTGGAGTCTTCTTAAGTTTTTTCAGACTGTCTAAAATTGGAAAACGCCGAGTTTCTCCTATACTGGACTTGTTAAAATTTCATAGTAAAGGACCTGTTCAATTACAAACAGGAACGAACCACTCCTTCTTAGGGTTCAAATTTAAACTAAGTTGGACTGATCCGAAGGATGAGCTTATAATCAAGCAAATGTTATCCTCCTAAAGCTTGTCAAAAATAAAGAGGTACTTGCCAGAAATGGTGGGGGAAAAGAGAGAAAAATGAGCCTGTTTGTCATACTTTGTAACCACTCTTGAACACGACACTTTTATTCAGCTGGGTTGGGAAATCCTTTGCCTAATAATTGATCAAACCACATTTGAAAGTCTTCAGCCGGTTTTTGGGTATTAACTTTGGGTCAATTGTCACCAAACCATCTGTTGTGTCATTATGTGTTCAAGAGGTCACTGCCAATAAAGCCATTCATCTGCAAAATATCTGTCATCCATCTTGACCATCCCTGAGTCAGTCCTTGCAACTAAATTTCTTCAACTTGATCTATGATTTCGTGTTGTGGGCTTGCCTACAACGGATCTCTTTCTATCGACTTCAGCTCATTATCTAGAAAGATGATCTAGAAATCGTCAGTACCTTGGGATCTGCATGCCTCAATGGCAGGTTTCTCGCCTTTGACGATAGGTTGCATCATTGACCTTCGATCAAAGGATTCTGTGACATGTTCGACATCAACACATTTATTCACATCTCATGGATTGTACTGGGTACTTTGAGAGCCATTGACATCACTGGTGGTTTTTCTCACACTTGTTAACAGTTTTCATCATTGACTGCTAATCAAGTGGTTTCTACCATGTTCGACTTCAACACATTCATTCGCATGGATATAATCGTACTGTTTCGGTAAGTAGAAATGAAGACCCTGGATCTAGATTCCGCAATCCAGGTTGCAAGGAATTTTGTATTCATTATATGATGGACTATTCATAAACAGATGGCTACGTCCATACTGTGTGCACATGAGTCTATACTTGTGATGTATTACAAGATCATTCCTATATCAGAGCAGTAGTTAGTTTTCTAAGTCAGTTTTGATCTGAGTATGGGAATGCCTACCTCAGCGATGATATGATCTCATATATATATCTTGCATTGAATGTTTTTACAAGTTCCGACCGGGCTCTCCACAAGATGATCCTCAAAATGATAAAGTACTTCACTCTTCCTAAATGATAAATGAAATCCTCATCTACTACAGACTTTGCACTTTAGGGGGCAATCTGTTACACAAAAATATCGTCACCATGATTATTTGCAGTCAGTATGGGTCTATCATCACTTGTACTGTCCTCCTAAGCAAGTCTCAGACCTCAGCTCTTCAAGTCAAGCTTTGAAAATGAGAGAAAGACATTAAAAATCAACAAAGCTCTGGTTCCGCACTTTCTCTCACTGTTGCCTGCGCCCCGCACCCCCTGTTCACAAAAACTGTGGACCTGCCCGCTCTGTCCCTAACGGAGTGGGTGCGGACCCCTATGAAAGTAAAAAAGGTGCAAGTTTATTCTAAAAAACTAACTTTGGCTTAATTCTAGATGATTCTAGAAGGAATTTTGACGTGGATTGGTCGCTCGTAGGTGGTTCATGCATCCCAAAAGAGAAGGAGCTAATCCCTTGATGAGAGGAGCTATCCCTTTGAAGGAGGGCTTTATCCCTTTGAAGGAGGACCTAGTAACTTCCATCCATTGCACTATAAATTAAGGCATTGGGCTGGTTTCTAGAGAGGTTATAAGCTGAACATTTTTGAGGCTAAATGCTGGTGGAATTGAGACTTCCTAGTTAAGCTTGAGAGGAGAGATCAGATACCTTTTTGGCTTCATTGCGA
Source organism: Pinus tabuliformis (assembly GCA_031772625.1). Taxonomy (NCBI): domain Eukaryota; kingdom Viridiplantae; phylum Streptophyta; class Pinopsida; order Pinales; family Pinaceae; genus Pinus; species Pinus tabuliformis. The sequence goes on from CM062815.1 coordinate 1,143,256,717, forward strand.
AGAGAGTGAAACTTGTCAAAGTAGAGGAGACTTCTTGTTGGACCCTGGGAGGAGCTTGTACAACATCAAGGCACAAGTTGTAAAGTTCTTCTTTGATTTGAATTAATACAATCAGATTCATTTTTCTCAACAAATTGTCTTATGTCATTCGTTTCATGAATTCCTTGATCTTCATGTTAAATATGCTTTATGATATTGGCTTTTCAAGTGCTATTTAATTTGTTTGCTTGTTTGTGTTTGCAGATTCGCAACGAGGGAGCTCATTTGGATCAAAGGAGCGAGGCTTCCACAAACTTGCATTGGACCCAAGGTAGGCCTAAAACACTTGTTTGCCTTTGTTTGTAAATGCATATTTAGAGAAAGATAGTCTTTGATTGGCTTGCTTGTCACTATATATTGTTAGATTCTAGGAAGGTCTATCTTGTCCGCAAGATCGACTCATTCCGTGTGACAAGATCTTTGAAAAATCCCATGGAAAATGCTGCTTGTGATAGATCCATTTGAGGACTGAAAGAGGAAGTCTTTATGAGGAGAGGACAATTGATCTCAACAGTGGCTGAGGAGAGCATCACTTCTCATTAGAACTATGCCATGCACTATAAGGAGGGGCTATTTAGGGTCCAATGCATTTGAAAAGGGAAAGGAACAATGTGATGAGTTTGTCAACTAAAATTGTGCCATGTACTAGGCTCAAGGGAGCAAGAGACAATGAGAGCACAATTTGACTTGATAGTGACTAAAAGGAGGCCTCATTGTGCTCTAGGACTGCGCAATGTGCAAAAGGGAAGAGGGAGGACAAGCTTCAGCACAGAGGGGAAGTTTAGTGGACAATACTTGAAGGCTTGTTGACTAGAACTATGCTATGCGCTAGGAAGGAAGGGGAGCATAGTTTGCTTCTGTAGAGTCTCATTGTCTATTGAAACTATGTCCTGCACTAGGAGGGAGAGGTCTGAGCCAATATTTTGTGCATTGGGAAATTCTAGTGGCTAAGGATTGAGTCAATATTGATTAGAACTATGTTATGCGCTGAGAAGGAAGGGGAGGCCTCAGACTAGCATAATTTTCCTCAATAGTGGCTCACTGTCTACTAGGAATGTGCTTTTTTCCCTATGCTAGCACAGGTTGATTCTGTAGGGGTTTTCTGTAAGTAGATTGCACAGTTCACTGAGGTAGGTAGCAGAAGGTAAGTGACTTTTCCCAAGATATTTTTATTGCACTGTGAGAGGGAAGATACCTTATATGGAATGGTTCTATTTTGCAGAGGGCCACTAGAAATGCACCATGCACCATACAAGGAAAAATTGCTCAAAACTCAGTGCAATGGTTAGTACAAGCAAGAAGGGTTAGGTGACTATGGTTTGAAATTTTTGAATGTGCAACCATTGGATATGACCTTAAGAAAGCCTCAGTGCACAATTCTAGGAGGAAGATATTGAATCAATGAGGCTCATGAATAAACAATGCTCATCACCTAGTAAAGGATTGAAGCTTGCATAACTTCGACTGGGCAGTAGGACCAAGAAGAGATCTAGAATGGTTAAGCACTGGATCAGTAGAGTAAGAGAGGGAAAGAATCCAAATAAGACACAAAACAACAATCACACACATGAATTCCAATAATACAAGCCAGGAGAATTCACAAGGCTCATGAATAGAAATCACACCTTGGAATGACAACAAAGGGACACTTATTTCTAAGTGTGACAATTGAAATGCCAAATTGCGACACTTAGAGTACAAGTTGTGACACAAGGGTCGACTATGACCAAAAAGTGTGCTAAGTTGTAGGAATGTGTCTAGTGAATATTCTTATGATATGTAGGACCATATAATGTAAAAGAGTGTGCCAAGCTACCTCAAGTGATGTGAAAGGTGTGATACATACAAGAGTGAAAGTAGTAAGAAGCGACACTTGCAACAGTAAGAAAATGTGAAAACGACTCCTACAAATGCTAAAGAAATTGAAAGAGACACATGTGAAAGTGACACTTGTGAAAGCAAAGGTGCGCAGAAGAGATAGTTGGGAAAACTCACTAGAATATAAGTACAATTGTAACCAAATTGAGGGAGACTATTAATGGAGAGTGCACATTGACTGTAAACTATCCAGGCTCACATAAGAAAGGTGTGCTCATGATATTATAAAAAACCAAGCATGTGTTAGCAAGTGACTTTGACACTTAGAATTTGGGAAAAATACTTGAGTGCTTAGCAAAACATCAATTGATCACGAAGCAACTATGGAATGACAAATCATAAGATCCTTAGTATGATCTAAAATTCAAGTGTAAAAAAACTTTTGGAGGGTGTTGATCTCAATCAACACATTATTTTACAAATTTATAACAATAATTCTCTACTCAAAAATAATTGAAATTTTCAAATCTTTAAAGAAAATATTATATTTATAATTTTGAAAAATCATATATTTAATAAATCAAGATATTTTTTCTAAATTTTTGTTATTTCATTTGAGAAAAATAAAACAATTCTTAATTTAAAAATAATAAGTAAGAAATTAAATACTTTATTTAAATAAAAATTAATTATAATTAAATATAAATAGTATATTTAATAAAATTTGATAAAATTTAAGTCATATATTAAATAAAATTTAAGTCTCTCCTCCATATCAATCCTCATTCTACATTAATCAATATGATATGCAATCCATGCAACTCAAAATGTAAACAAATATATTATTTATCCATTGATTTATCAATTTCACTCATAAATTAAGGAATTAGGGTGTTCTAATAAAATTTGATAAAAATTGTGTTTATAATTTAGATACTTAGTTTTTATAATATTTTAATTGAAACATATATTTTAATTAAAGTAGTATAAATTCATTTTAATTTTGAAATTAAGTATAATTTTTTTAGTACTAGCCTAGGTTCATTTTAACCTTGGATCTATAAAGCGTGAAGCGAGATCAAATCTATCGAGGTTCATACATATTTTTTAAGTGCAAAATTTGACGTAAAGTTTTCACCTTAAGATATTTGATCCCTCTCAGTGCTTGATAAATCCGAGGTTAAGATAGATCTAGGATGATTTCAGTGGTTCACAGTCACACAAAATTTGTTTAACATCTAATTATTCTAATAATTTTAAATATGCTAAATATGTCTAAGATTATTTTGACGATGCTGGACCTGCCAACATGTGAAGGGATCTCCCTAGTAAGAAGTCCCAACTAGATTTCAGACTGTTTGGTGTAGGAGTCCCAACAGTGGGTTGTACGATATCACCTTGACTGCAGTTGCCCACAGAGGCAAGCAAGATGTCCTTGTTGGTAGCAAGGGTGTGACATTTGCAGCAAGCCAAGGAAGGTGCATGAATGGTTCTAACACATGGAAGGTGGAATTAGTGCGCCCCTTGGAAACCTGTGTAAACACATAGCTTGGAAGGGAACACATGAGCATAGATGCATCACAAACTGGAAGGAAGGTGAACCAACAATCCAAAGTGATGGTTAAACCAATAGTACATCTCAGTAAGGTTCATGCATCCACGTACAAAAAGAGTCTATACATACAAGCGTAAGAAAACATATACATATATCGTTAGAGTAAACAATTTAACTAAAATACAATAGTAACATATGCATGAAACATGTTGGCTTTGTTATATTAAGAAGTGAACGTTCCAATCATACAGTACAACCATGACCAATCACTATTCTCGATAACGGAACGTTACAGTCACTGCCACTTGCTCCTCCAAAGAGATGTACTAGCTTTGCACTGTGGAGAACCCAAGGCTCATTACAATACTCTCGAAGCTTTCTATAAGATACTCATATTGGAAAATTCGCTGACCAAAAGCCTCTACAATGAGTTATGAGGTATTATAAATAAAAAAGAGTGGGGTGACCCTTGACATTCCCCTTTGTGACTGTTCACCTACCCTCATGACTCGTCAACTACTTTATGACTATTACATTCCACATCAACACTTGGACTTCCACTTTACAAGATGTTACATACAATTTGCACATGTACCCATGTGAGACAAAATGTCTTGAGCAAGCCATGCAAGACATCACTAAGACTCAGACAATAGTGGCAAGACCAACTCTTCGACATCGTCATGGTGGTCGATGTTGGTGAACTGATGCCAAGCTTTGTCGTCCATGATGGTGTCCACGCAATTAAAGGTGACATCCTACTGAAAGTGAACTCTTGCCTTTGTTGCTTATGGGTACACTGATATGGCTCCTCTTTCCAACTTGTCTGATAACACGTGCATCATCGTCTTGAATGCAGCTGGACTGGAAAAATATTGATGCACAGTGTCTGTGTTGATCTCCAAGTGTGTGTTGGTGACCATCCGCCTCAACTTGTCGAAATACATGTTCAGCTCTAGTCGGACTTGCTTCTTGTCTTCGCCTCAGTGAGTGTGCCAATGGGTGGAATCGCATGTGTGCGCATAATGAAATCCATGCTCCTGAACACCCTTACATGCGATTAACGACACTGCTCACCATGTCTACTCTGTGCTAGTTGCTGGGCTGGGTCTATAACCTATATGGGCACAGTTTCATCAGTCTATGGATGTTGCACCTCCTGCTATAACCTCGTCTTTGATTTGTGCAGCTCCTATTCTTCCTTGAGTTTCCATTTCAACAACTGCAACTACTTCTCTATTTCTCTTTGCCTTCGTGCGATCCACTTGTCATGGTATCACCTCATAGCCTCAATCTCCAAAGATGATTTCATCACAAGTGGATCTCCTTGAACTTGCAACTTTGCTCTGCCTCTACGCTATCAAAAACCTTCCTCTTGCATTTGAGGCACGCAGGTCTACTAGCTTATGTTGTTGTTGATGATGATTCTCATTGTGACGCCACTGCCATTTCATCTTGATATCCTTGTCCACAAACAATTTGATGTCTTCATAGACAGGCAAGTTCATAGACACTTGATCGACTGCATCCCCAATTGTGCTCTCAACAGTGTCTTTGAATCTTCTCTCCTGGAAGCCATTATACTTGTACTGCTGAGAGGCAGATGAATGAAAACCAAAACAAACTAGAGGACTGACATGCAACAAACCTGTGTGAATGTCTATGAAGATTAAACAATTTTCACTGGGACACTGGGAGATTGACTGCAAAAACTGTGTAAGGCACAATCTGGGCTATTGGGAGGCTAACTGATTGCTGGAACTGCAAAATGCATAGTCTAGTCTGGCCTATTGAGGACTGAAACTATGCAATGCGCAATTTTAGACAATAGTGACATGCAAACTAGAAAACTACATTGCGCAGTTTCTGGGGCCAGCAAGGCACTACCTCCCAGAATTGTGTAATGCAAGCCTAGAGGTCAATGCTGGGCTAGACTTGTGCATTTCCTGGAGGGAAGACAGAGCCTTCACTTCCATAAATGCACAATTCTAGCCGGGCAAGGCAAGGTTCGGGCCAAGGCAGCCCAGACCTGTCCACGGGCGATTGAAAACATCAGAAGTCTGAATGCGTGGTGATACTGAGTGTAAACAAGAGTGAATGATCATGCATGCAAATATTAATTGAAAGATTCAGAAAATGGGAAAGCATGCATGTGTGTGAAGCGTGTCGCTGCAACGGTGACCATCAGTGCAAAAACAATGTCATGCATGCAACAACAGTGAGATGCAAACGAAAAGTGAAACAGTGCTTCTACAAGCTAACATATGTCAAAACGACAACAAGTGCTCATTGAAATCAAGTAGACAACACTTACACAAAGAGAAACACAAAAAACAACAGAAACACAGTGGAAGACATGAGAAGAAGACTTACCCTGAAACAGCTAAGATGAAAGTGCCAAAGACTCTTGGATGTGATGTGGGATGTCAGAGCTACAAGATCGATGTGAGGAATGAGCTCTATAGCGTCTGATTCATAAGTTTTGATAAGATTGAGGTTATGATGTGCATGCCACAAATCTAGGAAAAAGTGACACTTGGCGAGAGGTTTCTAAAATGATCTTTGCATGTAACCTCTAGCTACTAAAAATAGGTCCCTGAATCCAGGGATGCCTTTTGCATGCTTCCTTTTTCTATTTTGGGAAAAGTAGCCCATGCATGCAAATCAGTTTTGCTCGGTCCCAGAGGGAACCGGTAAACTTGAAGGTACATGCATCAATCTGTGATCCTAGGATGGAAAATTGCGTAGTTTCTAGGCTGAGCTAGGCTGGCTGTCCTTGAGAGATTCCATAATTTTTGGGGTGTTGGTTGTCTACTAGAATTGTGCAATTTATGGGTTGAGTTGCAGTAACAGGCCAGATTGTGCAATTTCTCAAGGAACCATGTCTGACTATTCTACGCAATTTTTGAGGTTAGCAGGCTGCCCAACAATTTTGTGAAATTTCTAGTCTGAGCAGGTCACTACCTCCCAGAATTACATAATTTTTGGGCTGACGCCCAATGCTGGGTCAGATTGCATAGTTTTCTGAAGGATGACTGCTTGACTATTCTGCACAATTCTAGAGCCCAACAGGATATCCAATTTATTTGTGCAATTTCTGGAGGGAAGGTTGGTTCCCCTCCAGAATTACGCAATTTTCTGGGGAAGTCTCTCAACCAACAAATAGTCTAAGTCCGGAATGCCGGCCTGTGGGAGGGATACAAACAAGTTGACATGCACAGGTCATCAGGCCACTAAAACTCAGTTGAAGCCTAAGTACTTGACAATGCAAGACATGGTGCTAAGGATGGTTGGTAGGGAGGCTCCAAAATGAAGCTAATGAAAAATTTTGGAGGGTGGTTGTAGCTGTTACAACAGATTAATGATAATTTGAATTTTAAATTTTCTCAGTTACCTCAAATTTTGAGATGATAGAAACTGTTAATAACTTGAATGCTGAAAGGATGAAATAAAAATTTCAAATGCAAAGTAACAATGTTGAATGATATAAAATGTGAATTATAATAATAATGTAGCTAATTACAAATAGTCTTTATTGTGATAAAACTCAAACCATTTTCTTCTATTGTTCTTATTGTCACACCTGTTTGTTTTTCCATCTTTTCATATTGATAATATGGAAAAGGTTATTGAAATCATAGACCATTCAAATATTTAACTTGAGCTATTGTAGTAAATATCATACCTTGTCTCTCTTGGTCTCCAATATTAATAGTAGCTTTCTCCAAAGTCAATCATTGTGACATACAGAGTGTTAAACACCAAGTAAGTTTCAATGGTAGTTGTTTTGTATTACCTTGTTTGAATGAAAAATGACTAACAATGTTGACTGATGGAAAATAAGAATAATAAGAATGTAGTCAATTACAAATAGTTTACAATTTGAAGAAGCAAACATTTTAAGTAAGTGAAAAATTTATTTAAGATGAAAAATCAAGTATTTTGTTTATAGTTTAATTGTTACAACACATAAATCAATGCACACCGTCAATATTTTTTTTTGCACTTACACTAAAGTCAATGCACACTATTAATGTAATTACTTTGAAATTAATGTACATCATACATCTAGTTACATCAAATAAAAAATCAACATCTACATTGACATCAATTCATATAGTGCAAGCAATCAAATAGGATTAGAAATCAACATCTGCACTGAATTAATGCATCTAATGCAAGCAATCACATATAATTATAAATCAACATCTGTACTGAAATCAACGCATCTGGTTCAAGAAATTACATATAATTAGAAATCAACATCTACATTGAAATCAATGCATCTAGTGCAAGTAATCAAATAGGATTAGACATCAATAACTACACTGAAGTCAATGCATCTAGTGAAAGTAGTCAAATAAGATTAGAAATAAAAAACTACAATGAAATCAATGTGTCTAGTGAAATCAATCAAATAGGATTAGGAATCAACATATACACTGAAATCAAAACATCTATTTCAGTGAAAAACCGAAATATTCATGGCTTTCTAAATCCAACTTCTTTTACGTTTTGTAAAAGTATTTCCTCTTCCTCTATGTTTAATAATGCTCAATATTATATAATATTTGTGTTTTTCTCTATTTGTATATTTTTTCTTCCCTCTCTCTTCCCCCTCCATCTCTCCTTCTTTGTCTCTATAAATAACCCGCCCCTCCAAACACACATGCTCTCTCTCTCTCGTTATCCATCTCTCCCTTACCCCCTCTCTTATGCCCTCTCCCCACCCCTCCATCTATATCTCTATCTCTCTCCATCTCTTGTTCGTTGTCTCTCTATCTCACCTCGCACATATACATAGCCTTTGTGTGTGTGTGTGTGTGTGTGTGTATGTGTGTTTAATCAAATTAATTATCAAATAATTTCTCTATCAAGTACTCTCACAAGTTGTAATGTGCCCTTGATAGAAATATGAAGCTATAAAATACTAATTAATATGGTTAATAATTAATAATTAATATAAATATTGTCCACGAGGTCTTGGATAGACGATGATAGGGTTCTATATTAAGACACTCCTTGATGTGAAGTCACTTGTTCAATTCCCTGCCCCGATCGGGGTGATATGTTGGACATGATGAAGATGTAGTCCTGCCAAGCTTACAAAAAAATAATTTAATATTAATATTATATTATATACTATTATATAATATTAATATTATAGCTTAATATACTATTATACTATACATAGTATAATACTAATATATTATATTACTCTGCTATATTATTATAATAATATACTATACTATTATACTACGTAAAGTATGATACTACTATATTATATTACTATAATATATTATTATAATACTATACTAGTACTATAAGTTTTGTATTCAATGGTGATTGTTGGCATTATGATTCAGGTGTTGTCCTTGATGGCAAACCCTTTCAGGTGATAAATCAAGAAGGACGCAGGAAATATGTTCAGCAAGTGCGTCCCCGCAGGTATACCATATAGAACCCGCGTCCAGGGACGCCGGCCAGCCGTTCAGGAGGTGCGTCCACCCAGTGCACACATTTCAAGGCAGAGAAAAGCACGTGGGGGTTTCTTGCGTGGTATCTAGCCGACGGTTTTGTGTTTCTATGGTGTCGGCTCGTGGTATTGTTCCATGTTTTGGGGAGAAGCTTGCCTATATAAAGCAAAGGAGTTCATTTGGATTAAGCATCATCTTGGTTGAATATCTTTTGGTGAGATCTAGTCCAGATCTATGAGGGCGAATCTTCTAATGGACTGTGATCTCTATGGCGCATGATCAGATCTGTGGATCTGAGTGTTTGGGTTGGTTCTGAAGTCCTCATATCTTTTATATCTGAAGGGACGCAGGTTCAGTGAAGGGCAAGTGCGCCGGGACGCAGTACAGTAAAGGCTCAGGTGCGTCTCTGAGGCAAAGGACGCGGCGTGACTGTGTTATTGGGTGCGTCTCTGAAGCAAAAGATGCGGCGCGATAGTGTTTCGGGGTGCGCCGGTCGCAGCAAAGCATAGAGGAACAGTGCGTCTGCACGCAGAACAACGGAGGGTAGACTGCGTCCAGTCGCAGGCCACAGAAAGAAAATATGCGTCCCTGTCTTAAGATGATCTGTTGACTGTATATTTCTGTTCATAAGGTGTTCTGGGTTATTTCTGTAATTACTGATCTGATATCTGTAGTGGACTGTATCTGTTATATACTTGTTGATCATTTGATTCTTCATGAAAAGAAGTAGGGGGTTGTAGCTCCCTTCCAGGAGAAACTGGAAAACGAGAGAGAGTTGTAGCTCTCTGCAGGTTGCAGCCTGCGTGCTGGTAAAGGACTGCACCAGTACAAAATCATTGTAAAAGAATTTCTTGAAAGAAGATAGAGACATATTGCAGCAGGTGGTTTTCTCCCGCATTGGGTTTCCACCTTACATCTTGTGTTCTTTGGTGTGACTGTCTATTTTCTTTATTCAAGCTCATTATTTTATGGTACTGATATGCAAGAATAATTCAAAAGATCAAATAAGGAAGATTTGGTAAATTGCTTAATAATACTGATTCACCCCCCCTCTCAGTATTATTTCCAACAATTGGTATCAGAGCAGGTTCTTCAGAAAAGCTTGATCGCTTGAAGGTAGATCGTTCATCATGAGCAACTACGAGAGAGAAGCATCAATCAGGCCACCAGTTTTTGATGGGACAAACTTCAATTATTGGAAGGTAAGAGTTACTGCATATCTTCAATCTCTTAGTACTGAAGTTTGGGACATTGTAGAAACAGGCTATGCTTTTCCTTCAGCTACTCCTACAGATCCAGCTGAGAAAAAGAAGTATGAAACAAATGAAAAAGCAGTCAGTACTCTATTAGGAAGTATATCCCAAACAGAATTCATGAAGGTAATGCACTTCAAATCAGCAAAAGAAATATGGGACAAAATGATCACAAGCTATGAAGGAGATGAACAGGTAAAACAAGCTAAACTTCAAACTCTCAGGATTCAATATGAGACTCTCAAGATGTATAATGATGAAAGTGTGGCTAATTATTTTCTTCGGGTAGATGAGATTGTTAATTGTATGAAAAATTTGGGTGAAGAAGTAAAGGAGTCCATAGTAGTTCAAAAGATTCTAAGATCATTATCCCCCAAGTTTGAATCCAAAGTATCTGCAATAGAAGAAAAAGAAAATCTCCGTGTTCTTACTATGTCTCAGCTACATGGAATTCTAACTGCTTATGAAATGAGAAAGGGAGGACCATCAGACAGAAGGGAGGCTGCTTTTAAAGCATCAGGCAAAGAAGATTACTATGAAGCAAGCCATGATCCAGAAGAAGAGGAAGAAGAATCAAATTTTGTCAGAAATCTTCAAAAAGGTTCTGGAAGGTTCAGAGGTAAGCTACCTTTCAAATGCTTTGCTTGTGGAAGAGTAGGTCATTATGCTGCAAAATGCTCTTATAAGGATAAAGGAAAGGAACCAGTTAGATGGAACAAGAAACAAAGCGCAAATAAGAAAAGCTACTACACCCATGAAGATAGTGATGGCTTATCAAACAGTGATGAAGATGAACAAGGTAATAAATATAGGTTGTTAATGGCATTTGAAGATGATGATTATGAGGATGCTGTAGATGTGGATAACCTTTATGATGAAATTACTAGACTCAAGAGATGCATAGAAGAAAAGAACATGATTATTGATACTCTACAATTTCAAATTGATGAAAAGGAAAAACATCTTGAAAAATTAGAAGGTGAAATTGTTGGTCTTAGAAAAGAAATTGAGAAAACAAAAACTATTAATCTCAAGTTTGTCAAAGGATCTGAAACTTTGGATGAGATTATCAGTGTGCAGCGGTCTCCACTAAATAAGACAGGTTTGGGCTATAATGGAGAAACTTCTCAAGCATCCACTTCAAAAAGTTATCTTGATGCAGCAAGAAGAAATGAGCAAAAGCACAAGGAAGATCATCAGGTAAAGCAGGGACAAATGTCAAACAGAAACTATCAGGGGCAATCCAGCAAAAGCCACAACCAGCCACAGGTAAAATCTTCTCAATTTGGTTCAAGAATAGATGAAAATAGAAATTACAATCAGTTGGCTGGTAGATCCAATAATCGCAGAAGCTTCTTCAATGGACAATGCTTTTCTTGCCATAACTTTGGTCACAAAGCAGCTCAATGTGTTGCTTATAAAACAATCATGACTAGGGAAGCTCAAAAACAAAGAAGTATGACAGGGATTACAAAAAGGACCTATAACAACTTTTCAGCTCTTGAAAATGAAGTTGAATGTTCTATTTGCAATAATTTTGGACATAAAGACTTTGAATGCAGAAGCAGGTTTCCGGAAAGAAAGGTACAAGAGCAGAAAAAGGAACAAGCCTCAGGCACCAAAACATGGAGAATAAAGGAACCTCAAACAGAAAGATGTGGGATAGCATTTTATGCAGAAGGACAAGAAAATCTATGGTACATTGACAGTGGATGTTCGAAGCATATGACAGGTGATAAAGAAAAACTTGAGTCTTATTCTAATTTAGAAAAGGGAAAGAAAGTCTCTTTTGGAAATGATACTCCTGCAACTATAAAAGGAAAAGGTATTGCTCCTTTAAAAGAAGATGTTAAGGCTGGAAATGTTTTGTTTGTTGATGGATTGAAGCATAATCTACTAAGTGTCAGCCAGATGTGTGATCAAAGAACCGAGGTTATATTCAGATCAAATGGATGCCTTGTTCGTGATCTTGATACAGGTAAAACAGTTCTCAAAGGAAAAAGAACTCCAAATAATCTATACATATTTGATGAAGGACAACAACAATGCTATCTAAGCAAGGATGAAGAGCACTGGTTATGGCATCGAAGGTTGGGACATCTAAGCTTCTCACAAATAAGGAAAGCTTGCAAATATCAGGCAGTTCGCGATCTTCCAGATATCAAAATTCCTGACAACACCATATGCAGATCATGTCAGTTTGGAAAACAAACCAGAACTAACTTTCCAGAGAAAGAAGGATCAGCCAGCATGCCTCTTGAGCTAGTACATACAGATGTATGTGGACCATTCAGAAAAAGAACACCTAGAGGAGAGGAATACTTGATATTATTTATTGACGATTTCTCCAGGTTTGTTTGGTTAGGACTTATGAAGCACAAAGATGAAGCATTCGAAAAATTCAAATCCTTCAAAGCCTTGGTTGAAAATGAATCAGGTCACAAAATTAAGTGCCTCAGATCTGACAGAGGTGGGGAATTTACTTCAAATGAATTTTTCGATTTCTGTGATGAACATGGGATAAGGAGAGAATTTTCTACAGCTAGAACTCCTCAGCAAAATGGAGTGGTTGAAAGAATGAACAGAACAATCCAGCAAATGGCTCGTGCTATGCTTGATGAATCAGGAACCCCTGCAACCTTCTGGGGTGAAGCTGCACATGCGGCGGTTATTATTCTCAACAAGACAAATGTCCGAGTGAACAGCACTCAAACTCCTCATGAGCTCTGGAGTGGTAAAACTCCTTCGGTAAAGCACTTCAAAATCTTTGGGAGCAAATGCTATATCAAGAATACTGAGGAGCAGCTTGGTAAACTTGATCCTAGAGCAGATGAAGGTATTCTTCTTGGGTACTCTCCACATAGCAAAGCATACAAATGCTACAATAAAAGACTTGGCAAAATTGTTGACAGCATTGATGTAGTGGTTGATGAGAAGGGATACATTCCTAGGCAAATACATCGTGAAGACATCGAAGAAGATGAAAGCCACCCTCAAAGACAGAATGATGAAGAAGAAGAACCGCAAGAAGAATCTCAAGAAGAACCTCACGAAGAAGCAGAAGAACGAACAAGAATAGAAGAAAAGACTCCATCCAGATATGTTCAAAAGAACCATCCAGAATCTCAGATCATGGGACAGAAAGAAGCAGGTATACAAACTAGAAGAACAGTTGCAGAAGCTTCAAGTTATTTGGCATTACTCTCCTCTACTGAACCACAAAATGTGAAAGAGGCATGCAAAGATGAATGTTGGGTGAAAGCAATGGATGAAGAACTTGAGCAAATCGAAAAGAACAACACTTGGGAGCTGGTTCCTAGACCAAAGGATAAGAATGTTATCGGAACAAAATGGGTCTTCAAAAATAAATTGAATGAAAATGGAGAAGTAATTAGAAACAAAGCCAGACTTGTTTGTAAAGGATATGCACAGCAAGAAGGAATAGACTTTGAAGAAACTTTTGCTCCTGTTGCAAGACTTGAGGCCATCCGAATGTTCCTTGCTCTCTCAAGTTTTCAGAATTTCAAAGTATTTCAAATGGACGTAAAATCAGCCTTTCTGAATGGAGACTTGGAAGAAGAAGTGTACATTGAACAGCCAGATGGGTTCATTCTTGGAAATGATCCAAATCTTGTATGCCGATTGAAAAAGGCTCTCTATGGTCTCAAACAAGCCCCAAGGGCTTGGTACTACCGGTTGGACAAATATCTTCATCAACAAGGTTTTTCAAAAGGTTCAGCAGATAGCAATCTATATATAAAAATTGAAAATGACAAATTGCTAATACTTGTTGTGTATGTAGATGACATTATTTTTGGCAGCAATGAAGAAGCTATGAGTCAAAGCTTTGCCTCAGTCATGCAGAAAGAATTTGAAATGTCCTTGCTAGGAGAACTGACATACTTTCTTGGTTTGCAAATCCAACAAAAGGAAGGAGGAATCCTTTTATCTCAAACCAAGTATCTCAAGCAGATTTTGAAGAAATATGGCATGGAAGATGCAAAACCAGTATGTACACCCATGGTCACAGGATGCAGTCTCAGTGCAAATGATGAATCTGCAGCAGTACATCAACCAACCTACAGATCTATGATTGGAAGTTTACTATATTTAACAGGTACCCGACCAGACATCATGCATGCAGTTGGAATAGTTGGAAGATTTCAGGCAAATCCGAAGGAGACTCATCTTCAAGCAGTGAAGAGAATTTTCAAATATCTTCAAGGGACTCAAAATTATGGCTTATGGTATCCTAGAAATACAGATCTTACTCTTCATGCCTATACAGATGCAGATTGGGCCGGAAGCGTGGATGACAGGAAAAGCACAAGTGGTGGTGCGTTCTTTATGGGTCCCAGACTGGTCTCTTGGTTCAGCAAGAAACATAGTTCAATTGCCTTGTCTACAGCTGAAGCAGAATATGTTGCTGCTGCATCTTGTTGCACCCAACTCCTTTGGATGATGCAGACTTTGCAGGATTATCAAATCACTTGTACACCTCCAATCTCTATCTTATGTGACAACACAAGTGCAATCAGCATCTCAAAGAATCCGGTTATGCATTCAAAAACCAAGCACATACCAATCAAGTACCATTTTCTCCGGGAACAAGTACTTGAACAGAAGGTCAAGTTGGAGTATGTTCCTTCTAAGGAACAAGTTGCTGATATTTTCACCAAACCATTGCCCAGGGACACTTTTGAATACCTCAGGCAAAAGCTGGGGGTTGTTGATGCATCATCTTACTGTTGATCATCTTCCTATTGGTGGTATAGGCTCAGGGGGAGCACATAATGCATTGTTGGCATTATGGAGAAGGAGATCTTGGAAATAGCTGCAATATGTCTCTATCTCCTTCATGATGGATTTCTGGTTACAGATCTGGAGATGCATGAGCATAGGGGGAGCATACCCTTTGCTCTTGATGTCAAAGGGGGAGAATGAAGCTGAAGATTATGTGGTTGCCATCAAGTCCAAAGGGGGAGATTGTTGGCATTATGATTCAGGTGTTGTCCTTGATGGCAAACCCTTTCAGGTGATAAATCAAGAAGGACGCAGGAAATATGTTCAGCAAGTGCGTCCCCACAGGTATACCATACAGAACCCGCGTCCAGGGACGCCGGCCAGCCGTTCAGGAGGTGCGTCCGCCCAGTGCACACATTTCAAGGCAGAGAAAAGCACGTGGGGGTTTCTTGCGTGGTATCTAGCCGACGGTTTTGTGTTTCTATGGTGTCGGCTCGTGGTATTGTTCCATGTTTTGGGGAGAAGCTTGCCTATATAAAGCAAAGGAGTTCATTTGGATTAAGCATCATCTTGGTTGAATATCTTTTGGTGAGATCTAGTCCAGATCTATGAGGGCGAATCTTCTAATGGACTGTGATCTCTATGGCGCATGATCAGATCTGTGGATCTGAGTGTTTGGGTTGGTTCTGAAGTCCTCATATCTTTTATATCTGAAGGGACGCAGGTTCAGTGAAGGGCAAGTGCGCCGGGACGCAGTACAGTAAAGGCTCAGGTGCGTCTCTGAGGCAAAGGACGCGGCGCGACTGTGTTGTTGGGTGCGTCTCTGAAGCAAAAGACGCGGCGCGATAGTGTTTCGGGGTGCGCCGGTCGCAGCAAAGCATAGAGGAACAGTGCGTCTGCACGCAGAACAGCGGAGGGTAGACTGCGTCCAGTCGCAGGCCACAGAAAGAAAATATGCGTCCCTGTCTTAAGATGATATGTTGACTGTATATTTCTGTTCATAAGGTGTTCTGGGTTATTTCTGTAATTACTGATCTGATATCTGTAGTGGACTGTATCTGTTATATACTTGTTGATCATTTGATTCTTCATGAAAAGAAGTAGGGGGTTGTAGCTCCCTTCCAGGAGAAACTGGAAAACGAGAGAGAGTTGTAGCTCTCTGCAGGTTGCAGCCTGCGTGCTGGTAAAGGACTGCACCAGTACAAAATCATTGTAAAAGAATTTCTTGAAAGAAGATAGAGACATATTGCAGCAGGTGGTTTTCTCCCGCATTGGGTTTCCACCTTACATCTTGTGTTCTTTGGTGTGACTGTCTATTTTCTTTATTCAAGCTCATTATTTTATGGTACTGATATGCAAGAATAATTCAAAAGATCAAATAAGGCAGATTTGGTAAATTGCTTAATAATACTGATTCACCCCCCCTCTCAGTATTATTTCCAACAGTTTGCCCCTCAGTTTTTCACTTTTTTAAGTGTGTTTGAAGCAAGTGTTGGGTAGATCGATTGTCCTTTTAATTCATAATAACCAATCCAACTCACACATAAATTGTCATTTCGAGTACACTTTTATTTCAATGCTATCATGTAAAGTATATGCAAGAACAAGTGGCAATTGAAACTAATGAAATCTCAAAATCAATCGTTTTGATGTCACTCTCAGTGCTCAAAGCACACTTGTTGTCAGACCCCAAACCTTGCTTACACTTGCAGAAGGAAAAGACACACAATTGCAGAATAAATTACACTATGTCATGCGATCACTCTTATTTAAAATAAATAACACTTCTAGAAACCATTCAATGCTTGAACAATTGTTGAAACACCCACTCAATAAAATAAACAAACCAAATGTATATACAAATATTCAAATAACTATCACACTAATGAAGGCATCGGTTGAGGACCTATGTTGTTACATAATGATAACAATTATAATTCTGCAACTACTCAATGCATGAATAAGATATGTAGCAGTAACAATAAATCACACATGAATCATAATAGAGAGAAAATAAATACACAACTACAATACCACTCAAACTAGTGATTCATGCTAAGAAAGAGGGCCCATCCTCCTTAAGAGGGGCCAGTAATTTACACAACACACAAGCTAATCAAGAGAAAGATATGGAGCCATGAATGGCAGAGATTTTCATTAATGAAAAGTTGTATTACATGATTACAATGTTGGTACTCCTCCCTCTGATCTTTATCTATGCATGCCTCATGAGAAGAGAGTACATTCTTTTATAATATCAAAGTACATTCCTATTTTTTGAAAAGCAAGATCATCATGAGAATCTATCAATTCTCATGGGATATAAATCAAGAATATATAATAACTATCTTATAACAAATTACCCTAGTTGAAACATATATGTAACAAATTTTCTAAATTACAATGATTTATCAATTGGGAATCATAATTATTTCAACTAATTTAGTTGCACTATCCATGAATGTCTCCTTTCAATGGTTGAACTAGCTTTGACATGGTGTCTATCCAAATCAATCTTCATTACAAAGCATAAGAGAACATAGTATCCAAAATAAGCTTAGTGTGTATCAACAGTGTTAGCAGAGTCTTTGTTCCATATTTGGTAAGGGAAAAATAGGGAGATATTTTCTTGTAACAACATCTCAACAAACCCATAACTTGAAGCAGGCCTTTGTCAATTCATTAATAAAATAGCCTAAATTAGTTAGATTTTATGTCAAATTACAAGAAAAACTAGATAATAAGGATGACATACAAAACGAAAACATACTCTAGTCAATGATGGTTGTCAAAGTGACAAGGCATGGATTTAAGAGTCAAAATGGTAAGAAAAGGTAGCGAAAATAGGTGTAAAATATGCCAATTTTGCTTCCCAACATACCCCCACCCCGCTCCTCAACTTAAACATTTGTGTGTCCTCATTCATACCCTTATAACCAATTTTTTTATATACTGTGAATGGAGCTTTGAAAAATCAAATTCCCCTATTATGTCTTTAGTTGCTGCTATGTATCCCTAAGAGAAAAACAATTCCACTTCACACAATCCATCATCTATTTGGTATGGGTTCTTATACTTGTAAACAAGGAGCTAAATAAGTAGAAACCTAAACCTAAGTCCATACCAATGAAGCCCACATTTCTTGATACATTCTACATATTGAGGTACCCTAGAAAGTGCATGTACAAAATTTTGAAGCAGTAGGGGTCCTCATTCCTCAATTCCTCTCTGCATTTTGTCTCATCACCCTGATACTCCTAAGACAACATTCTAGAACCCAATTCTTGAATTACATCAACATATTTTTAATGGCTGGTTATTGCCACATCTTATTATATGCTACGAAAATTGCTTGAGCGAGCCCTAGCTCATTTTGGATAAGTAATTTCATAGGTCCCTCATTTATTGTTACAATATCATAGGCAACCTTCCAGTTGATTTGATTATGCATAAATGATGTGAAGGCCCTTAGTTGAACATCTCCAACACAGGGTGTAATATTAAAGGTTATTTCTCCAAAACAAGAACAATCATGTAGATACAACTCACATAATAGATGTTTCTCTGAAGAATTGGCCTTCTAGAAACTTTTTAGGAATGCTTGAACTTCCCTTACTACATATGGTGGTTGCTATTTAATTGTTTTTTATTGGAAGAGGATAATGTTTTCTTGCAAATACAAGGGGTAGGAAGGAAAAGGAGTTATGAAACTTAGCTCATTCTCTACTAGCTCATATATTAACTCCTTATCTTACTATAACAACTTTACTTCTTATTGCAATTATCCTACCCACAATATTTCTTGCTTTCTTTCTTCTTTAATTTTTACGAAGCCCTGAACCAACAAATTTTCAGCCCACGTCCTCTTAAGATTGTCAACAATCTTCTTATGTGTACTCAAAGAGGTAAATTCACTTTTCAATGAGATTTCCAACCTCTTCCATTTATCTAACTCCTCAAGTAAAAATGTTGATTTCAATGACTCTTCAAATTATGATTGAGTTGTATCTCCATTGTTGTTACAATAGAAAAATCAACAACTCTCTACAATATTTCTGGATTTCCATTTTCCTTCTATTGCACTATCTCAGCTTTTGATTCTTGTGGAGTAGAAACATCATTGATAGGTTCTTATGGGGAAAATTTTTGATTTATTTCAATCTTCATTATTTAAAGTACTAGTTCTTGTCGAGCATCAACATCGTTAATAGGTTCTTGTGGAATAGCAAACTGATTTTCTCCATTCGACTTTGCTTCAACTGCTGGTTCTTTTATAATAGTAGCATCATCAACAAGTTCTTATGGAATAGTGGCCTAGAACTCAAAATCATGTTTTTCCACTTGAATTCCAATAGAAACAGTGTTTGTCACCTCACAACCTGCCTCCTTAAGTATGTTTTTACAACCCATGCATAGTTTTTCAGTTGTATCAATGAGTGACAACATTTATGCCACCTTTTATAGGGTTTCCGATCTTATTTGTTTTTTAAATTGAAATTGGTCTGTAAGCATGGCAAGTTGTTTCTTTAGGCTTTCATTTTCGTCTTTTAATTCATTAATTTGTTGAGTGATGGGATTCATGACAAATGAGGAGTACACTAGCAGGTTCTTGGAGTTACTGAGGTATTTTCCTTATCTCACGGAGGAGAAGGCCAAGATTCAGAGGTTCATTAGTGGATTACTGGTTGCATTCAAAGACAGGATTGAGTTCGATGAGCCTAGATCATTGGAGGAGGCCATTCAAAAGTTAAGGCATTTCTATGAACAATCAAAGCACATATCTGAGACTAAGACAGATTGGAAAGGTAATGCAAAGAACAAAGGAAAATGGGACAGAAAGCGAGCAAGACCTTAGGGTGTAGATAATAAAAAGAATTTTGCACCATCTATGAAGTTCAATGCATCAGATAGAGGACAGGTACATCATCCTGAGGAGAAGAATAAGGGTGTATACTGAAAGCCTATAGAGAGTTGGAATTGTGGAAAAGATCATTGTCGGAGAGATTTTCCACAAAATCAGGGTTGTAGGCCTCAGATATATAGTCCAAAGGACACACATAATGTCGGGGATGTTGGTAAGAGTGTTCCTTGTATGTATGGAACATTGGATAGCAAACAGGAAGACCATCAGGCATTTATCATTGAGATGGATGGTAAGCTTTTTGATCAAGTTATTTATATTTTGATTGACCCTAGATCTAATTATAGCTATGTTAGTCCTGACTTGGTGGATAAGTGTGGTTTGAGTAAGTAATTTCATGCAAAATATTGGTTAGTGCAGTTGGCTATAGGTACCAAGAAGCGAGTTCACCATTGGGTAAGATATTATGCATTTGATTTGAATGGTATGCCTACTGCAACACATTTGAATGTATTTGGGATCATACAATATGTTGTTGCACATGGATTGGTTGTATCTTATTAGAACCAAGGTGGATTGTTATGACAAATCCATTGAGTGTGTTGATGGAAATGGAGAACCAAGAGTCTTACAGGGAAAGAAGAAAGCCACTTCAGTTAGGATAGTGACAACTATGCAAGAAAAGCGTAGTTGTAAGAAAGGGTGTATGTTATTTGCAGTGCACATTTCCAGTGACAAAGGTAAGGAAGTTGAGGATGCAGATGTGTTGGGTAGGTACCCAGTTTTACAATAGTTCAAGGATGTATTTCCTAAGGACATTACAAAGTATCCACCTCATAGTGAGGTAGAATTTTCTATTGGGTTAGTGCTAGGGGCAGCTTCGACATCAAAAGAACCTTATAGGATGAGCACACCTAAGCTGGTATAATTGAAGCTACAGTTGAAGGAAATGTTACAAATGGGATACATTAGGGAAATTGTATCACCTTAGGGGGCACCGATATTGTTTGTGAAGAAATATGGTACTCTCAGATTGTGCATTGACTATAGCAGTTGAACAATGTGATCATCAAGAACATGTATCCGTTGCTGAGGATTGATGACTTGTTTGATTAACTTAAGGGAGAAACAATGTTCTCTAAGATCGACTTGAACTTGGGATACCACCAAGTATGCATCAAACAGGAGGAAATTTACAAGACAACTTTCCAGACTAGGTATGGGCATTATGCGTTTGTTGTAGTTCCATTTGGTTTAACTAATGCTCCATCTACATTTATGTGCTTAATGAATAATGTGTTGCGTCCATATTTGGATAAGTTTGTTATTTTATTCTTTGATGAAATATTGGTATATTCTAAAAATGAGGAATATCATGTCAATAATTTAGTAGCAGTGTTGACGTTGTTGAGAGAGCATCATTTGTATGCTAAGCTCAACAAGTGTAGTTTCTTTCAGACTAAAGTACACTACTTGCGACATGTTGTATCCAAGGAGGGCATTGCAGTAGATATAGAAGATATAATAGCCATCATGTAATGGGTAGATCCCAAGAATGTGTTGTAGAGGTTACAACCACCCTCCAGAATTTTTCCATCACTTCGTTTTGGAGCCTCCCTCCTTAAAATCTTAGCAGCTTGTCTTGCATTGCTCAGGTACTTGTGTTTCATTTGAATTTATTTGTCTCTTTACAACTTGTGTTCACTTACTTTCTTTTCTATCTAACCACAAGCTGACCCTCATGACTTGGTTGATCTGGTTCTTGCACTACATTGGAAAACTATGTAGTCCTAGAGGGAAGCTAGCCTTGCTCTCAAGAATTGCACAGAGAAACCCAACAGTGACTTGCTACCAAGAATTACGCAGATCAGCCCAAAAGTGAGCTTCAGCTCCTGAAATGAGTAGACCCATCTGAAAACTTGTCTTCAGCTGGGAAATTGCACAAAGCATGAGAGGTAATCAGAGCCACTCAACCAGGAATTGCGCAAAAGCATTCCCTCAGCTGTTGCCCGATGCATGTACATTGCCTAGTTCCCTCTAGAACTGTAATGTCTCCATGCATCCATGACATCCATTTCTTGAAAAAGTGAAAAAGAAAAAGGAAAAACACATCCCTAAAAAATAGGGATATATTTTTAGCAGTGGGAGTCACACTTGAGCTATTTTTAGAAACTGTCACGACTTGTCACTTTTTCCTAGATTTTTGGCATACGCGTAATAAACCCTAAATCAAACAAATCTATTTAATGGATGCCACCAAAGCTAATGTTCACATTTGATCTTGGATCTTTGGCTTTCCTGAGCCATCTAGGAACCTTCAACGTGATTGAAACAAATTTTGTGGGTGAGTTTTGCTTTTTAAGTCTTTTGCTGCTTTTTCTATTGCTTTTGTTTCCTTGGCTTGTGTGAGAGTTGTTTTGCATGTTTTTTTGAAAGACTACTCGAATTTGAGTTTTTTCTTTTAACTTGTAGAAGTGATGTTTCAAGTTTTTCATTGTATTTTTTGAGTGTCGCATGCATGATCCCATTTTTCACTAATGGTCACTATTGCGATAACTCTCCCCACCAGCTTCATTGTTTGTCTATTTGATTGATTTATACACTTTCTTTGATTGCATGCATGAATATTCACTCATATCTGCATCATCCTTTTCTCATGCATTTAGAACTACTCATTTTCATGTTTCCCTCAGGTAGATCTGGGTTGCCTTGGCTCAGATCTAGCTTCTCCTGGCATGCACTGTGCATTTCTAGAACTCAAGGCTCTACCTTGGCTCTAGGAATTGTGTAGAGGCTGCTAGTTACTAGCTCTAGCTATGCTCTCTGTAGTTCCAAGAGACAACCCCTAGTATTTCCCACTAGGATTGTGCAATGCATAGTCCCAACCAACATCAAGCTAGACTGAGCTGCATATTGCATAGTTCTAGTCCACAACTAGCCATAATGGACTGTGCTCTGTGAAGTTCTAGTCAGCAGTATCTCTCACTAGCAGTTGGGACTACGGAATGCATAGATCCAGCTGACAATCTATCACCTCTGAAAGTCACAAATTCACAATATTCCTCAGTAGTTGCCTAGTTTTTTTCATGATCAATCCTTTAAGTGCTTTGTGTTTTTACGCTGACATTTGCTTGTCGTGAGTGTCCTCTTTGTCTCCAGGTATATCATTTGTTGAGAAGCTTCTCAATAATGCAGGCATCTTGGTTTCCAAGAGAGTTGGATCAAAGAATATTAAAGAGAGCAGCACTTGAGATGTGGCTGAATAGGTGCCAATGAAATTTCCTATCTATGCAGACACGCAACTATTCGTAGAGAAGGAAATTAAGATTACATGGTAGGAAATAAAGGACATATTCGTATGAAGTTTCAAGGAAGATCTGGAAGATCGGAAAGTGTATGTTAACATCCACAAGTTGGGCTTGTACAGGGTTTCATGTAGTACCTCACCTTCTTGTGCATGGATATCATTCACTAGATTGTCTCACATACCGATCCTGAGATGATGAAACTGAGCAGTACCAATGGAAGACAACTTGCCACTTTCAGGATAGAAAACTACCATTAGATGTATCACTCGCTTCACTCGGTGAACCACATGGATGAACTGTTCTACACTCCCAACAAAAATGTGAACACTAGAGACATCATGAAGCATTGGGTAAAGGAGCCATCAAATTTCAAACCGACACCCAACCAATTCTACAAGACAAAGTCACTCGGGAAGGCTTACCAGTTCTTGGTCATATTTGCATGCCGCTTGTATGTCCAAGAGAGCATGAAGACCTTCTCACAAAGTTGGATGGTTATGTTGGAGCAGTAGGAAAATGAAGGAATTCCATTCAACTGGTCTAACATGTTGGCTCTTCAGTTGAAAGTGCATGTTTCTAATGCCCGAAGTCTGCCTAAGGATGAGCAAGCAAAATTATTTATGTACGTGTACCTGCTTGATGCAATCTATGCCCAACAACAGTTCCCTAGCATGGGTTGGACATGGTACCATCAAAGGATGATGTGAATGTCTATTTCAAGTTTCTCTCTAAGTGCAGCGACAGAGGAGTCATGGGGAGGCTGCTTGACCACTTCATCTCTCCACTGTACAAGATGATATTTGAATAGGATCCACCTCGCATGTCCTAGAAAGTGATGCAGGCATTGCTTAACATTGCAGAATGGTCTGCCTCACCCGGTGGCACCTTCATCAAGATGTTTGGTGTGGAGAAGACTCCACACGAGCTACCAAGGTTTGCCATAGACAAGACGGTCATGCAAGAGGTTGCATACCACATCTCCATAGGGTTATCAGTAGGTCTACACAAGAGGAAGAAGACACCATGGCCTACTCTTCCTTTTCAAATTGGGTTGTACGAGATCCGTACCTTGAAGGATATAGATTCTGAGGCTAAGGAATTGAAGAAGTTTGGGTTTGGCACCAAGAGTTTCAATCTATATGATTCCCACTACATATGCAAGAACCACTATGCAAAGGTGTATCACCCATGGATCCACAGGGCATGTCATTGGCCAGAGGAATATCGTTGGAGGTATTTCTATAACTCCTCAAGGATCAATGAACTAGTTAGAATGATTGTAGAATGGAAAGCTACACTGTAGGCATCAGCACCATAGGAAGCAACAAAAAAAGTAGTAGTGAGCAACAAATCGGTGCAAGACAAAAGCAAGAGGAAGATTTCTTAGAGTGCAGAGGCTAGGCAAAGCTACAAGTTCAGAGAATATCCTCTTGTTGAGAGAGTAGCTTTGAAGATAGATGCAAATAGGTGACACCATGAAAGGGTATTAGAATGAAGGAAGAGATATAAGAAAAGGTTGGAAGATACAGAGAGGAATTTATAGGAAACATAAAATAAGTTGAAAGCAGAGCAAGAGCTCAGGAGGAGAGAAAGGGAAGAAGAGTAGAAATAGGAACAAGATGAAAGGAAAGGAGCATGGACAGAGAAAACTACATCTATACAGGTTGAGATAGTAGAGCAACCAACAGATGAAGAAGAGGGTGAACAGGTGCAGGTTAGGAATTTTCTCAGTAGGTTGAGCAGATGGTTGAGACAATGGACATGGAGACAGAACAGGTTCCATAGGATCAAGACACCAATCTCATGTTGAGAGCATACGAGGTCTCACCATAGTATCCTCCACCTCTAGAATCACAATTGGTCCCGAGCAAGAAAGGAGAGGTTGTTCTCCTTGATGATGATCTAGAGATGGACATGTACAATCTGTCATTCGACAAGTCACAACACAAGATTTTACAAGCATGTAGAAAACAACTCCCAGATGATCACACATCACCAGAGCACATAGAGGAAAGGGTGATTATATCAAATGTTAGAAGACATCCAATTACCATGGCCGAGGCATTTCAGGCTTATGTATAAGCCACAAGTTCAACGGTCAAGTTCTTGATAGCAGAGAATGATCGAATGGTGAAGGACTTGTAAGAGGCCAGGCAGAGAACACAGCAGTCTGCAGGATCTGCTATGACATAAATGAAGAAAACAATACTTGCAGAGATATCAACTTTGGAGAACACCATGCGGACACTGTATAGAAGATTTGTCACCATGTACAAAGTGGTTTTCCATCTATACGATTTTCAAGAACAGTGCACAAAGACAACCCAAAGTCTCAAAGACATCCATGTTGCCATTGCGCATGTGCAAGAATGGACAATATGGTACAAAGGGGCCCCACTTTACTTGCACAAGATGATGAAGCCATAGGAAGATTTAGACAAAGCATGTATTTAGATGTTGATCCAAAACTATGAGAAGCTCCTTCCACTCATCACCAACATTGAGGATTAGTATGCATGGTTGTACAAGAGTCTGGATGTCATATTTAGGACACATAATATTTGTTCCATTAGAACCCTCACTCAAGGCATGATGAAGAACCAAGTCATGTTGGAGGTTGACAAGTACATAGAGCAGTTGATGTGTGAAACCACTGGTGATGACTTGTAGTTGAGTGCGGAGAACATGTAGAAGTACATCGATAGTCCAACCACACTCAAGAAAGTGCCGTGCATGATTTAGGATGAGATGGACAGATGTTTTAGAACCATATACCTGGAAGACATGGAGGCGAGAGTCTGATTTGATAAAGACATCACCAAATAGTACGGGGACACGATAGTGCAATACCAAGCTTGGTATTAGTTCGTCACCGAAGATCACAGCTAGGAGGTTACCGAGGTAGTCTTTCCCCAAGACCCTGAGTGATGTTGTTTGTCTTGCATAGAAAATTCCCACTGTAGATCAACAGATTATGCAATATACTAAAGCAAAATACAAGATCTAATTTTACAACAAACTTTGCGGAAGCTTAATTGAATATGAAAAAGATCAATGAGAACACATATAACTGAGAATGAGAAATCAATCACACATAACACAGAAGAAATAACCCGGGGAAAGCCGTAGCCTAAAACCCAGTCTCCATATTATCATATAAGTGGAAAAATGTTCAAGCTACAAAAATAATCAACTCTCAAGCTATCCCGCTCTCTCTGCAATCAAACAATATAGCTCACAGATTGAATATACACAGTATATGTCCTCCTCAAGCCCTCCAAGCCTCCTATTTCCTTCGACAGTTTTTCTTGGGGTCCAATGATGCCACATGTGTGAATTGTCCTCATCACATTCACAAAAGCTGAAGAAGTAACTGCGCAATCCTTGAGGAAAGAATTCCTTCTACATGTAAGAGATATTCACAATGGAATATTCTAGCAACTGACAGAACACTCTCCCTCCATCTGATCTCAATTGGGTCTGTGTATGAACTGACATGCATGACTTATTTATGAGAGAATATTTAGTTATATGAAGTGCAGCAGTTACATGCATGCATGCATTAACTAACTGAACTCACAATTAATTCAACAAACTATTTGAATTAATATAATTGGACTTGACTCTATTATCTGAGCCAACTAATCAGAACTCAATATTACAACTCATCCTTATCACTTTAACTGATGGATAAATTCTTCAATTAATGGAGAAACTGTTGCATGTCCCCACATAGACTTCATGTTTGATTTTATGCAACTAATTAACTCATGGTGAATTAATTAATTATTTTACAAACAACTACTAAGATCAAATTCGAATTTTTACTTCTCTATTTTAGTTCATGGACTAACTAAAATAGGAAGGTATCCCAAAATTCTATTTATAGTAGTACTAAATTTAGCACTTATATATTTAGCATTTCTTGTTGCTATTTTCAACACTCCCTTTCAACAAGAAAGGGATTATCAGTAACCCCAATCCTGTCTTTGTGGAACTTGAACTTGCATTTTGACAAAGCCTTTGTCAAAATATCTGCATTCCTGTTCTTCGGTCGAAACATACAACAACAACATGATCCTCTTGACCTCATAGTCTTGAAGATGGTGATATTGAATATCAATGTGCTTGGACCTGTCATGAAAAACTGGATTCTCGGAGAATTTGATACAAGTCTAATTATCATATTAGATGATGGTTGGATCCATCCTCTAACCAAACAATCCCACTATAATCTTCCGCATCCAAATGGCCTCACATGCAGCCTGACTAGCAGCCATGTATTCAGCCTCTGCTGAGCTAAGTGCAATTGACCTCTGTTTCCTATTGTACTAGGAAACTACAACTGAACCAAGGGTTGAAGATTCCTCTAGAAGTGCTCTTTTGGACTCCCTGCCCAATCTGCATCTGTGAAGCCCTAAAGCTTCACTCCCTCTGTCCATCTGTACCACAATCCGAACTGAGATGTGCCTCTGAGGTATCTCAGCACATGGTTCGCTGCCTTCCAAAACAGCTTGGTAGGCTGAACCATAGCTTGACTTAGCTGGTTCACCACAAAGCATAAGTTGGGTCATGTGTTCACCAGATACATAAGTGAACCCACCAGCTGCCATTAAATAGTAGCAGCTGCTACCTCACCTGAAGTAGCATCCTCCATCCATGTTGACACCTAATCATCAGGATTGGGTGAACATAATGTAAATAAATAAATAAGTAATGTGAACAGTCATCAGGAGATGAAGTGAACAGTCTCTCCCTCATGTATATAATGAATACCAACTTGAAGGAATAAACATACGAATCAATTTTGCTTTGAGGAGTTACTGCCTAGCCTGACATGGTATCAGAGCCAGCTCCCAAAATAGGTGTAACTCCCTTCTACCTACTGCTCTCTGTCCACTGCCCCTGTGTGCTTGTCTGCCATAATTAATTTTGAATCCTCAGACCTGACAGCCTCAGACCTGAAAACCATCTGAATCACTGCTGCAAAAGTGTTCATCCTTGAGGCCGTGCTGCTACGAAAGTTTACTGCATAGCTACATGAGGATTCAAAATAACAATCAATTGGTTTCTGGTAGAGCCTCGCCTGCGGACCACGCTGGAGAGTTTACTGCATAGCTACATTGTGGTAACACTATTCATAGCATTATATTAACGTTGTTCATAGCATTGTGGTAACGCTGTTCATAGCATTAGATTAACACTGTTCTTGGCATATAAAGTTGGTAACGTCGGTTTTTTGGCTATACGTTGAAGTTTTTGGCCATACGCTGAATACCACGCCTATATACCAGAGACTGTTCACTGGTTTATGAAGTTAAATGCGTTGAATATTAAACCGTTTTGAATGCTGGTCCGCTTGGTCACATGGTATGTATTGAACCGTTTTGAATGCTAGTCCATTGGTCGAATCATATGGTATGCGTTGAACTATTTTGAAGGGCGTTGAATATTGAACTGTTCATGGCATATGTAGAATGGTATGGGTTGAATATTGAATTGTTTTGAATGCACATGGTATTGGGTTGATATGCATGGAAATTGAAAGTTGCATTGTTCATTGCGGTGAATTTAAGTTGGGAGTGTTGTGTGAAGGACCACTATCACACTGCTGGAACGCTGTTGGAACTGTGATATATACCTTGTTGTATGAGTTGTAAAGCTTTGTGTCCAGCGCTTTATAGTTTTTTTATATATATTTATGGTGTATTTATGTTGCCATATATATATATTTATATATATATGTATATATATATACACACAATCACTCACCATATATTTCAGCTCTCTCACCCATATATTCTATACTTTAACGCTGTCCAGATGAATGCAAAATGATATTTGAATTTGCTATCCCATCTTATTTTTTCCCATTAAGAGTAAAAGTTTTGCAGCAGAAATTTTTTGTTACAGTATGCATTCAATCATATCCATTGTGGGAATAGTTCTCACTAGTAAAGAGAACTATCCTAAGTGGTCCTGGATGATAAAACACACGCTCATTTTCAATGAGTTGTGGAAAGGAGTGTGTGTTGGAGACGGAGACAAAGAGCTAGAAAAACCTACCTCAGATAAAGAGCTCGTCATTTGGAAAAACAAGAATAGCAAAGCTTATGCATTAATCGCAGCATCTATAAATGAAGAGGTAAGTCGCCATATTTCGCCATTTTCAACTGCCTTTGAAGCTTTACAAAAGCTGAAAGAACTCTATGAATCACATTCTACACTTGAAGTTGTTCAACTCATGATTGAAATCTTCACTCTTGAACTGCAAAATAATGATCCTCTTGCTCTTGCATCTGAAGTAAAGTCTATAATGCATGATATCAAATCCACTAAGGTTGAATTGGATATTCCTCTTATCGATTTTCTCAAGGCACTTTATCCTACTTACTCCAATTATCTTGAGTCATTGTAAGCAAATGGAAATCTCAAAGATATCACCTTTGACTCTCTTGTGACAAAGTTTGCTAAAAGAGAGAAAGCTTTTGGAAAGAAAACAACCCTTGAATCTTCTGAAGAGGTTGTGTGCCTTGCTCATAAAGAAAATCATCCTGCTCAAGATTCTTCAAGAGGAAGAGGTGGTCGAAGAGGAAGAGGAAGATATTTCAGAGGCGGGGGGGGCAGACACTCTCAAGGAGAAAAGGCAGATTTGCATTGCATGCACTGCAAAAGAAATGGATCATATGATGCCTCTACATGCAAGTTACCATCGGACAAAATTGAGCAGCAAAGAAACCAACAGAAAGGTAAAACTAATGATACAGACAAAGGTAAAGCACCTTACTTGCTTCACTTGCTTCTTGGAAAAATGATTGGTTTCTTGATTCAGGAGCAACCTACCACATGAATCATAGAAAAGATTTTTTTGAAGAATTTACTGACAATGTTGATGGAGTAGTATACTTTGCAAACCAATCAAAAATAAAGCCATCAGGGCTTAGCACAATTAGGCTTAAACTGCTTGGTCTTCCAGACTTTCTTCTGCATCATGTTCTATATCTCCCATAGCTCAAGAGAAACTTGTTGTCCTTGGTCCACATCTGCTAGCAAGGTCACTCCATTCATATGTTTGATGGCAAGCTTGAGGTAAGAGAAGCATCTGACCACTCACTTGTCATGAGGGGAATAAAAGAAGAAAGGCTTCTCAAGCTGCAAGGAACCTCTGCTCGTGCACAACATTTCTCATACAATTCTCATTATGAAGAAGGTACACTTCCATCAAGTTTATTATGGCATGCTAGATTTGGACATTTGAACTATAACAGCCTTTGCTTGTTGAAGAAAAATGGTGTTGCTGGTTTGCCTACAATTCCTAGGAAACTTAAGCAATGTGATGCTTGCATTCTAGGAAAGCATAGCAAACAATCTTTTCATGATTCACATTCAAGAGCACATAGAAAACTTGAACTCATTCATTCAGATTTATGTGGTCCAATGCCTGTTCCTTTTGCAAATGGAAATAAATATATGATGACATTTATTGATGACTACACCAGAATGTGTTGGGTTTATTTATTGAAAAACAAATCTGATGCTTTTCAAACATTCAAGAACTTTCATAAATGGATTGAAAATGATGCAAAATCTCATATTGGGTCTATTCACACTGAAAATGGAAAAGAATACACATCAAATGAATTTGAAAACGATCTTCACCAACATGGGATCAAACATCAAACAACTGTACCTTATAATCCCAATAGAATGGTGTAGGTGAAAGAATGAATAGGACATTCTTAAATATGGTACAATCCATGTTATTCTTCAAAAATGTAAAGATAATGTTTTGGGCTGATGCTATTCTATGTGTTGCATATATAAAGAAGGGATGTCCATATAATGCTATTAGAAACAAGACTCCATATGAAATGTGGTATGGACATGTTCCTTCCGTAAAGCATCTCAGGGTCTTTGGTTCCACCTGTTATGCCTTGATACCAAAGGTACATAGAAACAAACTTGGTGCAAGAAGTCGTAAGTTTATCTTCCCGGGGTATTCAAACACCTCCAAATCATACCATCTCTATGATGAAGTAAATAAAAAGTTTGTTGTATCTAGAGATGTAATTTTTCTTGAATCATCCAAAACTAACAATGTTGTTGAGCGGCAACTTGATCACCTGGATAGATTCACAAAAGCAAAATCATTTCAAGAATTTGATAATCAGATTCCACATCTTGAAGGGGGGATTCCTATACTAGATCAACATGTGGAATCTTCTTCTGAAGTACACTCTCCTCCGCATGAAACTCCAACAACAGATGATGCTTTAAGTGATGTGATTGATAGAATTGGGATACTCAATCTTGATTCAGTCCCAACTCAATCAATGGAGCAGCCTAGACCATCTGAGAAAGGTCCCCCAAAGTGGTTGAAAAAGACACTTGAAAGTGTTCATCCTGATGAGGTTGGAAAGATAGGAACTAGAAATTCAAACCGGCAAAATGGAGGTGATGTAGATGACTTTAATTCACCTGTTGATATGGATGTTTCTTATGATTGTGAATTGAACTTGTCTACAGATTTTGAACCAAATTCCTTCAAAGAAGTTGCTTCTCATGATGAATGGAAAGAAGCGATGAAAAGGAGTATGATGCTCTCATAAAGAACGACACTTGGAAGTTGGTGGATCCTCCATTAGGAACCAAACCAATTGGTTACAAGTGGGTCTACAAGAACAAGTATAAAGTTGATGGCTCACTTGACAAGCACAAAGCTAGGCTTGTGGCAAAATGTTTTGCATGGAAGGAAGGGGTCGATTATGAGGAAACTTTTTCCCCCACAGCAAAATGAGCTACCATCTAGACACTCTTTGCCCTAGCAGCTCAGAACGGTTAGAAAGCCCATCAAATGGATGTAAAAACTACTTTCTTGAATGGAGATCTAAAAGAGAATGTTTTTATGTCCCAGCCTGAAGGATTTGCTGTGAAAGGACATGAACATAAAGTATGCAAACTGGTGAAGTCCTTGTATGGCCTCAAACAAGCACCGTGGGCCTGGTATGAAAAGCTAACTAAGCATCTTTTGAAACTCAATTTCAAACATTATGAGCTTGATGATGCAACTTTATTTGTCAAGAAAGTTGGCAAAACAGTTGTATATCTTGTGGTATATGTAGATGATCTTTTAATGACAGGGAACAATGAAAGCTACATTGCATCCATAAAGAAGGAATTGGGGAAAAGTTTTGAAATGATTGATTTGGGCTATGTTCATTACTATCTTAGTATTGAATGAACCCAACATCCGAAGTCCATATTTCTTTTTCAAAAGAAATACATTGGAGATTTGTTGAACAGGTTGGCATGACAAAATGCAATCCTCTTACTACTCCAATGGAACAAAACTTAAAGCTCACATCTATTGAAGGAAAATAATTTGAGGATGCAACAAAGTATAAGCAACTTGTAGTAAGTCTCAACCACCTAACTACTACTAGACTAGACATTTCATTTGCTGTTGGAATCCTCACCAGGTTTATGCAAAAGCCTTGTGAGAGACATTGGTCTGCTGCAAAAAGAGTTCTAAGGTACTTGAAGGGAACTCAAGACTTTGGAATCAAGTATACATAGGTGGACGACTTCAGCTTGATTGGATACTTTGATTCAGACTTCGATGGAGATAAAGAAACTGGGGTATCTACTTCATGATGTGCTATGAGTCTTGGATCGGGAGCTATCTCCTGGTGATCACGCAAACAATCAGTTCCAGCATATTCCACAACAGAAGAAGAATACGTGGTAGCAGCAGAAGCAACAAAAGAAATTGTGTGGCTCAGGAAAATTCTTGAAGATTTGTAGGTAAAACAAGTACAATGAACTCCACTCATGATTGACAATACCTCTGCAATAAATTTGGCCAAGAACCCAAAGTTCCATGATCGAACGAAGAAAATCAATACTAAATATCATTGGATTTGACATGATGTTGAGGCCAAAACAATTCATCTCCTTCATTGTTCCACTAATGAGAAAATTGCAGACATCTTCACCAAAGCGCTTGGAAGAGAAAAACTTGAACGATTTAGAAAGATGCTTGGACTCACCAACATCCCTTCAAATTAAGGGGGGGAATGTTGATGCCTAATCATCAGGATTGGGTGAACATAATGTAAATAAATAAATAAGTAATGTGAACAGTCATCGGGAGATGAAGTGAACAGTCTCTCCCTCATGTATATAATGAAGGCCAACCTGAAGGAATAAACATACGAATCAATTTTTCTTTGAGGAGTTACTGCCTGGCCTGACACCCTAATTCCCAACTAGAGGAGTCGCATGGGCTTTCACTTCTCCATGTGAAAGCACCTGAGTATCTCATTGGCATACTTGCCTTGAGACACAAATACTTCACCATCTTTCTGCCACACCTCCATGCCTAGAAAGTAGTGTATAAGACCCATGTATTTCATTTCGAACTCTCTTACAAGGTCCTCCTTGCAAGACTATATTAGCTGATCATCACCTGTCAAAATCAGATCATCGACATAAAGAACAATGATCAATGGTTTACCTTCTACCATGATGTGGTAAAGGTTTGCATCTTCTTCACTCTTGGTGAAGCCCAACTCAGTGAAATAGATGTCAATCCTGGTGTACCAAGCACGGGGTGCTTGCTTCAACCCATACAAAGTCCTCTTGAGTCAGCACACATGCGACTCACGATCGAAGGTCTCGAAACCCTCTGGCTGCTCAATGTACACCTCCTCTTCAATCTTCCCATTGAGGAATGATGTATTCATGTCCATCTGGTGGATCTTCCACCCCATCTGAGTTGATAGTGCCAACATCGATCTAATCGATGAGTACTTTGATACGGGAGCAAAAGTCTCATCGTAGTCGATCCCCTCGACCTGTGAGAAACCATGAGCAACAAACCTTGCCTTATGTTTCTCAACACTACCATCAGCTACCTGCTTTACTTTGTAAAGCCATCTGGAACTCACCACTGACTTGCCCTGAGGTTTTGGGACAACATCCCACCCACTGTTCCAAATGATATAGTCGTACTCCTTTACCATTGCATCAACCTGCTTGTTGCACAACCTCATTGAATGAATAAGGTTCAATATCTACACACTCCCTAACCATGGACGTGTAACCAACGTATCGCTTGGGAAACCTCCTCTGTATGTGCTGAGAAGATGGTTGTCCCACATTCTCTTGTGCATCCAACATCAACCTGCCAGCTTCCCTTGAGCGTTTCCACACATCTTTGGAATTCTCAGCTGTAGGTTTTAACCCCGTACAGAAATTACCTGCATACGAATTCTAAAACACAGAAAATAAACAATGCAAGAGGATAACACATAAAACACATATACATAGAGATTTCCCCCTAGATCCCAAAACCGGGACTACCAGCTTGATTCTTCATTATGTTCCTTTCAATGTTACAATACATATTTATACATGCCGAAGCATCCAATACCATGGACGGAAAACCACCGCTTCCAAAAAACATGTGCGAAAATCATGCACAAAACCATAGGTGGGTCCGCCTAACCTAACATAGGGTCCAAAACCAAAGTTTTCTGTGGCTCTGCCCTGGACCCCATAAAGTGGGGTTACGGGTGCCCCTCAAACCCCCTGTTAACTACATGGAAAGAATATAACACAACCCAACATTCTCCCACTTGTTGTTTTCTTTCCACAGGGGGCCACAAGAGAGCTTAGTCATTTTTCCAGCCCTGAAATGCCCATTGTCTCTCTACACCAAGAGAACTTCTCAGAGCTCATAGATTTTTTTAATACATCTGCAGTATTCTTCAAAGTGTCCACCTTTACCAGCAACACTTTTTTGTCTTCTATCATATCCCTCACAAAGTGATACTGAACATCAATGTTCTTTGTCTTTGAATGATATGCGGGGTTCTTTGACAAGAAAATTGCACTTTGGCTGTCACAATCTATCCTTATAGCTTCCTGTACTAACCCCATAATTGAACACAATCTCTGCAACCAAACTGCTTCCTTACTTACATGAGTGGCTGCCATGTATTCTGCCTCTGTAGTTGACGGTGCCACTACAGATTGTTTCTTACTCATCCAACTGACTGCCCCTCCAAATAGGTTAAACGCATACCCACTTGTAGATCTTCTGTGATCCAAATCTCCAGCCCAGTGTGCATCAAAAAAGCCATGAATATCCAACACTCTGTCCAATCCTGGTCTTCCTTCGTAGCACAAACCATAATCACTAGTTCCACGCAAATACCTGAAAACCCGCTTCACTACTATCTAGTGCTCCTTCCCTGGTTTTGACATAAACCTGCTCAATACTCCCACTGCATGTGCAATGTATGGTCTAGTACAGACCATTGAATACACCAGGATACTGACTGCACTTGCATATGGAACACGGGACATGTCCTCTTCCTTTTCTTGTGTCTTGGGACACTGTTCAGCAAATAACCTCACACCTACAGGAATAGGAACCTTCACCCTTTTACTATCCTGCATATTAAACCTCTGCAGTATTTTCTCGACATACTTCCTCTGGTTTAACCAGAGCTCCCTCTTTGCCTAATCTCTTTTAATTTCCATGCCCAAAATATAGTTTGTAGCACCAAGATCTTCCATGTAAATTTGGAGGACAGTTGGGTCTTCAAATCCTGGATAACTTCTTTGTCATTTCCAACCAACAACATATCATCCACATATAAGACCAAATAAATAACATGGTCACCAATTAATTTAAAATACACACAGTGATCTGCTTTGCTTCTAGTGAAGCCAAGTCCTCATATAAATGTATCAAATTTCTGATACCACATCCTTGGTGACTGTTTTAACCCATATAGAGACTTCTTTAACTTACATACCAGTTCTTTCTTACCCTTTATCGCAAAGCCTTCAGGTTGCTTCATGTAGATCTCCTCTTCCAGATCCTCATGAAGAAATTATGTCTTCACATCCATCTGTTCTACCTCAAAATTAAAAGAAGCAGCAACAGATAAAGGTAATCTAATAGAAGCTACCTTGGCAACAACAGAAAAAATATCACCAAAATCAATTCCCGGGACCTGGGAATAACCTTTTGCTACCAACCAAGCTTTGAATTTCTCCACTTTTCCTTCTACATTTGTCTTCTTTTTTAACACCCATTTGCTACCAATGGGTTTCCTTCCAGCCAGCAACTCCACCAGACCCCAAGCCTCATTTTTGTGCAAAGATGCCATTTCATCAACCATGGACTCTTTCTAGAGTTTTCCATCCTCTGAATCCACTACTTCCTTCACAGTTCCGGGATCATCATCAGTAACAGACAAAGGAAAATTTGAACAGAAAGCAGATGGACTATACCTTTCTGGCTGCCTTCTTTCTCGAACTAATCTTCTCACAGCCGAAGTTTGTGGCTCTTCATCTTCTGATTCCTTCTCTGCAGTAGAGTCTGATTCTTCCTCCTTTAGCTCAAACTCTATCTTCTCAGGTTCCTTTGGTTGGACTTCATGTTTAATAACATCTTTCACCTCTCTAAACACCACATCTCGGCTGTACATAACCTTCCTTGTTACCAGGTTCCAAAGCTTATAACCCTTTAAACCATACTTATACCCAATAAAGATGCACTTTTTAGATTTACTATCCAACTTTGTTCTTTTCTCCTTTGGAATATCTACATATGCATCAGATCCAAATACCCTCAGATGTGAAAGAGAGGGTTTCTTACCAGTCCATACCTCTTGTGGAGTCTTATCCTCCAACGCTGATGAAGGTGACCTATTGACCAGGTAACATGCAGTATCCACCACCTCTGCCCAGAATTCCTGTCCTAACCCGACACCACTGAGCATGCTTCTTGCCCTTTCCATCAACGTCTTGTTCATTCTTTCTGCAACTCCATTTTGCTGAGGTGTATATGGAGTAGTCTTCTGTCATGCTATACCACACTTCTTGCAGAATTCTTCAAATTCCTTACTACAAAACTCTCCACCATTATCTATCCTCAACACCTTTATCTTCTTCTCTGTCTGGTTTTCCACTATAGCCTTAAATTCTTTAAACTTATCCAAGACTTTAGATTTCTTCTTAAGGAAATATATGCATGTATTCCTTGAGAAGTCATCTGTAAATGATACATAGTACACAGACTTACCCAGTGATGGAACCTTCACAGGTCCAAACACATCACTGTGCACAAGCTCTAATATATGTTTCGCCTTCTTACCACTAGAGGGGAAACTCACCCGATTCTGCTTCCCATATACACAATTTTCACAGAAATCAAAATCCAGAGAGCTATTACTCATACCTTCTACCATACCTTTACCATGAAGTATTCAAAGGCCCTTCTCTCCAATATGTTTAAGCCTTTGATGCCACAACATGGTCTTTTCTCCAGAGACCACTAGATTTTCTGTTCCACTTTCAGGAACCACAGAACTGTTGCACCCATAAACAATAATGCTACCTTGCAGCGTGTACAGAGTTCCAATCCAAACTCCCCGCATCAATACTAGTGTTCCCCTAACCATCTTGCAGGTATCCTTCTCGAACACTGTTTTTACACCTACATCATCCAGCTTACTAACAGAAATCAGATTTCTGGCTAATGCAGGAATATGCAGAACACCCGGAAGTGTTCTAACCCTTCCACCTTGTAGCTTCAACTTTAATTTTCCATGACCAATGATTCTAGCCTTCCTGTCATCCCCCAAGAAGACATCACCACCATCATATTTCTCATACTCACAGAACCACTCTCTATGGGGAGTGAAGTGAAAGGATGCACCTAGGTCAATTAACCATGCCTCATGATCTACATGTGTACCTGAAGAAGGCATGTACACATCCCCACCTTCATGTGAGGTGGTTTTCGCCTCTGTAGAAGGAGCCTCATTAAATCCATTTCCTTTGTCAAGAGCTTTAGATTTACAGTCCCTTTTGAAGTGGCCTTCCTTTCCACATTTCCAGCATGCCACCTTTACAGGTTTTCCTGGAGATTTAGATATCCCTCTAGATTTAGATCTCCCACTCGATGACTTATTTTTGTTTCTATTTTGGGACCGTCCTCATAGAGACAAGGCATCACCATATTGGCTCTCCATATTTTTCCGTCTCATCTCCTCTGTCAGCAAGGCTGAGACTATTTCATCAAACTACAAGGCAGTTGCATTGCTACCTATTGTAATAACCAGACTATCCCATGAATCTGGTAGAGAACACAACAAATTGATGCACTTATCTTCATCTGAAATTTTAATATCAACAGATGCTAACTGACTTACCATAGTATTAAATTTGTTCAAATGCTCTGTCACCGAGTCTCCATCTTTCATCCTCAGGTTATACAGCTTTTTCCGTAGTAACAGTTTATTCACTAGAGGCTTATATTGGTACAAAGTCCCTAACTTGTCCCACAAAGCCTTTGCTGTAGCTTCCCCTGATACATTCAGCAATAATGAATCTGAGATACACAATCGTATTGTGCTCTTTGCCTTCCGATCAAACTTCTTCCATTCTTCATCAGACACTCCCATTGGTTTAGTACCCAGATCTACTACGATCCACTGATCTTTATCCACCAACAGCTCCTCCATCTTGAGTTTCCACAACTGAAAACTCTAACCATTAAATTTCTTGATCTCTATCTTTCCATTGCTCTCCATCTTCTTTCACCACCAGAATTTATCTCGCAGATCTTCCACTGAACAGGGTATACCACAGGCCCGAGCGAAACCCCTCAGCAACAAAGACGTCCCCTTGAAGCCAAAACTACTCTGATACCAAATGCAGGTTTTAACCCCATATATATATTACTTGCTTACAAATTCTAAAACATAGAAAGTAAACAATGTGAGAGCATAACACATAAAACACATATACACAGAGATTTTCCCCTGGATCTCAAAACCTGGACTACCAGCTTGATTTTTCATTATGTTCCTTTCAATGTTACAATACATATTTATACATGTCGAAGCATCCAATACCATGGACCGAAAACCATCGCATCCAAAAAACATGTGCAAAAATCATGCACAAAACCATAGGTGGGTCCACCCAACCTAACATAGTGTCCAAAACCAAAATTTTCCGGGGCGCTGCCTCGAACCCCATAAAGTGGGGTTATGGGTGCCCCTCAAACCCCCTGTTAACTACATGGAAAGAATATAACACAACCCAACATCAGTATGAGTGGATGTCTCCACTCTCGGATCCTCTCCATGCGGTTGCTCCGCATCAATCTGAGGCTCCTCCTCCTTAGGAACTGAAAGTTCCTCCTTTGCATGCAACTTTATCTCCCTCTCAAGTGATAATCGCATGGCTTTCTGCTTGTCAAACTTCAGATGCCTGTGTATCACTGTCCTCTGACTGGTAGGTAGGTACACCCGATAGTTGTGGGGTGTATCCATGTATCCAACAAGTATTCCCAACTCAGTTGTTGGATCTAGCTTCTTCTGGGCATCTTTGGTCACATGACAGTAAACTGATGATCCAAAGATTTAGAAGTGACTCACATATGGTCACTTCCCGAAAAAGACCTCCATAGGTGTCTTCAATCACACTATATGGTGGGGGCTTCTATTTTGCAAGCATATTGTTGTATTGCATGCCTCATCCCACAAATGCAGTGGTAGGCTTTGGTCATGCAACATCGCTTGATCTGCTCCCACAATCAATATATTCTTCCTTTCGGCCACCCCATTCTACTGTGGGTTATTGGGTTCCGTCAACTCCCGTTTAATTCCTTCTGCAGTGCAGAAGTCTTTAAACTATTGGGAGACATACTCTCCACCATTGTTGCTATGCAAGGCTTTTATTTTATTTCCAGATTCTTTCTCTGCCAAGGCTTTAAACTCACAAAACCTCAAGTAGGTCTGATCCTTCTTTTGCATAAAGTAGATCCAGCATCTACGAGAAAAATCATCAATAAAAATAACATAGTACCTTTGTTTAGCGATGGAGGCTGTAGAGAAGGGTCCACAAACATCTGAGTGAACTCGCTCCAGGATTTCTCTAGATCTACTATCTCGATCTAGAAAGGAAGATTTCGCATACTTACCCAAGGTACAACCTTTGCATGTATTCGTCTGCTCAAGTTTTCCCTTGGGTAATCCGGTAGAAATCCGCTGCATGATCTTCAGTGCTCCATGGTGCAAGTGGCCCAGTCTTCTATTCCATAGCTCGCCAACGTCTTGGCTCTGCACCATCTCAGATTTGGAACTAGTTGCAACACAGTCATCTACCTCCATCTTGTAGAGATTCTTTACTCAAATCCCAATTCGCTTGGTCTGTCCAGTACCGATATGCCTCAAGAATACCTCTCCTTTACTAAATACTACATCATAGCCTTTATCTTCTAGCATAGAGACAGACATAAGATTTTTCTTCAGACTTGGCACATACTTTACATCAGTCAGGGTGAGGGGAGCTCCATGCTCCCTCTGAAACACAACCGTACCTTCACCTAAAACACAGTACTTTCCATCATTGCCCATCTCGATCTGCATCTGGAGATCCTTCTCCTCCAAGGTACTGAAAATATTCTTGTCACCTGACATGTGGAATGAAGATCCACTATCCAGGTACCACAAACAACCCACCATGTAAGAAACCATGCATACGATAAGTGAGAAATCCAACTCAAACTGTGAGGCCAGTGCCTTACCATCAGATCCCTTTGAGGAATCCTTCTTGGATTTCTTCTGTGGACAATTCGTAGCATAATGGCACACTGCATGAAAATGAAAGCATCGCACTTTTGATTTTTCAAACTTCTTCCCACCATGGGAAGAACCAGTTTAGGGATGGGATGCCTTCCCTTTCCCTTTCCTTGCCTTACTCACTAAGGCTATATTTTCCTCATCATCTTGCTTCGATGAGGATCCATCTCTGATGCTTCTTCTTATTTCCTCCTGCATCAGATTTGACCAAAGTCGTTCCCAATCTGGCAGCTTTTCTCTTCCATTAATCGAGTCTTGGTAGCTATGCCAACTCTTAGGAAGACCTAGGAGTCCAAGACTCCCCATGTCATCATCGGCGGTTGTGATCTCTACACTTCCAAGCTCATCCCTGCAGGTGGTGAGCTTGTTCAGATATGTAGAGATCATGTCACCCTTTTCACACTTGATTTTTTCGAAGCTTGTCTTTCAGCGCCAACTTCCTCTGATCACTGCTATTCTAATATATATATTTCAATGTTTTCCACATCGAAAATGATGTCTCCTTCCCATGGAGACTTGAGACTATGTGGTCTCGAATGCCCTCCAGAAGGATTCTCCTTGCTCTAGCCACACATTTCTTCCATTCCGCTAATTGAGTAGCATCAGTCGGCTTGGGGACTTCTTGATCAATGAAGTCCTTTTGACCATTCTCCTCTAATACTGCTTCCATGTTATCCTTCCACGCTACATAATTCGAGTTACCATCAAGGGCATACTTGAGTCTTAAACCACTGAATGCCATTAGTGAAATTGAGATGTGATAAGAACTCAATTTCTATATTTAGGAACAAAAAACTTCAAACTTCTCCCTTCTTGTATACTGTTCTTCTCCTTTGATCACCTTTACTCTCATACCATGTAGAAAATTCTCACTGTAGATCAATAGATTATGCAATATACTACAACAAAATACAAGATCTACTTCTACAACAAACTTTGCAGAAGCTTAATCGAATATGAGCAATATCAATGAGAACACATATAACTGAGAATGAGAAATCAATCACACATAACACATAAGAAATAACTCGTGGAAAGCCTCAAACTAAAACCCCAATATCTGTATTATCATACAAGTGGAAATATGTTCAAGTTACAAAATGAATTAGCTCTCAAGCTATCCTGCTCTCTTTGCAATCAAACAATACAACTCACATACTGAATAGACGCAGTATATGTCCAACTCAAGCCTTCCAAGCCTCCTACTTCCTTGCATAGTTTTTCTTGGGGTCTAGTGATGCCACATGTGTGAATTGGACTCATCACACTCACAAAACTTGAAGAAGTAACTGTGCAATCCTTAAGGAAAGAATTCCTTCTGCATGCAAGAGATATTCACAATGGAATATTCTAGCAATTGATAGTACATTGTCCCTCCATCTGATCTCAACTAGGTCTCTATCCGAACTGACATGCATGAGTTATTTATGCGAGAATATTTAGTTATCTGAAGTGCAGCAGTTACATGCATGCATGCATTAACTAATTGAACTC
The DNA here is from genome assembly GCA_031772625.1 of Pinus tabuliformis. NCBI lineage: Eukaryota > Viridiplantae > Streptophyta > Pinopsida > Pinales > Pinaceae > Pinus > Pinus tabuliformis. The sequence goes on from CM062815.1 coordinate 1,143,298,937, forward strand.
ACAATTAACTCAACAAACTGTTTGAATTAATCTAACTAGACTTGACTCAGTGAACTGAGCCAACTAATTACAACTCAATATTACAACTCATCCTTATCTCTTTAACTGATGGATAAATTCCTTAATTAATGGAGAAACTATTGCATGTCCCCACATAGACTTCATTTTCTATTTTCTACAACTAATTAACTCATGGTGAATTAATTAATTATTTTACAAATAGCTGCTAAGAGCAAATTCGAATTTTTACTTCTCTATTTTAGTTCAGGGACTAAATAAAATAGGAAGGTATCCCAAAATGCTATTTATAGCAGTACTAAATTTATCACTTCTATATTTAGCTTTTCTTGTTGCTATTTTCAACATCTTGTTAGGCTAACTCAAGCCTATTTTTGTCCCACATGGGTATATGTGGAAATTGTATTATTGTAAATATATTGTAAGTGAAATTCCAAGTGTTAGTCATGGAAGTGAACAATCACTATATAATGTGAAGAGTCATGAGGGTAGTCCAAGAGTCACAAAGGAATGTCAAGGGTCACCCCACCCTTTTCTATATATAGGACCTCATAACTCATAGTACAAGCTTTTTGGGAGCCAAGATTTTAGCTAGGGATTGCTTAGAGAAGGTTTGGAGAGTATTGTGATGAGCCTTGGCTTCTCCACAACGTAGAGTGAGTACATCTCTTTGGAGGAGTAGGTGGTGTTGATTTTAACATTCCACTATTATGGCTAGTGGATGTTAATGGTGTATGCATGGATGGAACTTTCACTTAATACATATATAACGGAGCCAACACATTTTCATGCATATGCTGTTGTTGTAGTTCGACTATTCTGGTTACATCAACAATGTAAGTTATTTTACTTACACATTTGTGTATGAACTATTTTTTATGCGATTGTATGAATCTTGTTGAAGACGCTTTGTTGTATTAACCCATCACTTTGGATTGTGGACTATTCTGCTTCCATCCTATGATGTCATTCCACTCGTGTGTTCCTTTGAGGCTTCGTACTATTACAAGATTCTAAGGGACACACTTCCTTTTCCCCTTTGTGTGTTAGAACCTCCATGCATCTCACTTGACTCGCTGCAAGGTCACACACTTTCTTCCGACAATTTATCATACTTACCTCTACATGCTACCCCAAACGAGGCACTACTATACTACTCACTATTGAGACTCTGTTGAAGCCATGAAAATTGGGTCTACAACAAGGGGGATACCCAAACGGTCTGGACCTTAGTTAGCAGCTCCTTTTCTGTTTGGTATAGTGGGTCTGACTGGGGATATGGGACCAGTTTCCCAATTTATGTGTGTGTGTGTGAAGAATTGATATTTCCCTTCTAAAAGTTCCTAGGTGAGATGCTCTAATTCTAACTCTAATCTAATAACATGCAAATTGTATTCTAATAAGCTGAAATATCTAAGTCTACACTAACCCAGGGTGTAATCCTTCTGTTATGCGATTTAAAATGATTTCATATAACAATTGGTAATAAAGATCATTCAACTATTATGAGAAAAGAATTGAATAGGGATGAACCACTTTGTATAAAAAGTTATACGAAACAGTTGTGAAAGGCATATCGCATAATAAGCTATTCATACATTAAGCATAAATAAATAACTATCATCGTACAAAAGTGCCAAATGATAACTCAAGCATTCACTCATTAATATATAAACAACTGAACTTGAATATCACTTTTAACACAAAGGCAGAAATAGTTAAGAGATAGAAGTACCATTTATAACTAGTCCTACTCATGAGCTGCAAGTGATAATGATTTATCTCTTCATAATCGACCATCCACTAAGAGTACAGAAGTGAAACATCAGTAGCAGATATTAAATACAGATATCAATAAATCCTGTTCCATTCATTCATCAAAACCTCCTCAGAGGGTACAAAAGTGCATGTTCTGGGGATAAGTTTTTGATAAATTTCAGGACCCTTCTCTAAATGCATGAGAAGGGTTTAAATACTACTAACTAAATCTAAAAATAAATTACTACAAAAATGTAGGATGCGATTTAAATGACCGTCCTCATTTTGGGCAAAAATAAAACAAAATTTAAAACTAAAACTGATTCTAAAACTAAAATTACTAACTATTTATGTATTTGCTCCTTGAAGTCGCACACGTTCAGCATATGTTTGAGAAGAGTCGGCTGGTCGACTTTCGATTTTAGCTGTGCTGCAAAAATAGAATTGGCAAGAGCTGGCGCCATCTTCTTGACAAAATTGATGATACACTGGAGAGTCATCCACTGGCTATGTGGCTTTACCAAGTATCCCTAGTAATAGTCCCAATTCAACTTGGTTAACCTATGGATTGATTCTGCCTTTTCTTGAGCCTTTTGTCTCCAGTCTGCCTGTAGTTGCTGTACTTTAGGTAGATACCCTGGAGTGGTTTCTGAGATCAGATTTGCTCTATGCAATTTTTCATTTATACAGTCAATAACACTGTTTGCTGCCGTGGTCGCTTCTTCTGCTACTTTCTCTGCTTTCCTGAGTTGTGCATCCCATTTGTTAAAGAGTATTTCTTTGTGATTGTCGTTGATTATTGGTGCGCCTGCTCTTTTTCCCTCCTCTGTTTCTTGCCAAGTCAAATATTCAGTAATTGATTTATCAATTAAATCATAATCATTTCGTAAATCCATGACTTGATTAGTGATTTTATTGCTTATTTCACAATAAGAGTTCCACTGTGATATTCTTTGGCACAATGCATCCTATTGTTGTAGTAGTTTATCATTCAAGGAAATGGATTCTGTGATGAATTCTGTAAGTTTAGGATCATCCTTGTGCATCTCCTGCATATCCTGCAACTGTTTTTCTTTCTCAGCCAAACTGTTCTGGTAGCCTATCTACATTCGCTGGAAGTCCTGCTATAGCCTTTCAAGCTATTTCTGTGCTTCGTTGTTGGCATTGGCTTGTTGCAACTGTCGTTGCAAAATTAGTATCTGGTCTTCCTTTTCTTTTAGAAGTTGTTGTACCTCAGATGCTTTATCAATAGTCATCAAGGCATATGCTCCTGTGATCTGAGATAATTTGGTGAGATTCTCAGTGGGATCAGTAGTAGGATCTTGCCATAGGATGTCTAATTGCTCTGCATCATGGGAGAGCATGTTTTCCAATTTCCTTTTCTTCCTTTGTCTTCTCACTAGTGCCTTGTGTTATGGACAGTAAAATACATCAAGAGGAGGAATCTCTTCTATCTTGAGGATAAGTTCAGAGGATGGGGTGATGGGAATATCTTCCATCTCTGGGACATTGCTAATTGTTCCTGTGACTATATCTTTTGTTGCTTGTACATCACTTGCAGGTGTCTTTGTCCTTGGTCCCTCTAGATTGATCAAATCATTGAAGGTCTCCCATTCTTTATCTAGCTTGGTTATGTTTGATGGTGGTTGAATGATGAGAAGGGGAGGATCTCTTTGTGGGGAGGTAAAAGCCTGTTGTTGTGGGAGCTCTTTTGATTGGGCAGTATCCTTTACTGACCTCTCGCTTTTACCATGCTCACTTTTTGATATCTTGGAATGTTCAGGTGTTTCTTTCCCAGACTTAGATTTAGATCTATTTGTGCTTGAAGTTCCACTAAGACTAATACTTGGAGTTGGTTCCCTTATGGGTTCCAAGTGTAGTTTTTCCACAGGGATACTAGCTAACCTCCTTTCCCTATATATCTTGAATTGCTGAAACTCTGCTAGAGGGAATCACATTTGGGCTGAATGTAGAACTTCTTCAAGCGTATTTTTCTGTTGGAACGTGTCATCAAAAAGATCTTCTTCTTTAGAAAACACCTTTATTTTGACTGCAGTAGTGAAATTCTTAGCAATATCATGAGGGTCGAACGGTCTTGCTAGAAACTTGAATAATTGTAAACACGTTATATTGTTTACTTCGTTGAATGCATGGCCTACATCAAATAGTGAAAAGGCCCCACAGGCTAGAGGAAATTGTGGCCAAATAGCCTTCTTTTTGTCCTTCAAATCTTTAGTCAAACCTCCTTCTCCGCAGGTTTGATAAGCAATTTCTCATGCCAAGAGTTTGTCAGGAACATACAAAGGTAGGACGTGAGGGGGAGCGAGACTTCCGAATACCCTAACATATATAAACAGTTCTTCTCCGAACCATCTCAAAATAGGGAGTAAACCTTGGAACATCTTTATCATACAACATTTTGTATAGGGGCAACATGATTCCATGACAGATCTTGTAGAAGAATGGAGTGAACTTAGAATCCCACAATTCTTTGTGATAAACATGAATGGGTAAGGGGTCTTGAGTTGTCCATTTCCAACCCATCACAGGAAACTTGGAAATATAACAGATCACATCCATCACATATGCAGATAAGTAGAAAGGGGGATAGATTCTCTAAGAAACAGTTCTTTTAGACCGGTAATTTACAATGGCTATGACTAAATTATCAGACAATATTTTAGCCCAGTCCACTATAGTAGCATCGGTGGTGGCATCCAATAATGGTAGCCATTCAGAAGAAAATTTGTTAATGTCTGGCTTCCCAAAAAGTCTACAGAGCATAGCAGCAGCAAAGCAATACGAGGAGGTGAGAGAAGCAGTGCTATACATACCATGTTTGTCCTTTTTTAGCGGTTCGACTCTTCTTGACCAATCTTTGCTGGTTTCTACTAGGTCTTGATTCTCTTTGGCAAATTTCTCCATGAACTGTTTGTTATAAGTTGCCTGTGGCTCTGGAAAATGATACATGAGCCTCAAATCTTGTGAAGTGAATGAGCCAATGAGTCCTTGACCCTAAGTCTTAAATTGTCTATCTCTGATATCCGTGCTGTCCAGTATCCATTTAACCATGTCTGTGTAGGGAAGAATTCTGGGCCTTGCCGCTATCCTGTGTAAGAACGAACAAGCTAGCTCTGTAATGGATGCCTCAGAAGAACTATGTGAGCCTGCAGTAGCCTCAACCTCCATTACTCTCGGATTCTCTTCCTCAAGTAGATTATACATGCCTTCCCAAGTAGCAATACCAACGTCTCTATTACAGGCGGTGTCTATATACAAGGGCGCCATTTCTTTCTCTTTAGAGCTTGGGGCTTTGCCTTTCTTTCCCATGGTATCCTGCGTACTGCCTTGTATCGTTCTCTATTCTTCCTTCCTGCAATTTACAAGTGAAGTGAGAATAATGATAAGGAAAGGTGATGGGAAAGTTTTAAGTGTTGAAGACATATAAAATATACCTCCTTACGTGAAATGACTCTTCGATAAGCATGAAACCATATTCCATTAATAATTGGCAACTAACTCATTAATTAGCATTAAAGCGCATAACCAGATCTCGGTTTATGGAAAATACTTTTTTGAACAACGAGACCGAAAGATCTGTGATGAAGCGAATTTGCAATTTGCTTCGTAATATCGTAGATCGCAACATCGCAGATCGTAGTATCGCAGAGTCACAAAATTCCAAGGTTTCTAGCTCGCTATATCCAATTATTGCATTATCGCTTTGCCACTCTATCGCAATATTGCAATATCGCAGGAGCATGGCGTATGAAAATTTTCGTTCATCTGTTTTCTGTGATATGCGATTTGAGATATGCGCCATCGCATATCGGCAATTTAAAGTTTTTCAACGTAAGCGGTCTTTGATGCATGCGATGCGATATATGTTTGTAGTCCTGTATCGCGATCTCGCAGTCTTAGAATTCGGCTTGCAAGGAGGTATATGTTATCCTTTTTGCGATGCGATATTTCCTAAGGAATAATTCTACTTTATCATAAAACTTAAGCTTTTTTAGATTTTTCAAGGGTATTTTCTTAAGTTTATGATGGTAAGTTTTATTAAAAAGGAAATACAAGCACTAATTGATTTTTTTAAATTTTTTTACTAAGGGTCCCCACTTATTTAGTATTAGTAATAACATCAAATAAGAAGGGGGGTTGTTTCTAGCCACAACAATTGGTGATTCACTTGGAAGAACCAGTTATCTCTGCTTTTTTTTTGGAATTTTCTAAACTTCCAAAACAGAAAATTTTCCAGAAAATTAAACTTTATTATAGAAAGACAAAATACATTATGCTTTTATCTATCAATGATATTTTGTTTCTTCTATTTTCAACTTTGATTATTTACTCCCTCAAGCTAGTCCTTGTATCTACGCCAGTCATTACTTGGTTTATAAAGATAAAAACAAAGCCTTCTCTGTAAATCAGTTTTGAATATGCTCATTTGTCATAGGTAGAGCCTCTGCTGCCAGCAGGTGTTTATAGCCTCGACAGGGTTACCTATTACCCAACAATGATCCTATATCCTACTTAGAGAAATTTACAATTTTCAAAGAGAAATCCATATACACACTTATTACTTTCATTTTCTTTTTTACCCTTAAAGAACAATGTCTTGGTTTGGTAGCCAATTTATGACATAGTCATTCACTGATTTATAGCTTTGCTGAACAAGCTGGCTCGTGATGAGACCCCTTGTCTTTTGATTGCAACAATCTTAAGTCATTGCCCTGTTGTGGTATGTAGTATTGGCAAAGTCAGAAAGCTATAATATCTATGATCATGATAAGCTGGCTCGTGATGATACCTCTTACTCTTTAAGTTAAAGTGTATCTTTGGATCATTCTCTGAACATTGTAGTTTCCTAGGTGGGGAGGAAGTCATTGTTTCCTTAAGACAGCTCTGGATGACAATAGTAGAGTTTTTTGGAAAGAGATTTTCTACAGAGAATCTTCATTTTTGTTATTGTTACCTTTCATTGTACTGATACAAAACAATTTCCCACTTAAGGTCATTTTTTGTCAAAGTTTATACAGTTGAAACTAGTATCATTTCTAGGCCTAGAGTCTTTAACTGTATCTTTCAATAATAATGATCAATTTTCTAAAAGAATTCTATTTATACAAGTGAAAAAACAAAATCTAAAAGAGAATTTGTGTCTTTTTCATAAATCTCAAATGTAACCATTTACAACCGGTTTTATTAGGAAACTAAAACAACTACTCTACAAAATAGAAGAATGATCTCCTATGGAAAATATTTTTTGAGGATCTGTCCGTTAACAGGTAAAGAATCTCTTTTTCCTGTTAAATCCTGTAACATAAAAGTAGACGGACCTATGACTTCTACGATTTGAAAAGGGCCAAGCCACATTCTTTGAAATTTTGTATGTTTCCCTTTTTCCTCATGAGCCTTGTCCCATTTTAAAACTAGATCTCCCATCTGAAAATCTTTTCTAGATATCATTTTTGAATCAAAAGATGCTTTCACTAATGCTTGATGATGAGCGTGAGTTATTTTAGCCTGTTCTCGCTGTTCTTCTAACTTAATTATTTCCATCTGCCTTAGTTGTAAGGAAGAAGTTGGTGCTTCATCGATATATTGAACTAAGGCTAAAGAGGGAATTGCCAAATGAGTTGGAAGAACCACTTCTTTCCCATAAACTAAATTGAAGGGGGAAGTGCCGATGGAGGCTTTCTGCGTTATCTGGTCTGCCCATAAAGCATATATTAAATACTTGTGCCAATTTTTATGATTTTGGTCAATGGTTTGCTTAATAATTCTAATTAAGTTCTTATTTGTAGATTCAGCTAATACATTCCCCTGTGGGTAATAATTGGTAGAGTATTTAAGCTTGAAACCCCTTTTGAGTGCAAATTCAGTCATTGCATTACTAGAAAAATATGATGCATTATCAAACATTAAAGTAGAAGGCAACCCAAACCTGGTGATGATGAAATGATCTATGAATTCGATGATATTTTCAGCATTAGCCGTCTTGAGTGGAACTGCTTCTACCCATTTAGTAAAGTAATCTGTTGCTGTAAGAATATATCTATGCTGTTTAGAAGAGTGAGGAACGATCTCACCTATTACGTCCAATCCCCATTGATCAAATGGCTACTCAATGTTAACTGGTTGTAGTGGCAAGGATGGTTTCTTTTGTCTCCCAGCAGTAGTTTGATAGACTTGACATTTCCTCACGTAGTTATGTGAGTCTTTAAATAATGTGGGCCAGTAATAGCCTGCACGTAAGATTTTATGAGTAGTAGCGTCTCCAGCATAGTGTCTGCTTGCTAGCCCATCGTGGAGTTCCTGCAAGACTTTTTCAGTTTTAGATTTCTCAAGACATATAAGGAGAACAAAATCATAATTTATTCTAAAAATAACATCGTTCATGAGCTGATATTGTTTGGCTTTCAACCTTAGAGCTCTTTTCTTGGTATGATCGAGGTTTGAAGGAGCATATCCATTCTTTAGATAATAAATGATATCAGCGTATATTGACTCAGCATCATTTAGGATTACCTCGTAAATTTATATCTCTGTAGATGGAATTTCGGATATAAGCGATGCTCCATGTTGGCATTATGATTCTGGTATGGCTCTATGTTATAGATGTTGTACTTGATGGCAACACCCTCAAGTGGCAATGCTCTGATCAGGCTCTCAAAATGTTGAAAATTAAGAAGTACGCAGGAGAATAGTTCAAAAGATGCGAACACACGGGTACACCGTGAAGGAACTGCGGCCACCCACGCAGGTCACCCGTTCAGAGGGTGCATACCCCAAGTTTCACTTACTTCAAGGCAGAGAAGCGCGTTCACATGGGGTTTCCTATGTTTGGCCCGTGGTATTTAGCCCGCCGCTCTTGATTCTATGGTTTTGGCCTGTGGTATTGTTTTATATTATTATTATTATTGAGCCCCATGTTTTTGGGCCGCTTGTATTGGTTATCTATGGTATTGATCCATGATTTTAGGAGGAGCTTGCCTATATAAAGCAAAGGATATCACTTGGCTATGTATCTTTTGCAAATGGAATATCTTAAGATATGAAATATTGGGTTATTGTTTTTAAAAGCTTGATCTATATGAAAATGAAGTTGAAAGCGAATCTGTGAAGGGTGATCTCTCGAGCGCATGATCAGATCTGGGCATCTGACTAACTGTGGCACACTGGTGAACTACCAATTCGGCCCTAATCATAAGTACGCAGGTGATTAACGGTGCAAGTGCGTGGGTACGCAGAGGAGAAACAGGAGAACTGCGTGGGTATGCAGAGCAAAAGAAGGGGCACTACGTGGGTACACAGAGCAGAAGAAGGAGAACTGCGTGGTTACGCAGTGCGACAGAGGTTCAGGTGCGTACGCACAGTAAAAGTACGTGGCGCGATAGTATCTATGAGTGCGTGGCTACAGTAACAGTACGTGGCGCGATAGTGTCTCTGGGTACGTAGCTACAGTAACAGTACGCAGCGCGATTGAAGAAGCAGTGCATGGGCACGTGGTGCAGCAGAAGGCTCTCAGCGGGTATACGCAGGGAAGCCGAAGGTGAAGTGCGTAGCGACGCGGGCCAGAGAAAGAAAAACTGCGTATCTGTCTTAAGATCTTCTGTTGACTGAATTTTTTTCTGTTGATAAGGTGTTTTGGGTTTAGTTTTGTAATTGTTGATCTGGTTACTACAGTCGACTGTGTAATTTACATGTACTTGATGATCATTTGAAAATTTATGAAAAGTGGTCCTTGTAAGAAAAAGGGGGTTGTAGCTCCCTTCCAGGAGAGACTGGAAAACGAGAGAGAGTTGTAGCTCTCTGCAGGTTGCAGCCTGTGTACTGGTAAAGGACTGCACCAGTACAAAATCATTGTAAAAGGAGTTTCTAATTTGAAAGAAGATAGAGACATGTTGCAGCAGGTGGTTTTCACCCACATTGGGTTTCCACCTTATATCTGGTGTTCTTTGGTGTGACTATCTGTTTTTCTCGTTCATGCTCATTATTTTATAGTACTGATATGCAAAAATAATTCAAAGTGTAAATAAGGAAGATTTGATAATACTGATTCACCCCCCTCTCAGTATTATTTCCAACAATTGGTATCAGAGCACGTCCTTCGGAGAAGCTTGATCGCTTGAAGGAAGATCATTCATCATGAGCAACTACGAGAGGGAAGCATCAATCAGGCCACCAATTTTTGATGGGACAAACTTCAATTATTGGAAGGTAAGAGTTACTGCCTATCTTCAATCTCTTGGTACAGAAATTTGGGATATCATAGATACAGGCTACACTTTTCCTTCAGCTACTCCTATCGATATGGCCGAAAAGAAGAAATATGAAACAAATGCTAAAGCAGTCAATACTTTGCTGGGATGCTTATCTCAAATAGAATTCATAAAGGTTATGCAATATAAATCCGCAAAAGAAATATGGGACAAGATTGTCTTGAGCTACGAAGGAGATGAACAGGTAAAGCGTGCTAAACTTCAAACCCTCAGGATTCAGTATGAGAATCTCAGGATGTATAATGATGAAAGTGTGGCTAACTATTTTCTTCGGGTAGATGAGATTGTTAATTGCATGAAAAACTTAGGTGAAGAAATAAAAGAGGCTATTGTGGTTGAAAAAGTTCTAAGATCATTGTCCCCCAAGTTTGAATCTAAAGTGTCTGCAATAGAAGAAAAGGAAAATCTACGAATTCTTACTATGTCTCAGCTACACGGAATTCTAACTGCTTATGAAATGAGAAAGGGAGGTCCATCAGACAGAAGAGAAGCTGCTTTCAAGGCTTCAGGAAAAGGAGATTATTATGAAGCAAGTCACATGCGAGAAGAAGAAGAAGAAGAATCAAATTTTGTCAGAAATCTTCAAAGGGGTTCTGGAAGGTTCAGAGATAAGTTACCTTTTAAATGCTTTGCTTGTGGAAGAGTAGGTCATTATGCTGCAAAATGTCCTTATAAGGATAAAGGAAAGGAACCTGCTAGATGGAACAAGAAACAGAATACAAATAAGAAAAGCTACTACACTTATGAAGATAGTGATGGTCTATCAAATAGTGATGAAGATGAACGAGGTAATGACTATAAACTGTTAATGGCATTTGAAGATGATGATTATATCGATGCTATAGATGTGGATAGCCTTTATGAAGAAATTACTAGACTCAAGAGATGTATAGAAGAAAAGAATATGATCATTGATACTCTACAATTTCAAATTGATGAAAAGGAAAAACATCTTGAAAAATTAGAAGGTGAAATTGTTGGTCTTAGAAAAGAGATTGAGAAAAAAAAAAGCTATTAATCTTAAGTTTGTCAAAGGATCTGAAACTCTGGATGAGATTATCAATGTACAACGCTCTCCACTAAACAAGACAGGTCTGGGCTATAATGGAGAAACTTCTCAAGCATCCACCTCAAAAAGCTATCTTGATGCAGCAAGAAGGAATGAGCAAAAACACAATGGAGGCCATCAGGTAAAGCAGGGACGAATTGCAAACAGAGACTATCAGGGGCAATCCGTCTTAAGGGTGAACAAAAGCTACAACCAGCCACAGGTAAAATCTTCTCAATTTGGTTCAAGAATGGATGACAATAGAAATTACAATCATTTGGCCGGTAGATTTGATAACCACGGAAGTTTCTTCAATGGAAAATGTTTCTCTTGCCATAACTTTGGTCACAAAGCAGCTCAATGTGTTACATATAAAACAATCATGACTAGAGAAGCTCAAAAACAAAGAAGTATGACCAGGATTACAAAAAGGACATATAACAACTTTTCGGCTCTTGAAAATGAAGTTGAATGTTCTATTTGCAATAACTTTGGTCATGAAGATTCTGAATGCAGGAGTAGGTTTCAGCAGACAAAGGAACAAGCCTCAAGCACCAAAACATGGAGAATAAAGGAACCACAAACAGAAAGATGTGGGATAGCATTTTATGTAGAGGGACAAGAAAATCTATGGTACATAGACAGTGGATGTTCGAAGCATATGACAGGTGATAAAGAAAAACTTGAGTCATATTCTGCTCTAGAAAAAGGAAAGAAAGTTTCTTTTGGAAATGATACTCCTGCAACTATAAAAGGAAAAGGCACTGCTCAGTTAAAAGAAAAGGTCAAGGCTGGAAATGTTTTGTATATTGATGGATTGAAACATAATCTTCTAAGTGTCAGCCAGATGTGTGATCAAGGAACCGAGGTGATATTTAGAACAAATGGATGTCTTGTTCGCGATCTTGATACAGGTAAAACGGTGATCAAAGGTAAAAGAACTCCAAATAATCTATACATATTTGAAGAAGGACAACAACAATGCTATCTAAGCAAGGATGATGAACACTGGTTATGGCATCGGAGGTTGGGGCATCTAAGCTTTTCACAAATAAGGAAAGCATGCAAATATCAGGCAGTTCGCGATCTTCCAGATATCAAAATTCCAGACAACACCATATGCAAATCATGTCAGTTTGGAAAGCAAACCAGAACTAACTTTCCAGAGAAGGAAGGATCAGCTAGCATGCCTCTTGAGCTAGTACATACAGATACATGTGGTCCATTCAGGAAAAGGACACCTCAAGGAGAAGAATACTTGATATTATTCATTGACGATTTCTCCAGGTTTGTCTGGTTAGGACTTATGAAGCACAAAGATGAAGCATTCGAAAAATTCAAATCCTTCAAAGCCTTGGTTGAAAATGAATCAGGATACAAAATTAAGTGCCTCAGATCTGACAGAGGTGGGGAGTTTACCTCAAATGAATTTTTCGATTTCTGTGAAGAACATGGGATAAGAAGAGAATTCTCTACATCTAGAACTCCTCAACAAAATGGAGTTGTGGAAAGAATGAACAGAACAGTCCAACAAATGGCTCGTGCTATGCTTGATGAGTCGGGAAGTCCCGCAACTTTCTGGGGTGAAGCTGCACATGTTGCAGTTGTTATTCTCAACAAAACAAATGTCCGGGTGAATAGCACTCAAAACCCTCATGAGCTCTGGTGTGGTGAGACTCCTTCGGTAAAGCACCTCAAAATCTTTGGAAGAAAATGTTATATTAAGAATACTGATGAGCAACTTGGCAAACTTGAACCTAGAGCAGATGAAGGCATTCTTCTTGGTTATTCTCCACATAGCAAAGCATACAAGTGCTACAATAAGAGACTTGGCAGAATTGTTGACAGCATTGATGTAGTGGTTGATGAGAAGGGATACATTCTTAGGCAAGTACATCATGAAGACATCGAAGAAGATGAAGGCTACCCTCAAAGATAGAATGATGAAGAAGAAGAACCTCAAGAAGAACTAGAGGAGCAGACAAGAATAGAAGAGAAGACTCCATCCAGATATGTTCCGAAGAATCATCCAGAATCTCAGATTGTGGGGCAGAAAGAAGCAGGTGTACAAACAAGAAGAACAGTTGCAGAAGCTTCAAGCTATTTGGCATTACTCTCCTCCACTGAACCACAAAATGTGAAAGAGGCATACAAAGATGAATGTTGGGTGAAAGCAATGGATGAAGAACTTGAGCAGATCGAAAAGAACAACACTTGGGAGCTGGTTCCTAGACCAAAGGATAAGAATGTTATCGGAACAAAATGGGTCTTCAAAAATAAATTGAATGAAAATGGAGAAGTAATTAGAAACAAGGCCAAACTTGTTTGTAAAGGGTATGCGCAGCAAGAAGGAATAGACTTTGAAGAAACCTTTGCTCCTGTTGCAAGACTTGAGGCCATCCAAATGTTCCTTGCTCTCTCAAGCTTTCAAAACTTCAAAGTATTTCAAATGGACGTGAAATTAGCCTTTCTGAATGGAGACTTGGAAGAAGAAGTATACATTGAGCAGCCAGATGGGTTCATTCATGGGAATGATCCAAATCTTGTATGCAGATTGAAAAAGGCTCTCTATGGTCTCAAACAAGCTCCAAGGGCTTGGTACTATCGTTTGGACAAATATCTTCATCAACAAGGTTTTTCAAAAGGATCAGCAGATAGCAATCTTTATATAAAAGTTGAAAATGACAAATTGCTAATACTTGTTGTGTATGTAGATGACATTATCTTTGGCAGCAATGAAGAAGCTATGAGTCAAAGCTTTGCCTTGGTGATGCAGAAAGAATTCGAAATGTCCTTGCTGGGATAACTGAATATTTTCTTGGTTTGCAAATCCAACAAAAAGAAGGAGGGATCTTTTTGTCTCAAACCAAGTATCTCAAACAGATTTTGAAGAAATATGGCATGGAAGATGCAAAACCAGTATGTACACCCATGGTCACAGGATGTAGCCTCAGTGCAAATGATGAATCTACAGCAGTACATCAACCAACCTATAGATCTATGATTGGAAGTTTACTTTATTTGACAGGTACCCGACCGGACATCATGCATGCAGTTGGAATAGTTGGAAGATTTCAGGCAAATCCGAAGGAGACTCATCTTCAGGCAGTAAATAGAATTTTCAAATATCTTCAAGTGACTCAAAATTATGGCTTATGGTATCCTAGAGATACAGATCTCACACTTCATGCTTATACAGATGCAGATTGGGCCGTAAGCGTGGATGACAGGAAGAGCACAAGTGGTGGTGTGTTCTTTATGGGTTCCAGACTAGTATCTTGGTTCAGCAAGAAACAGAGTTCGATTGCCTTGTCTATAGCTGAAGCGGAATATGTTGCTGCTGCATCTTGCTGCACTCAACTCCTTTGGATGATGCAGACTTTGCAGGATTTTCAAATCACTTGTACACCACCTATCCCCATCTTATGTGATAACACAAGTGTAATCAGCATCTCAAAGAATCCTGTCATGCATTCAAAAACCAAGCACATACCAATCAAGTATCATTTTCTCTGGGAGCAAGTGCTTGAACAGAAGGTCAAGTTGGAGTATGTTCCTTCTAAGGAACAAGTTGCTGATATACTCACCAAACCATTGCCCAGGGAGACTTTTGAATACCTCAGGCAAAAGCTGGGGGTTGTTGATGCATCATCTTATTGTTGAAACTCTTCTGATTGATGGTTGTACGCATGGTTCATCTGGGGTATATGCGTACATGTGCTGGGTTGCGGATTGGTTGAAGATTGAATGGCACAGGTTCAGGGGGAGCATATAATGCATTGTTGGCATTATGGAGGATGTACAGAAGGAGATCATGGATGCTAGTCTGATTATAGCTGCAATATGTCTCTATCTCTTTCATGGTCATTTATGGTGGTTGGTGGATTATGGTTCTTCTTTGCAGAGCTGGTTCATATTTAGGGGGAGCACGTTCTTAGGGGGAGCATAACTCTTTGCCCTTGATGTCAAAGGGGGAAAATGAAGCTGAAGATTTTGAGGTTGCCATCAAGTCCAAAGGGGGAGATTGTTGGCATTATGATTTTGGTATGGCTCTATGTTACAGATGTTGTACTTGATGGCAACACCCTCAAGTGGCAATGCACTGATTAGGCTCTCAAAATGTTGAAAATTAAGAAGTACGCAGGAGAATAGTTCAGAAGATGCGAACACGTGGGTACACCGTGAAGGAACTGCGGCCACCCACGCAGGTCACCCGTTCAGAGGGTGCGTACCCCTAGTTTCACTTACTTCAAGGCAGAGAAGCGCGTTCACGTGGGGTTTCCTATGTTTGGCCCATGGTATTTAGCCCGCCGCTCTTGTTTCTATGGTTTTGGCCTGTGGTATTGTTTTATATTATTATTATTATTGCACCCCATGTTTTTGGGCCCCTTGTATTGGTTATCTATGGTATTGATCCATGATTGTAGGAGGAGCTTGCCTATATAAAGAAAAGGAGATCACTTGGCTATGTATCTTTTGCAAATGGAATATCTTAAGATCTGAAATATTGGGTTATTGTTTTTAAAAGCTTGATCTATATGAAAGTGAAGTTGAAAGCAAATCTGTGAAGGGTGATCTCTCAAGCGCATGATCAGATCTGGGCATCTGACTAACTGTGGCACACTGGTGAACTGCCAATTTGGCCCTAATCATAAGTACGCAGGTGATTAACGGTGCAAGTGCATGGGTACGCAGAGGAGAAACAGGAGAACTGTGTGGGTACGCAGAGCAAAAGAAGGGGTACTGCGTGGGTACGTAGAGCAGAAGAAGGAGAACTACGTGGGTACGCAGCGCGACAGAGGTTTAGGTGCGTACGCACAGTAAAAGTACGCGGCTCGATAGTATCTATGAGTGCGTGGCTACAGTAACAGTACGCGGCGCGATAGTGTCTCTGGGTGCGTACCTACAGTAACAGTACGCAGCGCGATTGAAGAAGCAGTGCGTGGGCACGCGGTGCAGCAGAAGGCTCTCTGCGGGTATACGCAGGGAAGCAGAAGGTGAAGTGCGTAGTGACGCAGGCCAGAGAAAGAAAAACTGCGTATCTGTCTTAAGATCTTCTGTTGACTGAATTTTTTCTGTTGATAAGGTTTTCTGGGTTTAGTTTTGTAATTGTTGATCTGGTTACTGCAGTTGACTATGTAATTTACATGTACTTGATGATCATTTGAAAATTTATGAAAAGTGGTCCTTATAAGAAAAAGGGGGTTGTAGCTCCCTTCCAGGAGAGTCTGGAAAACGAGAGAGAGTTGTAGCTCTCTGCAAGTTGCAGCCTGTGTACTGGTAAAGGACTGCACCAATACAAAATCATTGTAAAAGGAGTTTCTAATTTGAAAGAAGATAGAGACATATTGCAGCAGGTGGTTTTCACCCACATTGGGTTTCCACCTTATATCTGGTGTTCTTTGGTGTGACTATCTGTTTTTCTCGTTCATGCTCATTATTTTATAGTACTGATATGCAAAAATAATTCAAAGTGTAAATAAGGAAGATTTGATAATACTGATTCACCCCCCCTCTCAGTATTATTTCCAACACTCCAGCCAGCGTTTTGCAAAAGCCTTGACATTTTACAATACTTGTTGGTTTGATTTCTACGTCATATTCATGTAAGGCAGTAACCCAATTGGCTCTTTTCTCACCCACATCCTTCTGTACTAGAAGATTTCTTACCGCTGGAAATGGTACTATGATTTTTGTATGTGTTTTGAGTAAAAAAGGTCTGAAATACTTAATTGCTTTGAAAATAGCATAAGCTTGTTTCTCCACATCTGAATAATTCAACTCAACCCCTTGTAAATTGGAACTGAAAAAAGAAATTGGGGCTTTTGCCTTTTCTTGATTTGCTTGAGTGAGTATCGTAGCATATGATCTATCAGAGGAAAATGTATATAAAATAAAAGGATCGGAAAAATTTGGAGTTGCTAAAGATGGAGCATTAACAATTGCTTGTTTGATCAGATTGAATGCCTCATGTTCATCTTGGCCCCATTTAAAGTTTGAGTTCTTTTTAATCATTGCTTGTAAAGGAGACACAATTCTTGAAAAATCTGGAACAAATCTCTTTACAAAGTTAATCTGGCCAAGAAAAGATTGCATGGCTTTCTTGTTGTGAGGTAGAGGAACTGTGGAAACCTCCTTGATTCTGTTAGGATCAAATTCCAAATTTTGACACTATGAATCCGAGAAGTTTTCCTTCACTTAATGCAAAAAAGGAATTTTTCGGGTTAAGTGAAATTCCATACCTTTGACAACGTTGGAAGATTTGTTTTAAATCTTTAAGATGATTGTTTCATTTCTTGGAATATACAGTTATATCATCCAAATAGATTACCACTGATTTATTAACTAAACCCTTGAATGCGATGTCCATGGCTCTCTGAAATGTGGCACCAACGTTAATCAGACCAAATGGCATCTTTTGATATGTGTATGTGCCCCATTTAGTTCTAAATGTGGTTTTTAATTGATCATCGGGATGTACCAACACTTGATTGTATCTTAAGAATCCATCCAAGAATGACATTAATTCTGACCCCGCGACTACCTGCAGTATTTATTCCATGGGAGGCAAAGGAAAATTATCCTTTTGGCATGCTTTGTTAAGATTTCGAAAGTCAATGCAGATTCTAATATCTCTGTTTTTCTTTCTAACAAGTACCATATTGGAAACCCATTTGGAATGTCAAACGGGAAAAATTATTTTGGCTTTCAATAGCTTATTGAGTTCAGATTTGATATAGTTTTGTAGATTGGGATGGATCTTTCTCAACTTTTGTTGGACAGGTTTTATATCGTCTATCATTGGAATAGTATGTTGGATGATGGAGGTGTTGTATGTTTTGAGTACATCGTAATTCCAAGCAAAGACACTTTTGTATTGTCTCAAGAGACGAATATACGCTAATTTTTCTTCAGTAGCTAGACCAAGGCCTAGATTGATATTCTGTGGTTTGGTATCAGTTCCTAGATTTACTAATTCATAGTTCAAAGTTGAACTTTGGAGTTTTGAATTGGTAGATATTTTAAACCGGTCTTTCAAATCATAAATATCTTCTAACTTGACTAATGACTTAGGTATGGCATTGTTAGTGCTATCCTGTTGCAATTGTCGGTCATGTTGGTCTTCATCAATTATTTGATTGGTATAGGATCCTTCAAATGTGAGGAAACTCACGATATCAGGATCGTTGTTGAAAATCCTCCAATTGGTAATGTTATTAGGAATAGATGGTCTAAAAATTAATTCAATTGAAAATCGATCAGGGCTAAAATCCTCTGAAGGAATGAGCTTGGAAGCTACGTTGGCTAAGAGGTCTGCACTAGCATTCTGGAGTCTGGGAATTGATGAAATATTAAACGCTATAAAGTGTTCAGTTAGATCTTGGACTAAAGATTGGTAATGTTTTAAATGACCTGATAAACAATGTATAGTATTACATACCTGTCTAATTACAATTTCAGAATCTCCGAAAACTTGAAGGTATTTGACGTCTAATCCGATTGCTTTGTATAACCCTTGGACTAAAGCCTCGTATTCTGCGGTATTGTTGGTGCAATCAAATTCGAGTCTGCAAGTTAGCATCGTTTTATCTCCCTCTGGACTTATTAACACACATCCTACTCCTGCTCCTTCGTTAGACTTGGAGCCATCAAAAAATAATTTCCAAAATAAAGATTTATTTACAAGACTATCTATAAAATTAATACATTTAGAATTATCTGTTTGAGAGAAATTTTCTAACTGAGATAAAATAGAATGTTCTAAATAAGGTGAGGTATGAGAATTAAAATTTACTAGGAAAGAATCTACCGAGTAGTTGCCAATGATGTTATTGCTGTATGCTACTGGTTCATTTTCTCCCTCCAGTTATGTTACTATGTATTTCTGATGTCTTTCCCGCTCAACTTTTATTTGATTTGGTTTACCATTGTAAGGGAGCCACATGTGCGACCAGTGAGTTGCAAAGTATCCATGAAGTTTTTCTGACCAATCTCTGCTACGAATTAAGCCATAAAATTCCTGGATATCAGCAATTAAAATGTCGATAACTTGACATACCTTTGGGTTGGATGACAGCCTTAGGGTAACCTGATTTAATTCGCCAATCACTTTGACTTGCGATCGATCTAATTGGGCTATGCGCACAGCGGATTTTTGTGGTTGAACGTTCAATTTTTCACATATTGACTTTGGTAAAATATTCGATGAAGCTCCAGAATCCACCAAGCAATTATGCAAATTTTTATTGAAAATTTCATAAGTAAGAAGAAATGGGGGAGTATGAGATCTCAATCTTCCTCCAATTAAGGCGATATCGTTTGGATAGACTTTATTGATCGCATTAGTTGGAGGTCTTCCCATGTCATGGGAATCTTGAGAGATTACAGTGGTGGGTAAAGGTGCAACTGGTATAGCATGTAATTCTTTCAAAAGTATCTTTTGCTGGTGTTTTAACTTGCTCAATTCGTAAAAAGTGATATTGGCCCTAGTATTTTTCATGTCTTCGATGATATTATACTCCATTTCATCCAAAATGATCAACGTTTTAGATGGAGTTGATGAGTCTGTTTGGACTGGGCCGGTTTAAGTCGCTTTAGGTGTCGTTTTCTTGACCGCAACTTTGTCCTTCGTCATCGAGCTTGCGCTCTTTGGCTTAGGTGTAGGTTGAGGAGGATCAAGTTGATTTCTACTGCAAGTACTGACCGGGGATGCCTCTTGATCCTCTTCATCTGGGAGGATGAAATCCCACATAACTTGTAACTCTACAACTTATTCTTCATCGGTATGTTCTTCAGTAGCGATTTCCTCTTCTTCTTCTTCGGATTCAACACTTGTAATAGCGTTAGGGGGTTTGGAATCGGTCAAAGGGTTTCTTTTAAAAGGTTTGTACGAATTTTTAGAAGAAGTTTCTGCCACTTGTTTCTTAATTTCGACCATCTCATTAGACATGGTCTTCAAAACTTTTTGTAATCCTTCTAAATCGAATGGATCTTTCGATTGTTTTTTCTTGGGATCTTCTTTGAAAGTAACCTTCTTGGATTTTCGTTCTTCTATCACATTTTTCTTTTCTAAGGCCATAATACATTTCTCTACTGCTATTGCTTCTTTCATATTTTCAACTAAGTTTGTTTTGTTAGCCCTATCAACAAAGATTGCTACGTTTGATGGTAAAGCAGTAATGTACCATTCACTTTGCACTTCTTTGCTAGGCTTGGAAGTAGTATGAATTTTGTTTAAGATTTTATTGAAATGTAAATTGAAATCTTTGATAGGTTCTTTTGACTCGACCCTAAGGTTAGACAGGTCGTTGATCAATGTTGTCATAGACCTATCATCACCAAACTTAGTCAGGAATTGTTCTTGGAAAATCTCCCAACTAGTAATAGATCCAGATGGTAATGAGAAATACCATGATCCGGCTATTCCTTGCAGAGTATAAGGAAAGAGTCGAAAAACAACATCTTCGTTGGTAACTCCATTGAGATTTATGGATAGAATAAAGTTATTTATATGTTCTTCCGCTAGCATGCCTGCCTTAGGATTAGACTTGGGCAACCATTTTTCAGGATGGGCTGGTAGCTGACTCAAGGGTGCATGCATTAAGATTACCCTTGCGTTATTCCATGGAGATTGGGCCATCATTGAACTACTAATAGAGGAAAGTGCAGAAGATGATCCCTGTGGTTGAGAAGATGAGGATATTACAACTCTAGATGAATGAGAAGGAGATGTGGGAGTACCAGTGGATTGATGGACAATGATCTGACGTGGAGGAGTGGATGGTTGACTTTGAGGTGAAGAGGTTGAGATGGATGATGATGATGAAAGAGTCTCGCTATCTGACCCTTTAGGAGATTTCCTTGCTCTCTTCCTTGTAGGTAGAGATAATTCGGTTGGCTGAATGCCAAATTTTTCGCTCTTTAATCTAGTAAGAGGATGAGCAGGGTTATATTGTGAAGTCACGCTGCCTTGCGATTTATCAAATTTTTGAGGAGATATAGAAAATTGCTGAAGTTTGTGAATCAAAGATTCAACTTCAGGAGGTTCAATAGTAGATTGTTATGAAATGTCAGGGTTTGTAGCAGCGACTGTTGCTCCTGCGACTTCTGGATCTACATTTAAAGATTCTAAATGCGATGGAGAAGCCGGGGGAGATGATGAGGGTGATTTACTCTCAGAATGGTATTTAGATTTGGATTTACTTTCCATTCACAGTTCAGGCCCTCCTTCTAGTGCCAAATATGTTGAAGCCTCGAAAATCGGGTCTACAACAAGGGGGATACCCACCCGGTCCAGAACTTGGTTAGCAGCTCCTTTTCCGTTTGGTATAGTGGGTCCGACTGGGGATATGGGACCAGTTTCCCAATTTATGTGTGTGTGTGTGTGTGAAGAATTGATATTTCCCTTCTAAAAGTTCCTAGGTGAGATGCTCTAATTCTAACTCTAATCTAATAACATGCAAATTGTATTCTAATAAACTGAAATATCTAAGTCTACACTAACCTGGGGTGTAATCCTTCTGTTATGCGATCTAAAATGATTTCAGATAACAATTGGTAATAAAGATCATTCAATTGTTATGAGAAAAGAATTCAATAGGGATGAACCACTTCGTATAAAAAGTTAGACGAAACAGTTGTGAAAGGCATATCGCATAATAAGCTATTCATACATTAAGCATAAATAAATAACTATCATCGTACAAAAGTGCCAAATGTTAATTCAAGCATTCACGCATCAATATATAAACAACTGAACTTGAATATCACTTTTAACACAAAGGCATAAATAGTTAAGAGATAGAAGTACCATTTATAACTAGTCCTACTCATGAGATACAAGTGATAATGATTTATCTCTTCGTAATCCAACATCCACTAAGAGTACAGAAGTGCAACATCAGTAGCAGATATTAAATATAGATATCAATAAATCCTGTTCCATTAATTCATCAAAACCTCCTCAGAGGGTACAAAAGTGCATGTTTTGGGGATAATTTTTTGATAAATTTCAGGACCCTTCTCTAAATGCATGAGAAGGGTTTAAATACTACTAACTAAATCTAAAAATAACTTATTACAAAAATGTAGGATGCGGTTTAAATGACCGTCCTCATTTTGGGCAAAAATAAAACAAAATTTAAAACTAAAACTGAATCTAAAACTAAAATTACTAACTATTTTTGTATCTGCTCCTTGAAGTCGCACACGTTCAACATTTGTTTGAGAAGAGTCAGCTGGCTAACTTCTGAATTTAGTTGTGATGTGAAAACAGAATCAGCAAGAGCTGGCGCCATCTTCTCGGCAGAATTGATGATACACTTGAGAGTCATCCACTGGCTGTGTGGCTTTACCAAGTATGCCTAGTAATAGTCCCAATTCAACTTGGTTAACCTTTGGATTGATTCTGCCTTTTCTTGAGCCTTTTGTCTCCAGTCTTCCTGTAGTTGCTGTACTTTAGGTAGATACCCTGGAGTGGTTTCTGAGATCAGATTTGCTCTATGAAAATTTTCATTTATACAATCAATAACGCTGTTTGCTGTCGTGGCTGCTTCTTTTGCTACTTGCTCTGCTTTCCTGAGTTGTGCATCCCATTTGTTAAAGAGTATTTCTTTGTGATTGTCGTTGATTATTGGTGCACCTGCTCTTTTTCCCTCCTTTGTTTCTTGCCAAGCCAAATATTCAGTAACTCGTTTATCAATTAAATCATAATCATTTCGTAAATCCACGAATTGATTAGTGATTTTATCGCTTATTTCACAATAAGAGTTCCATTGTGATATTCTTTGGCGCAATGCTTCCTGTTGCTGTAGTAGTTGATCATTGAAGGAAATGGATTCTGTGATGAATTCTGTAAGTTTAGGATCATCCTTGTGCATCTCCTGCATATCCTGCAACTATTTTTCTTTCTCAGCCAAACTGTTTTGGTAGCCTATTTGCATTTGTTGGAATTCCTGTTGTAGCATTTCAAGCTGTTTCTGTGCTTCATTGTTGGCGTTGGCTTGTTGCAACTGTCATTGAAAAATAAGTATCTAGTCTTCCTTTTCTTTTAGTAGTTGTTGTACCTCAGATGCTTTATCAATAGTTGCCGAGGCATATGCTCCTACAATCTGAGATAATTTGGTGAGATTCTCAGTGGGATCAGTAGTAGGATCTTGCCATAGGACGTCTAATTTCTCTGCATCATGAGAGAGCACATTTTCCAATTTCCTTTTCTTCTTTTGTCTTCTCACTACTGCCTTGTGTTGTGGACAGTAAAATACATCAAGAGGAGGAATCTTTTCTATCTTGAGGATAAGTTCAGAGGATGGGGTGATGGGAATATGTTCCATCTCTGGGACATTGCTAATTGTTCCTGTGACTATATCTTTTGTTGCCTGTACATCACTTGCAGGTGTCTTTGTACTTGGTCCCTCTAGATTGATCAAATCATTGAAGGTCTCCCATTCTTTATCTAGCTCGGTTCTATTTGATGGTGGCTGAACGATGAGAGGGGGAGGATCTATTTGTGGGGAGGTAAAAGCCTGTTGCTGTGGGAGCTCTTTTGATTGGGCAGTATCCTTTACTGACCCCTCACTTTTACCATGCTCACTTTCTGATCTCTTGGAATGTTCAGGTGTTTCTTTCCTGGACTTAGATTTAGATCTATTTGTGCCTGAACTTCCACTAAGACTAATACTTGGAGTTGGTTCCCTTACGGGTTCCAAGCGTAGTTTTTCCACAGGGATACTAGCTAACCTCCTTTCCCTATATATCTTGAACTGCTGAAACTCTGCTGGAGGGAATCACATTTGGGCTGAATGCAGAACTTCTTCAAGCGTACTTTTCTGTTGGAATATGTCATCAAAAAGATCTTCTTCTTTAGAAAACACCTTTATTTTGACTGCAGTAGTGAAATTCTTAGCAATATCATGAGGGTCGAATGGTCTTGCTGGAAACTTGAATAATTGTAGACACGTTATGTTGTTTACTTCGTTGAATGCATGGCCTACATCAAATAGTGAAAAGGCCCCACAGGCTACAGGAAATTGTGGCCAAATAGCCTTCTTTTTTTCCTTCAAATCTTTAGTCAAACCTCCTTCTCCGTAGGTTTGATAAGGAATTTCTCGTGACAAGATTTTTTCAGGAACATACAAAGGTAGGACATGAGGGGGAGTGAGAATTCCGAATACCCTAACATATGTAAATAGTTCTTCTCCGAACCATCTCACAACAGGGAGTATATCTACCTCTGCTTCAGGAGAAAACCTTGGAACATCTTTATCATACAACATTTTGTATAGGGGCAACATGATTCCATGACAGATCTTGTAGAAGAATGGAGTGAACTTATAATCCCACAATTCTTTGTGATAAACATGAATGGGTAAGGGGTCTTGAGTTGTCCATTTCCAACCCATCACGGGAAACTTGGAAATATAACAGATCGCATCCATCACATATGCAGACAAGTAGAAAGGGGGATAGATTCTCTGAGAAAAATTCTTTTAGACCGGTAATTTACAATGGCTGTGACTAAATTATCAGACAATATTTTAGCCCAGTCCACTATAGTAGGATCAGTGGCGGCATCCAGTAATGGTAGCCATTCAGAAGAAAAAATTTTAATGTCTGCCTTCCCAAAAAGTCTACAGGGCATAGCAGCAGCAAAGAAATACGGGGAGGTGAGAGAAACAGTGCTATACATACCATGTTTGTCCTTTTTTAGTGGTTCGTCTCTCCTTGACCAATCTTTGATGGTTTCTGCCAGGTCTTGATTCTCTTTGGCAAATTTCTCCATGAACTATTTGTTATAAGTCACCTGTGGCTCTGGAAAACGATACATGAGCCTCAAATCTTAGGAAGTGAATGAGCCAATGAGTCCTTGACCCTGATTCTTAAACTATCTATGTCTGATGTTCGTGCTATCTAGTGTCCATTTAACCATGTCTGTGTAGGGAAGAATTCTGGGCCTCGCCGCTATCCTGTGTAAGAACGAACAAGCTAGCTCTGTAATGGATGCCTCAGAAGAACTATGTGAGCCTGCAGTAGCCTCAACCTCCATTATTCTCGAATTTGCTTCCTCAAGTAGATTATACATGCTTTCCCAGGTAGCAATACTAGCGTCTCTGTTACAAGCGGTGTCTGTATACAAGGGAACCATTTCTTTCTCTTCAGAGCTCGGGGCTTTGCCTTTCTTTCCCATGGTATCCTGCGTACTGCCTTGTATCATTCTCTGTTCTTCGTTCCTAGAATTTACAAGTGAAGTGAGAATAATTATAAGGAAAGGTGACAAGAAAGTTTTAAATGCTGAAGATGTATAAAATATACGTCCTTACGTGAAATGACTCTTCGATAAGCATGAAACCATATTCCATTAATAACTGGAAACTAAGTCATTAATTAGCATTAAAGCACATAACCAGATATCGGTTTATGGAAAATAATTTTTTGAACAATGAGCCCGAAAGTTCTGCGATGAAGCGATTTTGCGATTTTCTTTGCAATATCACAGATCGCAACATCGCAGAATCGCAAACTTGCAAGGTTTCTAGCTCGCTATATCGCATTATCGCATTATCACTTTACCGCTCTATCGCAAAATCACAATATTGCAATAGCGCAATATCGCAGGAGCGTGGCGTATGAAAATCTCCGTTCATCTGTTTTCTGCAATATGCGATTTACAATATGTGCCATCGCATATCGACAGTTTAAAGTTTTTCAACGTAAGCGGTCTTTGATGCATGCGATGCGATATATGTTTGCAGTCCCGTATTGCGATCTCACAGTCTTAGAATTCAGCTTGCAAGGAGGTATATGTTGTCCCTTTTGCGATGCAATATTTCCTAAGGAATAATTCTATTTATCATAAAACTTAAGCTTTTTTAGATTTTTCAAGGGTATTTTCTTAAGTTTATGATGGTAAGTTTTATTAAAAAGGAAATACAAGCACTAATTGATTTTTAAATTTTTTTTGACTAAGGGTCCCCACTTATTTAGTATTAGTAATAACATCAAATAAGAAGGGGGGTTGTTGTTGGCCACAACAGACTCCTACTCCAAACTTCTAAGGTCTAATTGGGACTTGTTACCAGGGAGAGCCCTTGACATGTTGGCAGGTCCAATACCATCAACATTTTTTGTTCTAGAAGGAGGTTCAGATGACAAGTTGAGTCCTCAAATTCTGTTCTTAGTCTCTCGACATCATTCATGACTTACATTACAATCATACCTCTGGCATGTTTTTCTCATGCAGAATATTTCGAAGTGTCGGAGGACATTCTTGATGACTTGTCACAATTTAAGTAGGATTGTGAAGGCGAAACAACCCTGCAAAGGCACAGAGTTTCCTTCTCAGGCTTCTATCATAGGAATGAAGTACCCTCACACAACATTTCCTGTGGGTTGTTCACTTACACGTTCGAAAGGCGTGCACAACAATGGTGTCGCACATTGCCCGCAACCTCCATTCACTCTTTCGATCACATGTTTAGAGAGTTAGGTCATGCTTTCTATCATTATGACCATCAAGAAATAAATAAAAAAATTTTGGAATTACGGAAAGCACTGATGAATCTCTTTGGAAATTTTGGGAGCGCTTCCAAAATATTGCTTTTCAAATCCTCGAAGATGAAGTTGATTGGAAATTTCTTAGGGAACGATTTTAGTATTTGAAAATTCTCATGAGTTAGAATCATTTGAACCCTTCCCAACTGATCCAATATATTTTACTTATAAATGGATCTAAATTAATGAAACATATCTTATTAACCATGGAACTTAAAAGCACACAAAACAATGAGGAAATAACAAGATAAGCATGAAATCATGACAAAAATATTTGATTACAGAGTTCATCCAATTTGGACTATGTCTCCGTGCCCTACTCAATAGTGGGGAGGCCTTCATTTATTAAGTGACATAAAAAGATATAAAACTACAAGTAACATTCATTTACAATCCTTATATACCTCCAAGATGGAATATGGACGAAGAATGGAGAGACCAGATACCACCAAAATCCTAGCGAAAAATCTTGCGAAAACACCTATCTGAACACCCAATTTGGATAATCGGGCCTTTTGCACATTCTCAGAACCTCCCTATTACTCAAGGTGAGGTCCCAGACTACTGCCAGGTCGGTTTACTATTGCACGCGATGTTCTAACTATCAGCTAGTCTCCTATTCTTTCCATGTGCAGTTCATCCATTTTATAATCTTAATTAGCCGACTCCTCAATTTTTGGGCAGTTCCAAACAAATGATAAGTTTTAGTAAGCGACGTTTCCAATAGAGATTCTCGAGGCCGTAAATAATATGCAGGTAAAAAATCATGTTTAAACATAGAAAAACTACTTTAACAAGGCTTCCACATGAATCTTCGTATTCCCTGAACCCTGACGGCTTTATCAGCGCTGATAACCCATCGACACAAATA
Source organism: Pinus tabuliformis (assembly GCA_031772625.1). Lineage (NCBI taxonomy): Eukaryota > Viridiplantae > Streptophyta > Pinopsida > Pinales > Pinaceae > Pinus > Pinus tabuliformis. The sequence continues at coordinate 1,143,326,466 of CM062815.1, forward strand.
TCGCAAATCAAAATCAACAAAATCGGGGTGGTACTTGTTATCAGGATATTGCACGGTGAGATGTGTGATATGCGATATCACATAGCAACCAGACTCTTCCGAGGATGATTCATAAAGCTCTTCCCTCTGTGATTGTGATATGCGATTATTGCATCACATATAGGCTCTGACAAGGCCAATTAGTAAAGCTATTCCCTCTGCGATTGTGATATACGATTATCACATCACAACTCTTCTTGCCTGTGGATGATTTGAAATCGTTGATTTTCCTCCGATTTGTGATTGCGATATCACAATCGCAACTAGGTAGTGCTGGGGGCCGATTCCTTAACCTGCAGGCCTTTGTCTTTTGTGATCAGCGATATGCGGGGCCAATGGTGGTTTGCCACTTGGTACTTCCCCATTCACTGAGCGTTTTTCCATGTGTCTTCTTCTTACCACTTGTCCAAGTCATAGTTTATCTTTGACTTGCTCTAACTTCGTCATATGAACTTGGATTTGAGTGTCGTTTGCACCATTGGAATCAGGATGATAAACACTTCGATCCGATGCTACGTTTATAGGGTTTTGCGACTTTGAGTTTTAAACCTTTTTACCATGCTAGTGGTACCTTTTAGAGATCCACCTAGATCAATCCTCCCCACTAAGAGCTTTTCGATTGCCAAAATCCTATTTAGCCAATTGGAAAGTGAGGAAATTTCTCCCTCACTTTCTCTTTCTCCATCCATTGATCTTTACTACCCATGTCCTCGCCAAGCCACACATTCAACCATATGCACACAAAACTAGTACATCCTTTACAATCATATAGAAACCATACATGACTGAAGAAACCCCTCACTTGGCAAGAGTTTATAGCACACACTCTTTGGTCAAGGATTACATAATAAAGACCAATACCTCAACTACTCATAAAAAAAGGCCACAAACATCATCAGTGCATTTTTAAGCAGTGGGAAACACATCATCACTTTTACATTTATTTGCAACCCACGACTTACAAATAGTGGAAATAGCAAGCTACTACATCTAAAAAAACCATATTTGACTTTATAAATAAGACCACCATGAATGTGGTGGGTTTGTTTGTTGAAATTTTTCACGTGTTGGCTTCTTTATCGATACTTTCTTGGCATGGATCATATGACTCATGACTCCCTGGTGTCCCACCTCGTTGTAGTGACTACAACGATTCTTTCTCCTCCAAAATTTTAGGGTTGTCTTGGAGTGCTTTCCCTTGATGTGCCTATGATAAGTGTTCATGGATCCCTCATTGTAACTGGAATGTGGTGAGGTTCCCTCATCATATATTGTTGGTGGGTCACTGGCTATTTTGGAGCATTCTCTAACTTCCTTCCTGACATACCCAAGTCTTGCATGATGAGGAAATTCCTCCACTTTGATGGGGTTTACAATTCCCTGGCCATTAATGCTGAGGCCCTTCCCTTGATACCCCATTTTATTCAATAGTTTTGATCTAATACTTGTAGTATGTTTTTCAAAAGTAGCGAAACCATCATCAGTAAAGGTTCATGAAATTGAAGAGTCAATTTTTACCTATTGGTGGTTATGCCGCAGCTTTTCTAAGGCCTTGTCCTTAACCTGAAACTGGAATAACAACCTTTGTTTCCTCTTCTTTGCTTCATGTAGGAGTCTCCTTAACTTAGAATTCTCTACTTGAATACTTTGGTTGATCTTCTCAAGCTCCTGGAGCCATGCCGCATTGGTTATCATTTTCATCTTTGGTTCAATATCTATTGAAACTTTTGTTTCATTGCCCAAATCGGAACCCAAATTGATAGGTCCATCTATTGCGATCCCAAGAGCTGCAATCTTCCTTTCATCACTAGAATTTGACCCTAGGTCAGTTGGTCTACCTTGTGCAAATCTTGCAGTTGTGACCTTCTAATCTTCCTCTGATTCAGACTCGTGATCTTGTTGCATAGTGGCAATTGTCTTCCGTCTCTCCTTCCTGTCATTCTTCTTAGGTCTCAACTCAGGGTACATTTTCTAGCATTCTCTTTGTCGTGTCCCTCTTTCTCAGAATGTGTACAAGAGGGATTTTCCCCTCTTCTCTTGGTTGTTATGACTCTTTTTGGGTGGTCATTTTGTTCATGTGTCCCCTTACTCTCAAGATGCATGACCCTCACACTGGCCTCATTGATAGTAGCCATCTCGAATAACAATAATGAATGCCTTATGTAACTATGCAAGGAACCGATATACTTAGTTACAATATCTGGTGAATCTAATGGAATGCTCTAATTCAATGCTTGTTTCCTACATTATTCGGTGAATTTTTTCACATTTTTACCCTTTTTTTTCCTTAGGTGTTTCCATTCCATTAATGATTTTTGTTTATATCCTAGAGGGTAAAATTGATTCTTTAATGCAGAAACAAAATTTGACCATGAAGAAAGAAGGTTACCCACATTTTTGTTGCCTTGCAATCTGCTCTCCCACCAAATGAGAGCGGTGCCACTCAGTCAAAGGGATGCCAACTAGATCTTTGCCTCATCTTATTCGATCTGTTGAATCTGGCACTAGACCTCAATATGCCTAATCCAATCGTTGAGCATTTCTACATTACATCCTCCAGCATACATAGGCAAGTCAAAATTTACATCTAGTTTAAGGAAAGGTTTCTTAGATGTATGTCTGGAATCACGATTAGAGTGATGAGAAATATCACTTGAATAAGGAGAGGGAGGAGGCTCTTCTCCACCACCTTCATGATTTTCTGATCTATTATCATCAATATCTTTCTTCTCATGCCCAAGTGCCTTCTCATACTTTTAAAAACAACTTGTCCAGTTTCTCTGCCATATTGTAGAATACTTTGTGGAAATTATGTTCCTGTTCCCAATGAGCTTCTTCATTTGCCATGTTTCTTCTTCATTGTGCACGTCTTGCTTCGGGATCAAAGGAATTAAGCATTCCTTCTCCTCTTGACATCTTGTTCTGAGTTAGAATATACTCATGGATTTCGCATCAACAAAGACCTGCTCTGATACCAAACTTGATCCAACATCTTTTACTTATAGATGCATTAGAATTACATGAAACAAAGCTTATTAACCATGGAACTTAAAAAACATAAAACAATGTGGAAATAAGAGGATAAGCATGACACCATGACACAACGATTTGATTATGGAATTTATCCAATTTGCACTATGTCTCTGGGCCCTGGTCAATAGTGGGGAGGCCTTCATTCATTAAGTGGCATAAAAAGAGAGAAAAGTACAAGTAACATTAATTTACAATCCTTACACCTCCAAGCTAGAAGATGGATGAAGAATGGAGAGCCTAGCTTCAGAAATAGACAGTACCATCGAAATCCTCATAAAAAATTGTGCAAAAAATCCTATTCGAACACCCAATTCAGATAATCAGGCCTTCTGCACCTTCTCGGAACCTCCCTACTGCTCAAGGCGAGGTCCCGGCCTACTAGCAGGCTGGGTTATTACTTCACTTGATGTTATGAGTATCGACTAGTCTCCTCCTCCTTCCCATGTGTGGACCATCCATTATATAGTCTTAATCGACTGACTCCTCAATTTTCGGGCATTTCCAAACATATGACAAGTTTTATCAAGTTGCGTTTCCAACAGAGATTCTCAGGGCCGTAAATAATGCAGGTACCAAAACCTATTTAAACACAGAAAAACCACTTTAACAAGGTTTCAACATGAATCAATGTATTCCCTGAATCCCAACGGATTTATTGGTGTTGATAAACCATCGGCACAGAGATCGCAATCAGCAGAATCGGGGTGTACTTATTATCGGGATACTACACAGTGTGATGTGAGATATGCGATATTGCATAGCAACCAGACTCTGTCGAGGCCGATTCATAAAGCTCTTCACTCTACAATCATGATATGCGATTATTGCATCGCAACCAGACTCTGCTGGGGCCAATTCGTAAAGCTCTTCTCTCTGCAATTGCAATATGCAATTATCACATTGCAAATCTTCTTGCCTGGGGCCAATTTGAAAACGCTGATTTTCCTCTGATCTGCAATTGTGATATCGTAATCACAACCTTGTCGTGCTATGGGCTGATTCCTTAACCCACAGACCTCTACCTTTTGCAATAAGTGGTATGTGGGGCCAATGGCAACCTACCAATTGGCACTTCCCCATTCCCTGAGAGTTTTTCCACGTCACTTCTTCCTGCCACCTGTCCAAGTCAAACTGAATCTTTGACGTACTCTAACTTCTTCATATGAACTTGGATTTGAGTATCGTTCACACCACTGGAATTAGGATGACGAGCAGTTCGATCCAATGTTATGTTTATAGAGTTTCTGCCACTTTGAGTTTTGAACGTTTTTACCATGCCACTAGTACGTTTTAGAGATCCACCTGGATCACCAGCATACCTCAGTGTTAGAGCTGCCAAACCCAAGATGGACAATGTTGTTGTCATAGGTGACCCACCGTTCGCACTTCATCAAACAACTCTAGATCCGCAAGATGAGGTGGGAGAAGTTGGGAGCCCATAAGTTGAACCGTAACCTCCTTCGGCCCCACATGATCTAGATATCTGGGTAGATGTGGACTGCAAGCCTATTGGTTGTCATGTGAACTTGTTTCTCAACCTCCGTCCTCTCATTCTGTTGATCCTCTGGATTTTGGTGTCTTGTGTTTGTCCATTCCAAACTCTGCATGTGATGTTCTCAAGGATCAAGTTGTCGACGAAGTTGTTGTTGAGAAACCAACTTGTGCTATCATTTTTTACGAGTATGTGTGGGAATCTAAAGAAGAACTTGCGGTGAAGGATGGCCTCCTTCTACTTGCACCTGATCTGCTCTATCCTAACATATTTTGTGATCTTACCATTTCTGATTTGTCTTTTGAAAATTCATTCACAAATGTTTCTATTTTTGATCATTCACAGGATGCACAAGAAGTGAGTTTATCATTTGATTGTGGAGAGGACATATCTTTCCTTCTGAATCCACTCAATCTGTCATATTTCATTTTTGAAAATTCAGAGGGTGAAATTTTTTGTTTCTCATCAACCCCTCTATATGATTCGTTAGATCATGAGGATGCCAATGTACATCTCAAATTTTCTAATCATGGCTATCATGATCTCTTTACTCCTTCATTTTATCACGATGTTGATTCACTTGCTATTGATCTTTCCAAGCCACCGACCTTTGATGATCTACCCATTGACAAAGTGGAAACCCCACAATTTGTCAAGGCACTTCAGCACAAGTTAATTATTATGTCAGGTCCTCGTTTTCTTGAGGTTAGTTCCTCTCCTGATCAGCAATCTGTTGAACCAGCTTGAGATCCTCATCACTCTCTCATGCACATTGAAAATCAATATGATCTATACATCTCACACCCTCCACCAGAATCTCATGATCCTATCACTCACGCATTGGAGAAGTCTTACGTAGCAAGTCATGTTGCGAAGTGAAAGTTTTCTTCTTTTTGCATGTGTTGCTCATTTGCAAAGAGTGTGCACATTCATCGTCAGTGCACAATGCGTTATCACACCATGGTATATCTGCAGAGTGTTTGTCTTGTGCTTTCACTTTTTTATTTTTTGTGGACACATTCAAAATTTGAGCATGTTGGTTGCCATTATTTTATCTTTATTGTGTATTGGTTTGTCTGAATATCTTTCTTGTCGACCATGTCTTCACCAACATGGGCCAACCAATGTGCTAGTGGCTGCATTGGAAATATTACTTCATGTGAGTAGGTCCATGCACTGTTTAGTCTAGGAGTAGGAGTAGTGGTTTCTTTGTTGTTTTTTGTTGCTTACTTGTTTGCTTTCTTTACTTATTCCATTTGCTTGTTTGTTTTTTTGTTTGTTTTGCACCCATAGGTTTAGCTTCACATGAAACCATCTTTGGCTCTTGAGACAAGCAGGGTGAAGTACAAGAGGACTTGTATAACTATCAAAATTTGGTTATTTGTATCCCTATATTTATGAATAACTTGCATTCTTCAGTCGATGATATTATGATGGAAGATACATTCTATTCAGAGTGAGTCTTAGTGAAAACACAATGCTTGCACTTTTAACTAGTACCACCTACTCTAGTCGATTTTTCTATTTTCAGTCAACCATTGTCAACTTAGTCAAGTAGAGTAAGGTGAGGGGGAAAACCTTAACAAGTATGTTAGAGGTATATATAACATACTTCTATGAAGGAACAACCTCTTCTGCTCTCAATAAGTCGGGATCCCTCTTCTACCTCATGAAAATAAATAAGTTCCTATGCACAGTTCTATGAAAAATGAAAATGAAAAATAAAATAAAGGTGAAAGAAGAGAAAGGATTCCTACACAGAGAGGTGAAGCAAGCAACTCTACTGGGGTACTATCCAGGCTCACTAGTAGCAAAGCGATGCTTGTGTTCCTAAAGTGACTCTATCGGGGTAGTGTCAAGGCCTGCTGGCACCGGAGAAACACCAGAGATGAAAACAAAACTCTGAAAATATGCATTGCTTGTGCATCAATATACCCCTCATCCCCAATCAAAAAAAATTAGTTGACTTGGCTTGGACCTATGTGTGCTGACCGATCAATAGAAGTCAAGTTAGTGAGGAAGCCATGACGATCAAAGAATCGAACAATACTTTTGGAGGATTTAGATTTGCTTTACAGGAGACAAGGTCCATACATAGAGCTAGACTTATACTAGTGTGTCGCCAATGTTATAACGCTACAACCACCCTCCAAAATTTTTCCTTCGCTTCTTTTTGGAGCCTCCCTCAAAATATTAGCAACTTGTCTTGCATTGCTTAGGTACTTGTGTTTCATTTCAATTTATTTATCACTTTACAACATATGTTTTCTTACTTGTTTTTTTGTCTAACTAGAAGATGACCCTTGTGACTTGGTTGATCCAGTTCTTGCACTACCATAGAAAATTATTTGTCCTAGAGGGCAACAAGTTTGGCTCTCAGAAATTGTGTAGGGCAGCCCAACAATGAGCCTTGCTCTCAAGAATTGCACAGATTAGCCCAACAGTGAGTTTGGCTCCAGAAATGTGTAGACCTAGCTGATAGCTTGTACTCAACTAGGAAATTGTGCAGATCATGAGAGGCAGTCAGAGCCACTCAACCCAGGAATTGCACAGAAGCATTCCCTAAGCTGTTGCCCAATACATGTGGTAGCAGATTGCCTGATTCCCTCCAGAACTACGCAATCTCTCCATTCATGCATGACAACCCTTTCCCAAAAAAGAGAAAAAGAAAAATGAAAAAATCATCCCTAAAAAATATGAATCTATTTTTAGCAGTGGGAGTTACACTTGAAGTATTTTTAGAAATTTCTGCCAGTTGTCACTTTTTCCTATATTTTTGGCACGTGCATCATAAACCCTAAATCGACCAAATCTGTTTAATGGACGTCACTAGAGCTCATTTTCACATTCAATATTTAAGCTCTGGCATTTCTGAGGCATCTAGGAACTTTCTGCATGATCAACACAAATTTTCCGGGTAAGGTTTTCTTTTCAGGTCTTTTGCTGCTTTTTTTGTAGCTTTTGTTTCCTTGGCTTGTGTGAGTGTTGTTTTGCATGTTTTATTGAATGAATGCTAGTGTTTTAGTTTGTTTTAACTTGTATAGGTGTTGTTTCAAGTTTTTCATTATTTTCTTGAGCATCACATGCATGATCCATTTTTCACTAAAGGTCGCTATTGCGGCAAATATCCCGCCCAACTTTGTTGTTTGTCCATTTGATTGATTTATGCACTTGATTTGATTACATGCATGACTATTCACTTAGATGTGCACCATCCTTTGCTCATGCATTTAGATCTACTCATTTACAAGTTTTCCTCAGGTAGGTCTGGGCTACCTTGGCTTAGATCTAACTTCTCTCGACATGCACTGCACATTTCTATAATTCAAGGCTTTGCCTTGGCTACAGGAATTTCATAGAGGCTACCAATCACTAGCTCTAGCTATGCTCTGCACAGTTCCAAGAGACAACACCTAGTCTTGCCCACTAGGATTGTGCAATGCGCAGTCCTAGCCATCATCAAGCCAGAATGAATTGTGCATTACGCAGTTCCATTCCACAACTAGCCATATTGGACTATGATATACACAGTTCCAGTTGACAGTCTCTCGCCTTTGAAATTCACAATTGCGCAATGTTGCCCAACAGTTTCCCAGTTTATTTCATGATCGATCCTTGAAGTGATTTTTGTTTTTAAGCTGACATTTTCTTGCCGTGAGTGTCGACTCTATCTTGAGGTACATTAGTAGCTGAGCAACTTCTCAGTAGTACATTGTTAGGGTCCCACCCTAACCCCTTTATTTATGTCATGGGATCACGTCATAGTCAAGAGTCAATAAAGCCCATATTAATATTTGTAAGTGGTTAACCCGCAATTAATGACGGGACCACAGTTAGTTGCAAATGGGCAGTAGTATTAGATAGATGGTATTAATAAAACCCACGGTATTGGCCCGTGGTATTGCATGTATGAGTCATATATAAAGGATAGAGACTCCCTGCGAGGAGTATCATGTCTTATTTTGTAATCGAGCTCTGCTCTATTGGAGGTTGCCCCCTCGAAGAGGCATGTGAACATTGCTCTTTGAATAATAAAATCATTGCTATTCTGTGTTCTGGGTATCTTTTCTTCGCATATTCTGTGTTCTGGGTATCTTTTCTTTGCATATTCTATGTTTGGGTATTACTTTGCAGGTTAAGAGCATAACAAGTGGTATCAGAGCACTTTCCAGGGGATCTCCAATTTTTAGCAAAAAAAATTTTTTGGCTAGAGACGTGTTCCGGCGTCTTTAAACCACGGGATCTGTCGTTAAGCGCATAAACCTGCAGATTTGGGGAGGCATGCACGTAGGAAATACAAGAGGTGGTCACGTCTGTTGGACTCCCTTGTAACCCCTGTGGGTACCCCTTCGAGTAGTAGCACATTAGACAGAACCGCGCATGGACTGTCTTCCACGTACCCTCTGGGTATATAGGAAGCCCCCTAGGCTCCCTTGAAACCTCACCATAGATAAAACTTCGGCCGTCTTGTGGCTACAGTACACCGAGAACAACACTCGGAGAGATTACTCGCCCGTACGATAGGGTAGTCGGGTTGTACGGCTAAGGGTATGGTCAATCCTCCTTAGTTAGAGCCCTGAAACATTGGGCCGAGTACTACTGTCAGACCCTTATGTATATTGCGATCTGTAGCACCTGACACTCCTCAAGACCATAGTTCCCTTTCTATCGGGGGATCACACATCATCTATTCTAGATCCGTGGGTGCAAAGAAGTGCAGCAGCAGCAGACATCAGTCCGACAGCTCCATCAGATCAGCAGCAGCAGTTGTTCCACCATTCAGATCTCTCAGATCCACCAGATCAGAGTAGTTGTGAAGGGTTCCTGTACCTGGATATACTTTTCGCAGGACTTTTGGCGGCATTGAAATTTTGAGGATTTGGCGACTGCAGTATTGATCAGGAAGGAGTAAAACTCCGTTAGGAGTTTTCCAACAAAAAAAAAAAAAAAAGTTTGAGATCTTCCGGGGCGCTTATTGGTGATCTAGCCCATCAGAATCAGGACGACGAGCTGAGCAAGGTGGTACCATTCAATTTCTTAGTAAAAATTTTTTAGGCGGTCCCAATTTTTCATCAGGTTGGTGTATGGTAGAAAATCGCGCTCAAGCGATGGCAAATGAAAGGATGGACAAAATAGAAGACTAGGTGAACTCCATCCAATTTGCGGTGAACGAAATACAACATGAGATTAAAGGAATAAGTATCCAGATACAGAATGCACTCTCGAAGGGCAAGGAGCCAGCCCACGAGGAGGCGTATAATGGCCATGACTACCATGAGGGTGAGTCTAGCCACTCTCCCCACGTCTGGCACACCCATCCACCACCCAGTCAGTGACCTCCCAAGTTGGATGTGCATAAATTTGACGGTTCTCACAGGTCCGCATGGCTAGCACAAATGGAGTAGTATTTAAAATTGAATCATATCATAGATGAGGGGACTAAGCTTATGGTGGGCACCATGTACTTGGACAATGAACGATGGCAATGGGGGGAATGGCATCAGCGTTGCAATGGACATTTTCAGAATTGGGCTCAATTTGCCAAAGCTCTTCGAAATCGCTTTGAACAGGAAGACTCTTTTTTGGGGCGTCTCACTAAGCTCCGACAGACGGGTACAGTGGATGAATATATTACTGCTTTTGAAGCCTTAGCCTTCCGCACTAAGGGTCTCACAGATGAGTTCTACATGGAATGCTTTATCAACGGTCTGAAAGAAGCCATCAAAGCTCAGGTTCTACTCCACCACCCTCCCACGTGGAAAGAGGCTTGCCAGGTAGCTCGTAAGGTGGAACGTGCATTAACAGCCCAATCCAACCGCCCCAACTTCCCCGCTAAAGGTCGTCCCCCACAGGCTCCCAACACGACTCAGACACTTAAGATTCAAAAGGTGTCACCTGCGGAAATGGCCGAAAGAAGGAAGCAAGGACTATGTTACTACTGTGATGAAAAATATTCCCCGGGTCATACATGCAAGGAGCCCAAGTTTTTCCAAATAGATGCCACTGACTACAGCTCCACCAAGGAAGATCCACCACTTGAGGAATCAGAGGCGATCGAAGAATATAACCAGAAGGAGATTGTATCTGATGAACCAATTATTTCGCTAAATGCATTGGCAGGAATTTCTTCCCCTCAAACTCTCAAAATCAGGGGTTTTCTTAAACATCACCCAGTAGTAGTCTTGATTGATAGTGGAAGTACCCATAATTTCATCCATCAAAAGATCGCTGAAGCAGCGCATTGTTTTGTCCGGGAAGTTTCTAACTTCCAAGTCCAAATTGCAGATGGGGGCACAATGAAATGTGAAGGCCGCTGTGAAAATGTCAAACTTCAAATGGGGGATTATCAGTTGAAAACCCACATGTTTGCAATACACATGGGGGGTTGCGACATTGTCCTAGGTGCAGAATGGCTCCGCACTCTGGGGCCAATCACAATGGACTTCCAGGAGTTATATATGAGTTTTAAGCAGAATAACTCCACACATACCCTCCGTGGACTACAGGCGGGAGCCCCCTCTATCATCAGCTCGCATAGGATGGAAAAATTGTTTAAAAAGGGCCATCATGGAGTGGTAGCTCAATTTAATGCCATCCAGGTAGTCGAAACCATGTCTCTGCCAATTCATCCTGAGATGCAACAGATTTTAAATAAACATCGGACGGTCTTTGATAAGCCTCATGAGCTTCCACCCTCGCGAGGGGAACATGATCATAGCATCACATTGGTTCCAGGGGCCCAACCCCAAATGTGCGGCCATACAGATATCCGTTCACCCAAAAGAATGAAATAGAAAAAATCATCAAGGAATTGTTGGAAGCAGGTGTCATTCGTCCCAGCATTAGTCCTTATTCATCCCCAGTGGTCATGGTCCTCAAGAAAGATGGTGAGTGGCGGATGTGTCCCGACTTCAGGGCCCTCAATAAGTTGACAGTCAAAGATAAATTTCCCATCCCGGTGGTTGACGATTTGCTGGATGAACTCAATGGGGCTCAATTCTTCACTAAGTTGGATCTTCGCTCAGGCTACCACCAAATTCGCATGAAGGAAGTCGACATTCCCAAGACGGCTTTCCGAACTCATGAAGGCCATTATGAGTTCCTGGTCATGCCATTTGGTCTCTGTAATGCCCCCTCTACTTTTCAGAGCCTTATGAATCACCTCCTCAAACCATATCTCAGAAAATTTTTCCTTGTCTTCTTCGATGACATCCTCATCTATAGTGGCACTTGGGCGGCACATCTTCAGCATGTAGATCTACTCTTGCAACTGCTCCGCCAGCATAAATTATTTGTCAAGATGTCTAAGTGTTCGTTTGGCATTTAAGAAGTTGAGTATTTGGGCCACATTGTGGGGCGTGAAGGTGTCAAGGTGGACCCCAAAAAGATCCAGGCAATGCAAGAATGGCCTCAACCTAAGACCTTGAAGAGCTTGAGAGGATTTTTGGGTCTAACAGGCTATTATCGTAAATTTGTCCGCAACTATGGCCGCATAGCAAAGCCCCTCACTCAACTCCTAAAGAAAAATTCCTTCTTCTGGAACGAGGAAGCACAACAGGCATTTACCGCTCTCAAAAACGCCATGTGTTCCACTCCCGTCTTAGCACTACCTGACTTCACCAAATCCTTTGTCATTGAATGTGATGCTTTGGGTACAGGTATTAGAGCGGTCTTAATGCAGGAAGGGCGACCATTGGCCTTCACCAGCCAACAACTCAGTGGGAGGAATCTGGGCCAATCTACCTATGAGAAGGAAATGATGGCCATCTTACATGCAGTCGAGACTTGGCGACCTTACTTATTGGGGCGGCGTTTCCAAATCCGCACAGATCATCACAGTCTTAAATATTTTTTGGAGCAACGCCTATCCTCCCCACAACAAAATAAATGGTTAGCCAAAATGCTGGGATATGATTATGAGATCATTTACAAGAAAGGGAAAGACAACAGTGTAGCAGATGCATTGTCGCGCCAATTTGAGGAGGAAAGTACTCTGCTCGCAATTTCCCTCCCCATTCCAGACTGGATTGAAGAGGCTCACAGGGAATGGTTTTCACACCCTGGGCTCTCCCAACTCATTTCTCAATTGCAGGTAGATCCTAATTCCAGCAAGGGCTACTCGTGGCAGAATGATATTCTTCGCTACAAGGACAGAGTCGTAATATCACCAACATCCACCCTCAAAAGTCGCATTTTGGCAGAATTGCACTCATCTCCCATTGCAGGACATTCGGGCTTTCAGAAGATGTATGCTCGCACCAGAAGATCATTTTTTTGGACCGGCATGAAAAAGGACATCCTTACTTTCGTAGCAGAATGTGATGTCTGTCAACGCCACAAAGGGGAGACCATCAACACACCAGGCACATTACAACCATTGCCCATTTCGGCATCAATTTGGACGGAGGTTTCCATGGATTTCATTACAGGTCTTCCAAAGTCTGGGAAAAAGTCAGTCATCATGGTGGTTGTGGACCGACTGTCGAAGTATGCTCATTTCTGCGCCCTACCCCAACCGTTTACACCAACTTTGGTTGCTCAATCTTTCATGGATCAGATCTTCAAATTGCATGGCATGCCCACTTCTATTGTGTCCGACCGCGACCCGATCTTCACCAGTAATTTTTGGCAGGAACTCTTCAGAATACAAGGCACTCAACTCAAACTCAGTACTTCATATCATCCGCAAACAGATGGTCAAACCAAAGCCGTCAACAAATGTCTAGAAACCTACCTTAGGTGTTTCACTTTAGAAAAGCAACACCTTTGGGTACAGTGGTTACCTCTGGCTGAATGGTGGTATAACACCAACTATCATGCCACCACCAAAATGAATCCCTATGAAGTAGTCTATGGTCAACTTCCGCCTTCCCCTACTTCTTATCTCACGGGGTGATCCAAAGTACAAGCCGTGGATCAACTCCTACAACACCGCGCAACCATGCTCACCCATCTTCGCGAGAATCTTCATCAAGCTCAGAATCGCATGAAGCAACAGGCCGACCAACATCGCTCAGAGCGCCAATTTCAAGAAGGGGATCAGGTCTTTTTGAGGCTGCAACCATATAAGCAAACATCACTCAAAGACAAGGGTTGTCAAAAGCTCTCTCCAAAATTCTACGGACCATACCAAGTACTTCAGCGCATTGGAGAAGTGGCTTACAAGTTGGCTTTGCCACCTACAGCAAAAATCCACCCAGTTTTCCATGTATCATGCCTCAAGAAAGTGATTGGGAACAATTGCCGAGTTCAAACCAGTCTACCTGAATTGGACGAAGAAGGGTCAATCTGTCTTCAACCCGAACAGGTTCTAGACACAAGGGACAAGCACCTGCGCGGCCACATGATTAAGGAAGTCCTCGTCAAATGGAAAGACACCTCTTCGGAAGATGCAACTTGGGAACCAGCCACGATTCTTCAGCAGTTTCCGCAGCTTCAGCCTTGAGGACAAGGTTAGTCTTAAGGGGGAGGGCATGTTAGGGTCCCACCCTAACCCCTTTATTTATGTCATGGGATCACGTCATAGTCAAGAGTCAATAAAGCCCATATTAATATTTGTAAGTGGTTAACCCGCAATTAATGATGGGACCACAGTTAGTTGCAAATGGGCAGTAGTATTAGATAGATGGTATTAATAAAACCCACAGTATTGGCCCGTGGTATTGCATGTATGAGTCATATATAAAGGATAGAGACTCCCTGCGAGGAGTATCGTGTCTTATTTTGTAATCGAGCTCTGCTCTATTGGAGGTTGCCCCCTCGAAGAGGCATGTGAACATTGCTCTTTGAATAATAAAATCATTGCTATTTTGTGTTCTGGATATCTTTTCTTCGCATATTCTGTGTTCTGGGTATATTTTCTTTGCATATTCTGTGTTTGGGTGTTACTTTGCAGGTTAAGAGCATAACATACATGCATCATGGTTTCCAAGAGAGATGTATCAAAGGATACTCTAGAGAGAAGCACTAGAGATGTGGTTGAATAGGTGCCAATGAAATTTCCTATCTATGCAAACACACAGTTATTCATAAAGAAGGACATGAAGATTACATGGCAGTAAATAAAGGACATATTCACAGACAATTTCAACGAAGATATAGAATATTGACAAGTCTATCTTAACATCCAAAAGTTGGGCTTGTACAAGGTTGCATGCAAGTACCCCGCCTTCCCATGTGCATACATAATTCACTAGATTGTCTCACATACCGATCCCGGGATGATGATATTGAGCAGTACCAGTGGAAGAACACTTTCCTCCTTCAGGACAGAAAACTAGGATTAGATGTATCACTTACCGCAACCAGTGAACTACATGGATGCACTGTTATACACTCCAAACAATAATGTGAAGACTAGAGACATCATGAAGCGTTGGGTAAAGGAGCCATCAAAGTTCAAAGTGACACACAACTAGGTCTACAAGAAAAAGTCCCATAGGAAGGCTTACCAGTTCTTGGTCATCTTTTCATGTCACTTTTATGGCCAAGAGAGCACATAGACCTTCTCGTAGAGTTGGGTGGTTATGTTGGAATAGTTGGAAAATGAAGGAAGGCCATTCAACTAGTTTGAAATGTTGGCTCTCCAGTTGAAAGTGCTTTTGTCTAATGCCAAGAGTCCGCCTAAGGATAAGCAAGCAATATTCTTTATGTCCGCATACCTACTTGATGCAATATATGCCTAGTAGTAGTTCCCTGGCATGGGTTGGACATGGACACCATCAGAGGATGATGTGAATGGCTATTGCAAGTTTCTCTATGAGTGAATCTACTGAGGATGCATGTTGTGGTTTTTTGACCACTTCATCGCCCCGTTGTATAGGATGATATTTGAACAGGATCCACCTTGCATGTCCCAGGAAGCGATGCAGGAATTGCTTTATCATTGCAAAATGGTATGCCTCACCCGATGACACCTTCATCAGGATGTTTGGCATAGAGAAGCCTCTACATGAGCTACTGAGTTTTTCCATGGACAAGCTAGTCATGCAAGAGGTTGCATACCACATCTCCACAGGGTTATCAATAGGATTGTACAGGAGGAGGAAGGCACCATGTCCTACTCTTCCTTTGCAGATTGGGTTGTATGAGATACTTACCTTGAAGGATGTGGATGCCGAGGCCGAGGACTTGAAGAAGTTTGGGTCTGGCACCAAGAGTTTCAATCCGTATGATCCCCATTGCATATTCAAGAACCACTATGCAAAGGCGTATTACCCATGGATCCATGGGGCATGTCATTGGCGAGAGGAAGATCCTTGGAAGTATTGCTATAGCTCCTCTAGGCTCAATGAACCATTCAACATGGCTGTAGAATGGAAAGAAGCACTACAGGCAACAACAACATAGGAAGAAACAAGAACAAAATTGGTGAGAATCAAACTAGCACAAGACAAATACAAGAGGAAGATTTCCCAGAGCGCAGACACTGATCAAAGATACAAGTTTAGAGAAGATCCTCTTGTTGAGAGAGTAGCTGTGGAGATAGATGCAAATAGGTGACAACATGAAAGGAGAATAGAACGAAAGAATAGATATAAGAAAAGGTTGGAAGATACAGAGAGGAAGTTGTAGGAAATAGAAATGAAGCTAAAAGCAGAGCAAGAGCTCATGAGGAGAGAAAGGGAAGAAGAGTAGAGATAGGAATAGGAGGAAAGGAAAGGCACACTAACAGAGAAAAATGTGCCTATACAAGTTGAGACAACAAAGAAGCCAATAGATGAAGAAGAGGGTGAGAAGGTGTAGGTTCGAGAATTTTCTCATTAGGTTGAGCAGATGGTTGAGACAACAGACATGGAGATAGAACAGGAGCCATAGGACCAAGACACTGATCTCATGCTGAGAGGATATGAGGTCGCACCACAATCTCCACCACCTGCAGAATCACAACCAGTCCTGAGCGAGAAAGGAGAGGTTTTTCTCCTTGATGATGATCTAGAGATGGACATGTACAATCTGTCATTCGACAAGTCACAACATAGTGTTGTACATGCATGTAGGAAACTTCTCCTAGATGATAACACATCACCTACGTACATAGAGGAAAGGGTGATTTTATCAGATGTTAGAAAACATCCAGCTGCCATGGCTGAGGCTTCTCAGGCTTATGCAGAAACCACGAGTTTGACGATCATTTTGTTGATAGTAGAGAATGATTAGATGGTGAATGAATTGCAAGAGGCTAGGTGGAGAACAGAGCAGTCCGCAAGATCCACTATGGTAGAAATGAAGAAAGAAATACTTGCAGAGATATAAACTTTGGAGACCCCAATGCAGACAATGTATAGAAGATTTTTCACGTGCATAAAGTAGTTGTCCATCTATATGATTTTTAGTAGCAATGCACAAAGACAACCCAAACTCTCATGGACATCCATGTTTCCATTGTGCATGTACATAAATGGATAATGAGGTACAAAGGGGCCGCGTTTTTCTTGCACAAGATGATGAAGCCATAGGCAGAGCTAGACAAAGCATGGATTTAGGTGTTGATCTAGAACTGTGAGCAACTCCCTCTACTCATCACCAACATTGAGGCTTCCTATGCACAATTCTACAATAGTTTGGATGTCATAGTGAGGAAACATAAGATCCCTTCCATCAGAACCCTCACTGAAGTCATGACGAAGAACAAAGTCATGTTGGAGGTCGACGAGTACATAGTGCAATTGATGCGTGAAGCCACCAATGATGACTTGTAACTAAGTACAGAGAACATGCAGAATCATTTTAGTGGTCCAACCACACTCACGACAGTGCTGCACATGCCTCAAGATGAGCTGGACAGACGTTTCAGAACCATATACCTAAAAGCCATGGAGGCAAGAATCCACTACGATAAAGACATCACCAAATAGTACGGGGACACAATAGTGAAGTACCAAGCTTGGTATCAATTCGTCAACGAAGATGATCATGAGGAGGTTACCGAGTTGGTCTTTCCCCAAGACCTCGAGTGATGTTGTTTGTCTTGTTAGGCTGACTCAAGCCTATTTTTTTCCCACACAGGTATATGTGGAAATTGTATTATCATAAATATATTGTAAGTGAAATTCCAAGTGTCACTAGTGGAATATGAAAATTCACTATGTAATGTGAAGAGTCATGAGGGTAGTCCAAGAGTCAAAGGGGAATGCCAAAGGTCACCTCACCCTTTGCAATATATAGAACCTCATAACTCATAGTATAGGCTTTTTGGGAGCCAATATTTTGGCTAGGCATTGCTTAGTGAAGGCTTGGAGAGTATTGTGACTAGCCTTGGCTTCTCCACAGCAGAGAGCAAGTACATCTCTTTGGAGGAGCAGGCAGTGTTGATTGTAACTTTACACTATTTGAGCTAGTGGCTATCAATGGTGTATGTATGGATAGAACTTTAACTTAATATATATATATATATATATATATATATATATATATATATATATATATATATATATATATATATATATATATATATATATAACTAAGCCAACACGTTTTCATGCATAAGTTGTTATTGTAGTTCGACTATTCTAGTTACTTTAGCAATGTATGTTATTTAACTTATGTGTATGAACTATTTTGTATGTGATTGTATGAATCTTGTTGAAGACATGTTGTTGTATGAATCTGTCACTTTGGATTGTGGGCTATTTGTTGGTCATCACAATTGTCCTTTTTTTAACCTTATGCTTGCCCTAACTATGCTACCTAAAACTCTATTTCACAAATAAATTAAAACCTTCACACATGGTTCTTGGTCTCATTTTGTGATTTTATTGGATATGGATTATAAGGGCTTATTTTTTACTAAAAAGGTTGAATATGCTTAATTTCCTTTGTGAATTATCTTTTCATATTCCTTAAGGCATGGTGAGTAAATGTCATTAATCAAAGTCAGAGTTTAGTTGATGGAGGATTCACAATTCTTGTACTATCCATCCTTCTTATACTGGGTGGACAACCAACCCATTCATTTCGGATTGACTCCAAAAATACTACACTTGTTAAGGAATGGTGTGCACCTCTTGCCGAGCGTTTGTTCCATTTTTTGCATTATGTTTAGAGCATTATGGATGAGCTAAAGACAAGCTTGGAGCATTATGGATGGACTAAATATGGAGGTCAGTCGTTGCTCAAACACATTTTCCTGTTAAGTTTTCACCATGGAAGAGAGCCGAGTTTTTATGAATAAAATAGGGATTCTCGGATAGGCTTAGCTAGCAATACTGTGAAGGATTTTTGATATAGTGTTGTTGTAGTTTTGTAATCTTATATTGTCCTATCTCTCTGGGCTAGATCCATGGTTTTACAATGTGTATTTGTAGAAGACTTTGAATAAAATAAGGGGTTGCTAGTTTCATATTTTGGTTCGTATCATTATATATAATGTTTCCTTCAGGCATTTGATTTTAGAGTCTTCATAGAGGGAAACGAGCTGGTTGGATAGGGACCAGCTAACCCAGCTCGTTCTCCCTATCTTTCATAAGTTGTTTTTATCTGGTTAGGTCAGTGTGAACAGAGTGATTTCTTTTACATGCTTGAGCTTGCAGATTTTATGAAACCCTTATGAATGTTTTGTGCATGATATCAGATCTAAGGATTCTCTGTGTGACTGAGTTAATTTCCATTTCCATTTTTAGTATTTCTTTACGTTCTTGAAAGTATCACACTGTTTTGTCCTTTTTTCTGAGAAATGTTTTCTGAGTTCTTTCTGAAATATTGGTTAAGGTTATGAGTTTGAAGTTTAAATCATTTTCCTTCCAGCATATGTGTGCCTTATATGAATAAAAACTTTGGCGATATAATAACAACTATGTATGTAAATATTAAACTATAACAATTTCGTATATGAACGCAACTTGAACATTATTGATTATAGGGATCGTTTATGGTGCCTTTTCGAGATTAACAATTTTATGGAATTTATCTTTCAACGCAGAGTTTATCTATTATTGTGACCGAGATCTAAAAAGGTTAAGTTCTGACTTTTGGATAGGCACTCTTATTTACAATGCAAGTGTGTTTCCTTTTCTGCCGTTGCGAGATTTCCTTTCGAGCTTTTATAATAATTTTCGTTGAGTGTTTGTTTTGGATTTGGAGTATTTTTATTAAAGTTCAAGCTTAAGTTTTTCCTCTCTGTTTTCATTTATTTCCAACTATAACACATTCATATTCAAGTGAAGGGTAATTGGAACAAGTTTGTCCTAGTGCAGGAGAAATGCCTTCTAGTGCAGGAACAATGAGCTATTAGTATAGGAATAGACCTTTCTGGTACAGGAAAAAAATGTTCCAGTACGGGAACAAAACATTTCAATATAGGAACAGAGAATTCCTGTACCAAAAAAAAGTATCCTAGTGTAGGAACGAGACTTATTTTAGTACAAGGACATGCTTGCTCTAGTATAGGAATGAGATATCTTTAGTAAAGGACACAAATTTATAAGTATAATAGAATATCATTCCTTCTGTTCTTTTTAAAGCATTGGAGTTTTGATTACAGGAACATATTTCATTTTCCAGCATTCTTTTCAGATTGATTGCAAGGCATGCTTTAATTTTTCTGTCAAGGTTTCTTTGCAAGTATTTTTCTTGAATTGAATCTAGTACCTAGAGTGGCTTGGTGTTGTTTTGTTGAAGGTTTTCTTTGCAATTTCATTTCCTATTGATTTTGCAAAATTTAGTTAGAAGGTTAGAATTAGGATTTATAGAATTTAAATCAAAATACTTTGGCATTTCCGTGCTACGCCTCTGAGCTTATGAAGCCCCAATTTGAAAAATTAAGTGTTGAAGAAGTTTACTAAACTGTAACTCCGATGCCCAACATTTTTGCGCCATTGCCAGGGAGGCGATTAGAAGAAATTTGGTAAATATTTTTTTCTTTTTCTGCAATAGGGGTAAGTCTGCTTTATTTTTTCACACAGTGTGCTTCTATTGTTTGAAGGAATTTTATTTGAATTAATTTGTGTGCTGTATTCTTTTTACTACAACATTTGGTTGAGTTTTTCAACAATTTTTTCAATTGTTATTTTTGGTTGATTTATTTTAAAATGTATGACTAGAAGAGGTAGGGGTCCGAAGCCTAATAAGGGCTGAAGACATAGTGATAAATCAGAAAATGTTTCTCATATTGGGCTCTTGCAAGAAGAAAGTCCAAGAAAATTCAGACCCACCACGCTGGTAATGTCCACCCGAACTCTCGAGACATTAGTTCAAGCATTTCACAACTAGTGGGTGGAGGGAAAGAGACTACTGGAACTCAAAAGATCATCCTAAACCATAGTCCACTTTCACATTGTGTTGAGAGTGGTTTGATTGGAAGAAGAAGGATGGAGGATCATGCTGAAGGAACTGGTGAGAATCAACCAAATGAGGAACAATCCACCTTTGGATTTCCCATTGTGGATCTGAATGGAGTAGTTCAAATGAAGAATATTCCACCCTCCGTTCTCCCTCATTTCCATGGTAAGGTACATGAGGACCCAAATTATTTTTTATTTGAGTTTGATATACTGTGTAGAAGCTATGATTATTCTTCAGATGCCCAAAAGCTAAAACTATTTCTTGCAACTCTCAAGGATTCAACATTACACTGGTTCATGGGTTTAGGAGCAAATAATATAGCCTCTTGGGAAAAAAATGAAGAAAGTATTTTTAACTAAATATCAGGAATATTGGAAAACAAGAGAAATGTAGGATGATATTTTCACTATTGCACAAGGTGAAGAAGAGACCTTGGAAGATTACTTAGAAATATTTTTATACATTCTTCAAAGGTCGAAACACAAATTTGATTTAAGTACTATTAGAACCTTGTTCTTGCGAGGACTTATTGATGATGCTAGAAATAATTTGAACTTGTTAGGACAAGGGGATATTGCTCAAAAGAATTTTAATAAGATTTGTGACTTGTGCAGGAAATTTTCATGGACACAATCTAGATCTGATAGAGGAATTCAAATTAATTCTAAAAATAGAAGATTTGGATCCACTTACGATATGATTATTGGTTTGGAAAATAAAATGGACAATATGAGAACTGAAATTATGAGTACTGTTAGAAAACAAATATATTCTTTAAAATTTCAGCAAAAATTAGTAGAAGAGCAAGAAACATTGTCCATTTATTGTCCTAAATGTAGGAAAAAGTATCTTTTGCATGAATGTCTTGTAGATGTTAAGAGTGCTAATAAATATGTGTATGTATAGGAAAACATTCTACCGATGAATGCCCTTATATACCGGGATCGAAACATGCATTCGAAGCAGAGCATCTGGAACCTGAGCCATTACATGCTATGGGAGCACGAAAATCATGGCCTCAGGTAGGTAAATGTATGACTCCTGAACATACTCTATACTTTTCTAGTCATAATGCACCACCATATTCCTACCAAAATACAAATAACTCTCAGCCTTGGCAACAAGGGCATGAATTTCAGCATGGACAATCACCTCCACCTTTGCAACAATGGTGGAGAGGATCACCACACTATCACTACCCTGCATCAACACAGTCATATCCCACTACTTATGCACGTTATCCGCATGGCCCAGTATACAATGCCACAAAATTTGCCTCAACAAACTCAGGCCATGCCATCATTTCCATTACCACCACCTTTTTGACCACCTCAACTTCTTGCACAACTAGTACCAAACCTAAATAATAAAGCGGTGCAAATGATCCATTCTACCAGACCACTTACTTTCCCTGTTTATCAGACTGTGCTGATTGGGGTTAATGACCTTCGATTGAGATCAAGAAGGGTAGTAAATCTAGAAAATAAAAAACAAAAACAACCCATGGTGATCATTAAGGAGAAAAGTGAGAAGGAAGCTCCCAATCATTCGAAATGAGATGCTACCATTCGGCCCATTCCCGCACATTTAGAGCCCTTACCATCTTGTTCAAACCAACCTCCCTTTCCAAAGAGGCTGATTATGGAGAAATATGACCTCATGCCTGAGTCTAACTTGGTTACTGAACTTAGGAATCTTTGTATAAAGGTTCCTTTGCTTCAGGACATTAAAGAGATCCCCATATATTCTAAAATTATTAAGGATCTTTGTCTTAAAAAACTAGGGAGGAAACACGTAGAGCCTCATACTATCCAGTTTGTTGGAAGAGTCACTGAGTTAATGGCAGGGAGTGCTTAAATGGAAAAATATACCAACCCTAGAAACCCAGTTGTTTCTATCCAGATAGGTGATGTCCTTGCCTACAATGTATTAATATACCTAGGAGTAGCTATCAATGTTATGACTAGGCAAACCATTGAAGAAATTTGGTTGGACCACATCTGCCCTACCCCTTCTGTGCTTGAACTTGCTGAACGATCTAAAATCAAGCCAGATGGTGTATTATATGATGTGGTTGTTTCAATTGTTTCATGGGAATACCCTATGGATTTTATTGTGCTTTGGCCAAAAAATCCTATTGGAGGACATCCCTTGATTTTGGGACGACCATGGCTAACCAAAACAAATGGCTATATAGGATTCCACTCTAGTGATATGTATATTTATCATCGAGATGCTAGAAAAAAGGTCACCTTGTATCCACTTGCTAGACTATGATAGTAGTGATGAGGAGACTTGATTTGTTTCTTCGACCATCAATATACCAAGTCAACTAAGGAGGGTGAGATTCGGGATTTCTTAAACAACTTTGATATTATGCCAAATTTTGACTCACTATCTCATATCTTTAGCCTGATTTTTCAAGAAAACTATGATTCCCAACCCTTTTCACTATAGGGTTTAGCTACATCTACTAGCATTCTCGAGTCGGAGACCACTGTTGTTGAGATTAGTCGAGGAAAATATTTATATATTAGTTAAGACTTGGACCAATCCCAGCAAGAGTAGCTTGTGAGCTTGTTACTGGAGCTATGAGGAAATGAAAGGTATCCCTCCTGATAATTGCACTCATCATATTTACATTCAGGAAGGAGCCCGACTTGCTTGACAACCCCAAAGGCGCATGAATCCTGCACTAAGAGATATTGTTAAGGAAGAATTAAAAAAACTCTTAGATGCTAGATTTATCTATCCTATATTTGATAGTCAGTGAGTCTCTCCACTAGTGATAGTTCCAAAGAAACATGGGAGATGGTGTATTTGTATTGATTATAGAGAACTAAACAAAGCCACTCTCAAGGATTATTTTCCCCTTCCCTTTATCAATCAGGTGCTTGATACCCTCACTGGTAAAAATTACTTTTCATTTTTAGATGGCCTTAGCATTTATAATCAAATACAAATCACACTCGAGGATCAAGAAAAAACCACTTTTAACTATCCATGGGGAACATTCTCCTATCAAGTGCTTCCTTTTGGACTTTGTAATGCGCCAACTATCTTTCAAAGGAAAGTATTGGCCATTTTTACCAACCTTGAGTGCGTAGAGGTTTACATGGACTATTAATTTACTATTTTGTGATTCTTTCCAAGAAGCCATAAAATATTTAGAAATTTTTTTTTCGTTGCCAAGAAGCCCACCTTGCTTTGAGTGATAATAAATGTAGATTGATGTGTAAAGTGAGGTTATTTCTTGGTCATCTTATCTTTGACAAAGGTATTCAGGTAGACCCAACTAAAATAGAAGTTATCTTATGTCTTCCTGCCCCCAAAACACAAAGGGAGGTGAGAGGATTCCTTGGACATGCGGGGTATTGCTAGAGATTCATTGAAATTTTTTCTAGGATAGCTACTGCTATTTTCGACTCTTAGCTAAGGATAGTGATTTCTATTGAACTAAAGCATGCCAACAAGCTTTTGAGGAGCTGAAGAAAAAATAGTACAGGCACTAGTATTGAGGGGACCTAATTGATCTTTTCCATTTCATATTTCATCAGATGCCTCAGATACTGCTATTGGCACAACTTTAGGACAAGAATAAAATCAACAATCCTACGATATCTACTTCATTAGTAAAAACTTGTCACCTTCCAAATTGAATTATATCATGACCGAGAAAGAGCTCGTAGACGTGATATTTTCTATTAATAAATTCAGACACTACATTACAGGTTATGAAGTACTTGTATATATAGACCATTCTTCCATAAAATACTTAATGAATAAACATTTGACTAGTGGTAGAGTGACTAGGTGGTTACTTTTACTACATGAACTTAATGCTACCATTATCAATAGACTAGGAAAAATTGAATGTTGTAGCTAATTATCTTTCTAGATTAAACAATCCCGGTGAAATAATTTCTGTAGATGATTCCTTTCCTGATGAGAATATTTTTTTTGTTTCAACAAACTCTCCTTGGTTTGCAGATATAGCTAATTACTTAGTTACATGAAAAACACTGCCTCATCTATCCACTCGAGAGAGATGGAATATTATTAAGAAAAGTTCCTCATATTCCTAGATTCAGAGAGATGTCTTTTACATCGGACCTGACCTTATTATTCGTAGATGTGTGAGAGAGGAAGAAGTATTTGATATCTTGAATGTTTCCCATGATGAACCTTATGGGGGCCATTTTGTTGATAGAAATACAACATATAAAATGCTCTGTGATGGCTACTTTGTGCCTCCCTTTTTCAAGGATGCCAAAAAGTAAGTCAAGCATTGTGATAGTTGTCAGTGAATGGGCCAACCCAGTCAAGCCAACAAAATTCCTTTGTGTCCTCAAGTTATGATTAAACCCTTTGAAAAATGGGCTATCAATTTTGTAGGACCTATAGCTCCAACATCCTTAAACAAAAGACATCTTGCTTTGCACATAATTTGTAACAAAATGGGTAGAAGATAAAGTTGTTTGTTTTGCCACTGAAAACGTTGATGTTGAATTTGTATTTAGTGAAATTTTTACTAGATGTGGTGTTCCTAGAGAAATTGTTTATGACAATGTACCTCAGTGTGTTTCTGATCTGGTGAAAGGTATTATGGATCAATATAAAATTCGGCACATGAAATCAACAACGTACCACCTTCAGGCAAATGACCAGATAGAATCTACTAACAATTGATCAAGTCCATTCTGACAAAAACAATGAACCCTCATAAGGAAGATTGGGCGAACAGGTTACCTGAGGCCTCATGGGCTTATAGAACTACCTTGAGGAACAACATAGGCCATACACCTTATGAGTTGGTGTACGAAAAGCAAGTCCTATTGCTGATTTTATTCCAGATCAAAAATTTTAGAACTCTTGTCCAATTAGGATTAGATATCTCAGAAACAAAAAAACAACATCTCTTACATTTAGATGAACTTGATGAAATCAGAAGGGATGTTGTCCAACAAAATACATTAATGCAACAACAATAAAGGAAATGGCATCACAAGTTGATAAAAAAAGGTAGTTCCAACCAGGTGATTGGGTACTCCTATATGATTCTAAATTCAAACATTTTAAAGGGAAATTTTGTACACGTTGGATGGGACTGTATGAAGTGGTGAAGGTTTTTGAAAATGGAGCAGTAGAAATCAAGACCATTGATGGACAGGAATCAATTTTCCTTGTAAACAAGCATAGACTTAAAGTATATTTTCAGCCCACTACCAAGGAAAAATTTATACAACAAGTGCAGCAACAACCAGAATTAAGAATGGTAGGTGGTGATGCCAACCTACTACAAATCTGATTTCTCTTTTCCAATAAAAAATAAACTAGAAAATTAACAAATTGAAAAAATATCTACCTATGACTGTGAAAATCAACTTGCTGACATGGTTATGGAAGGATCCGCCTGAAAACCAGCATGCTGGTGGGTGGATCAGTTTTTTTATAATAAAAAGGGATGTTACTTGATTATTATAAATGATGATTGTCATTGATAAGAAATAGGTCTCTGTAAATGTTTTCTGGCGACAATAAAAGCACTGGTAGAGTTGAGCCCTTATCCAAGTTCAAGGCAATTGACATGGCAGATTTCGCACAAGTAATGTAAAACTCCCGCTGCAGTTAATTCATTCATGGTACAACACTATGTGGTAGAGACATCTATGAATTGAGGTAAAAACTCTGCCTTTCTTCAAAAAGATTCCTGTCCCAACTTCTGTTTTCCCTCTTTTCCCTGAAATTTTTCCCCCAATCCCTTTTCCTATATCCCTTTGGTGGTTTACCCCATTCTAAGTTCCCTCAATAATTTCCTTCCCTTTCCTGTCCCTCTTCTTTCTTTCCCTCATAAAATTTTGCAGGATCTAATGAATCTTTGAAGATCTCACCTGATCAGATCAAGGAAGCATAATGGCACTTGGAAACTAGAGATAGAAGAAACTCCTTTAAATTCTGTAATTTATTGATGAATTCAGCCTGTGTATAACAAAAGAAATTTGATTTTGTGAGAATCCCTTATGTAGTACAGGAACTGCAACTTTTGGTGCAAGAATATGTTTCAGTATAGGAAATCTGGGTTCGGGTCCAAGAACCCTGTCACAGTACAAGATTTTCGTTGCAATCATGAGTTTAATGGATTGTTTGGATCATTATTTAGAAGTACGATGGTTATTTTTCAAAAGCCGCGATTGTTAAATTTTTTATTCGATTGACATTATTTATCATTGCCAATAGGAATACATATTTTAAGTGCACGGATATTATGGTCTAGTTAACCTTTTTTTTAAAGCACTACCATGTTCCAGTTAAAATCATGATAGGAATCGAGGACGTGTGTGAAAGATTCCTTCCTTAACCAATTGATTAACTAAACCTTGTTACCTCTTTAATGATCTGGTTGTTATCATGTGTAAACCATTCATTTCCTTCTTGAAATTCTAAACCACTGTTGCAACCGTTAATCATCATTACCTTGCTTGCATCGAAATCATACCAAATCTCCAGCCTTTCCAATCAAATTTTTACATTGATAGGGTGGCAGTATTTCTAATCACCAATATAAGTGGATAAGACGTTGAGGAATGCGAATTAAGGAACCAATGCATGCAATTCAAATTTTACAAATACATAGATCATCAACACACCCTTAGTATTTTCAAAATTTTTATGTCCAGAAGGGTCTTCTTTGTAGGATTTTGTAGGAGAGTGGGAGTAGTGTAACCTTCGAATGATATGGCATCGGTTTGCATTGAGCCATGGTGTTGGCTTAGTGAGTCCTGATCCAGGTTCGGATTTAGTTGTGACAAACAGATCTCTACACTACTGGCCCTTTCGGCATCAACCCACTAAGCACAGACTGAAGTCTCACCCGAAGTAGTATGGGGGGATGCTGGAAACAAGTTTCCACACCCAGAGATCAGCGTGATGTCATTTTATGCCCTAAATATGCCTTCACACAGATTTATAAGCCTTTATGGGTTATCGATATAACTCCCTTTAATAAGCTTTTAGACCTCCGCGAAGGTCTACGACTACCTTTCACAGACCTTGAACAGACTAATCAACTACTTACATGCATTAAATATTACTCTTAATCCAGCAATTACTCAGATCGGCCTAAGTGTTCAATAACTTTAACATACAACAAGATATTCTTCGTGAAAGCAATTAACATCAATTGCGTTCATATAACAATATAAATCAAATAAAGTTGTGCATCAATACAATCTTATTTCAGAAACCTATCATTTGTCACAAATAAGCACATGAATTCATAACAGAACTAAATAAATGAAACATAGGAATTTATGCAATAATCTTCTATATTGATAATTATTTCAAGCTTACAGACTGAAGACCTCCCCGCGCACTCAGCTGCAGGGATCCGCGCAGTCAGTTGCAGACTCTACTTTAGGCCTCTGTGCACATAGCTATATAGCCTTTCTTCCTACGCTTATGCACTAACTCTCTAGACTTCTCCCATAGACAAACTTCATTACTTCTTCCTTAGACATCCCAAGACACACTTATTTATACAATCCCATGGTCCACAGACCATGGATAGATCCTCAAAAAGCTGAACTCAACTTACATAAAGAAGGGTAAAACCCTTTATGACTCTTTAACTATCTACGTGCTCTGTGGCCACAATTTGTGGAGACTTTACATCTTTATACAACAAAACTTGGGCTTTTATCCCAAAATTGACCCTAGGGGACCCCATCCCAACGGGCCCCCAACAAAAAGATCGTGAATCACCTTCGAGTCACTCGGCTGGTGCAGAGATCTTATTACAAAGATCCCCTAGCTCCACTTGTGCAACTACTACCTCAGCCGTGCTTTGTGTGGCTACCTCCTTGATTTGTTCCACTAGCTTCTCTATGGCTGGTCCTGCACTATCTTACCAGAATTTATGCTGTGTACTATGCAATTTCGCCAATTTCTCCTGAATATTGGTAGAGACGATGAAGGCTTCATCCAATCAGGGCCCCAATTTGTCCTTGAGAATGACCTCTTTCCTCTACACTTCTTCCACCTGTGTAAGCAGCTACTTTGCCTCCTGCAGCTTGGCCAAGCATTGTGTTGTAGCAATGGTACACGTCGTTGCCCTTAATTCAACGTATTGTTGTTGGAGCTCCTGAACTTTTGTATTCAAGACCTTCAGGGTGGGATCTTCCTATAGAGCCGTGACTAACTCCATTGCCAACTTAAACAACATGATCAGTACACCACCGCGACATCCACCATTGCGACTCCATCTTTCACAGTGGCTTCATGTTGTTCCCTTACCTTTGACAGGGTTGAAGGTTGTGACTTCAACTCTAGTTCAGTTATCTTTAGGTTCAGCTCAAACTGAACCTTGGCCACTTATGTCTTGGCATTGCGCACACCCGTAGCCAGCTTTCTGATCTTCGCCTCCAACGATGCTTCCTATGGAATATGAAATTTGAGCACCATTCTGCATGCTTCTGCCACCGCAGCTACTAGCTGGGTGCTCTATGCCTGGATTGTGTCCTTGGTCTTCAATGCCTCTATCTTCTCAATGAACATATGTTCATTGCTCACCTGATACTCCCTAATGAGGCTGAGTGCGCACTGCTCCTGAGCTATGAACTCTGTTGTCAAACCTGCATACAATGTGTGAAGGTATTAATTGGGGAGTGTGGCCAGGTTGAGGCCGATATTCTTCAAAGAACTTACGATGGACTTGTTATCGGCCACCTCCACACTTAAGTCTCCATCTGGTAGTGAGACTGCTTAGAGATCGAGTGATTGAACCATCTCTTCTTCCTAAGTGGTCCCTGGTGCCAAACTCGTTGAGGTAGTGTTGATCTGCCCTGCACCGACTTGGATCTGAGTTGTCTAAATTTGCAGCTAACATGTTGTTGCTACTCAAACTGCTACGGCAGGTCTGTGGTGGTATCGCGCACCTTATCTCCAATCTCATAAATGTTACCATCTGTTAGAGTAATTGGGTCAAACGATGGTTTGGTCGCTGATGAGCCTCATAAATGGGTAATTATATGGGCTCAATTTACCTCCTAACCTAGTCAAATCAACCATTCTCTTAGCTTATTGTATGATTTTCTGATTATATTTATGCTTATAGAGTGAGTTGAGTTAGTTATGATGCCATGTGATCTAACATGTATTTAATGCAAATTATTGATGGATTTCGAGGTCAAAGTCAAGGATCTAGTGGTCAAATGGCAGCAATAACTCAAAGTAGACAAAGGAGAGGAATTATAGGAGGGAATCCCCCTCATTTATTACTCATCACTTTGAATTCCCCTTCATTCACCTCAGAGTACAAGTAGGCGAATCATGCACTAGGAGGCAGTTGAGCAAGTGGAGGATGACTGATATTTCTCTTGAGTTTTGGGAGCCAAGCCCCCTTGATTTTAAGGAATCTGTTGGTAGCTTTAGATGTATAAGTATAGAGGCCTAGGGCATCACTAGGGTTAGATTTTTGCTTATGTAAACTCTGCTCAAATTTCGAGCTTACTATTTTTGTGACAATTTCATGTAAACTTGATATTTTTTTGATAATGAAGATGGAATCCTTTTTTAGTTTGCACTGAGTTACCTCAGAGGGTTGAAGCTCTTGGGTTAGGGCCCAATCCAAGTAGCCAAGCTTCTCTTTACTTGTATTTGTATGCTTACTTTAGTTCTAGATTAATTTGTTGTTAGATGTATTTCTTTTATGGTTAAGAATAGGTTGCTTTTAATGATTTAGTAGTTTGCTTCCATTTGTGCTTTCTATAGTAGGTTATGCAGCAATCAGAAAATATTCCAAAGGTTAGAAATAGTGCCTTGGCCTCTCTTCCTCCCTTTGGGACCATGATTTGAGGCAAAGATCCTCTTGCTGCCCCAAAAACATAGATTTTCCTCATTCATAGAACCTCTAGTGTTTGCAGATCTTTAGTAGGTTGATAGTCCAATTTTACTTTGCTTCAGATCTCCTTTATCATGTTCATTTCCTGATTTTCAATAGTCCTCTTTCATGATTCCCTTGCTTGCATCATTTCTTAGCATTTCCTTTCATAGGTCATAGTTTAGATCATTTTAATGCAAAACTCTGTTTTTCCTAAATGCACTCATTTCATTGTTTGCTTGATCTTCTTGGTTAACTGTCAGTTCCTTTGCAGTAGATCTCTTCCAATAGTAGGCCAACTTATCAGCAATCATATCCCCCATCTGATCCATGCCCTATAGATCTTCCCAAACCTCACCTCAATTCTGCCTTAGTTTCCTACATTTTCATAGAACTTCTTCCTCTCTCCTTGAGAAAACCCAATCATCTTTCTTTCTCTTGGTGGTTCATGGTAGACCATAGGTGCCCTAACACCTCCTTCCAACCTTCATCCACCTTTTACACCCACTCTCACACCCTCAAAATAGCAGAAATTTCTCTTAGCCTCCTCCTGTAGGCCTCTTGTAGTTTCCCTATTTTCCTCCTGTATTTTCCCTGTGTCCTCCTGTAGTTTTTCCTATAGGCTTTCTTTTGAAGGATGAATGTGGGAAAATCCCCAAGAAGGCCACCTAAGACCTCCTAGGACCCATCCACACAATATTCCATCCTCCCAAGCTCCAAAACCACCCTTTAATGCCACTTGTTCACTGCCACACTCACACACAATAAATTAGATGCATGTCAAATTCACATAAAAACACATAAAAATCCAAAAATATGTTTTTTTCTTATTTACTTCTAGAAATAGCATGGTTAGATGTTGTTTGCTTTATTGAGTAGGTAATGGCATTTCTTTCATGGTTTTCATAGTGTTTTTGGCAAAAGTAGAATTAGCTTGTTAATTAGGGTTTACTAGGTCTTGCTTTACATTCCAGTCTTTTTCCTTTTCTGCAATTAGAATAGCTTCTGTAGAGTAATATTTCTTTCTTTCATCACACATAGAGCTTCTTTTGAGATCTATAGAAGTTTGCTTGAGATCCTAGTGATCTTGCACTAGCTGACCAAGTGACAACCTATAGTAAGAACTAGTACTTGTGCATACAACACCGATGCTTCCAAGTTTGTTACGAACTACCGGGTTGATAAAAGTAAAGTTGTCAGCCTAGGAGTTGCAAAATTCTTGCTGCAATGCTGGCGCTCACCAATTTTTGGCACTATTGCCAGGTAAGCGTCAGAGTATTTTGTAATTACTACTTCTTCCATTTTCTATTATAACATTCTACTAATAGTTTATTTCCGCAAAAGTAGACTAGGCATTTCTTTTCTTTTAGTTCTGCTTTTCCTTGCTTTCCCTTCCAATTCTACAAATTTCATTTCGGCAAAAGTAGACTAGTCATTTCCTTATTTTCCTTTTCAATTCTGCAAATTTCCATTAATCAAGTTCATTTCAGCTAGTTGCAATTTGTTTTTTTCAATCACAATTTCAGTTTCTGCAGGTAGTATCAGTGTGGATAAAACAAAAAAACCAACCAAAAATATTTCCTTTCATGCCTCATAGGAATAGAGATAACTCAGGAAAGTTTTTTCCCAACGCCCCCACTGCTTCACACAACCAACCTTCTCTCTTCTTCGGGGATGTGATCAAGAAGAACCCTTAGGTGAACATCGAGACATATTTGAAGAACCTATAGGGGAAGAAGAAGAAGAAAACATTCCTCCAGAGCCAATGGTTGAAAACAGAAATGCTAGGGGAAATGGAGAAAGAATAGAGGGTACCTTTCCCATTCAGGAGACCAATGGGGACCCCAAAATGAAAAATATAAGTCCTTCAACCCTACCTCACTTCCATGGACTGACTACAGAAGATCCTGACACCTTATTATTTGAGTTCGCCGTCATCTGTCGAAATTATGACTATGCAGAAGACGAGAAAAAGTTGAAACTGTTCCCTTCTACTCTCAAGGACGTAGCATTGCACTGGCTCATGGGGTTACCTGGCAATAGCATCACAACTTGGTCTCAGATGCAACAAGACTATTGTAGGTCAAAATATACTAAATAAGAAATCTTCCTAATGACCATGGGAAGTGATGAGTCCCTTAAAGACTATGAAGAGAGATTCCAGCTCAATTACAAAAGGCCCGGGTGTACACTTGACCCTGAGTCTCTAAAGTTGGTCTTGCTCAGGGGAATCTGGGAAGACCTTTTAGACACCCTCCATCTACTGGCTGGGGTAGACATTTACCAACTATCCTATGAGGACATAAAGACTGTTTTTAGAAACCATTCTAGACGAGCCAGAAAGAAAGATAGTGGGGGCCAACCCATAGCTAGTTCCTCTTCTTCTAATGCATCCATAAAATGGGAAATTGGAAGCATGCTGGAAGACTTCAAGAGTGAGATGCTGTAGAATCTTGCCATGAAAATGGATACCTTACATATCAAAAGAAAGCAAGAGGAAGCAGAGAGGGCTTTGGCCATTTTTTGTTCTAAGTACACCAGGAGGCATCCTAGGAATGAATACCCAGTGAACTCTATAGAGGTTTGTTCAGTCTGTGAAGAAAATCATTCTACAGATAAGTGCCCTTCCTTTCCTCGTCTTAAAGATGTATACCAAGGTGCCGAAGAAGCCACTAAATAGATCTATTACATAAACCAAAGGAGGCCGCATGGACCTAGACCATACCAGCAGGGGATGCAAGGTACATCTTAGGCATACTATCACCCCAACCAAGTCACCTCCATGCCTTCTTGGGCCACCCCTCCTCATCCTTCCTGGTCCACACCTCCTCCTTGGTCCTCCACATCTCAATATCATGCCAAACTAGTTGCTCATTCATTCAACCCTTTGCTCAGCTGCAACCTCATTGGAATACATCTCATCAGGGGTGGAGGCCCCAATACAACTCTCCTCCTGCTCTTTTGCCTCCACCACCTGCCCAACCACAACCGTTACCTTCTGCTCCACCAAGGCAACCCCAAATGCCTGCCTAGCCAAATCTGAACCTGAACAACAGACAGGCTCAGGAAGTGTATAGTGGGGAACCATCATGCCCAACTTACGCTATGGAGATTCAAGAAATCAACTTGCGATATGGGAAAGTTCTCCCAGATAGCTAGCCTCCACTCAGGGAGGTTTAGGAAGATAAAGAGGAAAGCGAACCTAAAGAAAATCCACCCTTTCCTAAGAGACTATCCATGAAAATCCGTCCCACCCTAGAAGAGACTAAAAGCCTGGGAAAATTGAAAAATTTATGTGTGAAGATTCCACTTCTCCAAGCCATAAAATATGTGCCTATCTACTATAGGTTGATCAAAGAGAAGTGCTTTAGGCATCTAGGAAGGCACAAGAGAGATGCCCAAACCATCAATGTCATAGGACAACTGTTCGACATGATGTTGGGGCAGATAATTTGCCCAAAATATGCGGATCCTAGAAGCCCGGTAGTTGATGTGCATATCAATGGCACAATGGTCCCACATACCTTGATTGATCTGGGAGCTGCCATTAATGTGATGACGAAGGACATAATGCTCAAACTTAACCTCTAGGGCTCCTTGAGGAAGACCACGATGGTGCTGCAGCTAGCAGACCACTCCATCGTGACCCCTAAGGGGATTGTAGAAAATGTGATGGTCTCTGTTGTTTCTTGGGAGTACTTTGCTGATTTCTTAGTTCTCCAGCCAAAGGAAAAGCTCACTGGGTATCCTCTCATCTTGGGAAGATCTTGGTTGGCTACAGTCGATGCCTACATCAGTTGCCGAGATGGGAACATGACCATAAAGAATGGGCACATGTCCAAGCAGTTAACCCTATATCCTCCTACTCAACCCTTTCTAGAACATGATCTACCTCTATGGTTGGAGGAGGAGGATGAGGATGAAGTTTATTCTGCACTGCTTTGTGCATTGGAAATCGCCATGGGAGGAAAACGCAAGATGAGGATGATATGATTGAATATTTAATTCAAAATCTGTCTCCCAATGTATCACCATCAGAAGACATAGTAAGAGAAACCCAAAAAGCCCCCTCATTTGATCTCTGTGTGGCCGACCCTACTTCTCTCCATGTCAAAAGTATAGAGTTTGGCCCAAAAAGAACATTGAAAATCAATCCATCCCTATCTCCTTTCTAGGACAAGGAGCTATGCAGCCTACTAAGAAAAAATATAGATGCCTTTGCTTGGAGTTATAAAGAGATGAAGGGAGTGCACCCTTCAGTATGTAATCATCATATATATATCAAGGAAGATTGCAAGCCAGTCAGGCAGCCTCAAAGGAGGATGAACCCAACACTTAAAGATATTGTTAAGGAAGAACTGCAGAAATTGCTTGATGCAGGATTCATCTATCCCATTTCTGACAGTGAATGGGTCTCTCCTTTGGTGCTGGTGCCAAAGAAAAATGGTAAGTGGAGAATCTGTGTCGACTATCGGGAATTGAAAAAAGCCACTAAAAAGGACCACTTTCCTTTACCTTTCATAGATCAAGTGTTAGACGGTCTGGCGGAGAAAAAGTTTTTCTCCTTCCTAGATGGGTTTAGCGGGTACAATTAGATTTAAATCAAATCGAAAGACCAAGATAAGCCCACTTTCACTTATCCTTGGGGTACCTTTGCATACCGGGTCCTTCCTTTTGGTTTCCGCAATGCTCTAGCCATTTTCCAAAGAGCGGTATTGAGTATATTTTCTGAACTAGTTCATGATGCAGTTGAAATATACATGGATGATTTTACACCTTATGGCTCTGACTTTTAGGAAGCTTTATCTAACCTAGGAAAAGTTCTAGATATGTGTATTGAGATGAACCTGTCCCTTAGTCCGGAAAAATGTGAATTTTTGATGACTAAAGGGACCATGCTAGGTCATGTAATATCTCAACAAGGACTGTAGGTGGACCCCAACAAAATTGCCATCATCCAAAGGGTCCCTGTTATAGACATTTTTGTGCCTTACAACTATAAGCATGAAATGTCCATAAACCAAGGGATCCTAAGTCCCTAAAAGTGTTGTTCCAGCTCCTAAAGAAACAAGGTCAACAAATTACAGCTTCTCCCAAAAGTTCTCCACCAGAAACTGCTCAAAACTAGTCAAATCAGGATCATTTTAGATGCTCCACTAGCTAGCTGCGTTGCAAAGCACCCAAATACACTGGCTAGGTGCATTGCAATGCACTTGAATGCACTACCAGGGTGTGTTGAGCGGGAAATGACAAGTGGCAGAGTCATTCCACGAGGTGGAGAGACAATGGAAGCTTCCAGAATATTCTCCAATGACACTTGCCTCACTGAATTCGACCAGTGATGAGTAAGAGGCTCTCAGTCTCCAAGTGGAAGCAAGAACTGATAGAGAGAAGCCACTAATCAATTCATGAGCTGACTCATCCTCTTTGCATACATCTATATATGGATCCCTCACCAAGAGATCCAGAGGCTGGAATTTTGTACATTGCAGAGAATTGTTGTTGGTTTTGTGATAGATATCAGAGTATTGGGTGGTTTATGCTTTGTTGGAGGTGAAGAAGGGATTCTATGCTGGGAGGTTGATGCTGGATCAGGAATCATCGGTTGTAACTCCTCCTGGATCTTCTTGTTTTATCAATAAAACTATTTGAGTTTCTCCTACATGCTTGTATATCTGATGTATGTTATATTTGTATGTTTAGCTTAATTCTGATCCTAAGCTTTTTATGAACATAAATCCATGTCTTTGTGTAGTTTCTTTCTTCTGTGAACTTGCAGGAACTTGGTGATGCTGGGCAAGTGAGGGAACGGATAGCTGGGAGCTGCCAAAGAGAAGAGAGATTGGATCAAAGGACTAGCGCAAGACACAGGTTGGTTCATCCTATTCATCTTCGTTTTTAGTTCATAAAGGAGAATACAAGAATAGTTTTCCTTGTTTGTTTCTGAGGTCTCTGTCACAACCCAGTGGGATAGGGTCGTTCTGAATAGACACTTTTCCTGAAAACAAAATGGCGACTCCGCTGGGGATCGTGTCTAGTTAGTTTGTTTATGTTTCTATTGTTGTTCATCTCATAAACTTAGGAGTAGCGAATCGAACTGCATTTTCCATTTACAAATGCAAAGTAGACATCTGTTACTCTAGTCCATTCACTGGATCTGTTTATGATCTGAACAGTTGATTCATAAATGATCTGATTACCCTTTGTGATAGCTCTCAAACCTCTTGTAAATCAACCCTCTGATTGTGCATTACTGATTGCTTTTACCCGGCCAAAAACCATAGATTAAACTGCAAACCGTGACCTAGAACCCAGAGAGAATTCTCGTTTCTGCTCCAGCGCAGGCTCTATGAAGAGACTCTGCATTTCAGCGTAGTTCCCGAGAGGGCTACTTGCGTTGCAATTCAGTTTCTCTATGTAGCAGGTGCGTTGATCAGCCTAGCCCTGCATAGCTGGGGTTCTTTGCTCATTTTTTCTAGTTTTGCCTCTGATTTTTGCAGCCCGTGATCAGTGTGTTTGTCTATTTAAAAGCCCCTTTTCTTTGCCTTAATTCCACCTCAGTTGTATAAAAGAAACTGTATTTGTTTTTGTGTGTTTGTTACGTCATTTACAGTTTCCCATTGCAAAAGTAAACTAGTCATACTGTCGTCCTTGGATTTAGATCTGTCGTCAGTGTCGATTTTGATCTTAGGAGAAAGTTTATTTGCTGTTGACAATCGATTATGCTTTTACTTTTGCCTTTGGCTTGAACTTGTGAATTTCTAGTGTCGAAACAAGTGTTTACTTCAAAATCATAAAGTGTCGTAATCGTCTCTACCTTTTGATTTTGAAAAGAAGCTTGTTTGTGTTTTTCACCTGAAATCGAATTCAAATTTGTACAACAAATTTCTTTTTAAGGAATCAATATTAAGAAAGTGAAAAACAAATACATGCACAAGTGCATTTTCATATTGACAGTTTGTATGGCTTGATTTAGGAAAAGTGCATTTATAGTGTGCTCTTTGCTCTTTGAGAAAAGATTGTGTCTTTCTTTTCCCCTTGTAGCTAGGATTTTCATTGTTGAAAAGAGATAAAAGCTTGCTTATCATCTTTAGATTGCATTTTAGGAATTACATCTACATCTCGTGGTGAACCCAAAAGGCAAACTTCATAAGAAAGATCAACCTAAAATAAATTCAATGAACTTAACAACGCTTTGTAACTTAACACACAACATTTAGAGGTCTAGGCTAGAGACGTGTTCTGGCGTCGTAAAGCCTGGTAACTGTTGTCCTCACTGATGGTTGGGTGATTCCTCCACTTTGAGACGATAAGTGCCAGTATGGACTTGTGCTCCCACGTACCGTCGAGTATATATTGGGAGACCCCTATAGGCATAAAACCTTTATCCATAGGAAGCCGTGTCGGCCGCCCTACTGATCGCAATGCACCGAACACAGCATTCGGGAAGATTGACTGCCGTACCCTAAAAAGTATTCTGCAGTTTTGCGATTGGTTTGGTACTCCCTCTACCTAGACCTCTAGATCAGTCCCTTTCGTTCCTTTTCAGACTCCTTAACAAAAAAGGTCCATCTGAGCACTTGTCACTTCAGGCTCATTAAAAATCGAAGGAGACTAGAGTCATCTTTTGTTTTTTCTCGACTCTTAAAAACTAAAAAAACAAGTTGTGTCAAAGCGTATAAAAAATTATTTTAAACGGAATAATCATCACCTTTCCCTCATTGATCTTCGAAGTTAGTCTCCCTTCATCACAAGTTCTTGTAGAATCGCTAGGAAATCTTTTGGATAGACTAGATATGTCTGAATAGCCATCGACATCCAGGACTGTGTCGTCTGACACAGTAGCAGCTGAGTCTCCTGCTGCTACTCCAACGATGTTCGCCGGTATACCATCTGTCCCGGTAAGTTATCAACAACAAGCCGGAGTCCAATCAGGGACTACTTCGACGACATGGTTAGTTCCTATTTCTTCATCTAGATTATCATCTGGTATTTCTTATGTTGAAACTCAACAAATTGATCCAATGTGTCTTCAAAGGCCAATCTACCCTTTAAGTACTGGATTGCCACCATATGGACGGCAGTATGCCTTTTCATTGTTCCCTCCCAGAGAACAACCATATGGGAGTTTACAACAAAGTTCAGGTCAAACTGGAATTACATCCAGCGGTTGAGTACCAATACTGCCTCAACAACCAAGGGTTGTATATTCAATGCAACCAGTCCACCCTGTGTCGGATATTCCCACTATACCTGCTATGGTGACTACATCGCAAGTACAAGCGTTACCTGTTGTATGTCAACCCCAAGTTTCTCAGGTTGCAATACAACAGCCTCTTGTCTCAACAATTCAATCACAACCTCAGGTTAGTGCCTCCTTATCAGGAGTGACTCAGGCTCAGACAAATACTATGAATTCTCATCTTGGTCAATCATCCAGTATTGGACAACAGCAAATGGTCCAACAACCAGGGCTGGTTCAATCTCAACAACCGCCATTCCAGCAATCATATCAAGGACCTGAGCAACAAGTATTTGTAAGTAATGGGCAACCGCATTTCCAAAGCGGTTATCAACAACCATATTATAATGGTTATGCCCATCAACCTTGTCAAAGTTGCCAACATCAAATACATTATGCTGGTATGCAAAGACCCATTGCTCAGGCGATTCCATCTTATCCTGGGTATGCTTCGCCTAACCTGAATCAACAGTTGCCCCTTGTAGCAACTCTAGAATTGCCAGATCTAAACCGGTTGACGAATGATCCAATTGCTTATGCCCCTTGGTGGCCAGCGATTCCGCATAAACTTCCGTCAGATATTCCTAAATTTAATGGAAATCCGGGTGAAGATCCGTCGAATCATGTGATGACATTTCATCTGTGGTGTTCATCAAACACCCTAAACGATGATTTGATTAGGCTTTGCCTTTTTCAGAGGATGTTAACTGGTCCGGCAGCAAAATGGTATATCGAATTGCCTAGAGCTTCATTCAACAACTTCAGTACCCTAGCCACAACCTTTTTAACCCATTTTCAATTACCAATATGGTATGAAACAGGAACAGAATTGCTTACCAACTTCAAACAGACAGCGGCCACTCACATATCTGATCATATACATGAATGGTGACGTCGTCGTAGGATGGTAAAAACGTATGTTCCCGATCAGCTATTAGCTGAATGGTTTATCAAGTCATTACTGCCTTCCATCACGGAAGATGTGGCAAAGGGGGGAGTCGTAACGGAAGAGCAAGTGATCGCTCATGCACAATATCTGGACTTGATTTACACTTAGTCCGGCACGCTCTACGACAAAATACCTGACACCCCTAGACTGGAATTCTCAATTCCTCCTCCTAAATCGAACAATGACTCTCATGCCAGCGATGGCGTGATTGGCACGACAGACACGAGATCGACAAAGGCTACATCTAAAAAGGCCCGTAAGATTTCTAGTCAAAATGCAAATGAGGAACTTCTTGTCTCAGAAGTAAATGTCGTGTCAACTAACAAGGGCAAACAACTGAAGCAACCAGGGGGCAAGAAGAAAAAGAAAGGGAGAAAAAGGAAGCAGGATGAGTCATCTCCTGAAAAGCCTTCTGGGCAAAGGAAACCCCCTGCGGGGTGTCATATATGCGATGAGGATCATCGGACGAGAGATTGTCCACATAAAGCTGAAGTTAAGAAACTGTTTAAGAGTTCAAAAACCTCAGCAGTATTAACTGATCCGTTTCCAAGCCCCGGAACCAAACTGGTTGCTAATCAAAATGCTTCCCGATCCCAAGTGCTTATGTTGTCTATCTCAAAGCAGCAAAAAGATGCTTTGGCAATGAATAAAGATTACGGGAATCCACAGGTGTCGAATAACAAGGCTAATGAACAACCTAGTAGTTCGACAACAACTTTGACCAAAGTTGTGCCACCCATCATTCCTGAACAAATGATAAAGTCGCCAAAGGGAGTAGTGCACAAATCGACATTTAATCCTCGTGCAAAAATAACATAGAATTATAATATAAAAGAGGACCTGGCCCAATCGCCGTCCGCTATGTCGACACTTGAGGTACCGCAAAATTGCCTCTCCCAAGAGCAAGCTTTATTATCAGCAATAGGTGGGATTGACCCAATGGATTCCAATCTTGTGGCCTTTGATCATAAAGAATATGACCCTCAGTTACCAGCTCAACTAGCTTTCCTTATTCAAGTGAAAGCCCTCAACAAAACTGTTCATCGAACAATTATTGATGAGGGGGCATCTACATGCATTATGTCGATGAGTTGCTGGAAAACTTTAGGATCTCCAACCTTGTCGCAATCTTCGACGACATTAAAAGCATTCGACGGAAGGACATATACACCATATGGTATCCTAAGTAACTTGAAAGTTGAACTAGGAGGGAAAACAGTAGAAATTGATGTTGAAGTAATCGACGGAAACCTTGATTACAACATCCTATTGGGAAGACCCTGGATATATGCCATGGCCGCAGTTGTGTTGACCTACTTCAGGAAGATTGCATTTCCCTTCCAAGGAGGAATTACAATCGTCGACCAACAAACATTTCTCCCCAACTGTTCACAAGTTACGGGAAGCATTCCAATGATCCATGGAAGCAATCATTTGCTCCAAAATATTGGAGTAGGTCTCCTAAAAGACCCTGCCTTAATGGGTACTTTTGCCCTACCGCCTCCGAGTAATCTGGCGGAAGTGGCCACAGTGGAATATGAAACCTTCTATATCTAATGGATTTGGACTCCGAGGACGGATCTTATCTCATGTCAACCTCGTTAAAAAATGAAACAAGGGGTCATGAGGATAGTTCTTTTACTGTGTCAACCTCATTAAAAAATGAAACAAATCCCCTTTTCAAATCTCAAAGGTAAACCTTCATTCCAACCACCGAGTTGAATGCAATGAAGCTTGGGGGGCATGCACCTCGATTTGTGTTATTATGCTGGGGGCATGCAAACTTATCATCGAGCAGTTTTAGCGCATAGTTCAAGCTCGTTAAAAAATAAACATAAGTTCGAGCAAATGTTTCCTCCCACGTTTAAACTCGTTAAAAAATGAACTATCCTCCGGTAAATAACCGCCGTGAATGAAGCATTTTCAGCCATTAAAGCCTTGGTCGTGTTTGCACCGTCACCTCCACTTTCCCATTGGCCAATCATTCACCTCCATTTGATTGTTTACCCATTTTGAGGAACAGCTGCGAAGAGTGATTTCACTAGCCATCCTTGTGACACTGCCATGATTGGAAAATTCCAAACCTTACCTGGAATCAGCTGCTACCCATTTTATCACTCGTTCCTCAAAAGATGAGTCTTCTTTAAGCTCTTTTCATCTGACTCGTAAAATATGAAAAGATTGCCAAGTTTTGGCCTTCCAGCTCGTTAAAGCGACAGGAAGTGCTATCCCTCCTCTAGATTTTAACCTTTTTGGACCTGAGGGATTATTGCACAAAAAGATCAAGCGCTTGTTTTGTTCGGCACGTTAAAACTATCGAAAATTCATCCCTTCTGTATTGTTTTATACTTTTTCAGACTTAAGGGATTAGATGACGAAAAAGGAATTTCGGAGTTACCTTTACGTACCTTTTCAAACCCTCTAAAAATGAAAAGGACCGAGTTATCTTTGTCGTTAGACTCGTTAAAAAGAATTAATAGCGACAAACTTGTCTTTAGACGAGAACGAGTTTCACTATCGCTAGGCTTGTTAAAACATAGCGATGGGTTTGCCCGAAGGGAAAATTATAGAACAAGCATATGTTATCCTCCTCAAGCTTGAAAAAAATAAAGAGGTACTGGTCAGCAATGACTGGGGAAAAATTGGGAAGAAAACTCAAAGAAACTTTATTGGTAGCAAGTCGCTCTTGAACATGACACTTCCACTCTGTGCCAGAGTCAGGTTGGGTTGTTTCATTCACCGGTCACATCACCATGGTCACGCCATACCATCCACATTTGGGGTAAATGCTACCGATCCATCACATAAGTGTCGCCGACATGTTCAAGAGAAGTCATCTAGAGAAGTCACCCGTGTCCCATCCACTACCATACATTACACTTCATTCTTTCATGACCGCCACCCTGAACCGTATATCACCAGATTGTTTTCACCTCCATCAAAATCATTTGCTCTGTTCCATGTCATTGATGTGGGATTCATTAAGGCCCTCCTTTGATGGTTCGCTTCTTGTCAACATCAGCTCATTATCCAAGAAGTTGATCTAGGAACACCCCTTCAGTACTTTGAAGCTTGCATGCCTCAATGGCAAGTTTCTCACTTCCGGCGACAGGTATACATCAATGACCTTCGACCGAAAGATTTTGCGTGGTGTTCGACGCCAAGTCCTTTATTCACACCATGTGAATTGTACTGCAGTACCTTGAGGGTCATTATCATTATCGGTGATTCCTCTCGCGCTTGTTAACAGTTTACATCATTGACTGGTAATCAAGCGATGTCTTTCCATGTTCGACTTCAAAATATTTCTCACATGGATCGACTTGTACTTAGAGTGAAGATTGGACAAGATTGAAGACCCTGGATCTAGTTTCATCCATCCGGGCTGCGATATATATTCAGGAAAAATAAAGGCATTGAAATGTACAGCATTGCAGCACAGATAATCATCCTACCAAAAGGATGATGACTTCATCAGAATCATCAGTCTACCATCAGACGATTGTCTGTCCTATGTACATGAAAATGGATTTATAAAGCCGAGCATGGGAATGCCTACCTCAGCTAGATCATGA
This sequence comes from Pinus tabuliformis, assembly GCA_031772625.1. Lineage (NCBI taxonomy): Eukaryota > Viridiplantae > Streptophyta > Pinopsida > Pinales > Pinaceae > Pinus > Pinus tabuliformis. The sequence continues at coordinate 1,143,369,954 of CM062815.1, forward strand.
AAACAATATGAAAATAATGCATTGTATTGTATCTTATTACAGGTCTCCTCCCTAGCATCAGAAGAACTTCGGATCCTCCTAATAAAGCATTTCACCCGATAAACGACCTCATACTTTAGGGGGCAACTGTTATAGACATTTTTGTGCCTTACAGCTATAAGCATGAAATGTCCATAAACCAAGGGATCCTAAGTCCCTAAAAGTGTTGTTCTAGCTCCTAAAGAAACGAGGTCAACAAATTACAGCTTCTCCCAGAAGTTCTCCACCAGAAACTGCTCAAAACTAGTCAAATCAGGATCATTTCAGATGCTCCACTAGCTAGCTGTGTTGCAAAGCACCCAAATACACTGGCTAGGTGCGTTGCAACGCACTTGAATGCAGTACCAGGGTGCGTTGAGCTGGAAATGACAAGTGGCAGAGTCATTCCACGAGGTGGAGAGACAATGGAAGCTTCCAGAATCTTCCCCAATGACACTTGCCTCACTGAATTCGACCAGTGATGAGTAAGAGGCTCTCAGTCTCCAAGTGGAAGCAAGAACTAACAGAGAGAAGCCACTAATCAATTCATGAGCTGACTCATCCTCTTTGCATACATCTATATATGGATCCCTCACCAAGAGATCCATAGGCTGGAATTTTGTACATTGCAGAGAATTGTTGTTGGTTTTGTGATAGATATCAGATTATTGGGTGGTTTATGCTTTGTTGGAGGTGAAGAAGGGATTCTATGCTGGGAGGTTGATGCTGGATCAGGAATCATCGGTTGTAACTCCTCCTGGATCTTCTTGTTTTATCAATAAAACTATTTGAGTTTCTCCTACATGCTTGTATATCTGATGTATGTTATATTTGTATGTTTAGCTTAAATCTGATCCTAAGCTTTTTATGAACATAAATCCATGTCTTTGTGTAGTTTCTTTCTTCTGTGAACTTGCAGGAACTTGGTGACGCTGGGCAAGTGAGGGAACGGATAGCTGGGAGCTGCCAAAGAGAAGAGAGATTGGATCAAAGGACTAGCGCAAGACACAGGTTGGTTCATCCTATTCATCTTCGTTTTTAGTTCATAAAGGAGAATACAAGAATAGTTTTCCTTGTTTGTTTCTGAGGTCTCTGTCACAAACCAGTGGGATAGGGTCGTTCTGAATAGACACTTTTCCCGAAAACAGTCCCACCTCCTCAAAAGGTGAGAGATGTCAGAAGTTTCCTGGGCTTAGCCGGATATTATAGAAGATTCATTAAAGACTTCAGCAAGATAGCCTCTCCTTTTTTTAGCCTCCTAGGCAAAGATGTTAAGTTCATATGGTTGGAAAACTGTCAAGAAGCCCTAGATACCTTGAGGAGCAAGCTCGTGACTACCCCAATTCTCAGAGGCCCAAACTGGGCCCTACCATTTCACTTTCACACAGATGCTTCGAACAAGGCGATAGGAGCAGCCTTAGGACAAGTTGATGAAAAGTTACCTTATGCCATATACTTTATAATCAAAAACTTGTTAAAGACAGAGTTAAACTATACAGTGACCGAGAAGGAACTTCTAGCTATCGTGCATTCCTTAAACAAATTCAGACATTATATCATAAGCTATCAAACCTTTGTGCACACTGATCATGCTGCGATTAGATATTTAATGAACAAACTAGATGTAAATGCTCACATTATTAGATGGTTTCTTTTACTGCAACAGTTTGATTTGACAATTATTGATAAGCCTGGTAAAGAGAATTTTGTTGCTAACTTTTTGTCTAGAGTGAATTTGCCTACAAGTGAATAAGGAATGGTGGATGATCAAATTCTAGATGAACACCTATTTGCTATATCAGTACTCTCTCCATGGTTTGCTGATATAGAAAACTACTTGGTTTCAACACAGTTCCCACCACACCTGTCCTTAAAAGAGAAGAGCAGGATAGTAAGGAAAAACGCCCCTTTCACTTGGATTGGAGGAAATCTCTTCAAACTTGGCCTAGATCAGATCTTGAGAAGATGTGTCAGCCAGGAGGAAGTCTTTGATATCCTCCTGACCTATCATGATGGGCCTTGTGGAGGTCATTTTGCAGCAAAAAGATCCACCTTCAAGATATTGCAAGCAGGCTACTACTAGCCCACTCTTCATCAGGATGTGAGGAGATACACGAGCCAGTGTGATCGGTGTCAGAGGATGGGGAAACCCACTCCAAAAGATGAAATTCCCATGCAACCTCAAGTGACCTTTGGGCCATTCGAGAAGTGGGGCATGGACTTTGTGGGGCATATCAACCACCCTTCAAAGCAGAAGCAGTACATCATTGTGTGCACCGACTACCTGACAAAGTGGGCAGAGACAAAAGCAATCAAAGTAGCAACAAAAGAAAAAGTAGTTGATTTTTTGAGAGAAAACATATTCTACAAGTTTGGGTACCCGAGAGAGTTTTTCACAGACCAAGGTAGTTAGTTCACTTCCAGCTTGATTGAAGACTTGCTCACACATCATAAGATCAAGCACAGGACTTCCACCCCTTACCATCCATAAGCCAATGGGCAAGTGGAGGTCACTAACAGAGCTTTGGAAGGGAACCTAAATAAGGTAGTGAGCAGCAACAGAAAAGACTGGGCAAAAAGATTAGTTGAGGCCACTTGGGCCTACAACACAACATGGAAGGCCACCACTGGGTTCACACCCTATGAATTGGTCTATGGGAAGAAGGCTTTGCTGTCAATAGAGTTTTAGTTCAATACCCTAAGGATGGAAGCTTAGCTGGACCTAGACCTAAGCCATGCACAAAAGGAGAGATTACTTCAGCTCAATGGATTGGATGAATACAGATTGCAAGACCCTCTCCATACAGAGGTATTTCAGCTTCAGAGAAAGATATGGCCTTACCAAAATATCAAGGAGAAGAAATTCCAAGAGGGAGATTGGGCACTACTCTATGATTCAAGATATAGAGATTTCAAAGGCAAGTTGAGGACAAGATGGCTGCAACCCTGCACTGTGGAGAAATGTAATGAAAATGGTTCAGTTCTGATCAGAACCATTGATGATGAAGCCATCCCCATGCTCAGGGAAAATTTTAAGAACCCCCCCTAAATTTACATGTACAATAAATGGGTGAATCTCCATGGTATATAGGAAAAATGTAAGGCGATTTTATCAATAATATGATATGTATATATAATTTTTTGGCGAATCTCTCACAGGCATGGCGAATATTTTCTCAATTATAAACTCTTTTGTTTATTGAATACACAAATGAAATCATTGCATTTCTTGAAAATATCTTTTGAAATCAAAATTACCGAAATTACATATCGATAACTTAGTGGGTGTAGGATAAAATTCACCCATGCCATTCACATAAAGCATGAGAAAATACCTAATACTATACTCCAGCATATGTTGGAAAGTTATAGAAGGATGACTAGTGCAATCAATCCATTCCTTTTAGCCCTGGATTTGTTTCAGTTTAAAACAGAAGTATACAAATATACTTGTCCAATGTCTATGGTTTAACCATTCACATTAAGATGTTTTTACAATATAATTTCCTAAGTCTATTTAATATCTTCATTATCATAAAAACCAACCTATATCCATCTTAACTCCACATCTGCCACTCTTAGGGGGATGAAATCTATTTATCCCTCTGAGCACTTGGTAGACCCAGAATTAAGATGGATCTAAGATGATAGAATTTCCCCTTTAAATAGTCTATTCTCACATGAATACCATGGTATTACCATGGGTCAATACCATGGGTTATCATAAACCTAGAGCTTGAAAATTACTATTAGTAATTTATAAAAATTAATAAAATTAATAGTTGATTTTTATTTTATTTTTTATTTTAACCAAGCTAAAATGTTTAACATACATTAAATTACAACATCCATTTTTACTCTTGATTGGATCAAATATTATTTCACTCTATGCTAGTTTGCATATCATGATATTTGATACCTCTCGGGGGTTAGTAGATCCAGAGTAAAGATGGATCTATGCTGGCTTAATTCCCCCATTTAAATAGGCTACATTCTAGGTGAATACCATGGGTCAATACCATGTGCCATTTTGGTGAATACCATGTGCCATTTTTATTTTTATTAATACTAATATTAGGGTTAATAATGTTTTTTTGCATGGTATTAATAACAATATAGTCCATGGTATTTGTCCCATAGTATTTTGCCTATAGGTTTCACCTAAATATAATGCATTTTTTGAGTGTTCGTAAATATAATGTGACTTATGGAGTAAATATAAAAAAATGTTTTATTTGTTTACCATAACTCTCGTTTATTTATATTTTTATTAATTTACCATACCTCTTTTAGAAATATGGTATTTGGCCCATAGGATTCACTTAAATAAAACCTCTTTATTGAGCCTTCATAAATAGAACGAGGGTTATGGACTAAATATAAAAAGTGGTTTTATTTATTTACCATGCGTCTAGTTTATTTATATTTTTATTTATTTACCATACCTTTTGAGTAAGTATAAAAAGATGTTTTATGTATTTACCATACCTCCACTTTACTTATATTTTTATTTGTTTACACCCTTGAATGTATATAAGGTGACTTATGGAGTAAATATAAAAAATGTTTTATTTATTTACCATACCTCTCATTTATTTATATTTTTATTAATTTACCATACCTCTTTTATAAATATGGTATTTGGGCCTTTGGCCCATAGGATTCACTTAAATAAAACCTATTCTTGAAAATTGGCAAATGGAAGGTTGTAACTCCTAATTTAAGGGCTAAATTTACCTTTTTTACCCTCTCCCTTAAAATAAGGTGGGCTATTTGAGGTGATTTATAAAAATGTACTATGATACAAAATATTCGCCCCTAAAATTTTGTATGCCCATGCTTGTCAATGGACATAAGTTGAAAGTATACAAGAAACCCCTCTCCAAGCGAGAGTTTATTGAAGATTTGAATAAAACAGTGATGGTATTGGAGCATGTCTTAGCTTCCACTTCACCCACTCATTGAAGAAAAGGAAAAAATTAAAAAATAAGGACTCAAGTGAAAGCCTCCATGAGGCGCTTGAGTCCTATCATTGGGTTGAAAACCTCTTCTGAGGCTGCCCAATGATGAAAAAAAGAAGAAAAAGAATAAGATCCCTGGGTGAAAACCTCCCTTGGAGGTCCCCAGGGCAGGAAATTAAGGTGAAAACCTCTCTGAGGTGCCCTAGTTGTTTTCAGGAAAAAAAATAAAAAAAAAGGAACTTTTGTTGCATCGCAGGTTTGCAGGAGGACTACAGGAAGCAGAAGAAGGTGCCAAGGGAACCCTGACATTCACACCAGCATCCATCTCACCTTCTCCACACCTTCCTCCATCATATTTGGCATCTCTTTCACCCCACTGTATTTTTTTTCTAAAAAACTGTGTTTTCTACAGGAGGCTCCTGTAGGAATTATAGAGAGCCAAAAATGTCTACAAAAGGAAATTTGAGGGACCAGGAGAGCTTCATGAGGAACTTATCATCCCTCTTACCACCTTCAAGCCTCCTTGCTATCATTTCCAAGCCTGCATCACGCCCCCAAACATCATTTCTTTTCCTGTCCAAGAAAAACACAAAAAAGAAAACAGTTTTCTAATATGAAAAAAAAAAGGAAAAAGGCACCAATAACCTTACCTGAAGCTTACCTATTTTCTCTCCATCATGCATGACACCTCTGGCATTATTCTCGAGCTCCAAGCACAGGAAAAGCTGAAGTTTCAAATGGAGAGGCAGCTACAGGAGCTCCTATAGGAATTCCTGTAGTAGTTGATCCCATAGAAGTCCAGCACCAACAACAAAAGAGTGCACATATGAAGGTTGGAAAGGAACACGCAGCTCAAATCCAGCAAAAGAAGAACCTACAAAATTCCACAATCACACATTAGCTAGTAGAGACAACATGCACGAAGAAGAATTAAGGCATGCAGTAGAAAGAGCCACATCACCTCACAACAAATACACTCGGATCACAGGTAAGTAACTAAATTACTCCTCTATTTGCATTTGTGTAATTGGGAGTCATACGGAGGAAATGAGATGGTTGAGATTGAATGAGGGAAAGGTGGCCAGTTAACTTGGCCACCTTCATTTAGTTGATTCCACTCATCCGAGATGTCACCCACACGTGCGCACAGTCAACCCAAGCATAAGATGCCATGGATAGGTAGTGGGAGGAAGTGTGGACTCTGATGCAATAATGAGGGATGATTATGAGGAAGGGCCATGATGACAAGGCAGGTGGGGACCAATGGTCCGAATATGGCCAACGTACACCTTGCTAGCTCAACATTCATAACCGAAAATATCCATAAAGGGTAATGAGCACTCCTTCCTGCATATTATCACCACCTTTTCTTCATTTCCTCCTCGTAACTCAACCACAGCTGTCCTCTTGTGCCCCCACAGCCTCGTAACCACCATCGTCCATCGCTTTCCTCCATATTCTTGCTCTCGACGTTGTCTACAAGAGCACCTACAGGAAATCTCCAGGAGCACCTATAGGAAATCTACAGGAGGAACAACGGGCTTCTATAGGAGGGGCAGAGAGCCATTTTGAAGGGAGAAAACAAGTTTTTGAACAAATTTTAGTCTGAAGAGGTAGGAGGGTTTACGAGAAGGGAGCCCACTAACTCCACTAGGCTCCATGCAGATCCCCAAGTAGTGGACATATTCACAAGGGGAAACTGGATGAACTTCTTTGAGAAATTCCGAGGGTTTGATGAGGAGATTGTCCAAGAATTTTCTCTCTCTCTGGTCCCTCACATAAGAAGACATTCCATTGTAACCCTTAGAGGCCTCTCCATTGAAATAACACTAGAATTCATCACTAGGGTCACTACCCTTCCTCTTGGGTTGCCTTGGAGAAAAGATGAAAAACCCATTGACCAGGCTGCCAAGAAGAAATTCTTCAAAAATAAGGAGACCCCTGTGGAAGATAAAAATGGAATTAGAAGGGCTAGTATACCATATCCCTGGGATGCGGTTAGCTATCAAATAATGAAATACATTTCTTGTGAGGGGAGTCACAACATTGTTTATGGTTATCATTTCAGAATCCTCCATGACTTGAGGTATGGCATGGATACCCCAGCACATCAAAAGCTCAATATCCCTTATTTTCTGCTTCAGTCCCTCATTGACTCCAGCACCAAGGTACAAGAAGGAAATTCAGGGCAGTTAGCTCACCATGGTTTAATCAAACTCCTAGTAGAGGAATACCTCCATACCTTTACACTCCCTGTAGCATGGGAAGTTTTCCGAAATATCAAAGCTGAGGATGACATAAAATCATTGACCTATGATGTCAGTCCTACTAGTAGTGAAGAGGAAGAATAGCAAGGAGAAGAAGGTAAAGCCAGTGGTGACATAGCAGAGCAAGAAAGGAAGGAGGAAGGAAAAGAAATAGAGGAGGGAAAAGTTGAAGAGACAGAAGAAGGAGAAAAGGAGGAAAAGAAGGCAGAGCAAGGGGAAGAGTCCCCTGAGACTTTGGAAAGAGAGGCAGCAGATGCCCTCACTGCCCTCAGTACACCAGTCAAGCCAAAGCAGAAGAGGAAAAGACAGACCTCCGTGTATTTCAGGGTAAGGAAGTGTTAAAATTGGCAACCAGGGCAAAAATTCATGTGTGTCATCTTATTCATGCCTAATAATATTTTTATTAGATTCCTCTTGTCGAGAGGTGTAGGATTGATATAAAGATCGTCCGATTCTGATAAGTATTCATGGAGATATGAATTTATTTTGATTATGGAATTATTATCAAGCCGACCTACAACTCATGTAGGCTCAGAAGCCCAACAGTCGCATCTATTCACCCACCAACGTTGTGTAAAAATATAAGAGGACTTTTCCTCATTTGGACTCACTCATCTCATCACATCTCTCTCTCTCTACTGCGCAGATATGAGTCTCTTCTCTACTGCGCTGAAATGGGTCTCTCTCTCTCACACATGTGAAGCCGGAAGCTGTTGGATTTGAAGCTGCAACTGCAGAAGTAAAGATTGACTTGTGTGGCCTAGAAGATCTCCTCTTTGGAACTGCGCTATAGGTTCATCTGAACCTCCTTTGAAAGCCGCAACTTTTGGTGGTGGAATGAAGTCAATCCGACGAACGGTTTGCAAGATATCAACTACCCTAGTTTGAAGCCGGAAACTGCTGAAACTGAAGCTGCAACTGCAGAAGTAAAGATTGACTTGCGTGGCCTAGAAGATCTCCTCTTTGGAGCTGCGCTGTAGGTTCATCTGAACCTCCTTTGAAAGCCAGAACTTTTGGTGGTGGAATGAAGTCAATCCGACGAACGGTTTGCAAGCTATCGACTGCCCTAGTTTGAAGCCAGAAACTGCTGAAACTGAAGCTGCAACTGCAGAAGTAAAGATTGACTTGTGTGGCCTAGAAGATCTCCTCATCTGAACTGTGATGTAGGTTCATCTGAACCTCCTCTGGAAGCTGAAACTTTTGGTGGTTGAATGAAGTCAATCCGACTGTCGGTTTGTGAGATATGGTCTGCCCTAGTTTGATAATGAAGCCACTAATGCTGATGCTACTGATCTAGGGTTTGCTACTGCTGATATGAATCAGATTTATTGTACTATTTCTCTCTGCTAAATTATTGAAGATAAAAGAAGATTTGATCAAAGGGTTTCCCCACACATTGTGGGGTTTGTCCCTGGCTAGCTGCCACATCTTGTGTCTCTTGTCTTGGCTTGTTTTCTGTTGATCGTTTAATGTTCTATCTGCACTTTACTTTATGTACATGTGATTGCTAATCGGTGGAATATAATAAGAAAAAGAAGTAAACTGTTATAAGCATAGAACATACCATAACTTAACATGGTATCAGAGCTGAGGTGAAGACAAAGCCCGAGCAAGAGCAAGGGCAATCATTGAAGAGAAGATTGGCAACGCTATCCTAAAAGAACTATGGGATCCTCAACACTCTTTCCTGCCGAAGACAAGCTTCGTGAGAAAGCTAACTATCACGGATGGAAGATGTCTATCGATCTAACCCTTGAATATCAAGGAGTGCTGGACCATGTAAGAGGCAATATTGTTAAGCCTTCATCAAATGCATCTGTTGCTGCCTGGAACAAATGGAAAAATGGAGAAGTCAAAACAAAGAAGATCATCCGGGACTCTATCGACAAGCGCTTGGTGGCCTACATCTCTGGTCTAGACACCTCCAAGGAAATCTACGACAGACTAGTGAGTTTATTTAAAGCTAATGATGCAAATCAAGTTTTGTTTCTTAGAAATAAGCTGAGGGAAATCAAGAAGGGTAAAGATGAAAGTATGCAAGCATACTTCTTAAGAATCACCGAGATCAAGAATGATCTCCTATCTATTGGGGAGGTTATTACTGATAGGGAAATGGCACTCACAACTCTTGGAGGATTACCATCTGAATGGTACATGTTCAGGACTACTCTTCTGAACTATAATGTAATTCCTGGTTTCGAGGAATTAATGGCTAGATGCATTCAAGAAGAAACAAGGGAAGAAGAGCAAGAAATTCCCATGCCTAAAGGTCCTCCTGCTGTCTTTTCTTCTCATGCTAAGAAAAGAAATAATTCCGGGACTAAATCAAAAGGAAAGGCTAGACCTAAGGGTGGAAGAAAAGGATGATGTTACATCTGCGATAAAGCAGGTCACTATGCAAGGGATTGCCCTGATAGAAAGGACTCACACCGGGACGATGATCAAAATCCTTCTGATGGAAAATCAAAGGAATGACAAATTCAACAGCAAAGGTAAGAGGAAAGCTGGGGATCGAGGAAGAGGACAACCATTCAAGAAGGCTAGAAAGTCCAGGATGTATTAAATGCACTTAACCTCAAAAAGAACCTAGTGTCCATCTCAGCAATGGAAGACAAAGGCTACAAGGTAACCTTCAGTGATGGCAAGGTACGTATATGGAAAAATAATGTTAAAGATACCTTTACTCTTGGGTTTAGTATTGATTCATTATATCAGGTCGATGGAAGTCTGCTAGGTGTCATGTCTTATGACACATCTCTTCACTCCAAACTTTGGCATTAGAGGTTTTCCCCCCTTCATTATAAAGCTATACTTGGTGTAAGACAAATGGTGATAGGGATGCCCAAATTCTGAATAGAGAATGAAGGTGTATGTCCAGGATGTGCTGAAGGAAAGCTCAAAAGGGGACCATTCTCCTCAAGCCAAAGCAAGACCTCTGATATATTACAATTGGTTCACTCAGGCATACCTGAGGTTGGCATTAAGAGGGAGACTACTACACCACATACTCCTGAGCAGAATAGTGTGGTGGGAAGGAAGAACCGCACGATGATGGAAGCTGTCTGGGCCATGCTACATGATCAAAGACTTCTGATGTTTCTATGGGCTGAAACTACAATCGCTGTCGTATATGTACAAAATTGATGCCCTCATCAAGCATTGGGTTCCAAGACTCCTAAAGAAAAGTTCACCGCAAGGTGAACAATCTTTCGACTTTGAGGAGCTCTCAAGAAGCCAACACCAGGGAACCGAAAGAAAAGGATGATGAATCAATGCCTGATGTAGAAGAACCCATGGATCTGATAGATTCTCATCCACATGAGCCTTCCTCTTCTAGGAAGAGGCCTTCATGGCTTAGGGGGATACTTGATGATTGTAAAGGGCATGCTGCACCCCGAGGAACCTTCCGTCAAAGTAAGAAACTTAATAGGTATCAAGGATACCTGACCATCATGAGCACGATCATACAAAATGAGCCTTCGTCATTCTCAGATGCCGTCAAGCATCAAGTATGGAAGGATGCTATGACCATAGAATATGAGTCTATTATGGAGAATGATGTCTGGGAAGTAGTTCCCAGACCCTGGACAAGACAATTGTTACTTCAAAATGGCTTTACAAGATAAAGCATGCAACAGATGGAAGCACGGAAAAGTATAAGGCTCGTTTTGTTGCTCGAGGTTTCTCCCAAAAGGAAGGTACAGACTATGATGAGATATTTGCACCTGTTGCCAGATATACGACCATCCGCTCGATCATAGCCCTTACCGCTTCACAAGGATGGAACCTACATCAGATGAATGTCAATACTGCGTTCTTGCCTGGCTCAATCAAAGAAGAGGTATACGTGGAGCAACCCGAAGGATTTGAGATTTATGGTCGAAAATCTCATGTATGCAGGTTGAAGAAATCTCTCTATGGGCTGAAGCAAGCACCCCGAGCATGGTATGAGAAGATCGATAGCTACTTGATGAAGCTGGGATTCACTAGGAGTGAAGTTGATCCTAACCTTTACTTTAAGGTTGAAGATAACAAGCCTCTCATACTGGTATTATATGTGGATGACCTCTTTCTAACAGGTGCAGACCCTCTCATTCACAAATGTAAGAGGGAGCTGGCCTCTGAATTTGAAATGAAAGACCTAGGACTGATGCACTACTTCCTAGGACTTGAAGTATGGCAGAAGCCAAGGGAAATTTTTCTATCTCAAGGGAAATATGTGGTAAAGATATTGGAAAGATTTGGTATGATGGACTGCAAGCCTGTGACTACCTCGAGGATCTTAACTTTTAGAAGTTATATGGTAGTGATGTCAGACCAGATTTGGGAAATGCCTCTGAGTTTCATAAACTCATTCGCATTGATGTTCTTGGTGAACCTCCGTCCGAACATATTTTTTGCAGTTAGCATTGTGAGCTCATATTTGGTTGAGCCTCACTGGATTGATGCCAGGAATCTTTTGAGATGTCTTCAAGACACAATCTCTCATGGATTAAGATACACTACCGGAGATGTGAGATATACTGATGTTGATTGGGCAGGTAGTGTGGTGGACCGTAAGAGCACTTCCAGGTGCTGTTTCACCTTGGGATCTGCTTCGATATCCTGGATGAGAAGGAAGCAGAAGTCGGTGGCTTTGAGCACCGCCGAAGCAGGATATATTGTTGCTAGCATAACCTCATGTGAGGTAGTCTGGTTGCGAAAGCTCTTCAGTGAGCTATTTGGATTTACATTGGATACCACTGTGATTCTCTATAACAACCAGAGGTGGGATTCGATTATTGAGGAATCCTGTATTCGTCGATTGCTCCAGCAGATAGATGTCATCTTGAATATGGTAGGTTGATGAGCAAGGAGGCTCCATTGCATTAAGATGATGTACAGGTTGATACACCTTGTCAAAGCCCCAAGGAAAGATCTAATCTGTGATTTTCCCAAATGACTTGGAGTCGGTAAGAAACCCTTGTACAAGGGTCCTGCATGTTGCATACATTGAGCTTTGGGAGCTCTGAGGGCTTGCGGTTATTACTGGAGCAACATACAACCACAGGGTGACTCACCCTCCCCTGGTGGTGCACACTGGAACAAGATGATTCGCTCTATTGTGGGACAAGATGATTCGCTCTCTTGTGGAATAGGATGATTCGCTCTCCTGTGTAGTAGGATTGATGTGTTCTCCTGTGAGGCCTGGATTGATGTGTTCTCCATGGCGGCCTGGATTGATGTGTTCTCCATGGCAATTGTAGCAGGATTGATGTGTTCTCCTGTGAGGACAGGATTGATTAGTTCTCCTGTCGAGGCATCCTACCCATGTAGTCTGGGACTCATGGGAAGTACCTCTCATCTGATCAATGAGCAAGGAAATGAAGTTAGGGACCATAGTAGTACCGATGGACGCATCGTTGTAACTACCATACTCTCTACGCTAGGATGACCTCCATTGATCTGGGATCAATGATACTGGTCTGGGACCAGTGGTAGGAGTGGTACCATACTATGACGCTGACTTCGGGTCGGTTGAGACTGGTCTGGGATCAGTGGTACATACTCTGAGACTGACTTTGAGTCAGTGGAGGATGATATTGGTCTGGGACCATTGGAGTTGTACTCACTATGACACTGACTTTGGGTTGGTTGAGACTAGTCTGGGACCAGTGGTACATACTCTGAGACTGACTTTAAGTTAGTATGATACATCCTCGATCATTTCTTCTTCTTCATAATTCGGACAAAAGCAGAGTAGAACAGAACAATGCAAGAGTAGAGCAGAACAGAGCAAAATAGTACATATCAGTGCAGGGAAGAACAAGACAAAGCAGAACAGGCAGAATAGAGTAGAGCAGGGCAAGGGTTAGGCTATACAAGGTGGTGCATTTGATGGATGAATAGTAATGACCGATAGACAGATTGCAGATGAAGTTCTCCATGGTTGAGAGGGAGTGTTAAAATTGGAAACCAGGGAAAAACCTCATGTGGGTCATCTTATTCATGCCTAATAATATTTTTATTAGATTCCTCTCGTCGAGAGGTGTAGGATTGATATAAAGATCATCCGATTCCGATAAGTATTCATGGAGATATGAATTTATTTTGATCATGGAATTATTATCAAGCCGACCTACAACTCATGTAGGCTCAGAAGCCCAACAGTCGCATCTATTCACCCACCAACATTGTGTATAAATATAATAGGACTTTCCTCATTTGGACTCACTCATCTCATCACATCTCTCTCTCTCTACTGCGCATATATGAGTCTCTTCTCTACTGCGCTAAAATGGGTCTCTCTCTCTCACACATGTGAAGCCGGAAGCTGTTGGATTTGAAGCTGCAACTGCAGAAGTAAAGATTGGCTTACGTGGCCTAGAATATCTCCTCTTTGGAACTGCGCTGTAGGTTCATCTGAACCTCCTTTGAAAGCCACAACTTTTGGTGGTGGAATGAAGTCAATCCGATGAACGGTTTGCAAGATATCGACTGCCCTAGTTTGAAGCTGGAAATTGCTGAAACTGAAGCTGCAACTGGAGAAGTAAATATTGACTTGCGTGGCCTAGAAGATATCCTCTTTGGAACAGTGCTATAGGTTCATCTGAACCTCCTTTGAAAGCTACAACTTTTGGTGGTGGAATTAAGTCAATCCGACGAACGGTTTGCAAGATATCGACTGCCCTAGTTTGAAGCCAGAAGCTGCTGAAACTGAAGCTGCAACCGCAGAAGTAAAGATTGACTTGCGTGGCCTAGAAGATCTCCTCATCTGAACTGTGATGTAGGTTCATATGAACCTCCTCTGGAAGTTGAAACTTTTGGTGGTGGAATGAAGTCAATCCGACTGTCGGTTTGTGAGATATGGTCTGCCCTAGTTTGATGATGAAGCCGCTAATGCCGATGCTACTGATCTAGGGTTTGCTACTGCTGATATGCATTAGATTTATTGTACTATTTCTCTCTGCTGAATTATTGAAGATAAAAGAAGATTTGATCAAAGGGTTTCCCCACACATTGTGGGGTTTGTCCCTGGCTAGCCGTGTTACACAAAAATATCGTCACCATGATTATTTGCAGTCAGTATGGGTCTATCATCACTTGTACTGTCCTCCTAAGCAAGTCTAGGACCTAAGCTCTTCAAATCAAGCTTTGGAAGTGGGAGAAAGACATTAAAAATCAATGTAACTCTGGTTCTGCACTTTCTCTCATGGTCACCTGTGGTCCCGCACCTTCTGTGTACAAAAGCTGCGTACCTGCTCGCTCTGTTCCTAACGGTGTAGGTGCAGACCCCTGTGAAAGTCAAAAGGCACAATTTTTATCTTAAAAAACTCATTTTGGGTTAATTCTAGAGTTTTCTAGAAGGAATTTTGACGTGGATTGTTCGCTCTGAGGTGGTTCATGCATCCCAAAAGAGAAGGAGCTAATCCCTTGACTAAAGGAGCTATCCCTTTGAAGGAAGGCTTTATCCCTTTGAAGGAGGACCTAGTAACTTCCCTCCATTGCACTATAAATACAGGCATTGGGGTGAGGACTAGGGAGGTTAGAAGTTGAATATTTTGAGGGTAAATGCTGGTGAAATTGAGACTCTTTGGTTGAGCTTGAGAGGAGAGATCACATACCTCTTGGTTCCATTGGAGAGTGAGTGAAACTTGTCAAAGTAGAGGAGACATCTTGTTGGACCCTGGGAGGAGCTTGTACAGCGTCAAGGCAAAGGTTGTAAGGTTCTTCTTCTTTTGAATTAATACAATCAAACTCATTTTTCTCAACAAGTATCTTATGTTATTTGTTTCATGGACTCCTTGACTTTCATGTTGAATATGTTTTATGCAATTGGTTTTTCAGGTGCTATTTAATGTGTTTGCCTTGTTTGTGTTTGCAGATTTGCGGAAAGGAGCTCATTTGGATCAAAGGAGCGAGGGCATCCACAAGCTTGCGTTGGACCAAAGGTAGGCCCTAAAAACCTTTGTTTGCTATTGTTAATTAAAGCATATTTAGAGAAAGATAGTGTCTGGTTGGTCTGCTTGTCGTTAGGTCTTCTTTAGATTCTAGGAAGGTCCATCTTGTCCGCAAGATCGACCCATTCCGCGCGACCAAATGGTGACTCCGCTGGGGACTTGATTGTTTTCTTTGTCTATACTTTGACCCGAGAAACTGTTTTTCCTGTTTCTGTTTTTGACTTGATGATTGTGGGATTGGGTGAATTTAGTTAATTTTGAGTTAGTTTTCATTTTTCATAGTTTTGGAAGAGGTACGCACCCTCTGAGTTAGGCACAGTGCATACCTGTACGCACTTTTCCTTTGTGCACAGAGCGTAGACGCACCTGTGTAAACCGGTTGCCTGTGTACCCTGTCAAAAACTTGAAAAATTTTAAATTTTTCTCTTTTTATCAGTTTAGAATTTGTTTATAGGTTTTAGCCATTGCCCAGACCTGCTTGTTCCCTGTCAAAAACTTTCCTTGGTTTGATTTCATTAGCATTAGGGTTTTAGGTGGAATTCCTAGGAATTTTGCTTGTTGGGTTTGCTTTTCGTTTTTGGTTGTGTAGTGGCTCTGAGCTTAGAAGCCCTAGGGACCTCAGATTACCTTGGTGTCTACTGGTCTTCTTGTGAGTCTGACCATTTATGAAATCTCCCCTTGTTGAGGAATTCGCTTTGAGTTTTCTCATTTCAAAATTTCGAAAAGCTTGTAGTTGAAAGTTTGGAATTTTCTTTTTTTACAAAAAGAAAACGAAAGATTGGTTGTTTTTTGACTAATTGTGATTCTGCATAAATTAGTCCTTAGCTCACATTTAGCTAAGTAAAACATCCTCAAAAAGACTTTTAGTAGGCTTTGACTTCAAGTAGCTTTTTATAGTTTGTAGCTCTCAAAGTTAGTCATTTTTATTAGTTTTGAGTGTTTTATTTACAAAATGTAATAAAAAAAATCTCTTTTGGAAAAAGTTTGTTTTTGTAGTGATTGAGTGCTTTGAAAAGAAAAGGGAAATTTGTGTGAAATAACTAGTTGGCTCATTTTTGAGTGCTTTGGAAAGGGAAAAGCTCTTCTTTTAATTTGTTTAATCGAGAAAGATTTGTGTTTACAAAGTGTTTGCATTCTCAAACTCTTTCTTAGTTTAGAAGTTCATCGAAGAGAAAATATTGTTTAAATCATCTTAGGTGCATCTTTTTAGTGATTTCGAGTCGAGTCTTTACACCACGAGTTTCATCTCCACCACCTCTTGACTTAAACAACAACCACTAAAATTAACGCTTAAACTAAAATTAACTTAGTAACATTTTATTTCTAGGGCTCTAATACACCAACTTAGCTTAGGCTAGTGTCTTGGAGTAGGAGAGTAATTGACTCTCCAAGACAGTAAAAACAAACAAGTAGCTGTATCTTGTGGTAGGAAGAAATCCAATTGTTGCATTTATGCACTGGGAAAGCTCCTCTTAAAGGAGAAGCATGAGATCGTGTCCAAACCAGTGTGGGAATCAATCCTTCCTCATTGGGAACGACGCCAGATATTCACGTATTAAAAACGGTAAACCTCAGATTAACCATTGTCGAGGAGCCTGGGGTCACTTGTTGGTAAACCTTGGATTATGTCAAGGAGCCTTCAAGGGGATTGCGCTTGCTACTCTGCCCTTGCGTGTGTATTGGATCATAGACTGTTCCCCCAGGTGTATTTGTCTCAGTTGGTAGCCTTAGTGACCATATTCTTTAGGATTCTTCCTAAGGTGACAGTGGTGGGAAGATCCCGGAGTAGACGTCGGCTAGACTCACTTGGATTTTCTGGGGGGTTCACTTCACTCGAGACGGTTAAAGTGGAGGAACTTGGTCCAGTCTATTCATTAAGCAGGTTTCCGAGGTAACTGTTCCAACCGCCATTTCTGTACTGAATTCTGCGACGTTGGATTTCATCACCAACTAGCGTTTTCGGTCCGGAAAGTTACTGTTTGTGTGTGTTTGATCTCTAGATTCTTTAGGCGTGTGATTCAAATTTGTTTGATTCTTTAGAGGCTTTAGGTGTTTTTCATTGAGATTTTACTTTGTTTGCGTGTGAATTAGTTAAAAGTTTTTAACTGTGGCTGAATTACCGAGACTGTCCCGTAGACTTCGGGGCCAGTCTCCTGAGTTTGTAGCCGTGGCCGATTTACTGAGGAAGTCCTGTAGACTTTGAGGCCAACCTCCTGAAGAAGTTCCGAGCCATCTTGAAGGCTTGAAAGTCCTCGTAACTCCTAGTGGCAGTAAAGTTGGGTCACCTAAAGAAGGAGAGTCTTCGTTGGTTGTTCATCCTGATTACCAAACTCTAGAAACAGGTTATAATCCTGAAGCTATTTCGGTTTCTGAACTTGCTGGTAGCTTTTCATCTACTAGTGATATAGGCGAAGAACCTGAGATATCTGAACCTGTTACTCCAACATCGAGGTTTGTCTCTCCGACTTCTAGTGCTCCTAATTCACCTAGGGTAGAAAGAGTAATCACCGAAAATATTCCTTCTGGTTTGATAGCTATTGAAGAACTTGCTCCGGAAGAAGAAGTAGGCATCCCTATCCCTGAAAATCAACCTGTTATTGATCTAAGGGAGCGTGAATCAACTTTTTACAGTCCACCTAGAAGTACTACTTGGTATCTTTCTTTAACTAATTATTTGGAAAACCCAGTGTTAAGTTTTTCACCACCTCGTGCTCCTTATCAACCTAGGGGTTTTTATACTCTCGTAAATATGTCAGGTCAGTCGTCCATGTTTACTCAATCGCCTGAATCGTTTTTGTACGACAGTCCTTCTGTTCCCTCTGGGTATCAGTCACTTTCTGGTACTTTTTCGGGAGCATCTCCTCAACCCATTGAACAAGGGTTATTCACTAGAAGCAATGGTGCAAAGCCGTTGAGTGTAGAAGACATTCTTATGATGTCAGGTTCTATTCCCAATTCTCAACCTCATGGTGGCCAGTTACCGCCTGGGGGGCAACCTCAATTAATGCCTGGGGGGCAACCTCAAGGTACACAATTTGCATCTGGGGGGCAACCTCAAGGACAGTACGTGCCTACGGTACGATACATTCCTCAAGGTCAACCCCAGACTCAATATGTACCCCAAGGTCAACCCCAGTATCAATTTATACCTCAAGGTCAACCTCAGTATCAGTACATGCCTCAGGGGTATCTACCCCAAGGTCAATACTCGAACCAAGGTTTCCAAGCACCCCAAGGTCAATCTTATGTTCAAGGGACGGGAAATGTACCTTTTAATTATCAAACCTACCCTCAACCCAGTTATGGTCCTCAATATTCTCAACCTGTTATGGGTCAGTACCCCAGAATGAACATGGTGTGGGATCCATCACAAACTCAACAGGTGTTGCAGCCAAATGTACAGTTGTCATCTCAAACTGGACAACCCTTAGTTTCTGGTTCACCCTAGCAACCAGTCCAGTCTAATATTCAAACTTCTGTACCTTCGGTAGTTTCTCAGTTTGGGCCTATTGCGCCTAGTACTCCATCTCAAATGACTGCTGCAACTGCCACAACATCTGTTCAATCTACCCCACCTACTTCTGGAGTATCGACAGCTCCGGTTTCTACTGTTCCTGTATCTACTCCTCAGACATCTTTACCACCGTCTGGATCTACGATTCAAACTACAGTTCAGATGCCTGTAGGACAACCTGGTTTAAGTACGGTTGTCACAAGTCAACCACAATTCACTTATCAACCATACCAGGGACAGTACCAATTCGGTCCTGCTGTCCAGTAGCCAGTTTATCAGTATCAACCGTATCCTGGGTACACTTATCAACAACCTCAACAACCCCAGTACGGTCCGGTTAATCCTGGTTTTCCAGGAGGATACAATATCCCGAACGCGATTCCTATTCCTAGTTATCCTGGATATCCTCCTCCTGGGGCTGGTCTCATGACCCAGAGTTTTAGGGATCCTAATCAGCAACTACCGTTTATCGCAACTTTGGACTTACCAGACTTGTTGCGCCTAACGAACGATCCAATTAATTATCTTCCGTTTTGGCCGCCAATGCCGAACAAGTTGCCCAGTGACATTCCCAAGTTTGAAGGTAAATCTGGAGAGGACCCGTCGAACCATGTGATGACTTACCACCTCTAGCGTGCGTCTAATTCCATCACAGATGATTCGATCTGTCTTAGACTTTTCCAGCGCACTCTAACTAGTCTCGCGGCCAAGTGGTACATTGAGTTACCGTGAGGCACTTTTTATAATTTTAGCCAGTTAGCTACCTCGTTTTTAACTCATTTCCAGTTGCCAGTCCGATATGAAAATGGCACGGAATTATTAACTTCGCTAAAACAATCGATGTCCACGTACATTTCAGATCATATTCATGAGTGGAGACGTCGACGAAGTTTAGTGAAGGTATTTATTCCGGATCAAATCTTGGCTGAGTGGTTTGTAAAATCTTTGTTGCCAAGGATCACTGAAGATGTTGCTAAAGCCAGAGTTGTTACTGAGGAGCAAGTGATTGATCGAGCATAGTACCTTGACTTGGTCTATACTCAGTCAAGTACGTTACACGAAAAGATCCTCGATCTTCCCAAGTCAAATCAAATCACCGCAGCTCCTTCGGGATCTCATGCCGCTGACGGTATGATTGGTACGGTTAACACTAAAAGTAAGAAGAAGTCTTCCAAGAATTCTTCTCCTATCATAACCTTGCCTGATTCCCCGACAGGAGACTCTTCTGCAGAGGTTTCCGCCGATATTCACATTGTAGAATCATCTACGGCTAAATCAAAATACGGTGGAAAGAAGAAAGGAAAGAAGAAGAATAAAATGGACAAAAGTTCAAAAGAGAAATCTGAAAAGGCGGAATCCAATCATGAAAAGCGCAAACCTCGTTATCCATGTCTCATTTGTGATGAAGAACATTTTACAAGAGACTGCCCTCACCGAGCAGAGGTTGCAAAGATCGTCAAAGGTTCCCAAACTCCTGCTGTTTTGAAGGATCCATTTCCAAATCAAGATAGCAAGATGATATGTTCTTCCTCGAGTGCCAATGAAGAGCCCATATTGATGATGTCCCATGTAAGGATTGTGACTCGATCGCAAGATTATAGTAGTAAAAGTCCTATTGATGGCAAAGAAGTAGAATCTTGTCATTCTAATCCATCAACCTCAGCTCCAGGTTCCGATCCACTATAGATCGAGAAACCTAATCCAGACTTAGTAATCAAACCGCCCGCCAAGGGTATACTTCAAAAGTCAGCTTTCAATCCACATGCGAGAGCAGCTCAGAATTATAACATTGTTGAGGATTTAGCTGTTTCACCCTCAGCAATGTCGGCTTTGGAAGTGTTGCAATCATGCCCAGCACAACGTAAATTACTTTTGTTGGCTATAGGAGCTGTTGATGTTCAGGACCCGAACCTAATAATCTTTGATCTAGAAAATAGTACACCGCGGTTGCCTCATCAAATGGCTTTCCAGATCGCAGTGATAGTCAAAAACAGGCCTATTCATCGGACTGTAATTGATGAGGGAGCCTCAACGTGTATTATGTCGATACAGTGTTGGAGATCGCTTGGTTCTCCTTCACTAAATCAATCCCAGAAAATTCTTAAGGCCTTTGACGGCCGTGGGTTTCATCCTTTTGGCATTCTACAGGATTTGCCTATAGGGGTTGAAGGAAAAACCGTTAGTCTAGATGTGGAGGTGGTTGATGCCCCTCTAGACTACAACCTTCTCTTGGGTCGAAGTTGGTCTTACGCTATGACAGCGGTCGTTTCATCGGTCTTTAGAGTCATAAAGTTTCCACATAATGGAAAGATCGTTACGATAGACCAGCTGGCTTACTTCTCATCCGACCCAGCCTCTTTGGAGAGTATTCAGCATGTCGGTAAAACGACTATCCCATATAAGGATGTTGGAGTAGGATTAGTTAAAGATGTCGGTTTACTGGGAACTTTTCCTTTTCCTCCAATCAACGCATCATCTTCATTTGCAACCATTCATATGATTACATCAGACACTATTTTTTATGACGATCCTTGGATCGTTCCTTCTGAATCTGAAATAGACTCATTTGGTAATTCTATGCCTTTGAGTCCATATGAAATTGCCTATGAAGCCATGCAGTCTTTTGCCGACCTGTGTTCAACCGAAAATGACTTAATGAATGTGGTCCATGAGGAATCACTTTTCACGTCAACCTCAGATTTAACTAAGTTTTCTGAACTTGTTCACTCTGATGAGCAAATTCGTGAAATCCTATGTGTAGATGATTTACCATGGGAAGATCTCCATCACAGGTCTTCGTTTTTACCTGAGGATGATCGTTTTGAAAATGATTTCTCATCAATCTTTACGACTGAATATGTCAAGGAACCTCAGAATCCAATGAAACATCCCGATTCAGAGTTAAATTTGGGAAACATCTCTCGAACTATTCCCATTGACATTTCGATTAAGCCCGGAATTGTTGAGAACATTCATATAGGTGCCTCGTGTACAGATGACGAAATCTAGTTATATAAGGCCCTATTTCAAGAATTCCGCGACGTGTTTGCCTGGTACTATGAGGAAATGCCAGGAATTGATCCCGTGATTGTTGTTCATGAGATCAAGACTTACCCGGATGCTAAACCTGTCCGGCAACATTTGCGTCAAATTCACCCACGAAAAGCTGCTGCAATTAAAGCAGAAGTTGAAAAACTGTTGAAAGCAGGATTCATTTATCCGATCCCATTAATGGATTGGGTATCGAATATTGTTCCGGTTAACAAAAAACAGGGAACAATAAGAATATGCATCGACTATAGGGACATTAATCGAGCTTGTCCAAAGGACAACTACCCAACTCCCTATATCGATCAAATCATTGATGATTGTGCCGGCAGCGAAATATTTTCCTTTATGGACGGTTTTTCCGGATACAATCAAATCAACATTCTACCTGCCGATCAACCAAAAACGGCTTTCATTTGTCCATGGGGGACATTTGCTTATTGCAAATTACCTTTTGGGCTCAAGAATGCCGGAGCAACTTTTCAAAGGGAGATGTCTTATGCGTTTCATGACATCAAACACATTGTGCAACCGTATCTCGATGATTTTCTTGCTCATTCATTACATCGAGCTGACCACCTCGTCCACTTACGTGCAATTTTTATGAGGTGTAGGCATTATCGTATTCAGTTGAACCCACACAAATGTGTCTTCTGTATAGAAACGGGTCGATTGCTGGGATTTGTTGTTTCGAAAGCCGGCATCCGCGTTGATCCCTCGAAGGTCGAAGCTATTATCAATTTGCCTCCTCCTTCGAGTCTTCGCCAACTCCAAAGTTTGCAGGGGAAAGCAAACTTTTTACGACGATTTATTCCTAACTATGCCGAGGTTACAAAGGGTTTTACACGGTTGTTAAAACAAAATATTCAATTTTCTTGGGATGAGATAGCTCAGAAATCTTTTGATGCACTCAAACACGCGTTGACCCATGCACCGTTGTTGCATCCTCCCAACTACAACTAGGATTACTTTTTGTACCTCGCCGCATCCCATTCCACCATTGGAATGGTCTTAGTTCAGGAAGATGAATTTGGAATTGAACATGTGATATATTACCTTAGTCAAACGTTAAATCCAACTGAGCTAAAATACTCACATGTGGAGAAATTGGCATTGGCAGCTGTTCAAGCTGTCCAACGTTTTCGTCACTACATTTTACTACGCAAAACTACAGTCATTTCGGATTGCAACCCTATGATCTACATTTTGACCAAACAATTGCTAGGGGGCCAGTACTCTAAATGGATCGTTATCCTGTAGTAGCTCGACTTGGAGTTTGAGAAATCCAAGTCTAAGAAATCTTTAGTTTTTGCAAAGTTAATGTGTGACTTCCCGCGTGCTGAAATGGAAACTGTGGCAGAGGAGCCCATTGCGGACGAATCTTTGTTTTTAATCAGCACTTTAGATCCGTGGTATGGGGATATCATCGTCTATCTCTAGACCCAATCCTTTCGGTCAGAAATTTCAAAGTCGGAACGTCGGAAAATTCGCTTCCAGTCCCAACAATTCAAAATTCTTGGAGATACTCTTTATCGCCGTGGGGTGGATTCTATTTTTCGACGTTGCTTAACTCACGAAGAAGCTGAAAGGGTTCTAAATGACTGTCACTCTGGAGCATGTGGCGGTCATATGTCTGGGTATGCCACAACCCAAAAGATATTGTGCGCTAGCTACTTCTGGCCGTCTTTATTTAAAGATTGTATTACGGCGGTCCGAAAATGCCACAACTGCCAGATTTTTTATCGTAATATGCGCGCTCCACCCGCTCCTCTCCACCCTATATTTTCCATTGGTCCTTTTGCCAAATGGGGTATCGATTTTATTACATGTAACCCTCACTCGACCGGGGGGCATGCGTATATCATCCTTGCGGTAGATTATTTTACTAAGTGGGCCGAGGCGATGCCTACATTCGAGGCAGACGGCAAGACAGCTGCAATTTTTGTGTTCAATCATATAATTGCTAGGTCTGGTGTCCCACAAGCAATAATCACTGATCATGGGCATCATTTTCGAAACCTTATGATGACCAAACTTACAGGCCAGCTTGGTTTACGTCACGATAGTTCAACTCCTTATTATCCACAAGCGAATGGTCTGGTTGAGTCCATCAACAAAGTTTTAGTTATCATGATCCGACGAATCATTGGGATTCATCGGTGAAATTGGCACAACATGCTATTTTCAGCACTTTGGGCGTATCGAACTTCAGTAAAAACATCAACAGTGTTCACTCCTTTCCAACTAGTTTATGGTTTGGAAGCCGTGTTACCCATTGAGTGCGAAATCCCGTCACTGCAAATGGCCATCGAGTTACTTCCAGCTACTTCCGAAGAGGAAAAGCATTTGTTATACTTAGCTCAATTAGATGAGAATCGACGTGATGCTGCATTGGCGATCGAGACTCACGCAAAATGTATGAAAGCTCAGTATGATCGGAATGTGACCCGTCGAAATTTTTCGGAAGGAGACCTAGTGTTATTGTATGATCAAGCTAATGATAAATTAGGTGTTGGAAAATTCGTTCCTATGTGGCACGGGCCCTATATTGTCAAGCAAAAGCTAGCAAAAGGGGCCTATGAGTTGGTAGTCTCTGACGGGGACTCTTTAGGTAAACCCAGAAATGGTCTTTACTTGAAGAGGTATTATGCTTAAAAGAATGGGTATGGAGATTTTTAGTTAGATTAGTTTTTCTTTCTAGCAAGTGTGTTTTAGTTGAAAAGTGTGCTTAGCTTAGAGAGTGTTTTTCGTCGTTACTCCTGCTTATCTTGGTTTTTATCTTGATATTGCAGATGTCGATGCCTCTCCAAACATACATTGGATTTGCGGATGGTGCTTGTCGTAGTACACGGAACATCTCTTCCGCAGCTTGGGTTATCTATTCACCCTCTGACGAGTTAGTTTCTATGCATGGGGTAAGCCTCGGTCAAACAACAAACAACATTGCAGAGTACAGTGCAGTGATTGAATTATTGTCTGAATCTATTTCATTTGGGATTTGGAGTTTGATAGTGAGGTTAGATTCTGAACTCATTGTATTACAGCTTAATAGAGTGTATGCCATTAGAAATCCAGTATTATTAAGATTATTTTTGAGAGTGCGTCTCTTGGAACGTGAGTTTGATTACATTGAATATCAGCATATTCCAAGGTCTTTAAATACATTAGCAGATGCAATTGCTTCTCGATTGTTAAATAGACATTTGCAATAATCATACATGTGAATTTAAAATCATTCCATAACATGATTTACAAGATAAGTCGGTAAGAGTGATATATATATTGTTGGACCCCTAATCCTCAATGGGTTAGTGTGGAAGTCAAATGGACAAAAGTAGTCCAAGAGACCTTGGGATGTGAATCCCAACGGTCACATAATGTACTATAAATGTATATCCCCTGTTAATAAAAAAATGTACTCACATGATTTATCTTTCCTATTTTATGTTTCCCATGTGTGTTTAACATGGTATCAGAGCAGGCGATTGCTGGTCCTGCTCCAATTTCAGCCATTTGTTTTATGGCTTTTCTGTGCAAGTCAGTTCTGCATTTCATGAATGTTTTATCAGCAGTATTTTAGCTGCTTTCTCTGCGCGCATTCCCCAAATAGAAAATTATGACATTATTCTCCTGCTCTGACGCTTCCACTGGCCTGAACGCTGCTCCTAGCTGCTCCACTTGCATACAAAACACTGCTCTCTGTCTATTATTCACCTGCATATAAAAGCGCTGCTCCTCTGCTCTGCTGTGACATATAATACGCTGCCCATAGCGATTTAGTTTCCCATATAATACGCTGCTCATTTCCCATTTAATACATTGCTGTTGCCTGAAGCCTGCTCCATGCAAATGGTGTCAGTATACGTTTTATTCTCTGAATAGGCCGACCTCCAACAATTATACTCAGTGAATATCGCTGGTCCGACTTGCCAAATGGTGGTTACTTACAATGGACAGCTAGCCATGGATGATGGCCGTTCGAGTTTGATTTTGAAGAATTGATTGTTGAAGGTTCTGATAGTGTCGTTGCTGGTTGTGAAAGCAGACTTCAGGCAAATCCCAAGCTCTCTCGGTGAAATTCTGTGCGTTGATTGACCTCATATGCAAAGAAGTTTTTATATTTTGGTTCATATATATGCATTGCAGTCCTTGATGCATTAATTAAGGATTAAATTTTATGCGTTCATCGATTTATGTTGAAGTTCTTGAGTTAATTCTGAAGTGTGATGCTATATGTTGGATAGCACGTGTGCTCCTTTGATCTCTTCCTTAATGGCCACTATGAGTTGTATGGATACGCTGCATTGAGTTAACCTTAATAACCTTTTATGTGAGGCACAATAGTCTGATCCGCTATAGCCTACCAGTCTTCGTCCGAGCTAGCTGCTGTTTCTTTGGAGTTTTGTCTACGAATGGCGAAGTAACACCGTCCGAACCCAGTCCTACTGTAATTTCGTTGTTAATTCAATAACGGCTCTCCACATCCAGAAATAGCCCTGGGGTCGTTGACATCTGGATGATCAGGCTTACATCTCGAACAATAAACGTCCACATTTTCAAATCTAAAGAAGTACAGCAATAAGCGCAAACTGATTTCCTCTGCAAGCCTAGGGAAAGAATACGCAAAGGAAATTCATGGATGCCCGTCAACATAATACACGATATTAGAACGCTGGCAAGAGCAACCTTTGAGATTCCGGAGGCTGCGGACGTTTTGCTCTCGGATTTGGTTACTCGGCTTCTGACAAATTCTCCGCCTTTCTGCACCTGAGAAGCATATGCGTTGATGCAGAAAAGAACCGATGACTCGTCAACAAGTATTGAGGGCAACTTCTTTTCTGTTGCAATAACAACTCCATTTGCAGCTTTGATTCCCAGTGATGTTTGACCAGATCCGACGGCCATTAGAGCATGCTCAATCTGCACGAGCTTTCCCGATGGGCTGAAAGTGGTCAGCGAAAACGAGTACTGACTGTCTCCCATAGCTCCTAAATTTCCTGTTGCCTTTGCGAAAACAAAAACGTAGTGTGGAGGAGAGGAGAAAGTGGGGCGATACTTGTGAAGGTCTTCCCTCCTGAATTCGAGGAATGCAAACAGTTTGGTGTTGAAGCACTGTTGCTGTGGGTGAATTGCGACTGGCCGAAAAACTACTCTCTTCTTTGGGGTAGAATTCGGACGTGAAGGTTTGGCAAATTGGGGATTCCAATGCGAGTTTTGGACTGGTGCGGTGACCATATATGAAACGATGCATATGCGAGTCAAATGCTAAATCCAGCTTGAACGGTTCCGAAAGAGACTCTACAGTAGTACAAGCCAGAAACAGAAGAGCACTTTTATAAAACTCAGCAAA
Organism: Pinus tabuliformis; assembly: GCA_031772625.1. Classification (NCBI taxonomy): domain Eukaryota; kingdom Viridiplantae; phylum Streptophyta; class Pinopsida; order Pinales; family Pinaceae; genus Pinus; species Pinus tabuliformis. The sequence continues at coordinate 1,143,397,052 of CM062815.1, forward strand.
TTCTTGTCTCGACTTATGATACTGAGATGAGACCCAATGGTAGCTTGCATAAACAGAAGGATCAATATCAGTGATACTGTCCAGTTTGGATAAGCGCATCACCAGCCTGAAAAACTGCGAGGGCTACGAACTGTTCGAGCTTGAGTAAGTGGCTCCTATATGGCATACGTTCAACAAATAGTGCGCATATAATTGTGGCTTCTAATCATGGATCTATTCTTAAGTGGAAGAGTTGTTTTAAATTTTATTATTCATTGCTGTTAACATATTGGATAGATTTGTACGAAAGGTGTTTAGTTCCATGACAACCAATAAAGAATGATCTAGCCCCAAGGCTACAAACTTGTATTTTCTGTGGTTGTTGAGTAGCATATCACTATACCTGTGCTTGAAATCTTAATGAGTATAAACTATTGGAAGTGATGTTTGGTGATGTACCTCTGCTATAGAGGGTCTCAAACTTCCTCATCTCATTGGATGTGTGGCTGTGAATATATTGAAGACACTCCATATTTATTTCTCTGTCTTGGAGCTGAATACGTTGCATATATTATCACTGTGGTTTTTTCTATGTAATGATGGAGCTTCTTTGATGTTATAACACTTATCTACAACCACTGTTCTTCCTAACATTTGCTGGTATATTCTACTTCAGATCTCTGTTATTATTAGAGTTGATATATCAGAGGTATATGTAATCCATTCCTGTAGTTGAAGTTCGAATTTCAAAGAAGGAAGAAGTCATTTAGTTGTGCATCCATACAAAGCGTATCTTGGTATACCTGAGCATTTTAAGGGTGAAACATATCTATTATATCTGTGTTGGAAGGACTTTGAGCCTCTCATTCTTGCTGGACACAAATCTGTTAGTGATTGGCTAAATTCCTAGCTGGAATCTCTGTATTTTGAGGGCAGAATACATAATAAAGCCCTGCTGAAGTTTTTTAACACATTGCATATGGTATTAGTTGAGTTCCTTTTGAATACATTCGGTGAAGTTTTTTACATCATTGGGGTCATTTCCAATCAAGAAAAGGGGTTGAGATTCTTGGGTTTATTATTGAAGGAAGAGGTCGAGCTACCCTTGTGTATATTCGTGGAGTTTGAGCCATGTCTCCATTGCTGGTATTCGCGTATTTTTTATTCTTTTTGCATTCCTGAGCTTCCAAAAGGGATATAGAGGCAAGTTCTATAAAGTTTGAAGGAATCAGCTATGTAACTCAATTTAAAAAGTCTAGTCAGATGTGAAATTTCTACAGAATTTAAAGAACAGAATCTCTGAAAGTTTGGTATTGGACAAAGTATTTTTCAAACTGATATTCTTAATTTTTGAAATCTTCAATAGCTGGGGTTTGTGTAGACTTGCTATAGTCTCCACTAGGATTGTTGAGTGTTCATTTCTTTGTTGAGACAATGGCTAGATTTGATGACGTATTAGAGTTACTGAATACACTAATACACTCCACTATTGGTGGGAAGGTAAATGTTAGCAAAGACACTCTTTGTGACATTCAGACCTGCCTGCATGATGCACAAGAAAAGATTGATTTTTTGCAACTAGAATCTCAGTTCCAGCAAGATGAGCTTCAACAGATTTGTCATTCCAAATTGTTTTCTGCTCAAAACAATATGTTGTTCAAGGTTAAACCAGCAAGTGGTGAAATTTGTAAGATTGAGGTTGAATCAGATCCAGAATCTAATAAAGCAGCAGTTGTATATGCAGATGCAGAAACTCAGTCTGCACTTCCCAAGCCCATCATTAGACCTTGGGAACAGCTTGTCCACAACAAGCACAGAACTAGTCTTCGATATGACAAGGACTTTTCCTTTCATATTCCAGACTACGCCAAGCCCATTCAATTTCAGAGTGCTGGATTCATTCATGATAGTTCAGCTGCTCCTCATGACAGTTCAGCTTCAGCTGTTTCAGATTCTACCCCTCTTCCACAGCAACAACAACAACAAAAACAACAAATTGTAAAATGCCAACACTGTGACCAAGTTGGCCATCTGAAAGATCACTGTTTTGATCTTCATCCATGTAAGCACTATCATAAAACTAGCCATTCTTCAAACAGATGCTTCAAAAACAAACGTCCTGCAAGAACAAAGATTCATCTTGGATGGATCGCTTCTTGGCAATGGGCATCAACAGCCATGAAGATATTCCAAACACATGTCAGAACTTGTTCCAGAATATTGAACAGTCTTGCAGTTGAGTTTTCTCCATCATCTCACCTTGTATCTGACAGGGGGGGAAATGATGGTCATCTACAAGCTTCAAAGTCACATCAAGCGAGCCTGAGCCACAACCTGCCACACCAGTTTTAGAGTTGTAGCCAGAGACAAAGATGCCCGTGAACATGCCTTCAGTTGGCGATCTGGGACACTTCCTCTAGCAGAAGACTTCAGCTTCTTGCCAGCTTTGGAAGAATTCCGGGAACACAATTGAGAACACTTCCTCTAGCAGAAGACTCTAGCTTCTTGCCAGTTTTGGAAGAGTTCCAGGAATTGCATTAAGCATTCCAAAGTTGTTGGTCATCCTTAAACCATCACAGGTTGAGACTTCCCTTTTCAAGTTGAAGTTTTACCTTTTATGCGGGGTGAGACCTCCCTTTTATGGTTGAAGGTTTCCCTCTTTAAAACAATAGGATCACTTCCTCTAGCAGAAAACTTCAGTTTCTTGCCAGTTTTGGAAGAGTTCCGGGAACTGCACTAAGCGTTCCAGTGTTGGTGGTCATCCTTAAACCACTGCCCTTTATATACCAACATTTCATAGAGCACATTCAGCCTAGTGCTGCCATGCATTTTTTGCACATTTTGTATTACAGCTCTCTTCTTGGACTCATACATAACCCTTCGGATTAAGGGGGGGAATGTTGGACACCTAATCCTCAATGGGTTAGTGTGGAAGTCGAATGGACAAAAGCAGTCCAAGAGACCTTGGGATGTGAATCCCAACGGTCACATAATGTACTATAAATGTATATCCCCTGTTAATAAAAAAATGTACTCACGTGATTTATCTTTCCTATTTTATGTTTCCCATGTGTGTTTAACATATATATATATAGGAGCGTGTCAAAAAATACATCGTCTTCGATCATAGGTTGAAAAACACCTTATGATCGGCAAAAATGATAAGTACAAAAAACAAAAAAGTCACATGTGCCCACAAAAGGCGATCATCCTATCACTGGTGATGATCTCTATAAGAAACCACTGCCCGGGCCACCTTGCAAAGGAACCTCCTAAAAGGTCCCGGGACTCCAATCACATAGCGCTGAAGTCGACGAGGAATGTCGTCTATAGTGGTCTCAAGAATATCCCCTATCAAGCGCTCAAGATGGCCCTCCAACTCGGCCAAAACCTCTGCTGATTCATCCTGTGGGGCTGGCAAGGGTGCAACTGGTTGTTTTCTCTCGAAAGGCCGGAGAGCGGCTGGTCGCTGTGGACCCACATCTGCATTTTAAATTTTTACTATCAGTTTTGAGACGATGCAAAAAATTAAAAAAAATTTAAATAGAAAAGTTGAAAAGGATTTTACCTGACTCGTCCCACTGCTCTCCTGGCGGAAGAGCCATGTCTGGGTCACCACAGAAATCTATTCCAGCGTAAAGGAAGTCCTGAATGGCAAAAACCTGGTTTTCCAACCATTGGAAATACTTAGGTTTGAACCGAGCAACCTCTGTCCTCTCGTCCGGGTGACAGGCCATGACTGCAACCCATCGCATCATTTTGGGCTCTCGAGGAAGCCCAGCTCCAATAGTAAGATGCTGTGGGATCAGCATAAGAACCCTCTCTAGGCTAAAACTCACGACCAAAGCCCCATAACCAAAGGTCTTTAGTCGTCCGCTCTTGGTCCTGGTCAGTTGGCCTTTCACATTGGCCAGCACAGCATTGCACCAGTTGAAGATGGTGCCTTGAAAGCAATCAACTGCCATACGCATCTGGGATCCGGTGGCAACATGTAATGCGGCAGCTCCACAAATTCTGGTGACAGTAAATGCAATCACCATGAGCTCAGGACGGGATATGGTTTTTATGTCTATCCCTTTGTCTTTAGCCTGGCTGTTGCAGTACTCTAGCCGGAGGCTATCGACAGACTGGCCACCTGGCCTAGTCCCGTATAGAGTCAAGTCCTCGCCTCTCTTAGGCAAACTAGTCAAGAAATAAATGTCCTCTAGCTCGATTTCGAGCCAGTGCCCGCAAATGAAGAAACACTGGTCCTGAATGCTCCACCTGTCAACCAGCCACTGTAAGAAATCTACCTGAGCCCTCATGCCAGGAATGGTCCAGAACTTGTACAGTCCGCATGCCCTCAAAGCATCAAGTGAAGGCTGATGATTCCATGCGGCGGTATCCACGTCCTCATGCTCCCATTCACGCCAATCTAGCATGATATATTATCTGCATCAAGAATAAAGATTAATTAGATTGCTAGAAAAACTTTTGGTTGGTCCATTTTTGAGAAAATTTGGGTTCAAAACCCTTGCGGTGGGGTACGCACCTTCCATGTTAGACACAGTGCATGGGTATGCACTTTGTCTACATGGAAGGTGCGGACCCCGAGCTTTTTCCCAATGGAGAAAAAGTTGGGGTCCGCGGGTCCGCAATGGTAAACCTGCAGACCCCCGCGCGCGGGTTTTGCCCCTAAAAACCCTCCCAAAAAACAAAATGAGGGGCTAAATCAAAAAAATAAACGGTTGAAAATGAAGAGTAAGATGATGTGGATTACCTGGAGAAGACGGCGCTCGATTCTGACGATTGGATTTTCCACAATCTTCACAGGAAGTTTTCTAAGCAAAAGCACTATTTTCTCACCCAAACGCGAACGATAAAAATGAATTGTCAAACCCCCTTTTTATAAGTTTTTTGAGTAAATGAATTCCAAATTTGTTTATGTTTCACTTTGAAAAGGTATTTTACGACATTTTTATCCATTTCAAACAGGTATGAGTAATGTTTGTGTCTTTGTACAGAATACAGGATTGTTCAGGCGAAATCTGTTATTTTCAACAAAAAAACAAGTAGAGTCATCTTTTAAGCCCTTTTCTGACTCCTAAAACATGAAAAGATTGCAGAGCGTTTCTTTTACACTCGTTAAAATAGAATTAAAAGACGGTCCACTTACAGCTCTTTTCCGACTGTAAAAAACATGAAAAGACTGCTGGATTTTTGTCGTTTCAAATTCGATATTGGTTACAAAATGACGTGTCGTTGATCACTTTTTTACTTTTTTGGATCAGTGACACTAATAACAAAAAGTACTCCTTGGTCGTAAAAGATCAAGCGGTTCTCTCAAGTATTATTTTATATTTTTTTCGGGCTTGGGAGACACAAATTTACGAAAAAGGTCAACCCTGGAGTCTTCTTAAGTTTTTTCAGACTCTCTAAAAATTGAAAAACACCGAGTTTCTCCTATACTGGACTCGTTAAAATTTCACAGTAAAGGACCTGTTCAATTACAAACAAGAACGAACCACTCCTTCTTAGGGTTTGAATTTAAACTAAGTTGGACTCATCCGAAGGATGAGCTTATAATCAAGCAAATGTTATCCTCCTCAAGCTTGTAAAAAATAAAGAGGTACTTGCCAGAAATGGTGGGGGAAAAGAGAGGAAAATGAGTCTGTTCATCATACTTTGTAACCACTCTTGAACACGACACTTTTATTCACCTGGGTTGGGGAATCCTTTGCCTAACAGTTGATCAAACCACATTGAAAGTCTTCAGCCGGTTTCTGGGTATTAACTTTGGGTCAATTGTCACCAAGCCATCTGTTGTGTCGTTATGTGTTCAAGAGGTCACTGCTAATAAGCCATTCATTTGCAAAATATCTGTCATCCATCTTGACCATCCCTGAGTCAGTCCTTGCAACTAAATTTCTTCAACTTGATCTATGACTTCGTGTTGTGGGCTTGCCTACAACGAATCGCTTTCTATCGACATTAGCACATTATCTAGAAAGATGATCTAGGAATCATCAGTACCTTGAAATCTGCATGCCTCAATGGCAGGTTTCTCGCCTTTGACAACAATTTACATCATTGACTTTCGATCGAAGGATTCCGTGACATGTTTGACATCAACACATCTACTCACATCTCATGGATTGTACTGGGTACTTTGAGATCCATTGACATCACTGGTGGTTTCTCTCACACCTGTTAACAGTTTACATCATTGACTGGTAATCAAGTGGTTTCTACCATGTTCGACATCAAAACATTTATTCACATGGATAGAATCGTACTATTTCGGGATATAGAAATGAAGACCCTGGATCTAGTTTCCATCATCCAGGCTGCGAGGAATTTTGTATTCATTATGTTGTGGACTATTCATAAACAGATGGCTACGTCCATACTGTGTTCACACGAGTCTATACTTATGATGTTTTACAAGATCATTCATGTATCAGACAATAGATAGGTTTTCTAGTTAGTTTTGATCTGAGTATGGGAATGCCTACCTCAGTGATGATATGATCTCATATATATATCTTGCATTGAATGTTTTTACAGGTTCCGACCGGGCTGTCCACAAGATAATCCTCGAAATGATAAAGTACTTCATTCTTCCGATATGATAAATGAAATCCTCATCTACTACAGACTTCGCACTTTAGGGGGCAATCTGTTACACAAAAATATCGTCAACATGATTATTTGCAGTCAGTATGGGTCTATCATCACTTGTACTGTCCTCCTAAGCAAGTCTAGGACCTCAGCTCTTCAAATCAAGCTTTGGAAGTGGGAGAAAGACATTAAAAATCAATGTAACTCTGGTTCCGCACTTTCTCTCATGGTCACCTGCGGTCCCGCACCTTCTGTGTACAAAAGCTGCGTACCTGCCCACTCTGTTCCTAATGGTGCAGGTGCAGACCCCTGTGAAAGTCAAAAGGTGCATTTTTTATCTTAAAAAAGTCACTTTGGGTTAATTCTAGAGTTTTCTAGAAGGAATTTTGACGTGGATTGTTCGCTCTGAGGTGGTTCATGCATCCCAAAAGAGAAGGAGCTAATCCCTTGACTAAAGGAGCTATCCCTTTGAAGGAGGGCTTTATCCCTTTGAAGGAGGACCTAGTAACTTCCCTCCATTGCACTATAAATATAGGCATTGGGGTGAGGACTAGGGAGGTTAGAAGCTAAATATTTTGAGGGTAAATGCTGGTGAAATTGAGACTCTTTGGTTGAGCTTGAGAGGAGAGATCACATACCTCTTGGTTCCATTGGAGAGTGAGTGAAACTTGTCAAAGTAGAGGAGACATCTTGTTGGACCCTAGGAGGAGCTTGTACAGCGTCAAGGCAAAGGTTGTAAGGTTCTTCTTCTTTTGAATTAATACAATCAAACTCATTTTTCTCAACAAGTATCTTATGTTATTTGTTTCATGGACTCCTTGACTTTCATGTTGAATATGTTTTATGCAATTGGTTTTTCAGGTGCTATTTAATGTGTTTGCCTTGTTTGTGTTTGCAAATTTGCGGAAAGGAGCTCATTTGGATCAAAGGAGCAAGGGAATCCACAAGCTTGCGTTGGACCAAAGGTAGGCCCTAAAAACCTTTGTTTGCTATTGTTAATTAAAGCATATTTAGAGAAAGATAGTGTCTGGTTGGTCTGCTTGTTGTTAGGTCTTCTTTAGATTCTAGGAAGGTCCATCTTGTCCGCAAGATCGACCCATTCCACGTGACAAGCTGCCACATCTTGTGTCTCTTGTCTTGGCTTATTTTCTGTCGATCGTTTAATGTTCTATCTGCACTTTTCTTTATGTACATGTAATTGCTAATCGGTGGAATATAATAAGAAAAAGAAGTAAGCTGTTATAAGCATAGAACATACCATAACTTAACAGGAAGAGCACTAGAATTAAAACAGGAAAACTTCAGCCCTCTTCAAAAGTTCCCATTACTGTTGAAGATTCACCATCTACCAAGGTGAAAGAATCTCCTTCCAAGACACCTATCACATATGATGTTAGAAAATTATATATTATAGAGAAATGGAACACATAAAATATTGCAGAAATATAAACACAGAAAATGCATAAAACAAGAGAGACATAGATATTTGTGGTTCACCCAATTTGGGCTACATCCATGAAGAAACAACCAGATATTCCTTTTATATTATCCAGCAAACTGAAGAGATAAAACCTACAACAGATCCACTGTAACACCCTCTTTGCTCTCAATCTCCTCTCTCTTCCTCAATCATAATCCAAATCTACATAGACACAATACAATTCCCTCATATATAGTGAGGGGTTGCCTTCTAGGTCAAAAAACCCTAAATTAAACATAACTTCTACTGGTAGATCATCCACCTAATGAACGGCCCAGATTGACTAGAAATTACTAGACTTTTACAAGGAAATTTTACATCTATTTTTAGCTTCGAGGGTGCTGCCCGCGAACCCCCGCTGGGGGACCACTGGTCCCCGGCCCCCCGCGGGGGGACAAGTCCCCCCTACACCCCCTCTCATGGAGGGGTGTACAGTCTTCCTAGGGTATACATCTGGCTGAAACTTTTGAATATAGAAGATAATGAAGCTCCACACCCAACATATGAAAGGGGGACTCCAAGATCTTCTACATGGAAGGTAAAGGTAATACTATAGGCCCCAAAGCGAGACCTACAGGAGGTTGAGAGAGTCCTACAGGAGACAGTTTTTAAACTACAGGAGACCCAAAAGCTTAAGGAAAGGATAGAAGGACAACCAAAGGTGAAGGAGGAAGCAAAAGAGCTACAAGAACCTGACCCCCAGCCTAGTCTTGCCTCCTATTACAATCTACTTGAGGGAGGCAGAATAATCCCCCAGAAATTTTCAATTCCACTATTTTTTTGAATTGGAGAAAGAAAGAGTGAGAACACATAGGTGGGTGCAGATAGCCAAATCCAAAGGAGTTGAGGATGTTGGCCATATGGAAAATAAACTCAAGGAAATGGGCAAAGAATTGAGTGCTCTCAGAGATAGAGAAGCCATCACAAGAAGCCACCTTGAAAATGAGAATGAAATCCTAAGGAGGCAGCTGCAAGAGAAAGAGACTCAATTGGCATACATGGCCAACTTATCCATGGAAGCATTACAATGCAGAACACCAGCCAAATCTTATGGACTCTATCTGAAGGACCAATGGCTTCAATTCCAAATAAAGACTTTGGCACAAAGAGGCACAATGCCTTTCCAAGACTACAGGCAGTTCATGGACCTATGTGACCAAAGCACCTTAGAGGATAAGGAAAAGATGGCAGAGTTCTACCTACACAATATGGCCCTCACATACATGAATGTGTGGGACCCCATTGGAAAGCTAGGGGACCTGCAATTAATGGCAATGGTCTCATGGATGAACCATGAAGAATTGAGGGTAGCAAAAATGAAAAGATTAATGATAAAAGAGTAGAATGAGCCATTAATGATAATAGATGAGCCATTAGATCGAATGGCACTCATCAGTACAGACAACCTACTTGCACTCATCAGAACACACAACCTACTTGCCAATGACCCTCAGATTGCCCTAAATATCTAACCAATCAGGCACAAGCCATTGCACACTTTGAAGATATGCAAAGGCTACTTGGGGATGAATGTTTGCATGCATGCATGAGAAGATGGAATACCTTAGCTCATAGTTTGTAGATCAGAGAATACCATTCCCCCATAAGGCTAAAGGAGGCATTGAAAAGAGTGCCAATTACAAACGCTCCATGCAAAGGCTGAAAGCCAACTGGATTGGCCTCAAACTGAGTCCCCCACTCCTCTTAGGCATGGTAGAAGGTAGAAGAGAAGAAGAAGAGGAGGAGAAGTGGAAGGACATAGACAGAACAACAAGGTTTTATGACCAACATGAGCAGACCACATCAGAAGCCTGGGATGTTAGGGAGGCCAGCAGGGCCATAAAAGATGAGGAGATTGACTAAGTTACTCAAAGGATGAGAAACACCTTCAGTAGGGGAGTGATGATGAGCCTCATAAATGGGTAATTATATGGGATCATTTTACTTCCTAACCTAGTAAAATCAACCATTCTCTTAGCTTATTGTATGATTGTCTGATTATATTTATGCTTATAGAGTGAGTTGAGTTAGTTATGATGCAATGTGATCTAACATGTATTTAATGCAGATTATTGATGGATTTCGACGTCAAAGTCAAGGATCCAGTGGTCAAATGGCAGTAATAACTCGAAGTAGACAGAGGAGAGGACTTATAGGGGGGAATCTCCCTCATTTATTACTCCTCAAATCTAATTCCCCTTCATTCACCTCGGAGAACAAGCAACAGAATCATGCACTAGGAGGCAGCTGAGCAAGTGGAGGATGAATGATAGTTATCTCGAGTTTTGGGAGCCAAACCTCCCTAATTTTAAGGAAGTTGTTGGTAGCTTCAAATGTATAAGTAGAGAGGCCTAAGGCCTCACTAGGGTTGGATTTTTTCTTATGTAAACTCTGCTCAAATTTTGAGCTTACTATTTTTGTGACAATTTCATGTAAACTTGCTATTTTTTTGATAATGAAGATGGAATCCTTTTTCAGCTAGCACTGAGTTACCTCAGAGGGTTGAAGTTCTTGGATTAGGGCCCAATCTGAGCAGCCAAGCTTCTCTTTACTTGTATTTGTATGCTTACTTCAGTTGTAGATTAATTTGTTGTTAGATGTATTTCTTTTAAGGTTAAGAATAAGGTTCTTTTGATGATTTAGTAGGTTTCTTCCATTTGTGCTTTTTGTAGTAGGTTAAGCAACGATTAGAAAAGATTCAAAAGGTTAGCAATGTGCCTTGGCCTCTCTTCCTCCCTTTACGACCATGATTTGAGGCAAAGACCCTCTTACTGCCCCAAAAACACAGATTTTCCTCATTCATAGGACCTGTAGTGTTTGCAGCTCTTTAGTAGGTTGATAGTCTAGTTTTTATTTGCTTAAGATCTCCTTTATCATGATCATTTCCTGATTTGCAATAGTCCTCTTTCATGCTTCCCTTGCTTGCAGCATTTCTCAACATTTCCTTTCATAGGTCATATTTTAGATCATTTCAATGCAAAACTCTGTTTTTCCTAAATGCATTCATTTCATTGTTTGCTTGATCTTCTTTGTTAACTAATAGTTCCTTTATAGCCGATCTATTCCAGTAGTATGCCAGCTTATTAGCAATCACATCCCCCATCTGATCCATTCCCTATAGATCTTCCCAAACCTCACCTCAATTCTGCCTTAGTTTCCTACATTTTTCATAGAACTTCTTCCTCTCCTTGAGAAAACCCAATCATCTTTATTTCTCTTGGTGGTTCATGGTAGACCATAGGCACCCTAACACCTCCTTCCATCCTTCATCCACCTTTTCCACCCACTCTCACACCCTCAAAATAGCAGAAATTTCTCTCAGCCTCCTCCTGTAGGCGTCTTGTAGTTTCCCTGTTTTCCTCTTGTAGTTTCCCTGTGTCCTCCTGTAGTTTTTCTGTAGGCTTTCTTTTGAAGGTCGAATGTGGGAAAAGCCTCCAGAAGGCCACCTAAGACCTCCTATGACCCATCCACACCATCTTCCATCCTCCCAAGCTCCAAAAACACCCTTTAACGCCACTTGTTCACTGCCACACTCACACATAATAAATTAGATGCATGTCAAATTCACATAAAAACACATAAAAATCCAAAAGTATGCTTTTTTCTTATTTACTTCCAGAAATAGAATGGTTAGATGTTGTTTGCTTTCTTCAATAGGTAATTGCATTTCTTTCATGGTTTTCATAGTGTTTTTGGCAAAAGTAGAATTAGCTTGTTAATTAGGGTTTACTAGGTCTTTCTTTACATTCCAGTCTTTTTCCTTTCTGCAATTAGAATAGCTTCTGTAGAGTAACCTTTCTTTCTTTCATCACACATAGAGCTTCTTTTGAGATCTATAGAAGTTGGCTTGAGCTCCTAGTGATCTTGCACCTGTTGACCAAGTGACAACATGTAGTAAGAACTAGTACTTGTGAATATAGCACTGATGCTTCCAAGTTTGTTACGAACTACCGGGTTGATAAAAGTAAAGTTTGCAACCCAGGAGTTGCAGCATTCTTGCTGCAATACTGGTGCTCACTAGTCACTTTTTATTTCTTCTGTGACCCTTCCTTTCCTTGTTCCCTATACCTTTTGATTCGGAAGGGGGTGCTCTGGTCCTCTTGGCCATCGTCGCCCTGCTCTGACTGCTCCTCCTCCTCTATTTGGGGCGAAAGGAACTTACCACTACACTCAAAGCCGCTTTCTTCTTGTTCGGCCTGCTGCTTTGTGGCTTGCTTCACTTCCAGCTAGGCCTTCTCAGGCACATAACATAACATCAGGCACATAACATCGAAATATCTCATCTGATCCCATCTTATACAAATGCCCTACAATTACAGAGAAATATGCCGCACGCACCACCAATTCTTTCTTTTGTTGACGGGTGTATCCTTTTGGATCCTTTCCTGTGGTCGATAAATGGATAATATTCATGAAGTGATTATCTGCTATGCACACCACGAAGAGCTACACGTCAGGCAAACCTTCCTCCAAATTAGTAGGCTCCTCTCTTGTTTCAATGCACGATAGATAGTCTAGCCCTGCATTCAATCTTCCTGGCTTCACAATTACCTTGAAATCATATTCTTGGAACAACAACAGCCATCTGCATATTCCCCCCCCCAACACAGGCTTATTGACTAGATACTTTAATGTAGAATGGTCTGTGTACATCTTGAAATGTCTACCTAGCAGGTAATGACTGAACTTACGGAGCGCGTACACCATAGCAAAGCCTTCACGCTCTATCATCCAATAATTCTTTTCAGCCTTAGATAACTTCCTTCTTGCAAACACTATAGGATGATTGAGTTCTCCTTCACCAGCTTGTGTCAGCACTGCTCCTAGCACAATAAATGAGGCATTCACATGCACATGAAATTCCTTCTTCCAATTCGGGTAGACTATTATCAGCGCGGTGACCATTTTTTCTTCAGTACAACTAGGACGTGTTGACATTCTTCAACCCAATAGAATGTAGTGTCCTTCTTCAGTAGCTTTTCTGCATGTGTGGTAATCTGAGCATAACTTTTGATGAACTTCCGATAGTACCCAGTGTGACCCAGTGTTGCATGCAGCTGTTTAACACTTCTTGGTGCCTCCAAATTGACTATTACCACGATCTTAGCAGGGTCCACCATAATTCCTTGCCTGTATACCACATGACCCAAAAATCATTTCTTCAAGTTTAGCACGATTTGATACCTTCAGCATGTATTCTTTAAACGTCGCGATGACTATATGTGAGAAGATCACCGATGCATTCTTAAGTCAAAAAGGCATCACTATATATTGGAAACATCCCCACTCTGTTGCGAAGGTGGTCTTACTCCTGTCTTCTGGTGCATTCTTAATATGGTGGTATCCATAGAACCCACTAGTAAATGAATAAGCCTCCTACCCTCCAACATTATCCTGTACTTCATCTGTAAATGGAGGTGGAAAAGGATCATGAACGAAAGCATCATTAAGCCTCCTGAGATCTACGCAAATCCTTATTTCATCTTTCTGCTTCTTTTCTTGAACGACCATTAGACTCACCCAATCAGATTCCTCCACCGGTTCAATAATAACCGCTACAAACATTGATATAGATTTAAATAGGAAAGCAAAAAATTGCAAATATAACCATAAATACAAAGATGCAGTAGAAATAACAGTTCATTTCATTAATATCAAATACTAAAATATGCTGACAAATAGAATGGAAATAAGACTAGCTCAGGTATTGTTAACTTATCTCTGAGAAGAGATGTGGTGGCTACATGCTTCTAAATTGTGTTAAAATGAGGCTAGAAGGCCTATTTATTGTTGAGAAACGATGGAAAACCCTAAACATCCAAAAACCTAACACTAGGAGATGAGGCGCCAATGTATGGGCCCCATTTGGGTAAATTGGTACATCAACTTCCCAAGGTCGTAACTTTGGCATACAATCCCCGTTTGACGCGTGCAATACCTCGTTAGAAAGATCTATCCGAGGAATAAAAATCTTGAGTGAGAAACATCGATTAACAATGGATGTTACTCTTGGTTTTCCCAAAAAATATCGTTTATGGCCTCAAAACAGCTCCGGAAGTTCAAGACCCAAAAAGCTGCCAAAAATAGTAAATTGTGCTACAATTAAGGAAACTGAAAAACTGAAAGAGATAGTTATGGGGGTCCAAGTGGGATAGGTGGGTGGCTACCAACATCCACCTAGATCATTCCACCCCCCTTAGGTAGAAATGGTCCCCATTGCATTGAGTGCCTCCATGAGAGCAAAAACTTCTACTGAACTTGGTCCCTGGTGAGCTATTCTACAATCTTTGATGTTTCCAGTAATTGTGGAAAGCATGGTTGAGGGCGGTCCACATTGAGCACTCGGTGCAAGACAAGGAATGGGGGAATGTTGTGCTCCAAAGAGTTATTTCCCATAGCCTTGGTAATGGTGTAAGGACCATATTGGAGTGGTATGAGCTTCCGATTGGCTCTTGTAAGGCATTCTTTCTGCAAATGCAACTAGACTTTTTTGCCCACCTAAAACTAGTGTGGCACCTGATGTTGATCATGTCACTGCTTGTTGTTGAGCACAAGATAAGGTATGTTATTATCATTTATTTTTTCATCTTTTATTTAAAATACATAACCTCTTTACATTATGAACTAGGTATATGACAAGAGATTATGATAAAATATAGAAGATTTATGTGCAATGTAAGATGACTAATAATTACCCTTTTCTATGTAGAAAAAGGGGAAAATGGAAAATTACCAATCTGAAGGAAACAACAAGATGCCATCAACTGTTGTCCCTTTGACAGGGAACCGCATCCAAACAATAAGATCCAGACTGGAGCATACAAGCCAGGAAAAAGAAGAGGAGATACCAAATCGGCACAAGAGAACAAGAAGATGACTGAGAGCTAATAGTATGGCGAATCCCTCAGGATCCTCTAATCCCGAGGGATCGCTACCTTAACGATTCAGTATCATTGATATCTCCACTCGACTGTTATAAGAAGGGGCAGCACTGTTAGCCTAGGGGGGAGGAATGTTGTTGTTTTTATGAAATTCTCTATTGTACTTAAAACTTTGATCATCGACTCTCTCTAAAAGAGCGATTCGTTGTAACTCTGTTTTGATGCTTAATATATAAATCCTGTTGATGTTTCATCTTTGATTCTGGAGTAATTATAAGAAGTTCTTCCCTAGAGGCTAAGGGCCTGGCCCTAGTGGATCACTTGATTCCTATACTATTAATTCTCGATTTCGAGTCGTGTGTGGTTCTCTTTCTCTTATCTATTTTGTTCAGTAATTTTATGTTCCTTATTTCATGTATTAGCTTTATTATATTTTGATTCCCATTTGAATAGTAAGGTTATTCTCTGCATTAGAATGTTATGTTACTTGTCCTGAAGTTATATCGTGTTGTTGTTACATAACATTGTTGTTCCTTAACAAATTTTTGTTGCTGTTCGATTACAGAGTAACAGTGCTGTGTATGCATAAACCGGTATCACTGTTTATTTGTCTATGGTTTACTTTCAAATGTGATTGCTGCTCATTTGAACTGTTGTTCCACCATGATCACAGTTATTGTTTCTTTATAACCAGGATTATTTATTATTATGTTGAAACTCAGATTATTGTTCCTTTAAAAAACAAGTGTTGCGTATAACATTTGGTTTATTTCGCTGTGTATTTACATTTGGTTTAAGTTGCTATTCAATATTTCATAGCTTCCTTTAATTTGTTGTCCCATTTATGTTTGTTGTTTAAATCATTTCTGAGTGAAGATTGCAATTACTATCCATTTCATAGGTTAAAGCTTTGTCGTTCAGTTGAGTTAAATGGATTAGTCATTGTTCTATTTCCTGCCATTTGAATTATCATTGCTTTAGTGTGCACAAATGATCTGAAACTGTAGTGAATACTGAGAGTTGCTGTCCATTTCCTAGGTTGATGATCTTTTCCTTAATTTTCTTCTCAATTACATCAGTTTACAAAGGGATGAGTTATCACTACTGCACCCTTGACTGATAAGTTGTTGTAGTGAATGATTTAGATCTCAGAGTGCTAAAAGTTTTTTTTTTTCTTTTTTAAATAGATTTCATTTGAAGCATTTGTTTACTCTTGTATTTAGAAGCACTATACTACTAGCATTACTCTGACAAATGACCACCTTAGACTGAGTACACTCTTTGAGATAACAAATCGTGCCTGGATTGACAATTAATGTAGGGTAAATAGAGGTGAAAAAGACCCTTTTTACTGCTCGACATTTTGGCACCGTTGCCAGGGAGGAGTGTAGCCATTTGTTCTTTTCAGAGTTGTGTAGTACCTGCTAGGAGAGAATTGGGTTTTAAAAATGCAAGGTAAGAACATGCGTATGGAGCATGTAATAGCCCTAATCCCCTCCCCACTTTCCTGTAGATTTGTTACTGTTTTTGGGTAGAAATTAGCATTTGATTTGTGTGCATGGCTAAGCAGAAAAAGCCTGAAAAGAATCCTCAACCACTACCCGAACCTGAAAAAGCTAAGGGGTCGGTGACCCTTGGCCGATCAACCTTTATAGACAAAATGCTTAAGAAATCATAATCTCAGCCTTCAGTAGGACCTAGAAAAGTTGCTTCTAGACAGCCTACTAGTTCGCTTCAGGCCACAGGATCACCATTTGCAGCCTTGGCTGAGGTGCATAGCCAAACCAAAGAGCAAGATTTTCAAGAAATTGAGAATTCTAGCCCAAAATCATTACAAGAAGGGAACCTTAGCAACCTTTGCGAAGGAAGAGGAGAAACAGGGGAAATTGAAGAACCAAGATCTCCTCTTAGGATAATTCAGCCATTAAGTAGCCCAGATAAGGGGAGTGTTGTAAATATCATCCAAAACGAAGAATCCCCCCAAATATTAATTCAACAAGGAACTCTCATTATCTGAGATCAAGGAAGTGCTGTTAAGGCCATTCCTGCTCCTTCTTGTCAACATAGGAATACCCTCCTAGACATCCCAAAAGGTTATTGGAATATATTTGACCAAATGGCCTAGAACTAGCCAAACACCCAAACCTCCACACTGCAATATCCCATTGTAGATATTGCAGCCAATGAACCCATGAAGGCCATTCCGCTCCAGCACATCCCTACATTCCATGGCCTTGCATTGGAAGATCCAGATGCATTTTTATTAGAATTTGATGTGTTGTGCAGAGGATATGACTATACCACCGACCCCAAAAAACTATAATTATTTCCCTCTACATTAAAAGGGGCTGCTTTAAGATGGTTTATGGGGTTGGGTGGAGATGTTATAAATAACTGGGATCAAATGAAAAGTGCTTTTCTAAAAAAATATCAGGATTATTGTAGGTATAGAGAGTTAAAAGATGAAATATTTCAGATGGCAGCTAGACCTAATGAAACATTAGAGGAGTATGTTGAACGTTTTCAGTATAATCTTCAAAGATCTCCTTATGCATCATTACCCTTACCTGATAATGTATTAAAAACAACATTAATTAAAGCAATGAAGGAACAATGGATTGAAACACTAAATATTATGGGAGAAGGAAATATTTAACAGGAAAATTTTGCTGACATTATTGATTTATGTATCAGGAGTTCGAGAGGCAGCACAAGATTAAAACCAACAAAACATGACAGGTTTACAAGGGACAATAAGATCTCTGCAGAAGGAAATTGGAAATTTATTAGAGAATTTCAAAATTGATATATTGGGGACTCTAACAACACAGCTCGATATTATGCAAGTAAAGCAGAAACAAGCAGAGGCAGAGCAAAATCTGGCAATCTTCTGTCCCAAATGCAAAAAGAAACACAGCCATAAAGAGTGTCCATTAGATGCAGTTCAAGTTTGCACCATTTGTATAAAAGACCACTTTACATAGAGTTGTCCGTCACTTCCTGGTTTGAAAGCAGTATACAAAGAAGCGGAAGAAGAACTAGAACTGGTGTACCTACTTAATCAGCGCCGTCAATGATAGCCACGACAATCAGGTATGTTCCCTGATCTAGCTTCTTCTTTTCAACCTCCGCAATATCATGCTCAGCAATATAATACAATGTGGCAAAATCAACTCCCCTTCCCAAATTGGTCACAACAACCATTTCCTTCATCCTCTTCATAGCCGAATCAAACAAGCCAATCTAATTGGCCAAATTTTCACTATGCTCCACCATATTAGCAAAATAATGCGTATCCAACACAATGGTCCCCTCCTACTTCATAGAATCAATCCTGGTAGACAAACTGGCAAAGACCGATGAATCGGCTAGTAGGAACCATTCCACTCCCTCAACCTACACTGCCAGCACTACAACAAAACCCCCAGTCCAATTTAAGACCGCAACTCCCAGCCAACCCAACCCAAACCCAAATAATAGACCAGTTCAATATATTCAAATAATTGAAGCACTAGAACTAGAAACTGATCTAAGGGAGTGTAATGACCTTCAATTAAGATCTGGGCGCATTATATAAACAAAGGGAGATAAAACTGTTCAAGTTGAAAACCCGTTACCTATAGAACAACCATCACAAGAAGAAGATGTGATCAGACAACAGACTCATCATCAACCAACCACATTTTCTCCCCCATTCCTAGAACGACTAATTGTACCACGTCCTATAGAACATCCTAATTTTGATATTCTGGGAGAACTTAAGAATTTGTACATAAAAATCCCACTCCTCCAAGCCATCCAGGACATTCCAATATATGCAAAGACCATTAAATAGCTATGTATAAAAAAGCCAAGGAGGAAAATAACAAATAACCCAACAGTCCAAGTAGTTGGCACCTTATCTGACCTGTTATCAGGAAGAGAAACACCTGTCAAGTATGAGGACCCAGGAAACCCAATAGTAATAGTACAAATCAATGGACAAACCTTTTCAAATGCCTTAGTTGATTTAGGGGCTGCAATTAATATTTTAACAACTGCCACTTGTCAAAAACTAGATATTACATTAGTATAACTAACTTCCACTTTATTAGAACTGGCTAACCAATCTGTGGTTAGGCCAGAAGGGACACTACATGATGTCATGGTATCTATTGATTCTTGGGAATATCCTACCGACTTTCTGATAATAAACCCCAAAAACCGACTTGATGGACATCCACTGATTTTAGGCAGACCTTGGCTTGCAATCGCTGATGCTTAAATTGGTTGCTGACAAGGCAACATGACTATAACTAGAGGGAGTAACATCAAGAATCTAGCCCTATACCCTCCTGCCCAGCCAATTGTCACAATAATAAGAACTAACAAACATCCTATATCATACCTCACCGAAAACATTAGATCCCCATCAACCATAGAAGATGCCCTCGATTCCAAAGATCAAATAGAGGATGATGTTATTAACAACTTTATTAACCAGGCTTAATCCAAATCCCATATATAATGTCACATGATAGAAGCAGCATTTGATAATGAATTAGAAGAAGATCTCCTCAAATAAACTCACGATCAAACAATACCTACTACCTCTGTGCCAAATAGAAAAATTGTAGAGATTGAGCCAGGAAAAACTTTAAACATCAATAGCAACCTAACTCCCAAACAAGAAGAGAAGCTAATCCAACTACTAAGAAAATACAAGGAAGCATTTGCATGGGATTATCCGGACATGAAAGGAATCGATCCCCAGCTATGTACACACCACATTTACACATAAAAGGATGCAAGACATGTTTGCCAACCCCAAAGGAGACTTAACCCTCATCTAAAAGACATTGTGAAAGAAAAACTACAAAAACTTTTAGATGTGAACTCTATTTATCCTATCTCTGATAGCAAATGGGTCTCTCCACTTGTAGTGCTGCCAAAGAAGAATGGAAAGTGGAGGATTTGTGTAGATTACAGAGAACTAAATAAAGCAACACAAAAAGACCACTTTCCCCTTCCATTCATTGACCAGGTATTAGATACTTTTGCAGGAAAGAAATTCTTTTCTTTATTGGATGGCTTCAATGGATACAATCAGATTCAGATTGCCCCTGAAGACAAAGACAAAACTACTTTTACCTATCCTTGGGGAATGTTTGCCTACAGAGTTTTACCCTTTTGCCTATGCAATGCCCCTGCCACATTTCAAAGGGCTATCCTCAGCATATTTTCAAATTTAATAAATGTAGGGCTCGAAGTATACATGGATGATTTTACACCATATGGAGATGATTTCGACCCAGCATTAGACACACTAGAAAGGGTGTTGTAGCGATGCATTTCCACCAGGCTCTGCTTGAGCCATGAAAAATGTTATATGATGATGACTGAACGACTCATCCTAGGCCATTATATCTTAGCAGCTGGAATACAGGTAGATCCGGCCAAAATTCATATAATCTTGTTAATACCTACTCCTACCACACAGATAGAGGTATGCAGTTTTCTTGGATTTTCTGGTTATTATAGGAGATTTATAGAACATTTTTCTCATATTGTTGCACCTCTATATGCACTGACAGGAAATGTTGACTTTGTTTGGATAGATAAATGTGACTGTGCTTTTGAGGATCTGAAAAAGCTGGTGTCAACAACCCCAGTACATAGAGGTCCAAATTGGGACCTACCATTTCAAATTTCATTAGATGCTTCAGACATAGCTATTGGAGCAGTCCTTGGGCAGGAAGAAGACAAAAAACCATACACAATCTATTACATTAGCAAGAATTTTTCTCCTGTTAAGTTGAACTATACTGTTACTGAAAAAGAATTTTTAGTTGTGATTCATGCTGTCAATAAATTTAGGCATTATATCACTGGATATCCTGTTGTTTTATATACAGATCACTCTGCGATAAATTATTTAGCAAATAAACCAATCACAAATGGTAGAGTAACCAGATGGATGATTTTATTGCAGGAATTCGATATCACAATAAAGGACCGACTTGGAAAAGAAAATGTTGTAGCTGACTTTCTCTCATGAATGCCAAAACCAGTGGATGCAACAGCGGTCGAAGATCAATTTCTAGATGAACATTTGTTCACTGTCACTATCAAAACACCCTGGTATGCTGATGTTGTGAATTATTTAGCAGTAGGAAAGTTACTAAAACATCTTACTCCCAATGAATGAAAGTATACTGTCCAGCGTAGCACCTGATTTTCTTGGATTGGGGACTACCTGTTCCATATAGGGGTAGATATGCACATCAGAATATGTGTCCATGAAGATGAAATTTTTGACATTTTGAAAGCCTATCACGACGGACCATGTGGCATACATTTCGCAGATCAAAGAACTGGTCATAAAGTGTTGCAAACATGGTATTATTGGCCCACAATCTTCAAAGATTCAAAGAATTGTGTTCAAGCTTGTGACAACTTCCAAAGGGCAGGACGCCCTGGACAGTCCGGCAAAATGCCCTTGAACCCATAGCTAGTCATTGAACCATTCAATTGATGGGCGCTCAATTTCGTTGGTCCAATCAACCCATCATCAAACCAGAAAACGTATATTCTGGTAGCAACAGAATATGTCACCAAATGGGTTGAAGCAGAGGCATTGCCAAGAGCTACAGAGGATTTTGTTATTTAGTTCTTGTTTCACATATTTGTGCGATATGGCCTCCCAAGAGACATAATCACAGATGAAGGACCACAGTTTGCTGGTAATAAAATTGCTGCAACACTAAAACACTATCATATTCAGCATAAAATTACTACTCCATACCATCGATAGGCGAATGGTCAAGTAGAAAGCATGAATAACGTAATAGAAGCAATACTGACAAAAACCATTGCATCACACAGACGTGATTGGGCCACAAGATTGTTGGAAGCCTTGTGGGCATATAGAAAAACATGGAGAAGTGTTACAAGGAAAATTGTCTATGCAGAACTGCTAATCCCACTAAGGCTGGTAGCTACCTTAGAAACAAACAAAGTAAATCTACTTTCGTTTTCCTTTATGAAAGATAGATGAGGGAAGAATAAAGGAGACCAACCTCTGTCTTGCGCTTGGTTCCTTGTTCGATTCCTCTCTCTTCTGATAGTCCTTTGCTACTCGTTCTCTTGTATACCCAGCTTCACAGAGTACCTGCAGAATCAAAGCAGCATAACACTATACGAGAACATGGATCTATTATCATAAACAATCTAGGATCAGATGTAAATTGACCATACAAATGCATAAAACATAAATCACACAAGAGTATGGAGGAAAAATTGAATAGCTTTATTGATAATCAAGAAAGAGCCAAGAGAGTTACAACCAGTTGTTCTGACCCAGCATCATCCTCTCAGCAAGTAAGCCCTTCTTCACCTCATGAAAAGCTTAGATCACCCAAAACTATGATGTTGCCTCAAGAAACTAACAACAATTCCTTACAAGATGCAAAATTCCAGCCTCTGGATCTCTGGGATGAGGGATCCATATATAGATGTTTGTAAGGGAGATGAGTCAGCTTGTGATTTGATTAGTGTCTTCCCTCTGATAGTCCTTGCTTCCACTTGGAGATTGATTATCTCTTACTCATCCTTGGTCGAATTCAGAGAGGCAAGTGTCACAGGAGAAGTTTCTAGAAGATTCCATGCTTCTCCACCTCGTGGGTTGACACTGCCATTTGTCTCTTCTTGCCCATCGCACCCCATAGAAGGGCTTTTTGAAATGCAACGCACCCACTGTGTGTACTTAGGTGAGATGCAACGAACTTTGCCTATGGAGCAGGTGAAATGATCCAGTTTTGACCAGTTCTTAGTAGTTTTTCATGGAGAACTTCTGGGAGAAGCTGTAATCAGTTGACCTTGTTCATTTAGGGGTTGGAACAACACTTTTAGGGACTTAGGAGTCCTTGGTTTATAGACATTTATGCTTGGGGTTGCAGTGCCCAAAAATGTCTATAACAGTTGCCCCCTAAAGCATGAGGTCGTTAATCTTTTTGATGTCGGGTGAAATGCTTTATCATGAGCATCCAAAGTTATTTCAAGCTGGAAGGAGACCTGTAATAAGATACAATACAATAGATTATCTTCATAATATTTTCATGATCTAGTTGAGGTGGGCATTCCCATGCTCAGCGTTATAAATTCATTTTCATGTACATAGGACAGAAAATCGTCTGAGTGTAGACTGATGATTCTAGAGGAGCCATCATCCCATAGATTGGATGATTATCTGTGCAGCAATGATGTACATTTGATGTCTTTATTTTCCTGAATATATATCGCAGCCCGGATGGATGAAACTAGATCTGGGGTCTTCAATATCGTTTGATCTTCACTCAAAGTACAAGTCGATCCATGTGAGAGATGTTCTGGAGTCGAACATGGAAAGATATCGCCTGATTACCAGCCAATGATGTAAGTTGTTAACAGGCGCGAGAGGAATCACCGATAATGATAATGATCCTCAAGGTACTACAGTACAATTCACGTGGTGTGAATAAGGGACTTGGCGTCGAACACCACGCAAAATATTTCGGTCGAAGGCCATTGGTGTAAACCTATCGCCGGAAGTGAGAAACTTGCCATTGAGGCATGCAAGCTTCAAAGTACTGAAATGGGTGTTCCTAGATCGACTTCTTGGATAATGAGCTGATGTTGACAAGAAGTGATCTGTCATAGGAGGGCCTTAATGAATCCTACATCAATGACACGGAACGGAGCAAATGATTTTAATGGAGGTGAAAACGGTCTGGTGATATAAGGTTCAGGGTGGCGGTCATGAAAGAATGGAACGTAAATGTATTGTAGCGGGTGAGACACAGGTGAAATCTCTGAGTGACTTCTCTTGAACATATCGGCAACACTGACATGATGGATTGGTAGCATTAACCCCAAATGTGGATGGTGTGATGTGACGATGGTGGTGTGACCGGTGAATGAAACAACCCAACCCGACTTGGATGTGGAGTGAAAGTGTCATGTTCAAGAGCGACTTGCTACCAACAAAGTTTTTTCAAGTTTTCTTCCCAATTTTTCCCCAGTCATTGCTGACCAGTACCTCTTTATTTTTGTCAAGCTTGAGGAGGATAACATATTCTTGTTCTATAATTTTCCCTTTGGGCAAACCCATCGCTATGTTTTAACGAGCCTAGCGATAGTGAAACTCATTCTTGTCTGCTATGGACAAGTTTGTCTCTATTGGGTTTTAACGAGTTTAACGACAAAGATAACTCGGTCCTTTTCAATTTTAGGGAGTCTGAAAAGGGACGTAAATAAAACTCCAAAAATCCATTTTCATCATCTAATCCCTTAAGTATGAAAAAGTATAAAACAATATAGAAGAGATGAATTTTCGATACTTTTAACGAGCCGAACAAAACAAGTGTTGAGCCTTAGTTTTGGTCTTATTTTTGCTCAAAGAAACTTACTTATCCATCTATTTTCCATCCATTTTCCCTTCATTTATCCTATTTTGATGTATATTTGATATCTATTCAGGTATTTAATTTTAATTTTTCAATTTCTAAAGTTTTTATGAAAATTTGGTTTTTAGTGCAAAATTGGCAGATTCAGAAATTCCTGTAATAGCTCTATGGTTGGTATGGTTGCAGGACACTTGGGCACGAATGGAATGCATGGATGGATAGCTTGGGAACTAGGACTAAGCCAACAATGCTTAGTTCAAACTGAACAAGCTTTATTAGGCCCATTTGGTGCTAGTCAACCATGACTAGTCATGCAGGAATCCCATAGAAATAGGGTTGTTTTGAGTTTTCATAGGAATGGTCATCTTTCTTGGGTTGGGGATAATGAATTCGACTTGGATAGGTGGATGAGAGTAGATGGGTTTGTTTGAGTGATTATAGATCAGTTTGTTCATGAGACTTCTTATTTAAAGCCAAAACTTTGATGGCTTATGTATTGATTTTGTGATATACTTTTATGCTGAGACATCTTTAGATTGAGAAGTAATTTGAAGACTTGTGTTATTATTATTTTGCTGTGCAATGCTATGGATTTGTAACTGATCTAAGCTTCTGATATCACCTCTCAAAGTGTGCAAGGCAAGGGTGGAGGGCCCCCACTCCAAGCTAAGTACACTTCCATGATAAACTAGTTTTATTTCATTGTAATTTGGTTAATTGTAGCACTAGTTTTTCAAAGCTTTATTTCAGTTTGCTTTATGGTTTATGCATAGTGATTGATTTCATTTGTTAATAGCTTATTCATCATTTTATTGAGTTGGAAAAACAGATGTTCAAGTTGGACATCCCTTCTGCTAAATGATGAATCCAAACTAGTTTCTTTTGTTTACATGCAAGCAGTTTTATTTCCATTTAGATTTAGATATTGAGATGAATGAATTATGATGGAATATCTTATGTGTCTCTTAAGTTAAGAGCTTCTTTCATTTATAATTTATGCATCTTGAGCTTTTGGTTTCAATCTCTGATTCATTAAGTGATCATTGAGGTGAAGGTGGACTTCTTGAGGTCAAGAACCCTTTCAATGTTTTTTCTCTTTTTGAGCTGATTGAATTAAAGTTATAAGATGTATTATCTTTAGCTTTTGAATAACTTATCTTTCAAGGTTTGGTTATATCTGATCTTCACATATAGTGAAATTGCCTCAAAGCATAAACAACCCGGATTGATAAGAAATAATTGTGTTAATTTAGGACCATAAATTAGCTCAACATTTTGGCGTCGTTGCCGGGGAGGCAAATATCGGCATAGTCAATAGAAAGATAAAAAAAATTCAAAATCACAAAAACATTAGTTACATTCCATTTAAGTTATGTTTCTTTATGCCTAGATATAGAGATCCTCAAGGTAGATTTATTAAAAACCCCCCAACAATAGAAATAGGATCATCACACACTCCAGTTACTGGTAATCCAACAATTAAGGAGTTGGTAGAAAAGCAAAGAACTGGCCAAAGATTAACCTTGATTGAAAGGCAAACTTTGTTAGCTTGGGAAGCAAAACAAAAATTCTCCACTTCCGGAAAACAAAAAGAGAAAGGAAAACAGCCTGATTTTCCATCCATCGATCCTCCTATCTTCCAACAATTTGAAATTCCACTTGAAATTGAGATAAATCAAACAATGGCAGAAGAGGGACATGGATCCGTTATTCTCACTCCTGAACAACAAAGGGCTGAATTTGAAAGACAACAGAGAGAATGGAGAAGGAAGAGAGAGGAAGAAGCAAAACAAGAAAATGATAGGAAGCTAGCAAACGACCGGAAAAGACAAGAAGATGGACTTGACCAAGAAACTACTTTCGGTTTTCCGATAGAAGATACAAGTGCAGTACTAGGAGAAGAAGTAAAAATGAAAAACATTCCACCTTCTGTATTGCCAAACTTCTATGGAATGTCTACAGAAGATCCTGATTCATTCATGTTTGAATTTGATATCTTATGTAGAACATATGGATATACTGATGATGTTCATAAACTTCGTCTTTTTCCTGCAACATTAAAAGCAGCAGCTTTAAAATGGTTTATGGGTTTAGGAGAACAAACAATAGCCTCTTGGGATGATATGCGAACCGTCTTTCTTAAGAAATACCAAGCTTATTGTAGATCTAGAGATTCAAAGGAAGATGTGTTTAGAATGACACAACAAGAAGATGAAATTTTAGAAGAATATTTAGAAAGATTCGCATATAATATTCAGAAATCTAAACAACATTCTCTAACTCAAGAAATTGTTCGCACAATCTTTCTCAAAGGTGTAAGGGATGAATACCTTGACATTTTGAATGTGATGGGCAAAGGAGACATTTCAAACCTTCCATTCGATGAAATTGTCGAGTTATGTCAGAAATATTCTAGAGGAAGATCAAAAACCGGAAGAAGGGAAGTGAGTTCCAAAGCAGCAAAGTCAGCTGCAGGAGGGATAACCAGAGCTGAAATAGGAAGTCTATTGGAAAATTTCAAAACAGATCTTTTGAGTACATTAGGGACACAAGTGGATGTGCTAAAAGCAAACAAGAAGAAGGAAGAACAAGAACAAGCCTTAGCAATATTTTGTTCAAAATGTAAAAAGAAACATCCTTTGAGAGACTATCCTTTGGATAGTATTCAAGTTTGTGGTCTTTGTACAGGCAATCATTCCACGGAGAGTTGTGTAAAATTGAAAGAGTTACAAATGAACTCAATGGAAGAAGTGCCAGGAATAGAAGGTTTCTATTATGTTGCACCACAGAGACCATGGCCACCTAGAATGCCTCAACCAAATCAACCACAATTCCCTCAGCAAAATTATGCTTATCCACCTTATAATCCTTGGACCCCTCCAATGCCATGGCAAGCTTGGCCTCCACAACAATATTCACAACAACCTGCACAAGGTTGGAGAGGATATAGTTATGGAAACCAGCAACCTCAACAGTATCAACAACAATACCAGCAACAAAATCAACAACCATTTGCATATCCACAATATCCGCAATCCATACCCTTTCAACAACAACATTCTGTATATCCGCCATCCATCCCATTTCCACAACAGAATCCTCCATCGTTGTTGACCCAACCACAACAATTACAGCTACCTGCAAATCAACCCAGACCAACTCAACTGCCAGCCCAACCAATGGCCAATCCAAATAACAGGGTGGACAAATCTGCATACACTGTAGAGGAAGCAGCATGTTTTCCTACATATTCAATCCTTCCTCTTGATGATGTCCATCTAAGGTCTGGAAAAGTACTTAAAAAGGATTCTCCTCCAATTATAGAAGAACCAACTGAACAAGGAGAATCATCTGAAACATCACAAACTGAGGTACAAAATCAGAAAGGAACAAATGTTACAACACAAACACCACCTTATCCTGAAAGGTTGGTGGAGCAACAAAACCAAATAACCCTTCCTGAATTTGATATCTTAGATGAGTTAAAAAATGCATATGTCAAAATTCCTTTGTTAAAAGCAATTAAAGAAATACCAATATATGCAAAAACAATAAAGGAATTGTGCATTCGGAAAGAAAGAAAGAAAAAGGATCCTACAACAATCCAAGTCATTGGTAAATTAGCAAGTCTCATGTCTACTCAAACCATAGTAGAAAAATATATTGATCCTGGTATCCCAATGGTTACCATATCAATAAATAATTTCTCTGTACCAAACACATTAATAGACTTGGGAGCAGCTATAAACGTAATGACAATGGAGACAATGAAAACTTTGCAATTAAACAACATTAGATCAACTTCAACAGTCTTGGAATTAGCAGATAGATCTAAAGTTGTTCCTGAAGGAATGTTAGAAGATATCATAGTCTCCTTGGATTCATGGGAGTATCCTGTTGACTTCCTGATCTTGCAACCAAAGACAAACTTAGGAGGACATCCTCTGATTTTAGGCAGACCCTGGTTAGCCACTGCTGATGCCTTCATAGGATGCAGATCTGGAAGTATGATAATTTCACATGGAGATGAAAGGAAACATATCACTCTTTATTCACCTGCACAAACCACTTCTTTAGAATCAATACTTGAAACTCAAGAAAAGCAACAAACAAAAGCAGTTTTAAGTATAAATCAATTCTTTGATTTTAGAGAAGAAGAAGAGAATGAAGATTTGATGGACCTTTTTATCTCAGAACCAAGTATCTCAGAGCAGCTTAGAGAAGCTCAATATGAAGCTGCAAACGAACTTTTGAATCAATGTTTTCAGGAAACCTGTACTATTCAAACTTTGCGGAAATCTTTTATAGACATTTTTCCTGTAAACACTGTCTCCACTCCTACAACAAAAACAATTGAGGTATATCCTGGAAAGCAATTAAACATTGGAAATCAATTGCAATCAGCACAAGAGCAAGAGGTAATTGCACTATTACAGAAATATTCAAAAGCTTTTGCTTGGGATTATACTGATATGCAGGGAATTCATCCTAGCACATGTATCGTCCACATCTACACAGATGACCAGCTTAAACCTGTAAGACAACCTCAAAGACGAATGAATCCGATGATGAAGGAAATAGTGAAAGAGGAGTTACAAAAATTGTTGCAAGTTGGATTCATTTATCCTATTTCAGATAGTCAATGGGTTTCTCCACTGGTTATTGTGCCAAAGAAAAATGGAAAATGGAGGGTATGTGTAGACTACCGGGAATTAAACAAAGCTACACTCAAAGATCATTTTCCTCTACCTTTCATTGATCAAGTGTTAGACTCATTAGCTGGCAAGAAATTTTTCTCCTTCTTAGATGGGTTTAGCGGATACAATCAGATCAGAATAGCAGAAGAAGACCAAGACAAAACAACATTTACTTGCCCATGGGGAACCTATGCATATAATGTTTTGCCATTCGGTCTATGCAATGCACCTGCAACTTTTCAAAGAGCAGTACTTGCAATATTTGCTGATCTAATTCATGAATGTGTAGAGGTCTACATGGATGATTTCACAGTTTACGGAAACACATACAATGATTGTTTAAATAACCTTGAGAAAGTCTTGAAGCGATGCATTGAAACAAATTTGTCATTAAGCAATGAGAAATGCTATATGATGTTGACAGAGGGAATAGTTCTGGGACACCACATTTCTACTTCAGGAATAAAGGTGGATCCAGCCAAGATCCAAGTCTTAGTAAACTTAATGCCTCCTACAACACAGAAAGAGGTTAGAAGTTTCTTAGGCTATGCAGGCTATTATAGACGATTTATTGAAAACTTTAGTAAAATAGCCCAACCTCTGTTCAAATTATTAGCAAAAGACATTGAATTTCATTGGACAAATGATTGTCAAAATGCATTTCAAATTCTGAAAGAGAAATTGTTTGTTGCCCCCATTCTTCGTGGACCAAATTGGTCTTTACCATTCCATATCTCAACTGATGCATCTGATACAGCAATAGGTGCCTCTTTGGGACAGAAAGAGAACTTGTTTACTTATGCAATATATTTCATCAGTAAAAATCTAACACCTGCAGAAATGAACTACACAGTCACAGAATGAGAAATGTTAGCTGTTATACATGCAGTTAATAAATTCCGGCACTATATAACAGGATATCAAGTTTTCATCCATACTGATCATTCAGCAATCAAATATTTGATGAACAAACCAATCACTAATGGACGAATAACAAGATGGCTACTGTTACTACAAGAATTTAATATCACAATACAAGACCGGCCAGGAAGAGAAAATCAAGTGGCTAACTTTCTGTCCCACATACACTCACCCTCTGATCCAAATCCAGTTGTAGATAACTTTCCTGATGAACATTTGTTTGCCATCATAGTTAAAACACCATGGTTTGCAAATATTGCAAACTATTTGTCATCTGGAAGGTTTCCAGCTCAATTCACTAAAAAGCAAAAACACAAAATTGTTAGAGCAAGCTCTCGATATACATGGGTCAATGGTGATCTATTTTATACTGGTTCAGATCTAATAATTAGAAAATGCGTATGAGAAGATGAAATATTAGACATTCTAAGAGCATGTCATGATGAACCCTGTGGTGGCCATTTTGCAGATAAACGAACGGCATATAAGGTGCTGCAGATAGGCTATTACTGGCCATCCATCTTCAGAGACTCTAAGAAGTATGTCAAGCAATGTGATAGCTGCCAAAGAACAGGACGACCAATAACATCAGATGAAATGCCACTGAAGCCACAGGTTCTCATAGAACCATTTGAGCAGTGGGCACTTGACTTTGTTGGACCCATCAATCCACCATCAAATGGGAAGAGGTACATCTTAGTATGTACAGACTATGTAACCAAATGGGCAGAAGCAAAAGCAGTTAACAGAGCAACAGAAGATACAGTGGTCACCTTTCTTTTTGAAGAAATCTTTGTCAGATATGGAGTACCTAGACAAATTGTAACAGATCAAGGAACACAATTTACATCAAAGTTGGTACGAGATCTAACAGAGAAATACAAGATCAAGCACAGGAAATCAACACCATATCATCCACAAGCAAATGGTCAAGTCGAATCAACAAATAAAGTCCTGGAAAATATTATGACCAAGACAGTACACATGAATAGAAAAGACTGGTCTGAAAAATTAAAGGATGCGCTCTGGGCCTATAGGATCACTTGGAAAACAACAACTGGTTTCAGTCCATACCAGTTAGTATATGGGAAGGAAGCCTTACTTCCTATAGAGTTTCAGATACATACATACAGACTAGCAGCTGAACTAGGACTCGACTTGACAGAAGCACAACAGCAGCGGATCATGGAACTGAATCAGTTGGATGAGCATCGTCAGCAAGCTATGGAACATACTACATTAGTGCAACAACAAAGAATGAAGTGGCACGACAGATACATCAAAACAAAGACATTTCACAAGGGAGACTGGGCATTGCTTTTCGACTCCAAATTCAAAGACTTCAAAGCAAAGTTCACAACACACTGGCTAGGCCCATATGAAATTGATGAAATCTTTGACAATGGAGCAGTAAGGATCAAGACAATCGACCAGGATTCCACCTCATTTATAGTGAATGGACATAGGCTCAAAGTTTATAATAGGCCTATCAATAAAGAAGCATTTATGAAACAACTGATCGAAGACATAGAACTGGAACTCATGGCGCCAGATTCGCCATATTCCAGTCCACTAGTTGAATAAAATTAAAAAAAAAAATAAAAAAATATGAAAAAAAAACATAAAAAAGAAAAAAAAAAAAAAAAAAAAAACATCAAAATAAATAAATTGTTTGCAAGTGAAAACCAGGCAACTGGCACATTGCAAGCATGAATTCATAGGGGAAAACCAGGGTCACTTGGACTCTATGAATTCTTTCTACTTGTTCTACAGTTCTCTGATCTCTTTACTGCAGGTACACTCCACCAACCAATGACTTGAGGACAAGTCAACTCTTCAACAAGGGGGGAGACTTGCATTTGCTCTTTAAGTGGACAGCTGAAGTTGCAACCATCAGCTCTTTAGCTGGAAACAAGACCTGTATTGTCAATAGAAGGACCTGATATACCAAATCATTGCCAGGGGACCTGAAAGACCTGCCAATGTCAACACAACATGTGCATCTTTTGCAAGCAGAAAAAGGGACCTGAAACAATGCATCATTACAGAGGGACCTGATTATCAAGTCAAGATTAGAACCTGAAGAACAAGGAGCAGCAATAAAGTCTACATTGGAATCCATCTACAATCAATTAATTTCATCCACTTGCACAGCCATCATCAATAATTTCATCCACTTGCACAGCCATCATCCAGGGGAGTATACATACATGGTCATTTTGTACTTTAAAAATTCAAATTTTTCGTAGAAATTCTTAGTTTTTGTTAAGTTGGAATTAGTACCTGAGGATATTCATTATCATTTACATCCTATATTCCTATAACCCCTATACATTATAACCCTATTCCCTTTTATTTCCATACATTTCCTTCTTTTCACTAACCCTAATACCCCTAAGTAGTTTTCTTTGCAAGCTTAAAAAGGCCAAACTAGGACAACTTTCAACCTGCACATACAAGTTCATGCAACTCAGAGCATTAGTAATGGTAATAATTTTAAACATGACCCCAATGGTCATTTTAAAATTATAAAACTATGTTATATAAAGTCAAAACAAAAACAAAACATATGCGCTATATGGAAATCAACAAAAAATATATATATACCTATGCGCTATATGGAAATCAAAACATATATATACCATAATATATATGGAAAATCAAATAATACATATACCAAAGGTTGACAAAGGGAGCGAATGCATTATCAAATGCGCACAAGGTATATGGTAAAGGGTATATATTCATGTTGCATATAAAAAATTTCAAAGTAACGCGCATATGGTTCATATGGCATATGGTAAGGCATATAACATAGTCACAAAGTAAAGGTTCATGGACGATAATGAGACATGGTGGAAGGCCGAGAATGAACAAACGACAGAACGGTGGGTATCCAAACATCATAGCATAAGGTATCATTACACAGTGGGCTCCCTAAACAAAGGAAGAATATAATGGAGCACATACGACAAAAAACCTATGTAATACGAAAGGTTTATATGCGTGGAGTAATAATCAATAAAGTATAATGAAAGCCGACATATGGAATAATCCTTAAGGGGTGTTCATATTCATATTTGAGTAGTCGGCCTAAGGCTTAACGCATGGATGATATGCGTATAAGTAGAAGATGGCTTCTCCTCATTTGGACAAGGAACATTCGCTCAAGCCTTCACATAAAGGGGTAAAAGAAGGCGCAGTCTCAGGGAGGTAAATGCGCATATCTCATGCGCATTAGGCTTGAAGGAAGTGCGCAGTTTATCCTAGTTGGAGGTTGGAAAAGAGTGCCATTGCGAGTGGAGTTTTGTACATGGTTTTATGCAGGTTTTTGTAAGGAGGTTGAGTGGCTCGGGTGAGCACTCTCTCTTAGGCAAGGGTGCATGAAATGTTGTAAAAGGCAGGTGGCCTATCTTTTGTGAAAATTGGTTAAGTGTGAGACTTGGTTCGGCCAAGACACACTTGTTGTAAAATATGGTATTCTTGATATAATAACATTGTTGGGCAGACTGTTCGGGGAGTTGCCCCTCCCTTTATACTTGTATTGTTCTCGATTTATTGTTGATGGATAATGAATGAGAATGTTCTTTGTTGAAGTATAAAGGATAACATTTTATTCGGTTATAAGAACACAAGTTAAGTAAGTTTATGTTGAATAGGCGTAGCCCATAAACGTTAGTATTGTTAAAAAGAAAGCGTTTGGTGGTGCCGCACCTCGCTACAAGTGGTTGGAAGATCACCGCAGGTGTAGGGGCGTGACAGTTATTATATCAAGAATACCAGATTTTACAACAAGTGTGTCTCGGCCGAACCAAGTCTCACACTTAACCAATTTTCACAAAAGACAGGCCACCTGCCTTTTACAACATTTCATGAACCCTTGCCTAAGAGAGAGTGCTCACCCGAGCCACTCAACCTCCTTACAAAAACCTGCATAAAACCATGTACAAAACTCCACTCGCAATGGCACTCTTTGCCAACCTCCAACTAGGATAAACTGCGCACTTCCTTCAAGCCTAATGCGCATGAGATATGTGCATTTACCTCCCTGAGACTGCGCCTTCTTTTACCCATTTATGAGAAGGCTTGAGCAAATGTTCCTTGTCCAAAGGGGATATGTTGGTACCAACTATCATGCCCCTACACCTGCGGTGATCTTCCAACCGCTTGTAGCGAGGTGCGGCACCACCGAACGCTTTCTTTTTAACAATACTAATGCTTATGGGCTACGCCTCTTTCAACATAAACTTACTTAACTTGTGTTCTTATAACCGAATAAAATGTTATCCTTTATACTTCAACAAAGAACATTCCCATTCATTAACCATGAACAATAAACCGAGAATAATACACAAGTATAAAGGGAGGGGCAACTCCCGAACAGTCTGCCCAACAATGATATTATGTCAAAAATATCAGATTTTACAACAAGTGTGTCTTGGCTAAACCAAGTCTCACACTTAACCAATTTTTACAAAGATAGGCCACCTGCCTTTTACAATAGTCTTGTGCACCTCTTGCACAAAGGATGGTGCTCACTCGAGCCACCTAAAATCCTCTGCCAAGTCCTACACCAAAACCCGTACCTTAGAATTCACTCAGGCACACCTTGCCCTACAACCAGTCTTCATACCTCAACCTGCAAACCACTTCCTCCACGCACCTAGGTTAGACTAAGCATGAGGTATGTGTATCTACCTCTAAACCTACACAAGTGTTTACCCCTTGAGCATAAGAAGAGATGAG
Organism: Pinus tabuliformis; assembly: GCA_031772625.1. Lineage (NCBI taxonomy): Eukaryota > Viridiplantae > Streptophyta > Pinopsida > Pinales > Pinaceae > Pinus > Pinus tabuliformis. The sequence continues at coordinate 1,143,431,778 of CM062815.1, forward strand.
CGAAGATTGCTTGGTTTAATGAGCTCTCATGCTCATGCATATATATGCTTCACACCATGCGTAATCTCCTTTAAAGCTGACTTATGTGATGAAGCCCTTTTCACATAATAATATTATATTATTATGTCCACCCCATAATCTTTGTCGTATGGCTCCATTATATTATTATGTTTTATTATTCCATGCGTATATAAACTCCATATGTCCTTACAACATATACGCTCAAGTGTACTAACACTTAGTCATTTTTGCACACGCTCCTTATCGTCGCATAAGTTTCATCCTTCGTCACATTCTTTTGTCGCATGACCGTCGCACTTCGTCACCCAAGGAGCGCCCGCCCGTCGCACGTCCGCCCGCTCGTCGCACCAAGGAGTGCCCGCCGTGTCACGCGCCCGTCGCTCACCTGCCCGAGTTGCGAAGGCCTTACATTCTCCTCCACCTGAAATCGTTTTCGTCCTCAACAACATACCATCTCGGTAGCTCTCCACCAAGATTATCATCATTTAGGATGTCGACCTTTCTACACAAGGCAAACATCCTTGCAACATAGGTATAGACTCTTTCTCCACTATGTCTCGGCCTAGTGACCACTGCCACCAAGCTCACCATCCATAATCCATGCTTAGGTCCATGAAACTCCATCCATCTCATCTGCAACATGTTGTCTGTATCAAACCGACTCTTGATGTGCCACATCTAGGTCCATGAAGCAACCCTTCATCACATCTACAATGTGCCATCCCTCAAGTCTGCCATCGAAACAAGTATGCACTCGTCTCACCTATCCATGTGCTGCCCATGATCCTTGATCAAATTAGCTCCCATGTATAGAAAGTCGTTGAGTCTCGGCTCAACCCATGCTCAAGTGTATCACCAAAGCACCATCATCATCATTGTAACTTCATCAATCCAAAGTGCCTCATCTATCCTCCACATCAAGTCACTCTTCCAAGCTATGCCCATACATGTACTTGAAAGTATGCATCCCATACTGCATCAAAGTCACCTGACCTCAGCTCCTCAATGCATCAGATCTTCTAAGTCCACCATACATAAAGTCCCTAAAAGTCACAACAATCTCATGTCATCATGAGCTCCATAAGCCATCCCTCAACCAACACCTCAGCAAGCATACAATATGCGTCAGCTCCCCATGTAGTAGGAATGCTCCATAGATGCTCACAACTCCATCCAAGTAATCAACTCTCGATGTGCCCCATTCAGGTTCATGAAGTCCTCCTCATCATCTGCAATGTGCCATCCTCGAGTCTCCACTCTTATCAACTCTTGATGTGCCCCATTCAGGTCCATGAAGCCCTCTTCATCATCTGCAATGTGTCATCCTCAAGTCTCCATGTCACACTAGCAAGTCCTCCTGCATAACATTCCTGCCCTAGCACTCCTCCTTGGATGTCCCTTGACATCTCTTCAAGTGCTTCCACACAATGTCCTTGCATAGGTCTCTGCCATGCTCCATGCCTTCAAGTCTCCAACCTGATGTCCATGACTATGTTTTCCAGGTAGTCCAACCAAGTAGACCTACCACAACAATCGGTCATCCTCACCCAAGCTGCTATCTTCGGTTTAGTGAACTCGGTCACCCAACCATCTCATCATCATGTCATGAGACCCTTCACCATAGCTCCTCCACCAAAGTGTCCACCAAGACTTGCTCTTGGTCTCGGCCATGAGAAGTCCACCCAAAACATCACAAGTATGTGCCCTCCTCAACTTGTCCATGAGTCATGCCGGGCACTTAGCCAATTCTCCATGTGGCTAAAGCATGACTCATTCTTCCACAACGATCATCAAGTTCCACCCTTGTCCTGGGTCCTTGCACCTTCCATCACAAGGTCACAAGTAACCCCAACAAGCTTTCCAACAACTGACAATCCCTGTTCATCATCATGAGGCTCCTCCTCATTCAACCATGTTGGCAAACTGCACGATCCTGGCTTAACTTGATCATCCTCAAGTTCATCCTCCATCGTAGTCATGTCTGCAACATCTTCAATCATCACGGCTTCCTCTTCCTTGTTGTCACAACCTGCAACCTCATCTTGCTCCATTGTCCAACTGAGTTGAAGAAGCTCTTCCTCAACATCCTTCTCCAAGGCTTCAAGCTCTTCACGGATTCGGGGCCTCTCTTGTTTTAACCTCTTCAACCTGTCCAAGGTAAACAAGAGCTTCCTTCTTCCTGCTTCCAAGCTTGCCATGCCTTATTGTCAATCTTCCAAGTGTTCTCACACTTGCTTCACCAGCTCTGATCGAGCTCTGATACCAACTGCACACCCCCTTGCAAATCTGCGTTAGAATGGGTATAAGTATGTGAGCTTGGAGCTCATTTCAAACAAGCAACTTCGCTCAAGTCTCTTCGCATAAGGGGTAAATATCTGCGCTGTCTTGGAAGGGGGAAACGCATATCTCATGCGTTGTTTAGCCCAAGTGCGAGATAGGTGTATCCTTGTGAGTTGAGGTGTTGGAGTTCGGTTGTGAGTTTAGACTTGGGTTTTAAGTGCCAGTGTGGACGAGGCAAGTGTGTCGAGGTGTAGGTTGTGTGCAAGACTTGACAGAGTGGGATAGGTGGCCCGGGTGGGCATTCTTCTTTGTCCAAGAGTGCATACGATTGTGTATAAGGCTGTTCTATGCCTGTTGTAAAACTATTCTAAGTGTTGGCTTGACATTGTCAAGCACACTTGTATTGTAAAATTGAAGAAGCTGTTATAATATATTGTTGGGCAGACTTTACCGGGAGTTGCCCCTCCCTTTATACTTGTGTATTGTTCTCGGTTTATTGTTGATGATTAATGAATGAGAATGTTCTTTGTTGAAGTATAAAGGATAACATTTTATTCGGTTATAAGAACACAAGTTAAGTAAGTTTATGTTGGAATAGGCGTAGCCCATAAACGTTAGTATTGTTAAAAAGAAAGCGTTCGGTGGTGCCGCACCTCGCTACAAGCGGTTGGAAGATCACCGCAGGTGTAGGGGCGTGACAGTTGGTACCAAGGTATGTATCTCCATAATCCATGCTTAAGTGTATCACCAAAGCATCATCATCATCGTTGTAACTCCATCACTCCAAAGTGCCTCATACCGATCCTCCATGTCAAGTCACTCTTCCAAGCCATGCCCATACATGTACTTTGAAAGTATGCATCCCATACTGCATCAAAGTCACCTGACCTTAGCTCCTCAATGAATTAGATCCTCCAAGTCCACGATATGAAGTCCCTAAAAGTCACAACAATCTTGTGTCATCATGAGCTCCATAAACCATCCCCAACCAACACCTCAGCAAGCATACAAAATGCCTCAGCTCCCCATGTAGTAGGAATACTTCATAGCTGCTCACAAGTCCATCCAAGTCTTTCAATCTTCGGTTTAGTGAACTCGGTCACCCAACCATCTCATCATCATCATGTCATGAGTCCCTTCACCATAGCTCCTCCACCAAAGTGTCCACCAAGACTACCTCTTGGTCTCGGCCATGAGAAGTCCACCCAAAACATCACAAGTGTGTGCCCTCCTCAATTTGTCCATGAGTCATGCCGGGCACTTAGCCAAAGTGGCTAAAGCATGACCCAATCCTCCACAATGATCATCAAGTTCCACCCTTGTCAAGGGCCTTTGCACCTTCAACCATAAGGTCACAAGTAGCCCCAACAAGCTCTGCAATAGTTGACAATCCTTGCTTCTCCATACAAGGTTCCATCATAGTCATCCGTGGTAAGATGTCCTCTTGCCTTGGCAACCTGAATTTGCCCTTCACTGCACATGGTCCATCTACCAAATGCCCAAATGAAATGCACTATCACGCCCCCAAGCCTACGGTAGTCTTCCAACCGTGCCGGCAAGGTGCGGCACCATCGAACGCTTTCTTTTTAACAATACTAATGTTTATGGGCTACGCCTATTACAACATAAACTTACTTAACTTGTGTTCTTAAAACTGAATAAAATGTTATCCTTTATACTTCAACAAAGAACATCCTCATTCATTAACCATCAACAATAAACCGAGAACAATACAAGTATAAAGGGAGGGGCAACTCCCCGAACAGTCTGCCCAACAATAATATTATGTCAAGAATATCAGATTTTACAACAAGTGTGTCTTGGCTGAACCAAGTCTCACACTTAACCAATTTTTACAAAAGACAGGCCACCTGCCTTTTAAAACATTCCATGCACTCTTGCACGAGAGAGAGTGCTCACCCGAGCCACTCAACCTCCCTACAAAACTTGCATAAAACCGTGTACAAGAATCCACTCTCAATGGCACTCTTTGCCAACCTCCAACTAGGATAAACTGCGCACTTCCTTCAAGCCCAATGCGCATGAGATATGCGCATTCACCCACCTAAGACTGCACACTTCTTTTACCCCTTTATGTGAAGATCTTGAGCGAATGTTCTTGGTACAAATGAGGAGCAACCATCTTCTACTTATATGCATATCATCTATGCGTTAAGCCTTAGGCCGACTACTCAAATATCAATATGAACACCCCTTAAGGATTATTCCATATGTCGGCTTTCATTATACTTTATTCCACGCATATAAACCTTTCGTATGTGCTCCATTATATTCTTTTGTCGTATGTTCACATATCCCCTTTACATGCGGCTTGATTTTATTATATTTTATTCACATATAATATGTTCATATCGCATATAATATAATATGTTCGTATCGCATATAATATGTTCATATTATTTTCATATAATATGCATATAAACTCCCATATACGCTCAAGTGTACTAACACTTAGCCATTTTTTCACACGCTCCTTATCGTCGCATTTCGTCACATTTAACGCGTATGATCGTCGCACCAATGTCGCAGCTTGTCGCACTCCCGCTTGCCCGCGCGCCCGTGTGCCCACCCGCGCCCTCGTGCGCGATCGCCCGCCCGGCGCCCGTCGCACTGCAGCTCGGAGGCCTTACATTCTCCTCCACCTGAAATCGTTGTCGTCCTCAACAACATACCATCTCGGTAGCTCTCCACCAATATCATCATCATTCAGGATGTCGACCTTTCTACACAAGGAAAACATCCTTGCAACATATGTAGAGACTCTTTCTCCACTATGTCCCGGCCTAGTGACCACTGCCACCAAGCTCACCATCCATAAGCCATGCTCAGGTCCATGGAAACTCCATCCACCTCATCTGCAACATGTCATCCATCACCTATCATGCCTGCTCCATATGCTTGAGGACTCACTGCCATGAGCAGCTAGCAATGAGCCCATCTTCTTACTCATCTAAGAAGATGTAGAGGGAGTAGAGCCTGAGGGCTCTTCCTCACTAATCAACTCAATCCATCTATCAGGATCCTCAACCTCCATTCTTTGTAGATAAGCAACCCGGTCTTCCTTCTGGACATCCGGCTTCACATATATCTCATCATTATCATCATCATCTTCCACCACCTCTAGCCTTCTTGTTAAGTCCAAGATGCTATCTGAAAATGTCTTGATGACCACTGACTGCTCTGCAAGCTTTGCCTCAATAGTGGACAACCGCTTGTTCACTTTTTCCTGGTCCTCCATTTGCATTGCTCCTACTTTACAATCAGGTCTTGTTGCACCAATGGTAAGCACACCAATGGGTACATCTTCTCTCCCATCATAAATGTAGAGCTTCTTCAAATGTGGTACAACCATAGCATCGAATTGCTTCATAAACTCCACCCCCAATACAGCTTCATAGTCATCAATCCGTGCTATAGTGAAGTCCACCTTCCCGGTCCATTCACCAAGTGTAGTATCCACCTTCTCGGCTACACCAAGAATGTCCATCGGAGGGGAATTTATTGTCTTCATTTGTGCCCTTGCTGGTACAAACTTTAGTCCAATCCTCCTTGTAGTATCCTCACTCATGAAGTTGTGGGAGGCCCCACTATCCACCATAGTGATCACATTAGTGTCCCCAACCTTCATTCGAACATACTATAACTTGTTTCTTTCTGGGTCTCCCTTAGAGACTACTTCTGTAGTAGCAGAAGCACCAAGTATCTGCATCATCCCCACAGAAGCATCATTACTATCATCATTAGACTATGCAACCGCAGCTACCTTTGGTTTAGAGGGACAATTCTTCACCATGTGTGGTCCTGCACATATCCAACACTTCAAAGACTTCTTTGTCTTCGAACCATCATCTGCTTTCGAAGCACCATCATCCTTCCTCTCTTTCGGCTTTTCGGACTTCTTCTTCTTGTCATCAGAAGTCTCATCAAGGTGATCCACCAACCTATCAACCACAGCAAAAGCTTCTTCAAGCTTTCTAATCTTCTGTCTCCTCACCTCATTGCGTGCCCAAGGTTTCAATCCCATAATGAAGTTGAACACCTTGTCTTTTTCTGCCATGTCATGAAGTTCCAAAGCTGCACTTGAATACTCTTGCTGGTATTCTTGTAGGCTTCTGGTTTGCTTTATGTACTTGAGTTTGGTCCTTGCTTCCCATGTGTCATCTTGAGGACTGAAGTGGGTCTGCAAAGCCTTCTTCAAGTCTTTCCATGAAGTGATGTCATCAGCACTGCCATTGGCAATTTGGTCCACCCTTCTTCGCCACCACATCTTAGCATCCTTTGTCAAGAATTGAGTAGCTACCTTGACTTGTGTCTCACCATCAATCAGGTTCAACCGCTCCAAGTACTGCTCCACATCCCATAAGAAGTTGCCAAGAATTGCTGCCTTCCTTGTCCCATCATAAGATTCCGGTTCCTTGACCTTCAGATGAGGCATTCCTCCAAATGAATAATGCCCCATGGCCCTCTTCACAATTATAAGTTCATTCTTTGTATCTTCAAGAGTCTTCTTCAAGTTCTCAATTTCTGCACGACTTTCTGCAAGATCTTGATCCCTTGATTCCTCGACTTCTCTGATCCTTTGTTCGAGTTGGGCACACCTATACTCAGTGTACTCATTTTGTGTCTTGAGCTCATCATTCCTCATTCGGATTTCATCGAGTTTCTCTTCAAAAGAAATCTCTATACTCTCTATCTTTTCCGACATCTTTTCCATGAACCCAATAGTAGTATCGCCATGATTAGACCCGGCCTGAGACCCAGCTGCCATTTCGTCCAGCTTCTTCTTCCTTTGTGATCTAGTCTCGACCATTCAACAACTCCACCGAGTACGAGCAACCTTTGCTCTGATACCAACTGTCACGCCCCCAAGCCTACGGTAGTCTTCCAACCGTGCCGGCGAGGTGCGGCACCACCGAACGCTTTCTTTTTAACAATACTAATGTTTATGGGCTACGCCTATTCCAACATAAACTTACTTAACTTGTGTTCTTAAAACCAAATAAAATGTTATCCTTTATACTTCAACAAAGAAAATCCTCATTCATTAACCATCAACAATAAACCGAGAACAATACAAGTATAAATGGAGGGGCAACTCCCCGAACAGTCTGCCCAATAATAATATTATGTCAAGAATATCAGATTTTACAACAAGTGTGTCTTGGCTGAACCAAGTCTCACACTTAACCAATTTTTACAAAAGACAGGCCACCTGCCTTTTACAACATTCCATGCACTCTTGCACGAGAGAGAGTGCTCACCCGAGGCACTCAACCTCCCTACAAAGCCTGCATAAAACCGTGTACAAGAATCCACTCGCAATGGCACTCTTTGCCAACCTCCAACTAGGATAAACTGCGCACTTCCTTCAAGCCCAATGCGCATGAGATATGCACATTCACCCACCTAAGACTGCACACTTCTTTTACCCCTTTATGCGAAGATCTTGAGCGAATGTTCTTGGTACAAATGAGGAGCAGCCATCTTCTACTTATACGCATATCATCCATGCGTTAAGCCTTAGGCCGACTACTCAAATATCAATATGAACACCCCTTAAGGATTATTCCATATGTCGGCTTTCATTATACTTTATTCCACGCATATAAACCTTTCATATGTGATCCATTATATTCTTTTGTCATATGTTCACATATCCCCTTTACATGTGGCTTGATTATATTATATTTTATTCACATATAATATGTTCATATCGCATATAATATAATATGTTCATATCGCATATAATATGTTCATATTATTTTCATATAATATGCATATAAACTCCCATATACGCTCAAGTGTACTAACACTTAGCCATTTTTGCACACGCTCCTTATCATCGCATTTCGTCACATTTAACGCGTATGATCGTCGCACCAATGTCGCAGCTCGTCGCACTCCCGCTTGCCCGCGTGCCCATGTGCCCGCCCGTGCCCTCGTGCGCGATCGCCCGCCCGGCGCCCGTCGCACCGCAGCTCGGAGGCCTTACATTGGTATCAGAGCTCGGTCGGAGCTGGTGACAAATGAAGATGTCTATCTTGCAGAGATTGGGTTATGTATCCTTCGAAGAATTCGAAGGGAGTCTACTAGAAGAGTCAAAAAGAGTGAAACAAGGATTTGAAGAATGGGGCAAAAGGTTGTTTAAAGCAAAGGATGCTCTTCGTGCCTTGTTTAGGGAAGAGGTTCCTGATAGAGGGGAAGCTCTTCAACTTGCAAAGGAAGTAGACTTGATTGAAGCAAAACTCAAGGAGCTCAAGACAAGAAAGGAATTGAACCAAAAGGAAATGAGGCATCTCATAGCCTTGAAGAAGAAAGCTGAGGAAGAACTTCTTCAACCCGGTTGGACAATGGAGCAAGGTGAAGTAGTAGATTGTGCCATCAAGGAAGAAGAAGTCGTGATGATCAAGGATGTTGAGGACATTATGAAGGATGAACTTGAGGCTGATCAAGTTGAACCAGAATCGTGCAATTTGTCAACATGTATGGATGAGGTCACTCACATGGAGGAACCTCATGATGATGAAGTAAGTATTGGTACTTGTGTTTCATTTGGGCATTTGGTAGATGGACCATGTGCAGTGAAGGGCAAAGTCAGGTTGCCAAGGCAAGAGGACATCTTACCATGGATGACTATGATGGAACCTTGTATGGAGAAGCAAGGATTGTCAACTATTGCAGGGCTTGTTGGGGCTACTTGTGACCTTATGGTTAAAGGTGCAAAGGCCCTTGACAAGGGTGGGACTTGATGATCGTTGTGGAAGATTGAGTCATGCTTTAGCCACATAGAGAATTGGCTAAGTGCCCGGCATGACTCATGGACAGATTGAGGAGGGCACACACTTGTGATGTTTTGGGTGGACTTCTCATGGCCGAGGCCAAGAGCAAGTCTTGGTGGACACTTTGGTGGAGGAGCTATGGTGAAGGGACTCATGACATGATGATGGGATGGTTGAGTGACTGAGTTCACTAAACCGAAGATTGAAAGACTTGCATGGACTTGTGAGCAGCTATGAAGTATTCCTACTACATGGGGAGCTGAGGAATTTTGTATGCTTGATGAGGTGTTGGTTGGGGATGGTTTATGGAGCTCATGATGACACAAGATTGTTGTGACTTTTAGGGACTTCATATGGTGGACTTGGAGGATCTAATGCATTGAGGAGCTGAGGTCAGGTGACTTTGATGTAGTATGAGATGCATACTTTCAAAGTACATGTATGGGCATGGCTTGGAAGAGTGACTTGATGTAGAGGATCGGTATGAGGCACTTTGGAGTGATGGAGTTACAACGATGATGATGATGATGATGCTTTGGTGATACACTTGAGCATGGATTATGGAGATACATACCTTGGTATGATGAGCTTGGTGGCAGTGGTCACTAGGCCGGGACATAGTGGAGAAAGAGTCTCTACATATGTTGCAAGGATGTTTGGCTTGTGTAGGAAGGTCGACATCCTGAATGATGATGATCTTGGTGGAGAGCTACCGAGATGGTATGTTGTCGAGGACGACAACGATTTCAGGTGGAGGAGAATGTAAGGCCTCCGAGCTGCGGTGCAACGGGCGCCGGGCAGGCGATCATGCACGAGGGCGCGAGCGGGCACATGGGCACGCGGGCAAGTGGGAGTGTGACGAGCTGCAACATTGGTGCGACGATCATACGCGTTAAATGTGACGAAATGCGACGATAAGGAGCGTGCGCAAAAATGGCTAAGTGTTAGTACACTTGAGAGTATATGGGAGTTTATATGAACATATTATATGCGATATGAACATATTATATTATATGCGATATGAACATATTATATGTGAATAAAATATAATATAATCAAGCCACATGTAAAGGGGATATGTGAACATATGACAAAAGAATATAATGGAGCACATACGAAAGGTTTATATGCGTGGAATAAAGTATAATGAAAGCCGACATATGGAATAATCCTTAAAGGGTGTTCATATTGATATTTGAGTAGTCGGCCTAAGGCTTAACGCATGGATGATATGTGTATAAGTAGAAGATGGCTGCTCCTCATTTGTACCAAGGACATTCGCTAAAAATCTTCGCATAAAGGGGTAAAAGAAGTGCGCAGTCTTAGGTGGGTGAATGCGCATATCTCATGCGCATTGGGCTTGAAGGAAGTGCGCAGTTATCCTAGTTGGAGGTTGGCAAAGAGTGCCATTACGAGTGGATTCTTGTACACGGTTTTATGCAGGTTTTGTAGGGAGGTTGAGTGGCTCGAGTGAGTACTCTCTCTCGTGAAAGAGTGCATGGAATGTTGTAAAAGGCAGGTGGCCTGTCTTTTGTAAAAATTGGTTAAGTGTGAGACTTGGTTCAGCCAAGACACACTTGTTGTAAAATCTGATATTCTTGACATAATATTATTATTGGGCAGATTGTTCGGGAGTTGCCCCTACCTTTATACTTGTGCATTGTTCTCGGTTTATTGTTGATGGTTAATGAATGAGAATGTTCTTTGTTGAAGTATAAAGGATAACATTTTATTCGGTTATAAGAACAGAAGTTAAGTAAGTTATGTTGGAATAGGCATAGCCCATAAACGTTAGTATTGTTAAAAAGAAAGCGTTCGGTGGTGCCGCACCTCGCCAGCATGGTTGAAAGGCTACCGTAGGCTTGGGGGCGTGACAATTGATTCAAGTACCAAGGGGATATGTGAACATACGACAAAAGAATATAATGGATCACATATGACAAAAAACCTATGTAATACGAAAGTTTTATATGCGTGGAGTAATAATCAATAAAGTATAATGAAAGCCGACATATGGAATAATCCTTAAGGGGTGTTCATATTCATATTTGAGTAGTCGGCCTAAGGCTTAACGCATGGATGATATGCGTATAAGTAGAAGATGGCTGCTCCTCATTTGGACAAGGAACATTCGCTCAAGCCTTCGCATAAAGGGGTAAAAGAAGGTGCAGTCTCAGGGAGGTAAATGCGCATATCTCATGCGCATTAGGCTTGAAGGAAGTGCGCAGTTTATATAGTGGAGTATACGACGGTAGGTGTGATAATGAACCATTGTAATGAACCCCATACGACAACCGGCCAACAATTACACGGTGGCATAGTGATTTATGCACCCATTGGTTGACACAATACGCAGGGATCATGCGTACCAAGCCACGACTCGGCATCCTCATGACACAGTCGGGCGACTGGTCAAGAGGACGGCCATGTAAGCCATGACCATTCAACCACCAATGAAATACATCGCGGTACAGTCGAAACGGTCATGAACACTAACCGAGCCATGAACAGTTTAAACCATAACCCTGTGTCGTGTTCAACCGTGATCTTCATCGCTGCATAAGCTCAGAAATGGTGTTTGAAGCTGCCGCCCAGTGAAAAGAGAAGCGAATTGAGTCGGGGAAATTTAAAGAGGAGAGCTGTTCCGAAATTGATGTTTGCATAACGGATTTTTAGGGATTTATTGAGGTAAGGTGTGGTTGTTTTACAAGCTCGGCACAGTGAACCAAAGTTGAACTCGCAGTTGTTTTTAATAACGATTGTTTGTCTTGCCACCAGTCCAATTGAAACAGTTAAACCGAGGTTTGGAGCGCCGATATCCCTCCAGGTGCTCGGTGATCAAAGGTAAGCCGCAAACGTAGCCCCCAACTTGGTGATTTGCTGCATAAAAATTGGAATGAATCCTTAGTGGATCAGTATTCATTTAAATGTGATGGGTTTGCATGGTTAACACGTAGATTTTGGCAATAAATATGGAATTGTATGACTGTGCCATGTCAAACATAGCCCATAAACTAAGGAAATACACAATGCAGTATTGTTGAATGTGGAATGGCGGTGAATGTTAATAGGAGCGCTGTAGAATGCCATATAGTTGCGCGCTGTACATTTGTATTGATATATAGAAGCGTTGTGTGTTGCCATATAGTTGTGCGCCGATTGAAAACAAGCAGTCAAGCACCACATGCATCCCTTGCTGCGCACTGATTCATATCAAAACAGAGGATTGTTAATCAAAACAGAGGATTGTTATGTTGAATGTCCAATGCCATTTTGATGAAGGGAATGTATATCAAATCGTTTGAATATGCTGTGTATGTTTTGTTTTGAGCCGAGAATTTTTTCAGACAGCTGAGAGCGGTGTTGCAAATCTTTCATGAGCCGAGGATTGTATTTTGCAAAAAAAAAATATTTGTGATTTGTTTTTAAGACCGTGAGCATGATTTCAAATACAATTATGTCTATTCATTTTTAGAGGCTGAGCACAATGCTAAGATTGAATCGCCCTCGTGCTCATAACTTTGATTGCACCTGAGTATAGTTGACATAAGGCCGAGGCCGTGCGCATCATTTTTGCACAGTACACAGTCAATTTTTTTTTAAAATTGATGATATATTGGGTTAGGCCGAGAGCATTTTTGTACATTTGTTAGTGAGGCCGAGAGCCAAATATAGGTGCATTACACAGTTTTCATTGTTAAAACATAAACAGTCATCAATGATTTGAATTTTGGCAAAATAAAAGAGGATCAGGAGCATGAATGAACATCGTTTGTATGTATATTTTTGTTTTCAAGAACAGAGGGCAGTATATTAACAGGGTATACAGATATTTCTTGCATTGAACAGGGGTTAAAACAGTGCTGTTGCAGAGGGCAGAGTCAAACAGAGGTGAATTAAGTTGATTGAAAAAGGAAGGTAAGGTTCTTCGCCTTCAAAAATTTCATTTCGAAATCGAACAAATAATTGCATCTTTCTTTCAAAATGAAATTAGTAACAGCAGAGGAATTTATTCATTGGTTTACAGAAGCAATGTCAAACAGAGTAGAGCCAAAATTCCAGATAGAGAGTTGGGGAAGGAAAAAATAGAAAAACTTTACTAAGCAGGGATGATTAGTTTCGTACAAAAATTTGATGGCCACTCTGAACAAATAACCAGAGAGTTTATAAACAATTTCAATCAAGACTAGACATGGGTGGGAGATGTCATTATTCCGGTAACCCAGGAATATCTTTCCCAAGCCTTAGATCTACCCATGATAGGTGAGAAGTATTACAAAGGCCTGCACTTTAAAGAGAAAGCTTGGACTTTCTTTCTTGAGAAGAACCGAAAGGGGACATTTGACAAGACAAAAGGGATACCCAGGGAATGGTTTAATGAACCATGGGGTGAGTTGGTTTTGGTTATCCAAAAATTCTTGACCTATGATAGGGGGTATAGCATGGCTCACTTGTATCATGTCAGACTTCTGCAGCATATAAAAGGGGAGGATAGGATAAACATGCCTTATTTCCTATATAGGAGCCTCTTGAGAATGATAGAAACAGTAAAACATGAACACAGGCCTAAAGCAGGACAGATATACCATCAAGGATTAATAAAAATCCTAGTTGAGTATCAGGTGAGATCACAGGGCATAGTGTGGCGAGAATTCATGTCTAAAAATAAATTCATTGAACAGGTTCATGAGGTACAGGACAAAACAGAGCAGGAAAACAGAGGAGTGATGAACTCACCCTTATATCCTAGAACAAGAGCCAAACAACAGAACAACATGGCCATGCAAGAAAATGAAACATCTGTTATGTCTATTCCTAGGAAATTTAGGAGTAAGAGTCCTATTGACTTAGAGAAGGAAGTAGAAACATATTCCCCAAGACAGCAAGAAGAAAATGATTTTGCACAAGAGGCATTTGAGAAGGATTCTTCCTATAATGATGCAGCAGCAGCATCACTTATAAAAACAACACAGGACTTTGAGAGAGAACTTAACTTAGGAAGAATCAGAGATCTAACTGACCAATTGGAAATTAGAAAAATCTTAAAGCAATTAAAGGAAGAAAATAAGGCAAATAAGAAAGATAATGCTAAATTGGTCAAAGCAAATGAGAAACTGAATGAAGAATTGGGGAGGCTAAAGAGGAAAAATGATCTACTCTCTAAGCAAGCATTTAAATGGCTAAAGGAAAAGAACATGTGGCAGGAAAAATATGAAAAACAAAAGGTCAAAGCAGCTTTGTTTAGGGAGAGACATGATACAGGTTTGGATTGTTTGGCCAGGGCAACATAGCAGGAGGCATCTACAGGTACATCATCTACTACAGAAAGGCGAAGGTCAAAGAGGAACAAGCAAGCATGGGGACATGCTTGATGATAAGCAAGGGAGAGATGTTGAGCCTTAGTTTTGGTCTTATTTTTGCTCAAAGAAACTTACTTATCCATCTATTTTCCATCCATTTTCCCTTCATTTATCCTATTTTGATGTATATTTGATATCTATTCAGGTATTTAATTTTAATTTTTCAATTTCTAAAGTTTTTATGAAAATTTGGTTTTTAGTGCAAAATTGGCAGATTCAGAAATTCCCGTAATATCTCTATGGTTGGTATGGTTGCAGGACACTTGGGCATGAATGGAATGCATGGATGGACAGCTTGGGAACTAGGACTAAGCCAACAATGCTTATTTCGAACTGAACAAGCTTTATTAGGCCCATTTGGTGCTAGTCAACCACGACTAGTCATGCAGGAATCCCATAGAAATAGGGCTGTTTTGAGTTTTCATAGGAATGGTCATATTTCTTGGGTTGGGGATAATGAATTCAACTTGGATAGGTGGATGAGAGTAGATGGGTTTGTTTGAGTGATTATAGATCAGTTTGTTCATGAGACTTCTTATTTAAAGCCAAAACTTTGATGGCTTAGGTATTGATTTTGTGATATACTTTTATGCTGAGACATCTTTGGATTGAGAAGTAATTTGAAGATTTGTGTTATTATTATTTTGTTGTGCAATGCTATGGATTTGTGACTGATCTAAGCTTCTGATATCACCTCTCAAAGTGTGCAAGGCAAGGGTGGAGGGCCCCCACTCCAAGCTAAGTACACTTCCATGATAAACTAGTTTTATTTCATTGTAAATTGGTTAATTGTAGCACTAGTTTTTCAAAGCTTTATTTCAGTTTGATTTATGGTTTATGCATAGTGATTGATTTCATTTGTTAATATCTTATTCATCACTTTATTGAGTTGGAAAAACAGATGTTCAAGTTGGACATCCCTTCTGCTAAATGATGAATCAAAACTAGTTTCTTTTGTTTACATGCAAGCAGTTTTATTTCCATTTAGATTTAGATATTGAGATGAATGAATTATGATGGAATATCTTATGTGTCTCTTAAGTTAAGAGATTCTTTCATTTATAATTTATGCGTCTTGAGCTTTTGGTTTCAATCTCTGATTCATTAAGTGATAATTGAGGTGAAGGTGGACTTCTTGAGGTCAAGAACCCTTTCAATATTTTTTTCTCTTTTTGAGCTGATTGAATTAGAGTTATAAGATGTATTATCTTTAGCTTTTGAATAACTTATCTTTCAAGGTTTGGTTATATCTGATCTTCACATATAGTGAACTTGCCTCAAAGCATAAAAAACCCGGATTGATAAGAAATAATTGTGTTAATTTAGGACCATAAATTAGCTCAACAACAAGCGCTCGATATTTTTGTGTAATCATCCCTCAGGTCCAAAAAGATTAAAATCTAAAGGAGGGATAGCACTTCCGGTCACTTTAACGAGCTGGAAAGGCCAATGGCTCGGCAATCTTTTCATATTTTACAAGTCAGTTGAAAAGAGCTTAAAGGAGACTCGTTTTTTGAGGAACGAGTGATAAATTTGGGTAGCAGTTGATTCCAGGTAAGGTTTGTAATTTTCCAATCACGACAGTGTTACAAGTATGGCTAACAGGATCACTCTTCACAATTGTTCCTCAAAAGGGGTAAACAATCAAATGGAGGTGAATGATCAGCCAATACAGAGTGGAGGTGATGATGAGAACACAACCAAGGCTTTAAAGGCTGAAGTACTACATTCACGACGGTTATTTACTGGAAATTGGTTCATTTTTTATTGAGCTTAAACGCTGGGGGAAACATTTGCTCATTGCTTATGTTTATTTTTTAACGAGCATGAAGTCCGCGTTAAAACTGCTCGATTAATCCAGTCGCATAATAAGGATGTCTCATATACAAAATGGCAATTTTTCAAATCTTTGCCCCACATCCTTTCTCTATGCAAGTTAGGAAATGACCAATCCTATGAGTTTAAAGGGTTAGAGGACCTACAAATTTAAAAAAATAAATAGTCACTCTTCTCTTGCATGCCAAAAGGTTTGCATGCCCCCAGGTATAAAATAGAGTTTCAAGGTCACCTCTCAATCTACCGACAAAACATTTGTTTTATCGGGAAAGGCCTACCTCTTTCAGGTTACCAAAGATTGTTCTATCTACACCGCAAACAAAACATTTCTTCGGTGATGCCTACCGAAATAGACAAAGGCGAGTGGCGTAGACACCTCTACCCACATAACTTTGACAAGGGAATCTTATTCCAGTCTAACCCCCTTTTCCAATTACGGATGGGAGTGTCAGACTTGTCATATATCTCTCGTGGAAACCTACCCTATACCTGAAGTTTTCCTGCCGAAGCAGACCAGGGAGCATGCCCCCTGGGTTTCAGTCCTATCCTCCGAATCACTCTCGCTCATCAGGTGAATGGACTGGGGATTGATGAGACATTCCTTGCGTGAAAAGACCATTCAGGGATGGTATATGACTATTTGCCATGTGTGAACTAGGAAATGAAAGTTGGTCTATGAGCTTGACCACTCTTCCTTCGTGCGGAAAACACATTACTCTAAAGAGTGATGAGACAATGGCTCCCATGCAATAAATATAGTCTCGTCTAAGGAGTAGATTATAATCCAGGGGTCCTTGGACTACCATTACATTCATTTGAATGGTTTTCCCTCTCAATGTTATGGGCACATTGGGAAGGATCCCTAACGGTCGACCAGTTCCTTTGTCAAAGCCTGCTAGATTTCTCATCTCAGGCAAAAGCGATGGCGAACCAAGCGCTTTCCAAGCAGTCGAGGAAAGGATACTCATAGAAGCCCCTTCATCTATGATGGTACTGGCCATAACCATTCTATATATTTGAGCAATGATTCGGAATGGTACACTAGCTGGTAAACGGGGTCTGCCTAGTAGATTCCAGTCAAAGGAAACAACTAGGTTGCTTGGAGGTGGGACCAAATAGATGGCCGGGTACGACTTTGACGAAATTCCTTCCTGCGGTAAAGGAATGGGTAAATTTCCCCCATGTTCTTCGGAAGCTGTGTTTACGAAAAGAATTTGGATAGTGTCATCCTTGTTCTCTTTAGTGACTGTATCATCTGAAGATGGAACCTCCGAAGGCAAGACCAGGTCAACTGCCGCCTCGACCTTTTGATTTTCATCTAGTATGGGTTCAGATGGTTTATCTTCAATGATAGATGCTTCGACTGACCACCTGGGCAGGTCAGCCAGATTTTCAACTAGTGACGGACTTGGCAAGAGTTTCTTATATCCAGGATGAAGTCATAACGGTGAAACTAGACGATCATCCAAAACTCTTTTAGCCTCGTCTAAGAAGGGACAAGGGTGGACGGCGTGATCGCCTTCACATAGTTTACAAGGAAATTTGCACTTTCCTTTTTTTCCAGGTGGTTGAGGGGAAAGTACCCCTAGGGTCCTTTGGGTTAAGACTCTACGAGACTGAAAATTGCTTATTCAAAGAAACACACACACAGCCATTATCTTTACTGTAAGCAAATTCTAATGTTGAGGGTACGTACCTAAGGTCCTACATTCGAGAAGGCCTTTAGGGTCCAAACCCTTCTTGGAGTTCCCTTCTTCTCCTTTGACCTGTAAAACAAACAAATCAAAGAACACAGCAATACATAGACAAATACCTATACAAAAACCATCTTCATGCTATAAAGTTAGTTATAAAAATCTTTAAGTAACTACTTGTATAAGAATTCAAAACAAGAATCTCATAAGCACAAAGAAAGATTGTTTCGGGAACCAAGACATGTTTCTTTATATAAAGGCAAGTAAAGTACATATAACGGAAATATTTCACCTGAAACACCTTCAGCAGGCTCCAAGCAAAGCTTCCTCCCGGATTCGTTCCAGCCTCAAGCCTCCAACAAGAGCTCCTTCCAAGTCTTACTCAATGGTGATATAAAGAATGAATGATCACCAATACACACGGAAACAAGGGTTTCCTATGCAAAATGGGGGAAGTGCAGAAGGCACCAAGGACTTCAGACCTAGTCTAAGGGGAAAATATTAGCATAATAATCTTGCTCTCTTTTCTCTCTCCTCTCTCTCCCTTAGGCCTTCCCTTTGATGTCTTTTTATACCATCTCCAAAGTAGTTTTTTAGTTAGGAGTTGGTTGGGTACAGTTGGGCCACGGGCACTAACAGGTCATCAGCAGGTAAAACCCGCGATCTCCACCCGAAAATAAGGAATTATTTATTTTTTTAAGTGTTTTAATACATACACGCGGGTTGGGTATACACAGACCCGCGTGTACATGCGTTTAACTCAGGGCAATGTCGCGTATAAGGGATAAAACACTGTTTTTTAAATTTTAGGACCAGGTCTGGAAGGAGGGATTGCCCTAGGCCATGAGTGCAGCATCACAAACCATAAGAGTGAGATTTGGAGCTATAACAGATGCCCCCTAATATATGAGGTCAGAAGGGGAACATGATGGCTGAAATATATTATGTAAGTACATGGAAAGGAAGTCTGTCGAGAAACCGAGGAGGACTTCACCAGAATTCAGCTTGCCAAGCCACCAAAAGGAGATCAGAAAGAAACATTGTCTGAGGCGGGCATACCCATGCTCAGAAAAAGTAAAGCATGTCCGCATATCAAGTACAAGCGGATCCACTAAGTATACAAATATAAATGACTGGAAGATACATAATGGATCATCTGATCATAATGAGCAAGTACATGTCTGAATATCACATATAAGACTGTCAATGATGCTGGAAGGTGCAACGGATCACTGATATCAAAGACTGATCCAAAAGGTACCAACTGAACATGATGGAATAGGATGGTACTACACTGCAAACTTAGGTGCCAGCATATAGAATGTCGCCATGACTGACTGCAACATATAAGGTGGAGTGGTATCAACTAGCAGCAACATGAGCAACTGTCAAGTGAACCAATGAATGCTGATACAACCTGAGGTCTTCACCGACCGCCGTGGTATATTTCTACACCATGGGAATAAATAATCTGAAGTCGACCATGTGAGAAATCGTTTGATTACCGGTCATTGATGTATACCGTTAACAAACGCGAGACTACTCACCGATAATGATAATGAGCGTCAAGGTACCCAGTACAATCTAACAAGTGTGAATAGATGAGCTGAAGTCGAACACCTGTAAGAATCTATCGATCAGGAGACAATGATGGTTTCCCACTGTCGATAGCGAAGGATCTGCCACTAATGACTGCAAACCCCAAGGTACTACCAAATGGAATCTAGATCTTTGCCCCAAAGCAATGAGTCAGAGTCGATAGGGAAAGATCCGCTAGAAGGAAGGCATTAAGGCATCCTCCATCAATCTAGCGCGAGTGTAACCCGTAGGCCAATAATGTGGAAGGAATCAGACGAAAAAGATGTAGTAACCCAACCGAAGTACATTTCTGGCGTACACAAGATGTGGCTAGCACACGGCAGAAACCCTCTGAACCAACCAATAATGAAAGCTGACATAGAGGCGAGGTATCCACCAATAGGGTCAAATGGAAACCAAGGTACTACATGAATCCCAATGTGTGATAATGTATGCTGATGTCGAACACAAGGGAAACCACTCAGTCAAAGACCCATGATACTGATCGATGTTGAGCACAAGGTGACCTATCAATAATGAAAATAGGGCCAGGGTGTGGCTCTAGGCCTGTCCTCAGAGCAAGGTGTCGTCGTTGATAAGGACAAGACCCGCCAGCAAGAAGTCAATGGGGACCTTCTCAAATCGGCACGAGTAAAGGACCAATATAGCTGATGTGATGATAGACATGATACTGACAACCAGGGATGGCCGACTGAAAAATGAGTCAAGAGACACCGCAGAGAGGCCGACTCAGGCTAACTTCCCTTGAACAAAAGCACGACTCAATGTGACTATGTGGCAGCATATGATGACTCTGTATAAGTTCGCCATGCAGGAGGCACGAACGAACCCTCCATATGATTGGAAGAGATAACCAATCGGGGGAGAACTGACTCAATAACAAGGTTATGGCATACCTAAGTCAAACTAAATCCCACCCATACAGAGGAGACTTTGTTTTGAGTGCTTTGTTCAAGGGCGACACGAATGACTCTAGCTGCCAACAATAAATGGAAATAATGTCCCTGTTCCCGCTCTTTTTTGGAATATTTAATTTTTTTGTCTTTTTCTATTAAGCCGGAAAAAGAATAAAAGAATGCTATGGTACAGTGGAAAGAACGAGTGTCGGTGAAATAGATGATCTAGTTCCTGGGAAAGGAACGTTCCTATGCTCAATGCAGGGAGGTGAAAACTAGTCAGTGACACTCAGAGGTATGTTCCTTCCACGGATCAGGGTATGTCAAGCTGCAGAAGTCAAAGGTATGCAAGGTTGATTTTGCAGACGTCATGGTCAAAAGTTGGCTTAAACACGAGTCCAAGTGAAGCCGGCTCTAGGCCAAAAGGTGCAAATGGTCAACATGCAATGCAGAAGTACAACTCGACACACATAGGAGCCTCTAGGGTATAAGGCCAGAACGAAGCGAAGAAGCAAAGAGGAATGAGTCTTCAACGCATAAGTCATGGCGGGACTATAGAGGACTCCCGAGCCTACTCAAAACGAAGCAGCATGGGCAACGAATGTCAGTGAGGTGCTAACTACGATGCCCATGTAAAGGGATGGCTCTACCATCGTGTCATGATTTAAAGAATCAGTGAGTGAAAATGGCTTTCGAACCATAACACGATGGGGTGGACCCTACGGCAGATGTATCGGTCATATGGAGGCTAGTATGCATAATGCAATGGAAAAATGGTGTCCCTAACCTATATGCCAGTGAAAACACGATACCTGCCATGACGGGTCAGCGGTCATGGAACCGTCTCGAACTGTCGAAAAATGTCCAAAATGTCCTGAAAAACAAACCAAAATCGACATTCCAAGCTCCCAAGTTAAAAGTCACATGAGGCCAAACAAAATAAAATTTTGAAAAAATTTAGTATTTTCAAAATTTATAAAAGGCACTTTGGACTCACCATTTTCACCATTTGACTTGGAGAGCAAAAAATTGTGGAGCAAAAGGAGCAAACTTCCCTGTGACCAATTCAACCGTTCAAACTTGTCGAAAACTTCCAGGTAAGCCTTAAACTTGTCTTGCAATTAATTGTGATAGTTTTTAGGAATTTTAGTTGATGTTTTACCATTGGATTTTTGCAAAAAATTCCCTCGCGGCATACACATGGGTTGGCAATATTGAACTCACGTATACGACGGCCCTACACGCGACTGTGTATATAGGAACCCGCGTGTGCGCAGTGAACTATTTTTATAAACAAAACTAACGGATGAAAATTATTTTTTCTTCCAGGATGACTATCACATGGCGTGAAAGAGAGCACGCAGCCATGGATAATGAAGTCATGGGCAATGATGAAGCATTAGATGCTCTACGGGGATGTGGGTTGCTTAAATTCTTCAAATTGCCAAATATGAAAGCGAACACGCGTCTGCTCGAGAGGCTCATTGATTATTGGGATGTCGATGAGGAAGCATTCATGATTGATCAGATGCCACTCAGGATAGAAGTGGAAGACATATATTTTATCACGGGCCTTTCCCGAAGGGGAGAGGTAGTACATTCCCGGGACAGGACATGGAATAGCCTCAGTGTAGATGACTATGTACAGATTTACTACCCGGGTCATCAGAAGGTCGGGAGCCAGATCTCTATCCCACATGTGGTGAGTTTGTCACTTAGGATAATCTTGTTCACCATAGCTCGAGTGAACGGATCATCCTCACTACATCAGGTGTCACGGGTAACCATGAGCGTGGTAGTGGACTGTCTCACTACTGTGTTTGACTGGTGTACTCCTCTTCTAGCCAACATGAAGGAAAAACTCACTTCTATCAGGAGGGGACGTACCAAGAACTTTGGGTTCGGAACCATCTTGTGCACTTTCTTCTTTGAGAAGGTTCCTGCACTCCGCCCCAGGGTAGCTGTTTCCATCAGTAGCCCACGTGATCCACGCATGGGCCGGTGGGCTGACCTGATGAAACGTCTGGGGGGTGGGGAAGTCCCAAGGAATGCATTTGACGATGACTTCTTTACCTGGTGGGAGCAGTAAATCATCGCCATGGATGACTACCCCTATGCTGGGCTGGATTTCCGAGGAGATCCTGATCTAGTGTTACCACCGGATGCAGCATGGGGCGAGATTGGTGAGAATTTTTTCCTGATTTTATGATTTTTTGGATTTTTCAAATATAATGATGAATTTTGAAAAATATTTTTTTGATGAGATTCAAATGACTAATATGATGATCATGTTCCAGACATTGGGCCTGTACGACCAGATGGATTCCCGCGGCATGGACGACATGGCCGAGGAGCCGAAGAGGCGGCTGCTGATACGGAACGGACCCTAAACAACGTCCAGCGACACTTGGCGAGACTGAGCTGTCGAGTACCGATGGTCGCCATAGAGGACCTTCCTCTGGATATGCAGCATCATGTGGTTGGCATGCCACGTGACTGGGTTCACGTCTTTCGGTGCGTGGCCAATGCTATAGTGACATACTTAGACGCTCATCCTGAGCCGAGGCATTAGATATGCCTGACATGATTATGGGCATTTGAGTCCCAATTTTGTATATTTTTGGACACACATATGTACACTCGAGGCACTTTATGATATATATATATATATCTATATATCTATATATATATATATATATATATATATATATATATATCTATATATATATATATATATATATATATATATATATATAGATATATATATATATATATATATATATACAGTTTGACTTTTTGATGCATGATTTTATGATGATGAATGATTGATATGCCAGTCTAATGCTTGATTAGCGATAGAATCAGCTAACCAATTTTGAGATCTTGGAATGTGCAAATAATTAATGTAAATAAATGATCTTTGCAACAACCTCACCCTTAAATATTGGCGATATAATAATGGATCCCTAACCCGATAAATGTTATTTAATTGAGACACTATCAATTGAGAATCAAGATATACTACCAATGAGTCGATCCCATAAGGGATTGCCTCGGATAATAAATTGATAACAGCTGTATACTCGGCCATATTGTTTGAAGCAGGATCGATACACACGCCTCTCGATACCATCAATTGACCAGTTGGATAATAAAGTACCCAAGCTGCGAAAGCAAGATTCCGAGTGTGTCGACTAGCACCATCGGCGAACCCAAAATAGACCAAATCATCCATCAGCACCTGCCACAGCAGACCAAAAAGTACTGATATCAGAAAACGCTCGACGATATATGTATAAATATACATAAAGTACAAAGAAGTCATTGCCCAGCCTGAACTAAGCAAAGTACTTCTTTAGGTATAGCCCATTTCGGGGCTCCGCCAGCTTGTTCCCTTCAAAGTCGATCAACTCATACGACCCTTTTTCTAAAACTCGTTTAACAATGAAAGGACCGTACCACATAGGCCTAAATTTGCCTGCCCCCAAGATGTCTTTATCTTGGTCGTAGACCAAGACAAGGTCACCTTCAGAAAAGACTCGAGGACAGACAGACTTATCATACTGCGTTTTAACCCTTTTCTTATGAGCCTCATTCATCGTGGCGGCGTCTCGACGCTGCTCATCGAGATGTTCCAAGTGAACTAGGCGCTCTTCGAGACTCGAAGTCTCTGGAAGGAGTTCAACAGCCAACTTAAGAGATGGAATTTCACATTCGACCGGGAAGATGGATTCCATCCCATAAACCAACTGAAAAGGTGTAAAACCAGTAGCCGTTTTGATGGAGGTTCGGTATGCCCATAGAGCCGGATACAACATAATGTGCCAATTGGACCGATTTTTATCGATCGTCCGTTGGAGTATCGTCTTAAGAGTTTTGTTAACTGCCTCGACCTGCCCATTGGCCTGAGGATAATAAGGGGACGAATGCTCCTGACGGAAGCCTAATTTACGAGCCAATTCAGACATCAGTTGATTCTGGAAATGACTGCCATGGTCAGTGACAATCTCCTTTGGGATACCGAATCTTGAGATGATCTGATTGAAAAGAAACAAAGCTGCCGTGTCACTATCGTTCTTATAAGTAGGCATGGCCTTAGCCCACTTCGTGAAGTAGTCTACAGCCACGATAATGTACTTGTGATTCGCCGTTGAAGGCGGATTACAAGTCATAAATTCAATGCCCCACTTAGTAAATGGACCGACGGTGACAACGGGAAAAAGAGGAGTTGGATGCGCACGCATCTTCCAAGTAAAAATTTGACACGGGTGGCAGCGTTTGACTGCTTCCACACAGTCCTTAAAAAGTGAAGGCCAAAAATAGTCGGCACGTAAGATGCGTTGGGCTGTAGCAAGCCCTGATAGATGACCACCACAAGCTCCACTGTGGAAATCATTGAGCACGGACTCTGCTTCCTCTAAGGTTAAACAACGCCGGAGGATTGAGTCAACCCCTCGACGATATAATGTGTCACCAACAATAACATAGTTGTTTGCCAGGTGACGTAATTTGCGACGTTCATCCTTGGAGAAAGTAGAGGGGCACTTCGAAGTCTGGAGATAAACAATGATATCTCCATACCAAGGGTCTTGTGAAGAGATGAGGAATATATGTTCGTCGGGTAAACTTTCCTCATAAACAATATCATCTCCACAAGGTAGCTCTGAGATAAGTTCCGCAAAAACCATTGATTTCTTAGACTTGGCAGACAAGAACTCGAGATCGAATTCTTGCAAAATGACTATCCATCTATTATATTTGTCCCCAATCACTCGCCTACTGAGGACAAATTGAAATGGATTGACTGCCGCTAAGACAAAAGTTTTACATAGCAAAATATAATGATGGAGCCATTGGACAGCATGGACAGCTGCCAAGGCCAACTTCTCAACCGGAGAATAGCGAAGTTCAGGGCCTATTAAACCTCAGCTCAAATAATAAATGACGTGCTCGGCAAGAGCATCGTCCTCCTGAACTAGAACCATACCAATGGTTGATTCTGCTGCAGTGAGATATAAAAGGAAGTCTCTACCATAATCCAGTGGACTCAAAAGCGGGGCAGAGACTAATGCTTTTTTCAAAGCATCAAACGACCGCTGTGCAAAGTCATCCCATATAAATGGAACTCCTTTCCATAGTAGACGCATGATCCCTTTAGTAATCTTGGTATAATTTGCTATAAACCGTCTTAAGAAGTTAGCCTTCCCTTGAAGACTTTGAAGTTGCCGAAGTGAAGACGGGGGAGGCAACTGAATTATTGCCTCAACCTTGAAGGGATCAACCCGAATCCCTTCATTGGACACAATAAACCCTAACAGCCGACCGGACGTAACCGCGAAAACGCACTTGTTGGGATTCAACCAGATTTTATAAAAATGACATCGCTCAAAGACTAATCGAATATGACTAGGGTGATATGTTCTCTTTCGAGAACGAGCAACGAGATCATCTAAGTATGCCTCGATGACGTGTTTGATGTCGTGGAAAGCGTATGACATGGCCCGCTGAAAAGTGGCTCCAGCATTTTTAAGACCAAAAGGCATCTTTCGATATGCAAAGGTACCCCAGGGACATATGAAGGTTGTCTTATGCTAATCTTCAGGATGGATAGAAATTTGATTATAACCTGAAAAACCATCCATGAAGGAAAAAATCTCGTTACCCGCACACTCGTCGATAATTTGATCAATAAATGGCGTGGGGTAATTGTATTTTGGACAAGCCTTATTTAGATCCCTAAAATCGATGCATACTCGGATTGTTCCTTGCTTTTTATCTACAGGGACTGGATTAGAAACCCAATCGGTAAGAGGAACAGGGTATATAAAACCCGCCTTTAGCAGCTTCTGGACTTTAGCTTTGATAGCTGCTGCTTTCCTAGGGTTAACCGGATGAAGTCTTTGACGAACAGGTTTCGCGTTTTCATATGTCTTGATCTCATGTTGAACTATAGAAGGATCAATGCCAGGCATTTCTTCATAATACCAAACAAATACGTCACGATATTCCTTAAAGAGGTCGGTGTAGATTTGAATTTCTTCAGGGGAACACTCAATTCCGATGAAGATATTCTCAATGATGTTAGGGTCCCTAGAGATGTTGATGGGTATCATTTTTGAAATTACCGACATATTACCTTCGGCACAAATGTGTGCTGGAGCCAAAGGGTTCGACACCATATCAACATCACTAGTACAGAGCTCGGAAAACCTAGATTCCACTTCCTGCAAAGGAGGAAGAAAGTACGAATGATGGTGTAAGTCTTCCCAAGGTTGATCTATACCCATCATTACTTCAAGGATTGCTTCTTCAGAAGGTAAAATTGAATACAAGCAATCCAAGGTAGAGATAGAATCTAGGCTCCAGGCTGGGGCCACATGACCATCCAACTCTTCTTCGGAAAAAGGAGTGGAGTGGTTATCTGCAGAGTCTACGATAGACTGATATCTAAGCTCAGCTACGAATATAGGAAACACCATTCCATTTGCTTGTCCTTCAACTAATGTGGTCGTAGGTGAAGGCAAGGTCCAAGGGTCGGAAAAATAATGAGTTCGGAAGAACTCTTCTCGAGGAGACTCCTTGGATGATGAAATAGCATTGATTTTTGCAAAAGGAGAGGGAAGATCAAACGTACCCATCAATGAGGAATACATCCCTACTCCTAAATTCTCAGTCGGCGGGCGAGGGTTATCTACCAAAGGAATAGTAGAGTCAGAGCTTGCTTGAGGATCGATTGGGGAATAGTCCAATTGATCAACCTTAATGATTTTCCCCTCATGAGGAAAGCAAATGACACGAAACAGAGTCGATACGATGGCTTCCATTTCGTATACCCAGTTCCTTCCTAATAGGAGATTATAGTCTAGGTTAGCATCTACGACTTCAACTTCGATATTAACGACCTTCCCTCCAACACATATAGGAAAGGTCGGGATAATCCCATGCGGCTTGTGAGAATGACCATCAAATGCAGTCAAGACGGTTGGTGAAGGAACAGCCGAAGGTGAACCAATAGCTTTCCAACATGACATCGACATGACACATGTGGAAGCTCCTTCATCTATAACGGTGCGAAAAATATTGATTTTCCGGTAGGTAGACTTTATCTGAAAAGCCATATGATGAGGGAGTCGCTTTTTGACATTTAACATGTCAAAAGTGAGCACTAAAGAGTTAGCTGGATCAACTGCTCCAATTGCGGAGAGTAAAGCACTTCTCTGAGCCGGACACGACTGGAGAACCTCTAAAGTGGACATAGCACACAGGCTTTGAGCCAGATCCTCCACAATGGAGTAATTCTGGGCGGCCCTAGCATTAGGGTTAATCGTCGCGCGTTTGGCGGAACCTTTCGGTATCCGAGGTATAGTCTCAACAGGGGGTCGCTCAATATGAAGGTCAGTACCTTCGGGAATAGTTTTATCCTTAGATGTTTCGGCTTCACCATAATCACGTGACCGAGTAGTCACATGGACATTTGAACCCATCATAAAAACATTTGATGCTTTTTCCCCTTCCTGGTTGCCCCCTGAGGAGGTCCTAGGGTTTGAACTCGTGCCAGCAAGAAGTTGCTGCCCTTGGGGAAACGGGTTAGTTAACACAACTTGCGAACTAGAAGTCCCTTGCTGTCCTAACAAGTGCTGAGCATCTTCAATCCTAGGGCAGAGATGAGTTAGATGGTCTCCACTGCATAACTTGCAAGGAAACTTAACTTTCTTTCTCGACTCACCTTTACCACCACCAGCATTGTTACCGGATTTATTTGCATCGGGTTTCCCATCCGAGTTCTTCTTCTTACCACGTCCTTTCTTTTTCCCATTGGAACTTTGATTTCCTTTGGGGTTATCAGATTGGACGGCATTAATTGAAGAAGTTTGGGAAGCGGGAGGATTAGACAATGTGACTTTGTTGTTAGAAGCAGTTTGCAAAGACAACTGCTACAATTGATTCAACAAGTTCACTGCAGTTGTGTCTACTGACCTAACGATACCATCCGCGTGCGGACCTGGCTTCGGCTTAGCTAAATCAACCTTAGATCCAGGAGCATCTGGCAAGTACTTTTGTAGGATCCCAGACTGAGAGTAAATCAATTCTAATTGCTGGGCCCTAAAAATAGCTTGCTCCTCAGAATAGACCCCAGACATGGAGACATCTTTGGAGATCTCAGGTTGTAAAGATTTCAAAAACCACTCGAGACGGTATTCCGGAGGAATTTCGGCTTTAATGAGCCTCTTTCTCCGTCTCCATTCCTGAATGTGATCGGAAATGTGAGTAGCCTTATCCTGACGAAAGGTGGCCAGAAGTTCAGTTCCGGCGTCATAGCGGACAGGCAACTGAAAGTGATTTAAGAAGATGTTGGCTAAGTCGGCGAAGGATGTGAAGCTACCCCCTGGCAACTCTATATATCACTTGGCCACATTACCAGTCAAGGTGCGCTGAAAGAGTCTCAACCTAATCGAATCATCGATGAGGGAGTTGGATGAGCACCACAGATGGAATGTGGTTACGTGGTCGCCTGGGTCCTCACCACTCTTCCCTTCGAATTTTGGAATATCCGAAGGGAGTTTGGTTGGGACCGGAGGCCAGGCCGGATTGTATTTAATTGGGTCGTTTGTTAACTTTGTGAGATCTGGCAAGTTTAACGTTGCCAAAAATGGAAGTCTGGGAGGACCTTGGGGATTCCACCCAGACTGGGTGGAACTCCCAAAGTTCTGAAAATATTGTCCTGGAATTTGTGAGGCACCAGGCTGCCCGAAGTAACCAGTAGAACCGGCTGAACCAAAAGGCAAGCCTTGAGATCCAGCAAAATTCAGAGTTTGACCAACTCCTGCCATATAACCTCCATAACCCGCAAAGTTTCCTCCTAAAGAATGGTAAGGAGTTGATAACCCCTGATATGGATTCCAAGCCAAAGCAAGGGGAGGAATACTTTGAAACGAACTAACCGTGGTGTACGGCCTATTCCCTTGTTGGCCGATAAACGGATTCCCAGTTCCCGCGCTACTAACCCCAGGGTTATTCCAACCTTGGAAAGGATTGTTGCTTTGTCCTACTGAAGAAAAAGGCATGGATCCTACCGTCGGGTTGGAATGTGGTATATGACCACTTCCGAAAGGAAAACCCTGGAACGAAGCCGATCCGCCCGCCATGGACGTAGCGGCACTAAACGGAACTGATGGAATACCCTGTGAATGGGTGCCAAATGGGAAGAATCCAGTACCAAAAGCATTGGTTTGGGTATTTCCACTCATAGACGGAATGGAGGTAGACCCAACTAAAGATGTGCTCACAAAAGATCCAAACAAGGAAGTGGAGGGGATGGAAATAGTTCCTCCCCCTTGCACTGATGTTGGGGTTTGCATAGTCGTAGCACTTGTAGAAGCCATGCTTCCAGTGGTGGTCATGAATGGTAAGCGCGTAGCGTAACCTGGACTTGATGGTCTATGTGACGGAGTCCCAACGTATTGCAATACGTCTAGATGACTAAATGGTAGGGGAGAATTCGGAGCCGCTAACGACTCTGAGAATTCTTCTACCTCTACATTATTCTCCACTTGAAAAAGAACTCGAGAAAGGACTGGAGTATCCCTCTCTTGTTCAGAGGTACCAGGCCTTGCTTGGGCAATAATGCCTCCGCTAGGAGGATCAATCTCCGATGTGTCAACTGGCGTAGGACGAAACCCACCGGTGGTATTCCCTCTGTGCCTTCTTGGAGAAGGCTCTAAACTTGGCGACGAAAGACCACGAAGTCTTCGAGACCGTCTAGGAGATCGGTCAGCCACTTTGAATTTTTTGTTATGATCTAACTAAAGACTCAAAAAATTGAAAGCTAGGCCAACTAGGAGCATAGAGCACACACTATAAAGTCCCTAAAGACACAGCCAGTCAAACAACTTCCAAGTATTTCCGCTCCGGGTGATTAAGACTAGACACCAAAATATGAGAAAGTGAATCAAGGGGCCTTCCAAAGATAGTCTGGGATGATGAGGGCCCAGTCCTATCAGCGAAGGTATCAGAGGAAGTTGCGCTGACCTCCTAACAACAGCCTGCGCTGGTGCAAGCCCCCAAGCTTCGCAAGGGTGCCCTCCAGTAGTACTATCGAGAGTGATACAACGTCAACCTTAGGTGCCACGGGATTCCCCTCCGCAGCCACCTGTGTAGATCCCTAGGAGAGGCAACTATGGGTACCAACTCGTCGCAGAAGCCAGGCGGAACAGTCGTGAGGTAAGTTCGGAAACGTAGGAGAGGGGGTATCTCTCTTCCCTGTCTTCACAGACCCTCGCGCTTAACTCCCAGATCTAGAGCTTTCCTGGTCTTCCTAACGCTATTGGATTTTCTCTCGTTATTCAAACTCTTATGTTTGACGTTTTATGTGGCCTTGGAGAGTTAACTCTCCACTCGCCTAATCCAAGGCCCTAAAATCCTAAACTTGTTGGTGTAACTGACTAAAACAAAAAGTTCTAGTAGATTTTAATTAGCGCTTGATTTTATTAGGCTGTTATTTAAGTCACAAGGTAATGGAGATGAAACTTGTGGTGTTTTTATGGACACAAAAGAAATTAATAAAACTTAGCTATATGCACATGCACTTTTTGTTTTCGATTAAGAGCAATTTCTATGAGGTTCAGAGGTACTTCTAATGTAAACAAATTTTCCTTTTCTTTTCAGACTCCACACTCACAAAAACTAACAAAACTATATATGCCTAAAAAGAGATGCAAATCTATCCTAATGCAAGAACTATATGTGGATGCAAGATTTAAAGACTACTCTAAAAACAAAGAAGGAAAGTTGCTCACTTATCAAATTTGTCTTGCCACTAAAATGCTTAGATAGAAGATGATGTGTTACCAATCATTTCGTCCAAACAATAAAAACAAGTTCTAAGATAAACACAAAGCACTTTCACTTCGCAAAAAAAAGGAAATCAAATGAAAAGCAAGTTTAAGAAAGCGAAACTCAAAACTTTCAAAAGATTTTCTTTCAATCAAGCCAAGAAGTCTTTTTCAAAGAATGCTCTCAAAAATATTGACACCAATGATTGATAAATAGGCAACCAAACACTTTTGTGAATTGACACCTTTCAAATGATGAAAACCCAACAAAAATAAATGTGTTTGAAATCGCTCTTGACAATCAAAAGCAACAATGAAAGTCCAAAAGATCAAAAGACAAGTTTCAAGAAAATGGTAACAAACAACTTTCCCGAAACGAAGGAGCAAATGGTCACAAAAATGGTTTCGTTAAGCAAACAAAAGGGTCACCAAAACAAAATGAACACAAAGATTGAATCCAATCTTCCTACTCTGCCAAAACAGAGCAGTCAAGATTCTTAACCAGAAATCTTGTGTGTCAAAAAAACAATGACGCTTGCAATCAACGAAAACAAGACTAATACTCCTTATAACTAGAGAGAGTTCAGAACAAGATGCCCCCTGTTAAATAGAGGACTGTTACTGGAAAATGACTGCTTCAAACTGACCCAAAGCACCAGACAAACATTCAGCAAAAAGAAAATTTATAAATCTTGAAAATTATATAATATACGCGCCTGCAGTGATGTGCAGAGTGAGTGTACACGCCACTGTAACTGAGGAAACCTACGTATACGCGGGTTCACTTAGTTAAACTTGCGTATATACGCTTCTGTAATCCAACAAAACAGCGTATCTGAAGATTTTCAAGAAAAATAAAAAATAAAAAATACAGACTGAAAAAACTGGAAAAGCTTAGAGTTCAAGAACAGATCAGACAGTCAGAGCCAGCAAACAGAGGGGCTGAGCCTTGATTGGCTTGAAGACTACCCAAACTAGGAACAACAAGAGTGTTGTTCCCCAACGGAGTCGCCAATTCTGGTTGAGGGGAAAGTACCCCTAGGATCCTTTGGGTTAAGACTCTACCAAACTGAAAATTGCTTATTCAAAGAAACACACACACAGCCATTATCTTTACTGTAAGAAAATTCTAATGTTGAGGGTACGTACCTAAGGTCCTACGTTCGAGAAGGCCTTTAGGGTCCAAACCCTTCTTGGAGTTCCCTTCTTCTCCTTTGACCTGTAAAACAAACAAATCAAAGAACACAGCAGTACATAGACAAATACCTATACGAAAACCATCTTCATGCTATAAAGTTAGTTATAAAAATCTTTAAGTAACTACTTGCATAAGAATTCAAAACAAGAATCTCATAAGCACAAAGAAATATTGTTTCGGGAACCAAGACGTGTTTCTTTATATAAAGGCAAGTAAAGTACATATAACGGAAAGATTTCACCTGAAACACCTTCAGCAGGCTCCAAGCAAAGCTTTCTCCTGGATTCATTCCAGCCTCAAGCCTCCAACAAGAGCTCCTTCCAAGTCTTACTCAATGGTGATATAAAGAATGAATGATCACCAATACACATGGAAACAAGGGTTTCCTATGCAAAATGGGGGAAGTGCAGAAGGCACCAAGGACTTCAGACCTGGTCTAAGGGGAAAATCTCAGCATAATAATCTTGCTCTCTTTTCTCTCTCCTCTCTCTCCCTTAGGCCTTCCCTTTGATGTCTTTTTATACCATCTCCAAAGTAGTTTTTTAGTTAGGAGTTGGTTGGGAACAGTTGGGCCACGGGCACTAACAGGTGATCAGCAGGTAAAACCCGCGATCTCCACCTGAAAATAAGGAATTATTTATTTTTTAAAGTGTTTTAATACATACACGCGGGTTGGGTATACACAGACCCGCGTGTACACGCATTTAACTCAGGGAAATGTCGCGTATAAGGGATAAAACACTGTTTTTTAAATTTTAGGACCAGGTCTGGAAGGAGGGGTTGCCCTAGGCCATGAGTGCAGCATCACAAACCATAAGAGTGAGATTTGGAGCTATAACACCAGGGGCTTCACTTTCACTATTCGACGGTGTGTTTTCAACATGATCATCAGAGGTTGACGACACCGGGTTGTGCAAACGAGGAGACCAGTCCCTTAAGATCCGTGGGATGCAAGGACAATCTCTATGATAGTGGTCTCCCTTGCAAATGACACATGGAGATTTAGGCCTGGTCGGTGCAGTGTGTGGATTTTCGTTAGACGATGCTTGGTTGCCCCTTTTTTCCTTTGGCTCCTTCTTCTTCTTCTCTTTCTTCTTCTTTTCCTTCTTCTTCTCAGGTACTTGATTTTTGGCTTTACCAGCCTCATCAAGTGAAGAGGAAGGAGGAGAGGAAGAATTGGACGAAGTAGAAGGTTGAGGGGTAACTCTAGATATGTCTAGTTGCTGACTCGATTGTTCAGGAATTGCGGTGTTCTGAATGACGGAGGTTGAGAAAAGCCATACTGGCAAGCCGATTGTCAATCTTGGAAGCGACAATGTGGCCATATGGGGTGCACCAACATCTCCCCAAGAGGAGAAGGGACTAGGATTTCCTCCAAGGGGAACTCCTTGGTCAGTGGACTCCATTTTCCTCAACCTAAGACCAACGTAGGAAAGGTGATGATTATTCCGTTTAAAATAAATTTTAGACGCTTTGACACAACTTGTTTTTTCAATTTTAAAGAGTCGAGAAAAAACAAAAGATGACTCTAGTCGCCTTCGATTTTTAATGAGCCTGAAGTGACAAGTGCTCAGATGGACCTTTTCCATTAAGGAGTCTAAAAAGGAACGAAAGGGAGTGCTCTGGAAATATAGGCAGAGGGATTACCAAACCAATCACAAAACTGTAGAATAATTTTTACGGTACGGCAGTCAATCTTCCCGAATGTTGTGTTCAGTGCATTGCGATCAATAGGGCGGCAGACATGGCTTCCTATGGATAAAGGATAAAGCCTATTGTGGTCTCCCAAAATATACTCGGTACGTGGGAGCACAAGTCCGTACTGGCACTTATCATCTCAAAGTGGAGGAATCACCCAACCAACAGTGAGAACAACAATTACCAGGCTTTACGACGTCGGAATACGTCTCTAGCCTAGACTTCTAGATGTTGTGCGTTAGGTTCCAAAGCATTGTTAGATTCATTAAATTTATTTTATAGTTGATCTTGCTTAAGAAATTTTCCTTTCAGGTTCACCGCGTGATGTAGATGTACAATTCCTAAAATGCAATCTAAGATGATAAACAGTCATTTTATCTTCTTTGAGCAATGAAAATCCTAGCTACTAAGGAAAGAGAGACAGTATTCTTTCAGCAAAGAGCATAGAGCACACACTATATGCACCGTCCTAAATCAAACCAATCAAACAGTCTAAATGCAAATGCACATGCATGTATTTGTTTTCAGCCTTCTTAATATGTGAATGATAAAAAGAAAGCTAATGCGCAAATCTGAATTATTTTTCAAAGCGACAATTACTAACAAGTTTCTTTCCAAAATCAAAATGAAGACAACAACAACACTTTGCGATTTGGAAATGAAAACTTGCCTTCGACACCAGAAAAACTACTAATTCAGACCAAATACAATAGTAACAGGGTAATCGACTATCAAGAACAATCAGGTCCTATTCTATGACTGAAAATGACACTTGCGACACTTTCAAATCAAGAAATGACAGTACAATTACGTTACTTTTTTGTGAAGGAGAACTGAAAACGAATCAACACATACATAAAAACATTTACAGTTCTTTGCACAATGGAGGCAGAATAACAGCAAGGAAAGGGGTTTCAAACAGAGGTGTACTGACTACAGGCAGCAAAACTCCTGAATAGATCTGAAAATAGTGAACACAGAAACCAAAATTTAGGAACAATGCCTAGTCTGATCAGTGCACTTGTAACACAGTGAATTTGAAATGCAACACACCTACTACACTCAGGAAGTGCGCTGAATTTGAGATTCACATAACAGACAGTGCGCTAGACCAGGGATGAGACTTTGATTGGGTTCCGAGTCACAGTTTGCAGTTCAGTTCAGGGATTTTGGCCAAGCAAGTGGTAATCAGTAAATCAATCACAGGGGTAGATCTAAGGAGGTTACTAGAGCCACCACGAGGGAAATTAGAAAGCTTGTAAATCAATTGTTTAATTCATAAACAAAACCTAGAGATTGACTGAAGCGACATTTATCTACTTTGCATTTGCATAGCAAATGTAGTTCGAAGGCTACCTGGCTCGGCTTCAGGCTCCATATGTAAGTTTATAAAGTAAACAAATGTAGATAAACAAACAACCTAGTCGCTCCCCAGTGGAGTCGCCATTTTGTTACAGGGAAAGTGTCTATGCAGAACTACTAATCCCACTAAGGCTGGTAGCTACCTTAGAAACAAACAAAGTAAAGCTACTTTTGTTTTCCTTTATGAAAGATAGATGAGGGAAGAATAAAGGAGACCAACCTTTGTCTTGCGCTTGATTCCTTGTTCGATTCCTCTCTCTTCTGATAATCCTTTGCTACTCGTCCTCTTGTATACCCAGCTTCACAGAGTACCTGCAGAATCAAATCAGCATAACACTATACGAGAACATGGATCTATTATCATAAACAATCTAGGATCAGATGTAAATTGACCATACAAATGCATAAAACATAAATCACACAAGAGTATGGAAGAAAACTTGAATAGCTTTATTGATAATCAAGAAAGAGCCAAGAGAGTTACAACTAGTTGTTCTGACCCAAAATCATCCTCTCAGCAAATAAGCCCTTCTTTACCTCATGAAAAGCTTAGATCACCCAACACTATGATGTTGCCTCAAGAAACTAATAGCAATTCCTTACAAGATGCAAAGTTCCAGCCTCTGGATCTCTGGGATGAGGGATCCATATATAGATGTCTGTAAGGGAGATGAGTCAACTTGTGATTTGATTAGTGTCTTCCCTCTGATAGTTCTTGCTTCCACTTGGAGATTGATGATCTCTTACTCATCCTTGGTCGAATTCAGAGAGGCAAGTGTCATAGGAGAAGTTTCTGGAAGATTCCATGCTTCTCCACCTCGCGGATTGACACTGCCATTTGTCTCTTCTCGCCCATCGCACCCCATAGAAGGGATTTTTGAAATGCAACGCACCCACTGTGTGTACTTAGGTGAGATGCAACGCACTTTGCCTATGGAGCAGGTGAAATGATCCAGTTTTGACCAGTTCTGAGTAGTTTTTCATGGAGAACTTCTGGGAGAAGCTGTAATCAGTTGACCTTGTTCATTTAGGGGTTGGAACAACACTTTTAGGGACTTAGGAGCCCTTGGTTTATGGACATTTATGCTTGGGGTTGCAGTGCCCAAAAATGTCTATAACAAGAAGCACTACTGGATATTCACCATATCGGCTAGTATTTGGAAAGGAACCCATCTTTCCAATAGAATTCAAAATACATACCTTGAGAATAGCATAAGAAGTCGGTCTAGATTTAAATGAGGACCAGATCAATAGATTACAACAGATCAACGAGTTAGATGAAATGAGGCTCTATGCTCTTCAACATACTACAATAATCCAACAATAGAGATCCAAATGGCACCATGCCCTCATAAAAAATAAAGTCTTTTTAGAAGGAGATTGGGTGCTCCTATACAATTCCAGGTTCCAAGATTTTCCGGGGAAACTTCAGACTCGCTAGCTGGGACCATACGAAATCCATAAGGTACATGATAATGGCACCATTACTTTAACCACCATCGATGGATCTGGACATACCTTTAAGGCAAATGGCCACTGAGTTCGATTATACCACAAACCACTCACTCGGGAATCCTTCTAACAGCAACTCAGGGAAGATTCTGACATGAAAATTCTGGATGAGGAAGCAAACTCTTCCTCACCTCAGGTTCATTAACTAATTTGATTGCTTTTAAATTTTATACATAATTCTTTTGTTTTCTTTTCCGTACGGATTTTTGCATTTCTGTAATTTTTGCATTTTGTTGTTCCTTTCCGAAGGCTCAGCATTCTCACCACTTTGTTGTTCCTTTTTGAAGGAACAACGATTTTTTCATTCTGCTGTTCCTTTTCGAAGGAACAACAGTTCCACTCTTTTGTTGTTCCTTTTTGAAGGAACAAAACTTCTGCATTCTTCTGTTCCTTTACGAAGGAACAACATTTTCACCATTTTCTGTTCCTTTCTAAAGGAACAATAATCCGCCATTTTGTTGTTCCTTTCCGAAGGAACAACACTTTCACGTCTTCCTATTCCTTTCTGAAGGAATGAACTTTCACATTTTTATTGTTCATTTCCGAAGGAACAACACTTATGCATTTTTGCTTTTCCTTTTTGAAGAAATGAAACTTCCACATTTTTGTTGTTCCTTTCTGAAGGAACAACACTTCTGCATTTTTTGCTGTTCCTTTCCGAAGGAAAAACACTTTCATTTTTTATTGTTCCTTTCTGAAGGAACATCACTTTCATTTTCTGTTGTTCCTTTCCAAAGGAACATCACTTTCTTTTTTTGTTGTTCCTTTCCAAAGGAACAACACTTTCATTTTCTGCTGTTCCTTTCCAAAGGAATAACACTTGCATTTTTTGTTGTTCCTTTCCGAAGGAACAACACTTTCATTTTCTATTGTTCCTTTCTGAAGGAACAGCACTTGCATTTTCTACTGTTCCTTTTTGAAGGCACAACACTTTCATTTTCTGTTGTTCCTTTTCGAAGGAACAACACTTGTGTTTTCTACTGTTCCTTTCCGAAGGAACAACACTTTCATTTTTTGTTGTTCCTTTTTGAAGGAACAACACTTGCATTTTTTGCTGTTCCTTTCCGAAGGAACAACACTTTCACTTTCTGTTGTTCCTTTCCAAAGGAACAACACTTTCATTTTTCTGCTGTTCCTTTCCAAAGGAACAACACTTTCATTTTTTTCATTGTTCCTTTCCGAAGGAACATCATTTTTTCATTTTTTTTGTTTGCGCTTGTTTTCTTTATTGTTCCAATTAAGGGACAACTGTTGTTCCTTTCAATAAACAACAATTTCGAGCATATTTTTTTCCTTTTGTTTGCGTTTTTTGTATAGTAGTTGTTCTATCTTAAGAACAACATTTTTAGAGTGCATTTTGTTCTTTGTGTGTTTAATCATTTCAATCATTTTTTGAGTTATGGCACAGCTATACATCCATGCAACAAATACAAAAACTAGAGGATACTGAAATCAACAAATTACATAAAAATCGTTATCTTTACAAGAAATTGCTTTGAATTGATAAGAGAAAAGAGGAAAGGACACAACTATTGATCACCTTGCTGTCATTATTCTACTAATACCGATATGATTGGTTATCTTTATCATGATGGTTCTTCCTAAATTCCCATAATTCTCTTTGATCATTATTAATGAATAAGAATAAAGGGCATATTTTTCTATTGAGATGTTAAGACTTCTTCCACCATCCCTACTCTTAAGGAGTGTTGAACCACCCTCTGTATATAAATAGGAAAAGTGCTATATAAAAGAAAAAAAAATGTTTATATGATTGCTAACATGGTTTGTCAAATGAAGGATAGGGGGTCTCATCAAGAGCCAACCTACCATGATCATAAGGAAGAAAGTGAAGTGGTATTCCTATTATGGCCACCACACTAGGGATATGGTCCAAGAGGCACATCAGAAAAAATAAAAAGTCCTTGGAACAGGAGGTCTCATCACGAGCCAGCCTGCCCACCTTTCACTCCTTTCTGGTGAATGGCATTATGATTTATCTGGTTACCAAGCCAACATAATGGCCTCCATTCTGACATTGCACAAGAATTTCCTAAGCATACACAAAAGATTATGGTTCCAATGGTGAAATAAACAACTCTGTCAAGGTTATGGACACTTGTGGGCAATAGAGCTCTGTTGATGGTATTGAAGTCATATTCCTTATACACCAATAGCAATTATAAAACCCTTCTTCTTATATCTTTGTAATGAT
This sequence comes from Pinus tabuliformis, assembly GCA_031772625.1. Lineage (NCBI taxonomy): Eukaryota > Viridiplantae > Streptophyta > Pinopsida > Pinales > Pinaceae > Pinus > Pinus tabuliformis. Next base: position 1,143,471,081 of record CM062815.1, read on the forward strand.
CCAAATGAGATTATGTACATAACCCCTCCAAACTTTTAATACATGAAAATCTATTACAATCAATTATGACGGCAAAAGTCGATATTGATCGCATTGACCTTTTATGCAAATTAGTTGTCCTATCCTCCAATTCTCGCATCATATCACAACATTCTCTTATTTATTAAGCAATTCCATTATACACCTCAATTTCGGCAATCCACTCATTCTTGTAAACATGGAATTCTTGTATACGTTGTTCCTTTATGACTCTGTACTATGGCAATTCAACACACTGCTCCTTCATTTGAAGGCCGAGGATGGCCTACCACATTGCAGGGGGGAGCAGGTGACCTCATAATTTGCTGGCATACGTGTCAGCTTATCATTTGAAGAATTCTGACTCGGGAATAGAAACGATTAATGGTATATTGTTTTCCAATTTGCATGGCTTGCTGTTCCAAAGCAATTTCCATGTTATGCTCTGCAACAATTAGCAGTAATTCGAAATTCGAATAAGCTTGCTATTTCGTCATCTTCTCTGTGTTTGCTAACATTTTGAACAACTTGTTGTTCCATTGTCGTATCTATGTTTTTATTTTTTTACAGTGTGCTAAGCATGGGAGGAAGATAAATTCATAGAGAACCACAGGTGTTGATGGTCTCTGATGCTGCACGAGAGATCCTAACAAGGGAAGGATGGATAGTTTATCTCAATCGTCTACAACAATCCAACGAGACGGTGGAAATTTAATTCTTGCAGAACTTGCAGGAACATCACTCCATGGTGAGAGGGAAACAGATAGCAGTCATTGACGACATAATTGCAGAGGTCTCGTGACTGCCATCCACTGGACCTGTGTGGACTCTCAAAAATATGAGATTGTGAGACACCATTAAAATCTTCTAGGATGAAGGGCATAACCTAATTGTAAGAGGAAAGCGAGTTTTACCAGTAGCCTTGGGAGAGCCATGAGTAGAGTTGGTGAGAATAATCCAGAGCTACATCACTTATGAAGGCATGAAAGACGTGGTAAGACCATGCCACCTTAAACTTTTAGTTGTGTTAAAGCAAAAATGCACTGTGAATTTGCTTGCATTTTTAAATTCTTTTTTACATGATGTTGCCCAAAGCTTGAAGAAATCTTGCCATGTAAAGCCAGTAGTAAGCCACCACAGGTTAATACGACTGATACTTAGCTACAGTCTTGCTCAACAATAGAGAAATTGGGAAGAATTGATTTTCACAATACATGGGAGACTAGCTTTGCCAGCCCCAAAACAAAAACATGTTGCTAGTACATCGAAAAAACCACTAAAACGAAGGGAATTCATTATATTGGCATGGACCAGAGGAAGGCTGGAAAATTCCCAAGGGAACACCAGTCAACCAATGGAAATAGACGATTCAGGGGACGAGAAACCCCCATAATTGGAAGGAGAGGAGAACGAAAAAGAATTGGAAAACGATGAAGGAGAACTAGAGGAGAGACTGAGCAATCTGGTCAAGAGAAAGAGGAAATAGAGCAACGTGGTGGAATTCCACTACAAAACCTACTGCAAGAAGATGAATTGGCCCAAATTCTGGCCAATATGGGTGAATACGCTCAACCTCTCAGCCCACTAAACCTCCACATAAAAGAAGGACCGAAGGAGCACTCTACTCATGACAAAAATGCATCCGAGGAAGAAAGACCGCAGGAGGACTCTGTTCATGACAAGAGTGCATTTGAAGAATTTTGTGATGAATAAGAGGAAGAAGAGAATCAATCTGTCCATGATGAAAGTGTATCTAGAGAGAAGAGTGACGAAGATGAAGAAAAGGAACAATATGTTCCTAATCAGAATACACCAGAAGAATTCCACGAAAAAGTAGGGGTATTCCATGAAAAAGTAGGGGTAGAAGAAGAAGTTACTGAAGAGAAAACAGAGCAAGCTAGGGTTTCTATCCCTAAACAACCTGATCAGCATAATAATGAGGGAACACCCCAAGAAGAAAATCAGCAAATTGGTCAAGGTGAAGATACAACACTGGAGGTACAAAGCCCAGGCCCAAGTAAACAAACAGCTGTTCCTTCCAAGAAAATGGAGGAAATTAACAGATTATGAAAGGAACAACAAAGATTGCTTAACATGATTGCACAACTTTGACAACAAATAAGGGTTTTGAAAATGGGGAAGAAAGAAAAAAGGACCTCTGTGGTAAAACATGCAACCGCTCTAGCGAAACCCCTTAAGAAAAAGATTAAGAGGACTCAAGTCAAACTAGCCATTCAAAACCAAAAGGAACAACATCTGGTTGTTGCCCATGTCAAAATACAAACAGAGAACATAGCGGCCTGTAATAAGGAAATCCAGACAAAGACATCGTCCTCTAGGGAAACTCGGACGATAAAACGCTATGATAAGAAGACCCAAGTAGATCTTCTGCCTACAACTATTATGTTGGAAAAGGATCCAAGGATAGAAACTCTGTGAAAATATTTGGCACAGGCCCAGAAAACAATATAGAAACTCATAGAGTAGACTGTCCCTCGAGAAAAATACGAAAAATTACAACAGTAGCTAAAAGACATTAATGCATCAAAAACTCAGGCTTTTGAAGGATGGCGAAAAGCAGAAGAAAGAGTCACAAAGGTAACTCATAGGCTAGACGTAGTCATCAAACAAATGGATACCTTATGCTCTCTGTATACTAATGTGCTAGCATGTAGAGCACCTACTAGGAACTATGCTTTGTTTTTAATGGAATGATATTTACAATTGAAAATTAAAGCTGTTAAGAGTGCCTATAGAAATAAAAACCATTGATGACCTCATAAACCGTTGTAAGAATTACGGGGTGAAGGCTCAGAGATTATTATGTGAATTTTATTTGCACAACTTTGTATTAGATGGAGAAATAGAGTAGAATCCTAGCCCTTTCATGGGTGATGTCCAACTGTAGGCATTCATTTCTTTTGGTGTTAATCAAATAAAGTGGCTTAAACAATGCCTTTCAAAGACAAGAGAATAGATTAGACTTATGGGTTAGAGCTGAACCTAGAGACCCACTGCAGTTATGGAATAAACATAGGAACCTAATGAGAACTCCAGGCATGATTGAGGCATTGGGACCTATTCACACAGCAATCAATCGACAAGGGATAGAATACTTCTTTACCATCAAAGACCTTGCCATTGCAGCTGCCAAATTCCGATATCAAACTTCTAATACGAACATCCAAAACAGGGAACCGTTTAATTATGAGAACTTTTAGCTAGCTTCTGACCACTTAGGTATCTATGGTGACCTTATTTTGAGAGAAGGCCCATCTTGGTTAGGCTGTAGGTTCTGAAGTCTGGTTATTTGGCACCCTGCAGCAGGATACTAAACCTTATATGAAATTCCTGAAGGTCAGACAAGACATATTTTTGAGCACCTAGCTAGGCATCATGGCTATAGACCACCTCATGAGATCCCTTCTCCAGCCTATTCTCTCACTACCTTGAATTTCAATTACAATGTTTTCATGAGGGCATGAATAAGGGTAAGCAGGGGGGTGTGTTAAGCACTAGAGAAGGTATGTTATTATCATTTATTTTGTCATCTTTTCTTTAAAATTCATAACCTTTTTACATTATGAACTAGGTATATGATGAGAGATTATGATAAAACCTAGAAGATTTATTTGTAACGTAAGATGACTAATAATTACCCTTTTCTATGCAGAAAAACGGGAAAACGGAAAATTACCAATCTGAAGGAAACAACAAGACACCATCAACTGTTGTCCCTTTGACAGGGAACCACATCCAAATAAGAAGATCTAGACTGGAGCATACAAACCAGGAAAAAGAAGAGGAGATACCAAATCGATGCAAGAGAATGAGAAGATGACTGAGAGCTAACAGTATGGCGAATTCCTCAGGATCCTCTGATCTTGAGGGATCGCTACCTTAACGATTCTCTGTATCATTGATATCTCCACTCGACTGTTATAAGAAGGGGCAGCACTGTTAGCCCAGGGGGGGAGGACTGTTGTTGTTTTTATGAAATTCTCTATTGTACTTAAAACTTTGATCATCGACTCTCGCTAAAAGAGCGATTCGCTATAACTCTATTTTGATGCTTAATATATAAATCCTGTTGCCATTTCATCTTTGATTCTGGAGTAATTATAAGCAGTGTGTGCCTGGAGGCTAAGGGCCCGGCCCTGGTGGATCACTTGCTTCCTATACTATTAATTCTCAATTTCGAGTCTTGTGTGGTTTGCTTTCTCTTATCTATTTCGTTCAGTAATTTGCTGTTCCTTATTTCATGTATTGGCTCTATTATATTTTGATTCCCATTCGAATAGTAAGGTTATTCTTTGCATAAGAATGTTATGTTACTTGTTCTGAAGTTATATCGTGTTGCTATTACATAACATTGTTGTTCCTTAACAGATTTCCGTTGATGTTCGATTACAGAGTAACAGTGTTGTGTATGCATAAATTGGTATCACTGTCTATTTATCTATGGTTTACTTTCAAATGTGATTGTTGTTCATTTGAAATGTTGTTCCACCGTGATCACAGTTGTTGTTTCTTTATAACCGAGATTATTTATTATTATGCCAAAATTCAAATTACTGTTCCTTTAACAAACAAGTGTTGCATATAGCATTTGGTTTAGTTTTCTTTGTATTTACATTTGGTTTAAGTTGTTGTTCAATATTTCATAGCTTCCTTTAATTTGTTGTCCCATTTATGTTTGCTGTTTAAATCATTTCTGTGTGAAGATTACAATTACTATCTATTCCGTAGATTAAAGCTTTGCTGTTCAATTGAGTTAAATGGATTAGTCGCTATTCTATTTCCTGCCATTTGAATTATCATTTCTTTAGTGTGCACAAATGATCTGAAACTATAGTGAATAGTGACAGTTGCTATCCAGTTCCCAGGTTGATGATCTTTTCCTTAATTTGCTTCTTAATTACATCAGTTTACAAAGGGATGAGTTATCACTATTGCATCCTTGACTGATAAGTTGCTGTAGTGAATGATTTAGATCTCAGAGTGCTAAAATTTTCTTTTTTTTGAAAATAGATTTCATTTGAAGCATCCGTTTACTCTTGTATTCAAAAGCACTATACTACTAGCATTTCTCTAACAAATGACCGCCTTAGACTAAGTACACTCTTTGAGATAACAAATCGTGCCTAGATTGACAATTAATGTAGGGTAAATAGAGGTGAAAAAGGCCCTTTTTACTGCTCGACGCTTGTACTTGGCATTTTCCACAATGGAGTGGCAATAGATCATCTCGTTGGGTAGAGGTGCTTCGAGAGTCAGATCAGACGAATGCTTGACCTAACAGTGCAATGGTACCCCTGTGGGTGAGGAGAAGATGTCCTTATATTCTTTCATGACCGTATCCATCTACTTCTGCTTCATGGAGGAACCTTTCTTGGGGGCCATGGATGTGGCTACAATCTTCCCCTTACTTTCTGAGAGAACCAAAAAGAAAATAAATTTCCTATTCTGGGAGATGATCTTACTACCTTTCTTAGTAGAGATCAAAGAAGTGGCGGTAGGCAAGGCTACCTCTGTTATCCTGTATAATGTATTACCCAAAGAAATAATAACAGCATGAGGCCTTGATTCATACACAAGATGTTGCTTCCACAAGTATGGTTGGCCTAATAATACATCACAAACATCAAGAGGTGCAACATCACATAATACCTCATCTGTGAAGGGCTTGATGTTGTAGGGAAGGCAACATGGTTGGCAGATTTAGAGATCTCGTCCTTGGTGAAGCCACCTGATGCTGTACGGTTGAAGGTGTGGTATAGTTAGTAGGCCTAGCCGCTTCATGACTTATGTTGAAATGAGGTTCTTTTGGCCATCATTGTCAACAATGAATTGTAGTGGCGAAACCTTCACCCACATTTGTGAGTGGAAAAGACGCTTCCCCTCCTCTGGATCTTCAGGCTCATTATTCTGGATCTTGGCAGTGGCAACAGTAGTTCTTGACTCTGCATCAATGATTTGCTTCCATTTTTCATTCCCCTTTTTGGGTTCTGAATCAAGGTCATAACATGGATCTGATTCCGTAGCCTTCAACTCGGCCACCAGCAACTGCTTGGTCACACACTCACTTGTGTTATGAGTGGGGCTCTTATGGAACTCGCACCACTTTCTTGTGTCCTTCTTTGACTTCATGGTGTTGTTCTTTTCTTGTGGCTTTGATGGGTTGTCTTGGGTCACACTGTCTTGGCTTTGTCCTTGGTTCTGCAGTTTGGGGAAGCCTTTCCCTTTCTCTAGATTTGCGGATCCAAAGTCTCGCTTCTTCTGTTTAAACTTCTACTTGATCTTGACAATGTATCGGTATGTTGTGCCGAGTGAGGAGATGTCCAAGAAATTCATCTCGTCCTGGATGTACTTGTGTAGGTAGCTGTGGTATTTGAGTACCAAATGCTGCACAGAATCCTTGATACCCAACTTTGTGCGAAGGGTGTGAAAAATGTTGGTGAACTCTAGCATGTCTTGGTCTCTTCCCTGCTGCAATGTGGTCCAATTTATGTATTTATCCTCATAGCTTCCGACAGGGTAGTACTACTCCTTGATGGCATCCTGGAACGAATTGCAAGTGGATGCAGTTGAAAACATTGAGGCTATACTTTCATCCTTCTACTCACAGTAGGTTTCCCAATAGTTCTTGATGTGGGGGGTAGCTTTGAGAAGAGCGAAAGTAATCTTTTCCCAATTGGAAAAAACATGAATAGAAAAAATACCCTTCTAGCAGATTTAACCATTTATCTATTGTGTCTACATCTATCTGAATCTTGAATATGGGGATTTCAAAGTTAACTTGTACCTTAAAAGGTGTGGCATTTCCAAAGTAGCTGCTAGATGTGTCACCCCTAGGTAGCCGCTGAAGGATTTGGGAAAAGTTTTCCATCATCGTGTTCTTTTGTCGCTCGAGGGCTTCTTCGAGCAAGATTTTGATAGGATCTCCTACCCCATCGTCTTTATTTTCATCCATCAAGGAAGGGCATCAAGATTTGCAAGGCTGGTCTTGCAAAGATTTGACCAATTCAAGCCCTAACTCCTTATATCCCAACTGTTTTACGAAGTTTTAGTGTCTACGGATAAATGCTTAAACCCCTAGACTAGTAGCTAAGTCTAGAACAACAATGCAAAGCATTCTCTACTTTTTCTATAACCAATATATTAAATAAGATAGCAAAGAAGCCTACCTAAAGCTTTCGCTTACTCCTTATCTCCCTTGACCAATTCTGTCACTCCTTTCTGTACTTAATCCACTTGAAAAGTACTTGCACACAGATAGAAGACAAAAACCGATCAAAGCATATGATAATGATCTATTGATTAAACATAATATGGAATCAAGTGCATAGTACACATATGAAAGCATCAATGAACAATACAAACATAGGGAAAAATCTTTGAACACTTTATTAGTAAAGGGAAGAGTTACAACCCAATTTTCTTGATTCAATGTCACTCCTCTAGTTCAATCCCATCCTCTCCTCATAACAAGCAAGACATTTTGACATCATTACAATACTTGAAACCAACTCAAGTCTCATACTAACAACATCCTCTATAATTCAATGATTTCTAGTCCCTGATCACTTAGATGAGTGGTCCTTTTATAGGTGAATGAAGGACATTATGCCATAAATGGTGATAATGAATGGCCTCCCAAACTTAGAATTTAGTTCCATGGAGGAAGAGATAAAGGGATTGATGTTCCTTAACTCCCTCCCTCATCCAATTTCAATCCCAAAGGAATGGATAGCCTTAAGAAACTTCTAGAGGCATCCTATGGATAAGAATATTCGAAACCCCAATGCAGATTTCACTCAAATTTGTCCAGTGCAGGCCAAAGAGGGCTCAAGTGCACTGTAAAGCACCCTAGCAGTGTACTTGGCTGCACTGCAATGCACCCTGTCAGTGTACTTGGCTACACTGCAATGCACCCTGGCAGTGTACTTGGCTACACTGCAATGCACCCTAATAAAGGCCTACCTACGCTGATCTTCTTAGAGGCAGTTTTTGGATGATTTCAGTCATGGAATCTCTTGGGAAGGAGGCATTCTGATGGTTGAGTTCATTTAGGGCATGTAAAAACCAAATTAGGGTTTGATGGGCCCTAATAGTACTGATCTATATGTCTGGGTTGACGTGCCCAAATGGATCTGTAACAGTTTCCCCCTAAAGCATGAAGTCGTAAATATGTATGTCGAGTGAAATGCTTTACTATGTGGAGAGGAGGTTTCGAAGTAGAAGGTGACTTGCATCAATTACAATACATATATCATGGTAATTTGATGTTTTTCTCATGAACTTGCTGAGGGAAGGCATACCCATGCTCAGCTTATAAACTTTCATTACATGTAAAAATATAGTCGTCTACAGATATAGACCCATGAATGGATGACCATGAATTTAAGGCCATTGTACATTTGATTTAGTACACCTGAAAATATTGCATCTTGGATGGATGAAACTAGATCCAGGGTCTTCATTCTCGTTCAATCTTTTGCTCAAGTACAAGTCTAACCATGTGAATAGATGATCTGAAGTGGAACATGGGAAGACATCGTCTAATTACCAGCCAATGATGTAAGTCCTTAAAATACGCAAGAGGAATCACCGATAATGATGATGACCCTCAAGGTACTACAGTACATTTCACATGGTGTGAATAAATGATTTGATGTCGAACACCATACCAAGTCTTTCAGTCGTAGGCCAGTGATGTCAACCTATCACCAGAAGTGAGAAAACTGCCATTGATGTATGTAGGCCTTAAGGTACTGAAGGGGTGTTTCTAAGTAAACTTCTTGGATAATGTGTTGATGTCGATAAGAAGCGACTCGTCACAGGAGGGCCTTGATGTATCCCACATCAATGACATGAAACGAGGTAAATGATTTTGGAGATGAAAATCGACTGACGATAGAAGGTTTAGGAATGGTAGTCATGAAAATGAAGGTTTATGGTATTGCAAAGGATGAAGTTTGAACTGAATGACTGCTCTTGAACATGTCGGCAACACTAAATTAAAGTGGTAGCATTGACCCAAAACAAAGTAATGGATGGTATGATAGACCAACGGTGTGATAACCATAAAGTTGAATGACCCAACCCACATAGTCACGGTGATGAGGTGAAAGTGTCATGTTCAAGAGCGACTTGCTACCATAAAGTGTTTTCCCCTTTTTCCAATTTTCCCCAGTCATTGTTGACCAGTACCTCTTTATTTTTATCAATTTTGAGGAGGATAACATATGCTTGTTTCATAATTTCACCCTTCGGGTGAATCCATCGCTATTTGATGCTTCAACGAGTCTAGTGAAGGTGTAACTAGGTCTTGTCTAGATGGACAAATTTGTCGCTATTTGATGTTTTTAACGAGTTTAACGACAAATATAACTCATTCCTTTTCATTTTTAGAGAGTTTGAAAAGGGACAAAAAGGAAAATCCAAAAGTTATTTTTCGTAGATTTGTCTCTCAAGTCCAAAAAGGCATAAAACAATACGAGAGAAAACCTTTTGACCATGTTCAATCAACGCATTCCTTTTTCATAGTTAATATATCTCAACTCGAAAAAGTGTTAAACTTATACTAAGTAGATATTAATTCCAATCCGTTAACGAGCTGGAAATGACAAGTGCTCGACAATATTTTCATGTTTAGAGAGTCTGAAAAGAGCTTAAAGAGGACTCTAAGGGGGTTCTTTTTTCATTTTTAACAAAGCTTGAAAAAGAGGTAAAAGTTTTCTTTGTGGTAAAAGATGTTCAATTTACATTTGAGCATGTCAAATTCTGCATGTCATGTCAAATTCTGCATGTCAGTTGTCAAACCTTCTCAAAACACCATCAAAATAGATTAAAAATACTTGTTTCATGGATAAAATGAATAAAAACTAATGTTTACTTGATTAATGTGCAAGACATAAACATAAAAACAAGTTTTACTATTCATTTTTACCATTTCACATTCACCCTTTGATTTTGGTGTTTTGGAGTAGTTTTTACCTCGAAGTTCACTAGCTGATTGCGGAATATTCAGCGGACCATTCCTCGTGCCATCCAGACCAGGTAGGAGCTATCTCTGTTCTCTTTCATTTCATATCATTCATTTTTAGTTTCAGGAAAAAATTTTGAGTTTTTGGGGCCCCTAGGGTTTCAATTTTCCAACCTGGGATCAGTGCACCCTTTCATCATCGAAAGGTGAGCTGCAGTGCACTTACCTAGAAGGTTTCCTATATTGCAGTGCGCTTTCCCTAAGGCTAGGTTGCGCTGAGCACAAAACCCAATTTCATTCAGCTATTTTCACCCAAAAATTCTTCTGTTTTTTGCAAGAAAGGGATCCTAATTTTCCTTATGGTTGTATTTTTAGGTATTCAATGGATCAGAATGACAATTACATGGAGAGAAAAAGAGCACGAAGAATAGGATATGATTTCCCTAAATAACTAGGGCACGGTTGAGGCCCTAAGGAATTGTGGGTTACTCAAATATTTCTGATTATCTGGTATGAGGCAGCAAATTGAGCTTTTTCAGTTCGTTGTTTGTTCATGGGATCCTACTGATCAGGCATTTCACATTAGAGACAAAGTGGTCTCAATTTCCATCAATGACATATAATTTCTTACTAGACTATCAAGGCAGGGTGCCCCCATCTCACTTTCTAGATTTGCCAGAGGGGGTGAATCAATGAGAGATTACATTCGACAATTTTGTCAGCCAGGTGCACAACCTAGCAGGGACAGAAAGATTAACATCAGGGATGTTAGAGATTTACCATTGAGGATGATCCTCTTTACCATTACCAAATTTCCTGGTAGTGCAACACTACATTTTGTAAATAGATTATACATGTAGTATGCATTAGACTGTTTAGAGCCAAAAGTGTTCAACTGGTACGATGCAGTACTTTCATCCTTGAAAGAACAACTGACCAAGGTGAAAAGCAGAAATACAAAGAAATTCTGCTATGGTTTGATCTTGATTTCTTTCTCCTTGGAGAGAATCCCACTTATGTAGCCACAACTTGTTTCACTGTGTGTATCTAGACCTAGGGATCCATGGATGCAGAGATGGGTAGATCTTATGGCTAGTCATGCTAGTCAGCCATTGATTACATTTACCCCTGAATTCTTTGAGTGGCTTGATCGACAGGATATGGCGATCATAGAGTATCCATATTCAAGGATGGATTTCTGTGGAGATCTAGACTTGATGTTACCAGTCGGAGCACAGCGGGGTGCTATAGGTAAATTGTTTGACCAAAGTGTTTTTTGATTTTAAAGTTTCTATATTTTTTTGTGTTTTTTAATTATCTCCAAGACTAAACAAAATCATTTTTTATGTATGCATACGTTGGACCTATTCGACCCATGGGGCACCAATGAGTGGTAGGTGGGCTAGCACAGAGACCTGTTGGGAGATCAGTTCTCCGAGACTTAGATTTAGTTGAGACGTTGGCTGAACTATAGGACCACATAGAGGGTTTGACCCTAGGCATTCCAGATGTCCGGTTCGAGGAGTTGCCTATGCGATTGCAGCATCACACTATTGGCATTCCAAGTCATTAGATGAGACTTTTATGCATGATAGCACAGGCTGTGACCTATTATCATGAGCATCACTAGTCTACTTAGATGTTTTTTGCATACATTTTGAATTTTTGGGTTAGATGACCAATTTTTGTCTTGGACACAAACTGTTTTGTAAAAACTTTTAAAATGGCTATCTATTTTACTTTCAAAGTTTTATTATGGTTATGTGATGTGATCCTATTCAATTGATGATGTGAATTGAAAATATTTATTTTACATATGTCGCAAATGTCTATTTAACACATAATTTTCTATAGAATCAGTTAATGTGTTTAGATTTCTAAAAATATGCTGATATTGAATAAACTCCAAAATACCTTTCCAAAATACGAACTCTAAGGAACATGCGATGAATTTCTGAGTTTCAGATGGTATAAATTCTAGTAAGTTGTAGTACAACGAGTTGTGAGTCCAGCCTAATGATGATTTGGCGTATGCCAAGTGAAATGGCATTCGAGAGAAGTTCAATCAATGCACTATACTCAACGATGTTGTTTGTCGATCGACCAATACAAATCCCTCTAAAACTCACTAACTCACTGCTTGGAGAAAAAATGGCCCATATTGCAGAGGATAGGTTCTACATACTACGACTAACCCCATCGGTGTAACCAACAAATGGTTCCGAAAAGTTCGACATCTGCAACAAATGAAAAGTGAATTACTTAACCAAATAAGAACTCTAAAAGAAACACACACACACACATGCAATCAAAGAATATATATACAGTGAGTTTTACTACACTTAACTCAGCATAGTAACATTTAAGGTATAGCCCATTTCGGGGCTGAGACAATGGAATCCCATCAGAGTCCACTAACTCGTAGGAACGTTTCGTCAAAACATGCTTAACAATATAAGGGCCCGTCCATATCGATTCAAATTTTCCTACTCCAAGTTTATCAGACTCCTAATCATAAAGCAAGACCAAGTCACCTTTTGAGAAGACACGAGGCTTGAAATTTTTATCATATTACACCTTAATACGTTTCTTATGCACTTTGTTAGCCAATGCGGCATTACGACGGGTTTCATCCAGATGGATTAACTCTAAGAAATGTGCTTCTTATTTAGAAGTGTCAAGTCATAGGTTAATCACAAGTTTGAGAGACGAGATTTCACATTGAATTGGTAAGACTACTTCCAAACCATACACCAACTGAAAGGGTGTGAATCTAGTTGCATTTCTCATCGAGGTTTGATATACCCACAGAGTTGAGTACAGGATTAAATCCTAATTTCTTTTATGAACTCCAATCATTCTTTGCAACATGCGCTTAAGGACTTTGTTGATGACCTCAACTTGTCCATTATCTTGTGGGTAGTATGGAATAGAACTATCATGTGAAAGTCCTAACTTGATGGTCAACTCAACCATCATGTGATTGCGAAAATGCGATCCATGATCTGTAACTATGGCTTTTGGTACACCAAACCTGGAAACCACATGGTTGAAGAAAAATAAAGCAGCCGTTTCGCCACTGTTGTTCAATGTTGGCATCGCCTCGGCCCATTTGGTAAAATAGTCAATGATGACTATAATATACCCATGCCCCCCGGCCGAGGTGGGGTTACATGTCATAAAGTCAATGCCCCATTTGGCGAATGGGCCAACAACAACGACTGGATGCAATGGTGTAGGTGGTAATTTGGTTTTGAGGTCATATACCTCACATGCATGACAGCTTCTGACAACAATAATGCAATCTTTGAATATATTTGGCTAGAAGTAACCAACACAGAGAATTCTCTGCGCGGTAGCATACCCAGATAAGTGTCCACCACAAGCACTTCAATGGCATTCATTCAAAGCTTTCTCGGCTTCCTCATGAGTGAGGCACCTATGTAAAATCGTATCAACACCATGATGATAAAGTGTATCACCAATGATCAGATAATATTTGGCTTGGTATCGGGTACATCACTGTTCAGAGTGAGAGGTATTAGGCAAGAAAGATTGGGTCTGGAGATAGACTAGTATATCTCCATACCATGGATCACTTGACGAGATAAGAAACAGAGGCTCATCCAAGATTGATGCTTCTCATGTTCAATCATTGGAGGATGAGGGAAGGTTGCAAAGTAACTCGACGAAAACAAGAGATTTTTTTGATTTATATTTGATGAATTCCAAATCAAACTCCTGCAAAATAACTATCCATTTTGAATATTTGCCCCCCAGCAATTGACGTGACAAAATGTATGTCATAGGGTTGAAATATGAAACAATAATATTTTTATGAAGGAGGATGTAATGACGAAATCTCTGCACAGCTTGAACTAAAATCATGCCAATGGTTGTATCTGTAGCGACGAGATATAGGTAGTAGTCTTTTTGATAGTTTGGGGCATACATTAATGATGCTTTAATGAGGGAATATTTAAGAGCATCAAAGGAAGCTTAGGCAACTTGATTCCAATGGAAGGGTACCCCTTACTTCAATAGATGAGTAAAACCTTTAGCCAATTCAGCATAGTTTGGAATGAACATCCTCAGAAAGTTTGCCTTCCCTTGAAGTCTCTATAACTATAATAAGTTTAAAGGTGGAGGCAAGTCAAGGATTGCCTGAACATTAATTGGATCAAGTCGAATTCCATATTTTGAGACCATGAATCCAAGAAATCAACCAGGGACAACAAAAAACACACACTTGTGTGGATTGAGTCATATCTTGTAGTGTTGGCATCGTAAAAATATTGCTCTCAAATGTTGCGGGTGATCAATCCGCTTTCATGAATGAGCAGGCAAATCATCAAGATACGTTTGAAGAATGTGCTTGATGTCATGGAAGGCATAATTCATTGCCCTCTGAAATGTAGCCCCTGCATTCTTCAAACAAAAAGGTAACTTTTGATACGCGAATGTGCCCCATGGACAAATAAAAGTTGTTTTAGATTGGTCCTATGGGCGGATATTGATTTGATTGTAGCCAGAAAATTCATCCATGAATGAGAAGATTTCACATCCGGCACATTCGTCAATAATCTGGTTGATAAAGGGTGTAGGATAATTGTCTTTTGGACATGCTTGATTTACATCCCTATAATTGACGCACACTTGAATTGTCCCTTGTTTTTTCGTAACTAGAATAATGTTAGATACCCAATCAGTAAGAGGTACAAGGAAAATGAAGTCAGCATGCAAACGTTTTTCAACCTCTGCTTTAATGGCAATGACTTTCTTTGTATGAACAGGTCGAAGCCATTGTCGTACTGGTTTGACATCAGGTTACATTGTGATTTCATGTTCAACAATGCTTGAGTCAATTCCTGGCATCTCCTCATAAGACCATGCAAAAATATCTCTAAATTCACGAAAGAGAGTCCGGTAATTATCAAGTTCTAATGGAGAACAAGATTTGCCAACATGCATGTTTTCTACAATGTTAGGCTTGGTCAAAATGTTTATAGAAATCATTTCTTCTATGTTTGACAAATTATGCTCAAAATCTATAGTATCTACTAAAAAAAAATTCGACAGGAAATCAACGATTGATGGGTGTGATGGGCCTTGAAATGCCCATGTCTTCATCATGCAATATCACCATTCATACCTTAAAACTCTAGGTCTTTAACCCATTCCGTACCCTAATTCCATCAACTTGCCGCCAAATCACATTTTATGTCTTGTGATTGAACACCATTCATTTTCTTAGATTTTCTATGATTAAAGATTATTATGCTATGATTTACTAATGACGGCATTGTTAAGCTCATTTTCACAGGGTTTTATCGCCAAGTTTCTGCACAAGCCAGTAGAGTACGGAAATTGCCAATTTGGGGCTTTTGACAGTTTCGGCATGCTTTCGGAGAAACTGAGAGAGGTTATTGTTAAAAATGATGTTGTAATACCTTTTCATAACTTGGATTACACCCAAGTCACTCATGTGAGTCTCTAGAAGGAAATTCATAAATTTTCCCAAATCTACAATAATTTTTGAACTGCCAACGTCCACCTCAATTTCTGTGCTTTTGAAAGTGAATTAAGACAATCTGGCACATGAGTTTTGGTCCCCATATACCCAATTTACTAACCCTAATTTTTTTTTCTAAAATTCCTTACGGTTTGGGAGATATATGGAGTTCTTTGAGGCCAATTTATAAAAAATGTCCAGATTTGTACTTAACAATCAAATTCGGATTTGCCTATTTTTATGCCATAGTTACTATTTGATAAGTTCTTTTCCTCCATCCCTGCATTGATCAACATCAACAACAACCATTAGCTATTTGAAATCCACTTAGAGAATTCAAACAAGGCATGAATTTGTTTGTAATTAATCTTCAACATGTATAAAAGCAGAGCAACAAGGCTCATAAGAAAGGGGGGCAACTCTCAAACATGGAAGTAATTGCTGTGTATTTCATGACTCGTTTTAAATTGAAGATATTGATTATGCTCTTGCTCTGAATTCAGATTAATGTTTTTGATGTATTGCTGGTGATGACAAGTTGATCGTGATCAAAATCTCTTATATGCTGTAAGTTAATTAGCTCCCAGGTGTGGCCAGGCCCTCCCATCTGGGTTTAGCTTTGTACATTGCATAATAACTCTATGTGTTAGTTACAGTTGATTTTTCCATTCTATGCGATTTAATATCGGTTTGGTTTGTTGCATGAGAATTATTTTAGTTCGGTTGATTATAATATGCAGATGCATTGATGCCTTTAAAACCCCTTTGCTTTAATAATCTACAACTAAATCTTTGGTGTGATTCTCGTTTTTCTCTCGAAACAAAGTCATACTCTACTCATAAACTTTGGCATCGTATTGATCTAAAATTGACGTAGATGGGCATGGAATTTATCGAACCACATGGTCATTTAATGATTGAGAAGAGTTTGTTATCCATTGATAGTGCCGAAATCACTTTCAAATACTTAAATTGAATAGCATATTCTAAGATCAGGGATGAATGGGATTCGAGTTAATTAGAGTGAGATTAGTCTATTCCCAAATCGTTTCTTCATTTCCTCTAAAAACTGGATCGGTTGACTCTTTGTTGAATTGTTTTGTAGGTAATGTGACATAAGGAAATACTTGTTGATTGTTTGAACACTGTGATTGGCATAAATTCGGTTTGATTTTAAGTTGATTGGATTGATGATTAAGTTATTTACATAAGCGTACATACAAATAGAACATTGCTTTCAGAAGTGTTGAATGATTTATTGTCGCTTTAGTCCAGTTTCATTTGGCAAATAGATTCTTAGATTGATCAATAGACTGTGTGGATTGAATGCAGAATACAAAAGAGTGCTTTGTGTGATTAGTTGATTTCATTAGTTTAGTTGGATAATTGATTTCCCTTGTTTCGTTGAGTGCTTGATTACATGTCCCATAGTTAAATGTCAATTGGATTTTAACAAGCAGTGCATAGATTTCAAATAGAGTTACTTGCAAGTGAGGAGTGGTGTGATTACAGGGTGATTTAAAGTACAGTTTCTCAGAATTGTTTGATTTTATTGCCATTATCAGTAGTGAGACTTTATTTCCTTTGAGTGTGGATTGTAGGAATTAGAACCAGAACTTGAGTGATTGGATTGATTAAGTCTTGTGTGATTAGATACCCATTCTGATAATTTTAAATTAGTGGTAAAGAGTCCAGTAGCTAGTTAAGTTCAGATTTCAGTCCTAGGTTAAGTGTGTAAAGGTTTTTGGAAGTCTTTTAGATTAAATTTGATTGTTGAGTCTATTTGTGTTAGCTAGATGTTTGATTTCTTTTAAGTTTGCAAGAACTAGTATATTTTACCCAGCTGATCATCATAAGGAAACGTTAAAACTCTGATCTAGAACTGAATGAAGGAAGCACAAGACAACTCGTGTTTACGAGCCCGGATTGACATTTAAATATTAGGAGGATTAATTATCGATTAAAACTCTCAACAGGCTGGTTTAGTTCATTTGAATAATCTTTGATGTCATCTGGAAGATGGGAACGATGATGATAATCTTCCCACAGTTCCTCTCCTATCATCATTGATTGGATGATTCCTTCATCCATAGAATGTATACGTGAAAAAGGATCCGAAGAGGTACCATATTCTAATGACCTATCTGCCCATACAATTGTTGAGTGTGGATTTAGGTTTGCCACACAAGCTTGAAAGATTGATTGCTATGATGATTCAATGGGGCTTAATGGCATCACCTCAATATTACTATCAACTTCAACTTGGTTGGTAATCCTCCTTAAATCATATGAGGTGGAGGAAATCATGTTGCAAGTGTCTACTATTTCCACTTCCACCAAATTAGATGGTGACGAGAGGGTAAAAGTTCCCATTAGGGAAGGATCTTTAAACAGACCTACTCCAACACTTTGAAGTGACAAGGGGGTCCGTGTACCAATGGAATGCTTCCCGTAGCCTGTGAACTATTGGCAAAGAAGGCTAGCTGATCAATGACCATGATTCCACCCTTAAAAGGGAATGCAATAGTATGAAAGTACGTGGAAACCATAGCAACCATAGCATATACCCAAGGCCTTCCTAGTAAAATGTTGTAATCGAGGGGTCTGTCAACTACCTCAACTTCAATAGTAATCGTTTTGCCCCCAAGTTCGATTTGCAGGTTACTCAAAATCCCACATGGAGTATATGTTCTTCCATCAAAAGCTTTCAATGTGATTGGTGATCGTGACAATAGCGGTGAACCAAGTGTTTTCCAGCAGCTCATGGACATAATGCAAGTAGATGCCCCCTCATCAATAATAGTTCAATGAACATTCTTATTGAGAGCTTTTACTTGGATTAGGAAAGCTAATTGTGCCAGTAACTGTGGTGAATATCCCGCATGGTTAAAAACCACAAGATTTGAATCTGTAGGATCTATTCCACCTATTGCTGACAGTAAAACCTACTTTTGGGAGGGGCAGTTTTGCAAAACCTTGAATGTCTACATCGCAGAAGGTGATTGAGCAAGATCTTCCACTATGTTATAATTTTGCGTTGCTCGAGCCCGAGGGTTGAATTTCGATTTATGCACAACTCCCTTTGGTGGTTTTATTGTCAATTTAGGTACAATGGGTGGAACAACTTCTGATGAAGTCGAAGTCAAAGGATTAGGTTGATCAGTGGCCTAATTATTTGATGATGACGGATTTCCATAATCTTTGTTTCTTGTTGACACCAAAACTTCATTTTGTGGCTTTGTGATGGATAACATGAGTACTTGGGATGTGGAAGCATGGTCTGTTGCAACCAAATGTGTCTCCGGGGTTGGAAATGGATCAGTCAACACTACCGATGTGTTTTAAGTCTTTAAAAGTTTAGAGACCTCAAAGTGATGTGAACAATCTCTTGCAAAATGCTCGTCATTACATATTAGACATGGATAATGAGGTTTCCTTGCTGAAGTAGAGGAATCAGATGATTTCTCTGGAGGGGAATTTTCTTGTTTCTTTTTGTTTTTCCCCTTTTTCTTACTCCATGGTTGCTTTACATCTTTGCTTTTGTCAGATGACAAGGTATTAATCTTAGAGGCAAGACTATTTTCTGATGCATTGGTAGTTTGATTGGAAACAACAAGAGTTTGACCAAATGGTATCCCTGTTGTTTGTGTGCTTGAAGAACCGATCACACCATCGCCGGCATGAGAGTCCTTACTCGATTGTGGAGGAGGGGGGACAGTGAAAGTTGGTTGAGGTGCATTGGGAATTTTATCATAAAGTGTGTCGGATTGAGTGTAAATCAAATCCAAGTATTAGGCATGAGCAATAACTTTCTCTTCTGTGACAACTCCACCTTTTACCACATCCTCGGTGATTGATGGCAGCAAGGATTTTATGAACCACTCAGCTAAAAGCTGATCAGGAACATATGTCTTAACCATTCGATGATGACACCACCACTCATGGATATTATCTAATATATGGGTAGCAGTGGTTTGTTTAAAGTTGGTTAGGAGTTTTGTTCTAGTCTTGTATCTGATAGGTAACTGGAATTGGGTCAAAAAAGTAGTGGCTAAAGTGGTGAAACTATCAAAAGAAGCTCTAGGTAATTCAATGTACCATTTAGTAGCTGGAACAGTGAGTGTTCTTTGGAAAAGACGAAGTCTGACCGAATCGTCATTTAAGGAGTTTGATGAACACCACAAATGAAAGGTCATAACATGATTTGATGGGTCTTCTCCAGGATTTCCGTTAAACTTTGGAATGTCAGATGGTAACTTATGCGGAATTACCGACCACCAAGGTACATATAAGATTGGATCATTAGTGAGTCGATTTAAATATGGAATTTCTAAAGCTGCTACAAACGAAAATTGTTGATTCAAGTCAAGTTGAGCATACCCAGGATATGATGGAATTTCCTGAGCAATAGGTCTTTTCATACCGACATACGGCATCTCCATTTGGTAACCTTGGTATGGTTGTTGAACAAAACTAGTATAAGGTGGTTTTTGATAACCAGGTTGAATGTGTGGTTGTCCATAACCTGCAAAGCCTTGTTGACCAGGACCTTGGTAAGCTTGAGATTGACCAAAACTAGGTTGAGCCTATGGAACAAGTCCAAACTGGGGTTGGAATTGCTGGAATTGGGGTTGTTGAAATTGAGGCTGCCATGGTTGTTGAATCAACTATTGTTGTTGTTGGTACAATTATTGTTGATTTAATGGTTGTTTCTGTCCAACAATGAAAGGTTGGCCAGGTTGTGAATAAACTATACCAGTGTAAGCCTGGGTTAGTCTAGATAAGGGTATACTAACCTGAGGTTGTTGCTGAACTCCAAAAACAAGTGGTTGTTGTACAACAACTTGAGGAACTTGAAATTCTTAACTTGAAACTTGTGATTGCAAGGTAGAAGGATTAGTTTGTACCGGTTGAGATACAACAATTTGAACTTATGATTGTGGTACAGTAGTACCAATAGGTATAGTGGGAATAGCTAACACAATTTTCATTGGTTGTGTTGGATACACAAGCCTTGGCTGAACTGGCATTGTTGGTTTCCATTGTCAAACTCTAATCCCATATTTACCTGAATATTGTGGGATACTACCATATGGTAGTTCCCCGGAATAAGGAGGATACGGTGAATAATCATATTGCTCTCCATATGGTGACAATCCAGAATTTAATGGATACATAGGTCTTTGTTGACCAGATTGCCCAGCTTGACACTGATATGCAGGATCAAATTGTTGAGTTCCCATTAGAGAAGAACCAGGTAAAATTCTAGTTGAGCACATGGGTGATGACCATGGTGTAGAAGCAACTCCTGAGTGGGTTCCAGACAATGATTGGTAACCAACCGGGATGGGTGATTCACCATACAGGTGTAACTGTAGTTGCATTAGATGATACACTCTGAGATGTTGACGGTTGTTCAGCCATAGTTAACTGACCCAAACGTTGTCCTAAAGAATCAATGGGTACTTGAAAAGAAGCAGGATCAAATGAAGTGAAAAAATCAGGAGTATTAGGGTAAAGATAAAGCCCAGTTCCAAAGTGAAACAGGGTTCTAGGTGTGTAATCTTCTTCCAATTCCTCCTCTATAGCAAGTAAACCTGGTGGAAGAACTTCACCGTCAAGTTCGTAAAATATTTCTAGTGTTGATGAAGTTGAAGTTTCAATAGTTACTGATGTTTGAGGAGTAATCAGTTGATCGCCTTCTGGTAAAGTAACAACTTCTGAATGTTCAAACTCAAAATCCATATGTTCAGGTAAATGAAAAACAATTTCATAAGGAAGTTCCTGAATAACTTCATGTTCAAATGTAACTTCTGTTTGAACTGGGATAGATTCTAGATTAACTTCTGGTTGAACTAATTCAAGTTCAAAATTACTTTCTTGTTGAGCAATTTCAAGTTGAGGATCAACTTGTTGTCGAACAACTTTGATTACTGTTTCACTAAGATCAGTGCTAATGTCCTCAGGTAATTATGAAACTTCTTCTATAGGAACGGATGTACCAGAAATAGTTGGAGTAACTGGAGTCTCTATACTTACCAAAATAGAATATTTAGGTAACTTAGATGAAGAACTAGGAGTTCTTGATGTACTAGACTTAGTTAAGCAAGACCGGTTTGCCCGACTTAGTGTCGCTTTTGGAGGAAAAGGTGGTTTGCTCATTGTTCTCTGCGATTGACGGGGTATGGGTTGATGTTCCTCCATGATTGCTGATTAATTTTATTATCAAAAAAGAAATAAACAAAAAGGGGTATACTAGGAAAAAGGTTTACCAAGTAACTGTGAATTGTAGAATACCTCCTGGAAAACCAAGAAGTACAGGCAAGAAATCTCCCTGAATGTTGTGTTTAGTGTATCATAGTTTACAAGGTGGCCAACTTGGTTACTTAAGGATGGATAGCGACCTAGAGTTTTCCTACCATATATACCCGAAGGTACGTGGAGGCCTAGTTTGTATAAGCATTGTTTAATGCAAAACCGCACAGTGAGAGCATTCCTATATACTTTATGTACTGTAACACTACCCTATATACCCGAAGGTACATGGAAAAGCTACGATATACTCATGTACATGGAATGAGGTATAACACTCAGGATGTATTGCAGACAATTTAGCAACAACTGCTTTGTTTTACGACGTCAGAACACATCTCTAGCCTAGAACCACTAAATGTTCTCGTTAATGACAATGCTCCATTTCGTAAATTGATGTTTATTTTAAGTTTATCTTGCTTAGGAATTTGCCTTTCAAGTTCACCACGTGATGTATTTTGAAATTCCTTGGAATGAAAATATCATGATAAGCATTTTTTCCATTCAATTTAACGATGAAAATCCCAGCTACTTAGGGATAGAGCAATTAGATTTCTTTTGATCAAAGAGCACAATCTAAATGCAAATTCCCTACACTATTCCTATGAGCACACACAAACTTTTTCAATGCAACATGTATGTATTTCTTTTCTATTTCCCTTAATGTGAATGAACAAAAAGAAAAACTAATGCACAATCAATCAATAAACTCTATTCATAAAAATGATGACTTTGCGACAATTTCTTTTCAAGGAAAGGAAGACTTTACGACACTTTCATTTTCAAAGAAATGAGGAATTACGAAACTTTCTTTCGACAAACATCAATCAATCAAAAACCAACTTTCGGCTATAGATTGAAAATGACAAAGTAAATACATAAGAAACATTAATCAATCCTAGTCTAAGCAAGGCCAGCTAAGGAGATGAAAAACTATTTTCAGAGACAAGACATCATTGAAATTCAACAAATCATTCAAACAGGAGAAAATTGGCAAAAACTTTAGTTCATAGATGGGAAGATGACCCTCAAGGGATCAAGGTAGGCTGTAGTGAGAGGCAATGCACTTCAATGCACTGGATCTATGCGAGAAGTGCATTGCAGTGCACTGTGTCCTTCATTGGGATGCGCTGGAGACAATAAGCCATTTTTGAAGGCAATTTGACACAGTTTTGACTCAATTTTCAATGGAATAAGACTATAATTCAATCAACGACCATAAGTACAGTATGTAGAAATGTCTTAAGAGCCTTATAAGCTACTAAAATGGATAATTGATCCCCAACGGAGTCACCAATTTTTTTTGGGAAGTTTTAGTGTCTACAGATAAACGATTAAACCCCTAGACTAGTAGGTATGACTAGAACAATAGTGAAAATCATTCTCTACTTTTTCTATAACCAATAGATTAAATAAGATAGTAAAGAATCCTACCTAAAGCTTTTGCTTACTCCTTATCTCCCTTCACAAATTTTGTCACTCCTTTCTGTACTTAATCCGCTTGAAAAGTACCTGCACACAAATAGAAGACAAAAACCGATCAGAGCATATGATAATGATCTATTGATTAAACATAATATGGAATCAAGTACATAATACACATATGAAAGCATCAATGAACAATACAAACATATGGAAAAAGCTTTGAACACTATATTAGTAAAAGGAAGAGTTACAACCCAATTTGCTTGATTCAGTGTCACTCCTCCAGTTCAATCCCATCCTCTCCTCATAACAAGCAAGATATTTTGACATCACTACAATACTTGAAACTAACTCAAGTCTCATACTAACAACATCTCCCTATAATTCAATGATTTCTAGCCCCTGATCACTTATATGAGTGGTCTTTTTATAGGTGAATGAAAGAAGTTATGCCATAAATGGTGATAATGAATGCCCTCCCAAACGTAGAATTTAGTTCCATGGAGGAAGGGATAAAGGGATTGATGTTCCTTAACTCCCTCCCTCATCCAATTTCAAGCCCAAAGGAGTGGATAGCCTTAGGAAACTTCTAGAGGCATCCTATAGATAAGAATATTCCAAACCCCAATGCAGATTTTTCTCAAATTTGCCCAGCGCAAGCCAAAGAGGGCTCAAGTGTGCTACAAAGCACCCTGGCAGTGTATTGGGCTACACTGTAGTGCACCCTGATAAAGGCCTACCTGCCCTAATCTTCTTAGAGGAAGTTTTTGGATGATTTCAGTCATGGAATCTGTTGGGAAGGAGGCATTCTGATTGTTGAATTCATTTAGGGCATGTAACAATTGAATTAGGATTTGATGGGGCCTAATAGTATTGATCTGTAAGCTGGGGTTGAGGTGCCCAAATGGATCTGTAACACCCACCTCATTGGGGACATGCAAAGAAAATCAGAGAAAGAGAAAACTACTCTGATACCATTGATCCAGATTTAAACAAGAACACAACAAATTACAGATATAACCATAAATACAAATATGCAGTAGAAATAACACTTCATTTCATTAATATAAAATACTGAAATATGCTAACAAACAGAATGGAAATAAGACTAGCTCAGGCGATGGTAGCTTATCTCTAAGAAGAGATGTGGCGGCTACATGCCTTTGAAATGTGTTACAATGAGGCTCGAAGGCCTATTTATTGTTGAGAAACAATGGAAAACCCTAAACATCCAAAAACCTAACCCTAGGAGATGAAGTGCCAAACTATGGGCCCCATTGGGGTAAATTGGTATATCAACTTCACGGGGTCATAAGTTTGGCATACGATCTTTGTTTGATGTGCACAATACCTAATTAGAAAGATTTATATGAGGACTACAACTTTTGAGTGAGAAACATTGAACTCTTTCCCATGTTGCTCCCGGTTGTCCCCAAAAATGGCGTTTAGGGCCTCAAAATGGCTCCGGAAGTTCAGGACCCAAAAAACTGACCAAAATAGTAAATTGTGCTACGATTAAGGAAAATGAAAAACTGAAAGAGATAGTTGTGGGGGTCCAAGTGGGATAGGAGGGTGGCCACCAACATCCATCTAGGTCAAGCATCTTGTCCAACTCCAAGCGGACCTTTTCCTTGTATTTGGTGTTAAGGTGATATGGCCTTTGCTTAACAGGCTTTGCGTCCAATTTCAAAGTAATTTTCATCACTCCAAAATCTCCTATGATAGCTTTCAAGTCTGAAAAATTGGTAGGGAAAAAATCCTAATATTCGCAGAGAAACTTAGCAACCTTGTCTACTTTGGCATCATCCCAATAATCTCCAATATTTGCAAATTTCAGCTCCACCTCTGTGCCAATGCTCGCTTGTCTAGTCTTCAATGGTGCAGTGATGTTTGGATTCTCTATCTGTGGTCCCTCAACTTCGTAGTGTCCTTCAGCCTCTAGGATGTTAATATTCCTTGGATCCTCATCATCTTCTTCAGCCGTCACGTTATAGCACTCCAGCACATGGCGAAGCTAGGAGCTCTAATCTGGTTGAATCAACTCTAAAGGATCCTATAGGATTCTGAAGATTGCTACCTTAACCTCCTCTGGCACTTTGTCGATGATTTCGAACCCATCCTCAAAGCTAAAGGTCATCAAAAATCCTTCTCTTAAGATGTCCCACTCTGCGGTACCGTGGCAAAGCTCTGTTTCCAAATACCAATTCATAGGAATGACATCCAAAGTGTGACAGAAAATATGCACCCACTCTAGTTGCGGTTCCGTCCCATAAACCTTAGTCCATTTTCCTAAATGATAGCGTGGATCATTTCTTCCATCATATTTTTTAGTTAGCCTAACTTTCAGGTGACCAAACCGCAATCACATCATTCTTCTGTACTCATGCCATTCATCAAAGTTGTCTTTATGCGTAACCTACCACTGTGGAGGCATAGCACACAACGTCAAATCTAGCGCTTAGAAGCAATGCTTCTCACACACTTCCCTTTCAAATGAATCCATAAATTTATCTACGTCAGTTAGACCATCATAATAAGGCAAACTTCTTACCTCAGATGATACGCAGTGCAACGATTTAGTCATCATATTACAACGCAACATAGATACTTCATGCAACCTATTTTGTTAGTGTTCCAATTCCTCATTAGAGTTTGATGTACATGAACTTTCGCGGTCTCATCAAATACGTCCATCAGTTGTCAAATTAACCCAATCTTCGTCTCGCACTATTATTTTATAGATCTGGTCCAAATCATCATTGCTTTCCTCATAGTCGCGGACAGGTTCAGTATAGCGCGATCCTTCTGCAGGGTCTAATGGTACTACTATGTGGAGCGATTTCCTTTCAAATGAGATTGTTTGCTTCTTCAAATTGATTACCCCGTTCATGTCAATAGCCCAATCAATTCCTAGAAGTGTAGGGTATGGATTGTTGTCATCAACAATCTCTATCACTTCAAAATCAGCTGACGTGCTCGCACCTTCTATATCTACAGTCACTCCATGCAATCGCCCCATAGGGATAATATTATGTTGATTTTCCATTCTCAATTTAATCAGATACCACTACAGTGTAGTTCTCCCCATTATTTCCCATGTCTATTTAGGAAAAACATTCACATCTGACCCCAGATCCAAAATAACTTGATCCATCTCATACTCTCCTATTTGCGTGGTAAGCCACATCTCACACCCTATTCTTGTCTTATGTTTGCCTATCTTTCTGAGTATGCAGTGTTCTTCAGGAGTGCCTTCCCTACTGACACACTTATTTATTAGTTCTTGTAGCCCTTTCACGGCCTTGCTGTTGTGCAACAACTTCATACAAGTCTCCAAGAAAGTGGTAAGCATGGAGGGGTCAACTTCTTCAAATAACTTGTCTTGACTTCCTAAGGTAGAGGCCTCAACGAAGCTTTTATTTGCTTCTATGAACATTTCCTTCGTGCGCTCCAAATCAAACCCAATCTCCTTTACTGGAGCCTTGTGAACCCACTCACTTTCTTCAGGTTGCTCTCCTTTATCATCATCAGTCATCATTCCGCTTCGGAACACAATATTCACATTGGAATCCTCTTCATGGGGCTCGACCCTCATCATCTATAGATACTGGTAGGCTGCTAAGGCTACGCTTTCTTATCCTACATCTTAGCTATCAGTATAGGGCATTCTTCTATCACGTGTTCAAGCTAAGTACAATATCAGCAAGATGGGTTTCTCTAGCTCGTGCACTCTCGTGCTTAGTGTCCTCAAACTCCACAATTGTAGCAAATAACTTGTCATCAACCTCTACTTAGTGGGTTTTTTGAGAGAGTTGGGGTTTTGAAATGCGCGTTTCTCGGAGGACGCACCCCGGCTTTTTTGCACAGGGCGCCCGGACGCAGCTGGCCTGAAGGCGGGCTGCGTCTTCCGACCGTTTTCCCGTAAGAGAAAAAGTCGGGGGACGCAGGTCACCCGAAGGGCACCTGCGTCCGCCGAGAGGCGCATTCCAAAACCAAAACCCCCCCAAAAAATAAAACTAAAACCTAAAAATTGATTCTAAACGGATAGAAATGCAGAGTAGGATGTGTAAAATACCTGGATGAGACGGCGTTCGATTCCAGCGGTCAGATTTTCCGCAGCAACCACGGGAAGTTTTCTTGTCAAAAGCCCTTTTTTCAACCTCAACAGTGAAACGGTAAAAATGACATGGTAAAAGCTCTTTTTATAGGTTTTTTGGATGAATTAGTTCATTTTTTACCATGAAAAGATAGTTTTGAATGTATTTTTGCCTATTTTAAACAGGTATGAGTAATGTGTCACTTTTGTGCAGGACAAAGGGATTTCGAGGGAAATTGTAAATTTTTCACAAACAAAATTACAGAGTCATCTTTTAAGCCCTTTTCTGACTCCTAAAAAATGAAAAGATCGCCGAGTGTTTCTTTTTCACTCGTTAAAACGGAATTAAAAGACGGTCCCCTTTTAGCTCTTTTCTGACCGCAAAATCAGGAAAAGATTGCCGGGTTTTTGTCGTTTCGAACTCGATAAGGAAATAAAACGACGTGTCCTTGATCGCTTTTTACTTTTCAGATTAACGACACTAATATGAAAGTACTCCTTGGTCGCAAGATCAAGCGGTTCCCCCAGGTATTATTTTATACTTTTTCGGGCTTGAGGGACACAAATATACGAAAAAGTTCAACGTGGAGTCTCCTTTAGTTTTTTCAGACTCTCTAAAAATGAAAAACGCCGAGTTTCTCCTATACTGGGCTCGTTAAATTTTTACAGTAGAGGACCTGTTCAATTACAAACAGGAACGAACCACTCCTTCCTAGGGTTCAAATTTAAACTAGGTTGGACTCGTCCGAAGGATGAGCTTACAATCAAGCATATGTTATCCTCCTCAAGCTTGTTAAAAATAAAGAGGTACTTGCCAGAAATGGTGGGGGAAAAAGAGAAGAATGAACCTATTTGTCACTTTTTGTCTCAGAGAAACTTTATTACCGCTCTTGAACACGACACTTGTTATTCACCTGGGTTGGGAAATTTTTCACCTCACAGTTGACCACGTCACTTTGAAAGTCTTTAACTGGGTTTCAGGGATTAACTTTGAGTTATTCGTCACCAAGCCATCTGTTGTGTCGTTATGTGTTCAAGAGGTCTGCAAACAACCAACTTTCATCTGCAAAATACTTGTCATCCATTTGACCATCCCTGAGTCGGTCCTTACAGCAACATTTCTTCAACTTGAACAATGATTTCGTGTTGCGGGCTTGCCTGCAACGGGTCGCTTTCTATCGACATCGACACATTATCTAGAAAGATGACTTAGAAATCGACAGTACCTTGAAGTCTGCATGCATCAATGGCAGGTTTCTCGCCTTTGACGTCAGTTTACATCATTGACTTTCGATCAGAGGATTCCGTGAAGTGTTCGACATCAAAACATCTATTCACATTTCACGGGTTGTGCTTGGTACTTTGAGGACCATTGACATTACTGGTGGTTTCTCTCACGCTTGTTAACAGTTTACATCATTGACTGGTAATCAAGTGGATTCTACCATGTTCGACATCGAATCATTTAATCACATGACTAGAATCGTACCAATTCGAGAAGTAGAAGTGAAGACCCTGGATCTAGTTTCTACCATCCAGGCTGCGAGGAGTTTTGTATTCATTATCTATGTAGGCTCATCATAAACAGATGGCTGCGTCCATACTGTGTCTACAAAAGTCTATAAAAATGATGTACTGCAAGATCATTCCTGTATCAGAGTAGTTAGTCCATTAATTAAAGTTTTGAATCTGAGTATGGGAATGCCTACCTCAGTGATGATATATTCTTATCCATGTATTTTGTGTTGAAAATTGCAGGTTCCAACCAGGCCATCCACAAGGTAATCCTTGAAATGATAAAGCGCTTCACCCTTCCTAGAATTACAAAACCCTATTCTATTTCAGGCTTCGCACTTTAGGGGGCAATCTGTTACACTAAAAAATGTCACCTTGACTACTTACAGTTAGTATGGCTCAAATCAACAGTCATGCTACCCTCTTAGGCAAGTCTATGCCTCTGTTATCCATCTCAAACTCAAAATAGAGAGAAAGTCTTGTAAAAATCATGTTTATCTCTGGGGTCGCAGGTTCTCTCTAGTCTTACCTGCGGGGACGCGGACCTTGTTCACAAAAACTGCGTCCATAGACGCTCTGTATGTAAAGGGACAGGTGCGTCCCTCTGTAAAAGACAAAATGCGCGAGTTTTATCTTTAAAAAGTTACTTGTGGTGACTTCTAGAACATTCTAGAGGTCGGTTTGATGAAATGGATGCGCCTCCAGTTGGTTCATGTATCTCTATTAAGGGGAGTCTTATCCCATCAATAAGGGAGCTATCCCACCCAAAGAGGGGGATGATCCCATTGATGGTGGACCAGAATAACCTCTTTACAGCACTATAAATAAAGGCATTGAGCCAGGAGGAAAGGAGGTTGGAGCTATACATTTTCTTTGGGTAAATGCTGCAGGATTTAGGTCTTCCATTAGAGCCTTTGTGAGGAGAGATTGTCTTCACTTGATTCTACTTGGGAGAGGGTGAGCTTTGTCAAAGAAGAGGAAAACCCTTGATGGACCCTGGGAGGAACTTGCACAACACCAAGGCCAGGTTGTAAGAGTTTCTTTGTTTCGTTATTAATACAAACTGGTTTATTTTTCTCAATAGCTTGTGTTAATGAGTTATTTCATGTGTTCCTTGGTCTGCATGTTGAATATATGTTTTATTATATGAAATGCAAGTGCTTGGTAATTGTTTGATTGTTTGTGGTTGCAGGAATTGACTTGAAGGAGGAGCTCATCCGGATCGTCAAGAACGGACTTCAACAACAGCGTTTTGGAATAAGGTAAGCCTAAACACTTGTAGTTTTCATGTTATGAAAGGTGTATTTAGAGAAAGATCACTCCTTTTTGTCTTGTTTGTCATTAGAATGTCTTAGACTTCTAGGAAGGTCAGTCGTGTCCGCACCCTTGACAGTTTCCGTGTGACAAATTGGCGACTCCGCTGGGGAGCCATTAATGAGAAAGTCTTTTCCTTTATATGAACTTTGCTTTGAGAAAATCATTTTTGTTTTCTGGTTTTTGACTGTGCGAATTAGTATTTGGGTGGCTTAGCTTTAGATTTAGTTAGATTTGGTTTTTCTTTATTTTTCCAGACGGACGCACCCTCTTAGTACTGCACAGTGCGTCTTTGGACGCGCTGTTGCCATCTGCACAGAGCGGGGCCGCACCTGTGACAACAGGTTGCCTGCGTCTTCCTGTAAAACTTGAGAAA
This sequence comes from Pinus tabuliformis, assembly GCA_031772625.1. Classification (NCBI taxonomy): domain Eukaryota; kingdom Viridiplantae; phylum Streptophyta; class Pinopsida; order Pinales; family Pinaceae; genus Pinus; species Pinus tabuliformis. The sequence continues at coordinate 1,143,501,637 of CM062815.1, forward strand.
ATTCCATTTTTGCTTCAAATTGCTTTTAGATTTTGTTTTTCCTTAGTGTTTTCCGCCCAGATCCTTTAGTACCCTGTCAAGAATTTTCACCTAAACTAGTTTTGTGAGCTTTGAGTGTTTTAGTGGTTTTCAACGAAGTTTTGACCTAGGGTTTGATTTTTGGAAAGGCTTTGTAGTGACTTTGCTATTAGAAAGTTGTCCAGCCTTAGATATCTCTGGTTAGTCAACCTTCTTAGAAGTCTGGCCTGTCGTAAAGTCTCCTTTTGTGTGCAACTTGCCATTTGAGTTGTGTTGGGTCAAATTTCGAATTACTTGTTTATAAAGTATTGATTTCCATTTTTAAAAAAGAACAAAAAGATTAGAATTTTGTTTTGGCTAGTTTTTGATTCTGCAATAAGCTAGCCCTTGATTTGATTGTAATCAAGTAAAACACCTTAGAAATAATCATTGTTAGTTTTGGCCTCGTTAAGATTGCTTAGAGTAAATTTACTTTTAGTTTGCTTATGAGTGCATTTTCATAGATTTTAAGAGTTGTTAAGATTGATTTTTTGTTTAAATTAGATTTACTTGCTTTATTAAAAGAAAAATACAAAAACATCTTCTTAAAAGTCTTGTTTCAAGTAGCTTTTTGTTTTCAAAAGAAGAAAAGAGTTTTTTCGTGCATGTAAAGAGAAGTTATGTTTTTATGCTTGGAAAAGACAAACGAATTGTTTCTTTGATTGTTTTCAATTAAAAGGTTGCTTTTATAAAGATTGCATTCTCTCAACTTTTTAGTTAAAGCAATTCATCGAAAAGTAAAGTAGTGGATAAATCATTCTAGGTGCATTTTGTAGTGGTTTCGAGTCGAGTCAACACACCACTAGTTTCACTTCCATCACCTTTTGACTTAAGAAACAACCTTAAAAGTAACGCTTAAATTAAAATCAATCTAGTAATCTTTATTTTTCTAGGGCTCTGAAGCACCAACATAGCTTAGGCTAGGGTCTTGGAGTAGGTGAGTACTTAACTCTCCAAGACTACAAAACCAAACAGATAGTCTATCTTGAGTAGAACAAATCCAATTGTTTCAGTTACATTCTGGGAAAGCTCCTCTTAAAGGAGAAGCACGAGCTCGTGTCCGAACCAGTGAGGGGATCATTCCTCCCTCGTTGGGAACGACGCCAGACAGTACGTATTACAAACGGTAAACCTCGGATTAACCATTGTCGAGGAGCCAGGGGTCACTTATCGGTAAACCTTGGATTGTTGTCAAGGAGCCGGTAAGGGGATTGGAGCTTGCTACTCTGCCCTTGCGTGCTGTTGGAGTTTAGACTGTTCCCCCAGGTGTAATTGTTGTGATTGGTAACCTTAGTGGCCATAATATCTAGGATTCTACCCAAGGTGACGGTGGAGGGAAGGTCCCACTGTACCTGGAGCAGACGTCGGTTATACTCACTTGGATTTTCTGGGGGGTTCGCTTCACTTCGAGACGGTTAAAGTGGAGGAACTTGGTCCAGTCTATTCATTAAGCAGGTTGCCGGGGTAACTGTTCCACCCACTATTTCTGTACTGAATCCTGCGAGGTTGGGCTAATCACCAACTAGCGTTTTTGGTCCGGAAGACTACTGTTTGTGTGTGGTTTGACGCTCTAGATTATTTAGGCGTGTGCTTCAAATTTGATTTGTTCTTTAGAAGACTTTAGGTGGTTTGATTTGAAATTTTTTACTTTGTTTTCGTGTGTTGTAGTTAAAATCTTTAATTGTGGCGGAATCACCGAGAAGGTCCCGTCGAATTGCGGGCCAGTCTCCTGAAGTTGTGTCTGTGGCCGAATTGTTGAGAAGATCCCGTAGACTTAGGGGATCCCCTCCTCGAGACGACCCAGGTCATTTAGAAGGGTTAAAGGTCCTTGTAACTCCTCCTAGTGGCAGTAGAGTAGGATCACCTGAAGAAGGAGAATCTTCCTTGGTAGTCCATCCGTATTACCAAAGTTTAGAAACAGGTTACAATCCCGAAGCTGTTACAGTTTCCGAGCTTGCTGGTAGTTTTTCATCTGCCAGTGAAACAGGCGAAGAACCTGAAATTTCAGAACCTGTTACTCCAACTCCTAGTGTTCCTGATTCACCAAGAATAGAAAGAATTATCACCGAAAATCTTCCTGTTGGATTAATTGCTATAGAAGAACTTGTTCCAGAGGAAGAAATAGGCGTTTCTAATTCTGAAGATCTAATTACCCTTGATCTAAGGGAGCGTGAATCCATCTTTTACAGTCCTCCTAGAAGTGAATCTTGGTACCTTGCATTAACCAATTTTTTAGACAACTCAGTAGGTTTTTCTACACCTCGTACTCCGGTTCCACCTAGAGGAATTCATTCTCCTGTAAATATGTCTGGTCAGTCATCTGTGTTTTCACAAAGTCCTGAATCATTTTTACATGGCGGTCCTTCTGTTCCTACTGGGTATCAATCACTTTCTGGTACCTTTGCGGGAGCATCTCCTAAACCTGTTGATCATGGGTTATTAGTTGGAAACAGTGGTAATGTACCATTGAGTATAGGTGACGTTTATATGATGTCAGGTTCAACTCCCATTAACCAACCTCAAGGTGGCCAATTACCGCCTGGGGGGCAACCTTCGTTAATGCCTGGGGGGCAACCTCAAGGTACTTCATTCGTGACTGGGGGGCAACCTCAAGGGTATCAACCCCAAGGGTATCAACCCCAGCCTCAATATGTACCCCAAAGTCAACCTCAGTATCAGTATCAACCTCAAGGATGGCAACCTCAAGGATGGCAACCCCAAGGGTATCAACCCCAAGGGTATCAACCTCAAGGATACCAACCTCAAGGTCAAGGTCAACCCCAGTATTCGTATTTACCTCAAGGTTATCAACCTACGGGTCAATACCCTGGTCAAGGTTATCAACCACCTCAAGGGCAATCATATGGGACTGCACCTTACAGTTATCAACCCTATCCTCAATACGGCTATGGATCTCAGTATCCTCAACCTGTTACGAGTCAATACCCTGGAATGTTAACATGGGATCCGTCACAGGGTCAACAGATGTCGCAACCAAGTATACAGTCGGTACCTCAAGCAGGACAACCTGCAGTTCCTGGTCCATCCCAGCAACCGCAACCTGTCCAGTCAAGTGTTCAGACCCCTGTAACTTCTGTAGTTACTCAGCCGCCAATTGCACCAGGTACTCCACCTCACACGGCTGCAGCAACTACCGCTTCATCTACCATGCTTACTTCTGGAGTATCGGCAGCTCCGGTTTCTACTGTCCCTGTAACCACTCCTCAGACATCTGTACCGTTGTCTGGACCCACGGTTCAAACCACAGTCCAGATGCCTGTAGGCCAACCTGGTACAAGTACGGTTGTTACTACTCAACCTCAATTTGTTCAACCTCCGTACCAGGGACAGTATCAACCTGGGCAAGCTGCCCAACAACCGGTTTACCAGTATCAACCGTATCCTGGGTACAATTATCAACCACCTCAACAACCCCAGTACGGTCCGGTTAATCCTGGTTTTCCAGGAGGATATAATATCCCCAATGCGAATCCTGTTCCTAGTTATCCTGGATATCCTCCTCCTGGGGCTGGTATTGTGACTCAGAGTTTCAGAGATCCTAACCGGCAGTTACCATTTATTGCAACTTTAGATTTACCCGACTTGACGCGCCTAACGAACGATCCAATTCAATATCTTCCGTTTTGGCCGCCAATGCCAAATAAGTTGCCCAGCGATATACCCAAGTTCGAAGGTAAGTCTGGAGAGGATCCGTCTAATCACGTGATGACTTACCACCTCTGGTGTGCATCAAATTCCATCTAGATGATTCTATCCGCTTACGTCTTTTCCAGCGTACACTCATTGGTCTCGCAGCCAAGTGGTACATTGAGTTACCACGGGCCTCTTTTTACAACTTTAGCCAGTTAGCTACCTCGTTCTTAACTCATTTTCAGTTACCAGTCAGATACGATAATGGTACAGAGTTATTAACTTCGCTAAAACAATCGACATCCACGTACATTTCTGATCACATCCATGAGTGGAGACGTCGAAGGAGATTAGTGAAAGTTTTTATCCCGGACCAAATCTTAGCTGAATGGTTTGTCAAATCATTATTACCAAGAATTACTGAAGATGTAGCTAAGGCCGGAGTAGTTACTGAGGAGCAAGTCATTGCTCAGGCACAATACCTTGACTTAGTTTACACTCAGTCGGGTACGTTACATGAGAAAATTCCGGATCTTCCAAAGTCAAACCAAATCGCTGCTGCTCCTTCGGGATCTCATGCCGCTGATGGTATGATCGGTATCGTGACTACGAAGAGTAAGAAGAAGTCTTCCAAGGCCTCCAATACTCCAATTATCACTTTGCCTGATTCTCCGACAGGAGAGTCTTCTCCTCCTGAACTTACCGCCGACATTCACGCTGTAGAGTCATCTACGGCCAAATCCAAAAACGGTGGAAAGAAGAAAGGAAAGAAGAAGGCTAAAGCAGACAAGGCTCCAAAGGAGAAAACGGAAAAGTCGGAAACCAATGACGAAAACGCAAACCTCGCTATCCTTGTCTTATTTGTGAAGAAGATCATTTTACGAGAGACTGCCCTCATCGGGCCGAGGTAGTGAAAATAGTCAAAGGTTCTCCGACTCCTGCTGTGTTAAAGAATCCATTTCCAGAGCAGGAAAATAAGATGATAGGTTCTTCTTCGAATGCCAGTGAAGAACCCATTTTGATGATGTCTCATGTCAGGATTGCGACTCGATCGCAAGATTATGGTAGTAAGGCTCCTGTTGATGGTAAGGAAGCAGAATCTTCTCACTCTAACCCATCAACCTCAGCTCCTGGTTCCGATCCACTACAGATCGAAAAACCTAACCCAGACTTAGTGATTAAGCCGCCCGCCAAGGGTGTACTTCGAAGGTCTGCTTTCAATCCACATGCGAGAGCAGCCCAGAATTACAACATTGTTGAAGACTTAGCTGTTTCACCTTCAGCAATGTCGGCACTCGAAGTGCTGCAATCATGTCCAGCGCAACGAAAATTGCTTTTGTCGGCTATTGGAGCTGTCGATGTTCAGGACCCGAACCTAATGATCTTTGATCTAGAAAATAGTACACCACGTCTCCCCCATCAAATGGCTTTCCAAATTCCAGTGATAGTCAAAAACAGGCCTATTCATCGGACTGTGATTGATGAGGGAGCTTCTACGTGTATTATGTCGATTCAATGTTGGAGATCGCTTGGTTCTCCTTCGTTGAACCAATCCCCCACCATCCTTAAGGCCTTTGATGGCCGTGGGTTCCGTCCGTTTGGTATTCTACAAGAATTGCCTATAGGGGTCGAAGGTAAAACCGTTAGTCTGGATGTGGAAGTGGTTGATGCCCCTCTAGACTACAACCTTCTTTTGGGTCGAAGTTGGTCATATGCTATGACAGCGGTCGTTTCATCGGTCTTCAGAGTCATTAAGTTTCCACATAACGGTAAGATCGTGACTATTGATCAGCTGACATACTTTTCATCCGACCCAACCTCTTTAGAAACTATCCAGCATGTTGGTAAAACGACAATCCCTTATAGGGACATTGGTGTAGGTTTAGTTAAGGATTCCGGTTTACTGGGAACTTTTCCTCTCCCTCCACTCAATGCAGACCCTTCGTTCGCAACAATTCATATGATCACGTCAGAAAACATTATTTATGATGATCCTTGGTATGTTCCCTCTGACTCTGAGCTAGACTCACTCGGTGATGTTATGCCGTTGAGTCCGTATGAGATTGCTTATGAAGCTCTTATGTCTTTTACCGATTTTCATTCAACCGACCAAATGAATGTGGTCAGTGAAGAGTCACTTTTCACCTCACCCTTAGAACGGATAACGTTTCCCGAAGAAGTGTCATCTGACGAACAACTTCGCGAAATCCTAAGTGTAGATGATCTACCATGGGAAGATCTCCATCACAGATCTTCGTTTTTACCTAAGGATGATGCATTTGAAAATGATTTTTCATCTATCTTTACCGCTGAATATGTCAAAGACGCTCAGGATCCAACGAAACATTCTGATTCAGAGCTGAATTTAGGGAATATTTCTCGTACTATTCCCATTGATATTTCAGTGAAGCCCGGAATCGAGGAGAACATTCATATAGGTGCCGCATGTACTGAAACGGAAATCCAAACTTACAAGGCCCTATTCCAAGAATTCCGCGACGTGTTTGCCTGGTCTTACGAGGAAATGCCGGGAATTGATCCTGCCATTGTTGTTCATGAAATCAAAACCTACCCGGATGCTAAACCCATTCGGCAACGGTTGCGTCAGATTCACCCTCGAAAAGCGGCTGCAATCAAAGCAGAAGTCGAAAAGCTGTTGAAAGCAGGTTTCATTTATCCGATCCCGTTAACGGATTGGGTATCGAATATTGTTCCCGTCAATAAAAAACAAGGAACAATAAGAATCTGTATCGATTATAGGGATATCAATCGAGCTTGTCCAAAAGACAACTATCCTACGCCTTATATCGATCAAATCATTGATGATTGTGCCGGAAGTGAGATGTTTTCCTTCATGGATGGTTTCTCAGGCTATAATCAAATCAATATTCTACCTGCCGATCAACCAAAAACGGCATTCATTTGTCCATGGGGGACATTTGCTTATTGCAAATTACCTTTTGGACTTAAGAATGCCGGGGCCACTTTTCAACGGGCGATGTCTTATGCATTTCATGACATCAAGCACATTGTGCAACCCTATCTCGATGATTTGCCTGCTCATTCTTTACAACGAGCTGATCACCTTGTCCACCTACGAGCAATCTTTATGAGGTGTAGGCATTATCGAATTCGGTTGAATCCCCACAAGTGTGTTTTCTGTATAGAAACAGGTCGATTGCTGGGATTTGTTGTTTCAAAAACCGGCATTCGCGTCGATCCCTCGAAAGTCGAGGCTATCATCAAATTGCCTCCTCCTTCGAGTTTGCGCCAACTCCAAAGTTTGCAAGGGAAAGCAAACTTTTTACGCCGATTCATCCCAAACTACGCCGAGGTCACTAAAGGTTTTACACGGTTGTTGAAACAGAACGCACAATTCTTTTGGGACGAGATTGCCCAACAATCTTTTGATGCATTGAAACACGCGTTGACCCATGCACCGTTATTGCATCCTCCCAACTACAACCAGGACTACTTCTTATACCTCGCAGCTTCGCATTCCACCATTGGAATGGTGTTAGTTCAAGAAGATGAATTCAAAGCAGAGCATGTGATATATTATCTTAGTAGAACCTTAAACCCAACTGAGTTAAAATATTCACATGTGGAGAAATTGGCCCTGGCAGCCGTTCAAGCTGTCCAGCGTTTTCGTCACTACATTCTTCTCCGCAAGACTACAGTTATTTCGGATTGCAACCCTATGATTTATATTTTGACAAAACAACTGCTAGGGGGCAAGTACTCTAAATGGATTGTTATCCTGCAAGAGTTCGACTTGGAGTTCGAGAAGTCCAAGTCTAAGAAATCTTTAGTTTTTGCGGAATTGATGTGTGATTTCCCGAGTGCTGACACAGAGACTGTGGCAGAGGAGTCCATTGTGGACGAATCTTTGTTTCTTATTAGCACTTTAGATCCGTGGTATGGGGATATAATCATCTATCTCCAAACCCAAACCTTTCGGCCTGAAGCTTCCAAGGAAGACCGTCGAAAAATTCGGTTTCGATCCCAGCAATACAGAATTATTGGAGATACACTTTATCGCCGGGGGGCAGACTTAGTTTTTCGACGTTGTTTAACTCACGAAGAGGCTGAGAGAGTTTTGAATGATTGTCACTCTGGAGCATGTGGCGGTCATATGTCTGGGTATGCCACAGCTCAGAAGGTGTTGCGCGCTGGCTATTTCTGGCCGTCTATGTTTAAAGATTGTATCCTTGCTGTCAGAACATGCCACAACTGTCAAGTTTTTGATCGAAAGATGCGCGCTCCACCTGCTCCTCTCCACCCTATAATTGCCGCTGGTCCATTCGCCAAATGGGGCATTGACTTTATTACTTGTAACCCTCACTCGGCCGGGGGGCATGCGTATATCATCCTCGCGGTTGATTATTTTACAAAATGGGCCGAGGCGATGCCTACATTCGACGCAAGCGGCAAGACAGCTGCAGTTTTCGTATTCAATCATATCATAACTAGGTTTGGTGTCCCACAAGCAATCATTACTGACCATGGGAGCCATTTTCGAAATGTCATGATGACTGAGCTTACAAGCCAGCTTGGTTTGCGCCACGATAGCTCTACTCCTTATTATCCGCAAGCCAACGGTTTGGTTGAGTCAATCAACAAAGTTCTAGTCGTCATGATTCGACGGATCATTGGTATCCATCGAACGAATTGGCATAACATGTTATTTTCGGCGCTATGGGCATATCGAACTTCAGTGAAAAATTCAACAGGTTTCACCCCTTTTCAGCTAGTTTATGGCTTAGAAGCTGTGTTACCTATTGAATGCGAAATCCCATCACTTCAAATGGCTGTCGAATTACTTCCAGCTACTTCCGAAGAGGAGAAACGGTTATTATACTTAGCTAAATTAGATGAGACTCGACGTGACGCTACTTTAGCTATCGAGACTCACGCGAAACGAATGAAAGCTCAGTACGATAAAAATGTAACCCCTCGAAGTTTTTCGGAAGGAGACCTAGTATTATTATATGATCAAGCTAACGATAAGCTAGGTGCCGGAAAATTCGTTCCCATGTGGCATGGGCCCTACATTGTAAAGCGAAAGCTAGCAAAAGGGGCTTATGAGTTAGTTGATTTTGATGGGGACTCTTTGGGTAAACCCAGAAATGGACTTTACCTAAAGAGGTATTATGCTTAAAATGATGGGTATGGAGAAATTTTTAGATAGGTTAGATTTTCTTTCTAGCTAGCAAGTGTGTTAGTTTAGTCAGTGTGCTTAGCTTAGCAAGTGTGGTTTTTCGTCATTATTTTGGCTCATCTTGGTTTTACTCTTGATATTGTAGATGTCGACGCCTCTCCAAACATACATTGGATTTGCTGATGGTGCTTGTCGTAGTACACGGAATATCTCTTCCGCAGCTTGGGTTATCTATTCGCCCTCTGACGAGTTAGTTTCTATGCATGGGGTAAGCCTCGGTCAAACAACGAATAACATTGCAGAATACAGTGCAGTGGTTGAATTATTATCCGAATCTATTTCATTTGGAATTCGACGTTTGATAGTGAGGTTAGATTCTGAACTTGTTGTATTACAGCTTAATAGAGTTTATGCCATTAGAAATCCTGTGTTATTAAGGTTGTTTTTGAGAGTGCGTCTCTTGGAACGTGAATTTGATTACATTGAATATCAACATATTCCAAGGTCTTTGAATACATTAGCAGATGCAATTGCTTCTCGAATGTTGGACAGACATTTACGATAATCATGCAAGTAAATTTAAAAACATTTCATCACATATGTTAAACAAGATAAGCCGGTAAAATAGTGATATATATAGATAGAAGTGTGTCAAAAAATATATACATCGTCTTCGATCATAGGTTTAAAACACCTTATGATCGGCAAAATGATAGTACAAAAAATCAAAATGTCACATGTGACTACAAAAGTGACTAGTCAATCACTGGTGGTGCTCTCTGTACGACACCACTGCGCGGGCTACCTTACGCAAAAAACCTCTAAACGGTCCAGGGACCGCGACCACGAAGCGCTGAAGCCTCATTGGAATATCATCCATAGTAGTCTCAGGTATATCTGCCGTGAGACGCTCTAGATCATGCTCCAAGTCGGCTAGTACTTCTGCTGTCGCATCCTGTGGGGCCGGTGCCGGTGCAGCTGGATGTAGTCTATCATAAGGCCGGAGGTTGGCTGGACGCTGTGGGCCAACATCTGCATTTTGAGAAATTTACTATTAGTTTTGAGACGATATATATAAAAAATAAAAAATACATAACTAGAAAACTTGTGAAAATAAAAAGTACCTCTGTCATCCCATTGTTCTCCCTGTGGAAGAACCATGTCCGGATCACCTCTGAAATCCATTCCGGCATACGGAAATCCTGTATCACAAAAAGCTGGCCCTCTAACCAGTCAAAATAACTATCTGAGAATCGAACTACTGTCGCGCCCTCGTCAGGATGCCGGGCCATCACCGCAACCCATCGTATCAGCTTTGGCTGCTGAGGACCCAAGATATCAACAGTGAGTTGCTGAGGGATCAGCAATGGAATTCTCTCCAAGGCAAAGCTCACGACTATAGGCCCATATCCAAAAGTCTTTAGTCGTCCGTTCCTTGCCTTGGTCAGTTGGCTCTTCATATGAGCCGACACAGCTTCACACCAGTTGAAAATGGTGCCTTGGTAACAGTCAATTGCCATCCGCATTTGGGATCCGGAAGCAATGTGTAAAGCGGCCGCGCCGCAAATTCTGGTAACCGTGAACGCTATGACTTTGAGTTCCGGCAGAGTGATGTGTTTTATCTCTATGCCTTTTGAATGGTGAGCTCCCGGTGTGCACCAAGTCTCGCGGAGACTATCAAGGGATTGGCCACCCGGCCTAGTCCCCGCAAGGTTGAGTTGCTCACCTCTGTTTGGCAAGCCAGTGAGAAAGTATACATCCGAGGGCTCTATCTCGAGCTGGTGCCCTCCTATGTAAAAGCATTGTTCTGTACGTTCCATCGCTCAACCAGCCATTCCAAGAATCTTACCTGGCCCCTCATGCCCGGTATGGTCCAATATTTGTACAATCCGCATGCTCTTAGGGCATCCAGAGAAGGTTGATGATTTATTGCAACTTCATCTTCCTCTACGTGCTCTCTTTCTCTCCAGTCTAACATGATTAGTGCCTGCATATCAAAAAATAGCATTAGAAATTAATTTGGGAATTTTTGGTGGTTTTTTGAGAGAGTTGGGGTTTTGAAATGCGCGTTTCTCGGAGGACGCACCCCGGCTTTGTTGCACAGGGCGCCCGGACGCAGCTGGCCTGAAGGCGGGCTGCGTCTTCCGACCGTTTTCCCGTAAGAGAAAAAGTCGGGGGACGCAGGTCACCCGAAGGGCACCTGCGTCCGCCGAGAGGCGCATTCCAAAACCAAAACCCCCCCAAAAAATAAAACTAAAACCTAAAAATTGATTCTAAACGGATAGAAATGCAGAGTAGGATGTGTAAAATACCTGGATGAGACGGCGTTCGATTCCAACGGTCAGATTTTCCGCAGCAACCACGGGAAGTTTTCTTGTCAAAAGCCCTTTTTTCAACCTCAACAGTGAAACGGTAAAAATGACATGGTAAAAGGTCTTTTTATAGGTTTTTTGGATGAATTAGTTCATTTTTTACCATGAAAAGATGTTTTGAATGTATTTTTGCCTATTTTAAACAGGTATGAGTAATGTGTCGCTTTTGTGCAGGACAAAGGGATTTCGAGGGAAATTGTAAATTTTTCACAAACAAAATTACAGAGTCATCTTTTAAGCCCTTTTCTGACTCCTAAAAAATGAAAAGATCGCCGAGTGTTTCTTTTTCACTCGTTAAAACGGAATTAAAAGACGGTCCCCTTTTAGCTCTTTTCTGACCGCAAAATCAGGAAAAGATTGCCGGGTTTTTGTCGTTTCGAACTCGATAAGGAAATAAAACGACGTGTCCTTGATCGCTTTTTACTTTTCAGATTAACGACACTAATATGAAAGTACTCCTTGGTCGCAAGATCAAGCGGTTCCCCCAGGTATTATTTTATACTTTTTCGGGCTTGAGGGACACAAATATACGAAAAAGTTCAACGTGGAGTCTCCTTTAGTTTTTTCAGACTCTCTAAAAATGAAAAACGCCGAGTTTCTCCTATACTGGGCTCGTTAAATTTTTACAGTAGAGGACCTGTTCAATTACAAACAGGAACGAACCACTCCTTCCTAGGGTTCGAATTTAAACTAGGTTGGACTCGTCCGAAGGATGAGCTTACAATCAAGCATATGTTATCCTCCTCAAGCTTGTTAAAAATAAAGAGGTACTTGCCAGAAATGGTGGGGGAAAAAGAGAAGAATGAACCTATTTGTCACTTTTTGTCTCAGAGAAACTTTATTACCGCTCTTGAACACGACACTTTTATTCACCTGGGTTGGGAAATCTTTTACCTCACAGTTGACCACGTCACTTTGAAAGTCTTTAACTGGGTTTCAGGGATTAACTTTGAGTTATTCGTCACCAAGCCATCTGTTGTGTCGTTATGTGTTCAAGAGGTCTGCAAACAAAACTTTCATCTGCAAAATACTTGTCATCCATTTGACCATCCCTGAGTCAGTCCTTACAGCAACATTTCTTCAACTTGAACAATGATTTCGTGTTGCGGGCTTGCCTGCAACGGGTCGCTTTCTATCGACATCGACACATTATCTAGAAAGATGACTTAGAAATCGACAGTACCTTGAAGTCTGCATGCATCAATGGCAGGTTTCTCGCCTTTGACGTCAGTTTACATCATTGACTTTCGATCAGAGGATTCCGTGAAGTGTTCGACATCAAAACATCTATTCACATTTCACGGGTTGTGCTTGGTACTTTGAGGACCATTGACATTACTGGTGGTTTCTCTCACGCTTGTTAACAGTTTACATCATTGACTGGTAATCAAGTGGTTTCTACCATGTTCGACATCGAATCATTTAATCACATGACTAGAATCGTACCAATTCGAGAAGTAGAAGTGAAGACCCTGGATCTAGTTTCTACCATCCAGGCTGCGAGGAGTTTTGTATTCATTATCTATGTAGGCTCATCATAAACAGATGGCTGCGTCCATACTGTGTCTACAAAAGTCTATAAAAATGATGTACTGCAAGATCATTCCTGTATCAGAGTAGTTAGTCCATTAGTTAAAGTTTTGAATCTGAGTATGGGAATGCCTACCTCAGTGATGATATATTCTTATCCATGTATTTTGTGTTGAAAATTGCAGGTTCCAACCAGGCCATCCACAAGGTAATCCTTGAAATGATAAAGCGCTTCACCCTTCCTAGAATTACAAAACCCTATTCTATTTCAGGCTTCGCACTTTAGGGGGCAATCTGTTACACTAAAAAATGTCACCTTGACTACTTACAGTTAGTATGGCTCAAATCAACAGTCATGCTACCCTCTTAGGCAAGTCTATGCCTCTGTTATCCATCTCAAACTCAAAATAGAGAGAAAGTCTTGTAAAAATCATGTTTATCTCTGGGGTCGCAGGTTCTCTCTAGTCTTACCTGCGGGGACGCGGACCTTGTTCACAAAAACTGCGTCCATAGACGCTCTGTATGTAAAGGGACAGGTGCGTCCCTCTGTAAAAGACAAAATGCGCGAGTTTTATCTTTAAAAAGTTACTTGTGGTGACTTCTAGAACATTCTAGAGGTCGGTTTGATGAAATGGATGCGCCTCCAGTTGGTTCATGTATCTCTATTAAGGGGAGTCTTATCCCATCAATAAGGGAGCTATCCCACCCAAAGAGGGGGATGATCCCATTGATGGTGGACCAGAATAACCTCTTTACAGCACTATAAATAAAGGCATTGAGCCAGGAGGAAAGGAGGTTGGAGCTATACATTTTCTTTGGGTAAATGCTGCAGGATTTAGGTCTTCCATTAGAGCCTTTGTGAGGAGAGATTGTCTTCACTTGATTCTACTTGGGAGAGGGTGAGCTTTGTCAAAGAAGAGGAAAACCCTTGATGGACCCTGGGAGGAACTTGCACAACACCAAGGCCAGGTTGTAAGAGTTTCTTTGTTTCGTTATTAATACAAACTGGTTTATTTTTCTCAATAGCTTGTGTTAATGAGTTATTTCATGTGTTCCTTGGTCTGCATGTTGAATATATGTTTTATTATATGAAATGCAAGTGCTTGGTAATTGTTTGATTGTTTGTGGTTGCAGGAATTGACTTGAAGGAGGAGCTCATCCGGATCGTCAAGAACGGACTTCAACAACAGCGTTTTGGAATAAGGTAAGCCTAAACACTTGTAGTTTTCATGTTATGAAAGGTGTATTTAGAGAAAGATCACTCCTTTTTGTCTTGTTTGTCATTAGAATGTCTTAGACTTCTAGGAAGGTCAGTCGTGTCCGCACCCCTGACAGTTTCCGTGTGACACAATTGTGTTCATATAACAATATAAATCAAGTAAATTCGTGCATCAATACAATATTATTTCATAAACCCATCATTTGTCACAGCATAAGTGCATTCATTCATAATAGAAGTAAATAGACGAAAAACAGGAATTTCTGCAATAATATTCTTTATTGATAATTGTTGGGCATGGATCCCCCCCGAAGCATGTTTTGGGGCTCAAAGCCCATATTTTGACCGAACGATGTTGTAAAGCCCCGCGAATTGTGGGTGCAAAAGTATGTTAGAGTCATAGGGTTGTCCGCCCTAGTTTGTAATGTAATATCAGCCTACCCATGGTCCGCAGACTGTGGGATTGTATAAATAGAGCAAGGCTCTAAGTGTAAAAGGAGAGAAATTAGAGGATAGAAAAATAGAAGCATAGATCAAGTGTCTAAGTGTGTGCCTTTGGGTCGTAGAGTAGGATAAGGCTCTGCAGTTGAGTGCGCAGAGGCCTAGTTGTCCATAGCTAAGTGCGCGGACCCTTGCAGCTGAGTGCGCAGGGTGGAGTTGAGTCTGCAACCAAAGAAGAGAATAACAAAGAGAAGTTTTATCCAAATTCTGTGTATCTGTCCTTGAGTTATTACATGTTTAATATTATTGCAAATATACTGTTTATTTACTGCGCGCACTTGTATGAATGATTTATATTGCTATGTATACTTTACACATGCAAGGAAGCTAAGTTAATAACTAATGGTGGAATACTAGTAAGGACTTAGGTCATAACAATGTTTGGCTGCCGAGTAAGGCTGCACGAAGGCAGCATCTCAGGCTGTGAGGTACGGGTAAGTGTGTGTAGCGATGTGTGCAGGGGTGAACTATAGACCACTTGAACTCATCAAACATCTCCAGGGTGTGGAAACCTGGTTCTAGCACCCTCCCATACTACTTCGGGTGAGACCTCAGTCCGTGTTGTGCAGACTGTTGCCGAAAGGGCTAGTGGTACCGAGATTTGTTTGGCTAAATCACCTCTGAACTTGGGTCAGGCCCCAACTAGCCAACAAATGGTTCCATTGCTGGTACTGGGATCTACATAAGGGATGTCTGATGTCGTGTCAATGGAATCCGACCAACAAAGGAATTGAAGGGTGGTTGGACAGAAAGATTCATGAGTTTGCGGCACAAGAAAATAGGAATCTGTGAATACCAAAGGAATAGTGGTTAGAGCACTACTTATATATGGAAATCCATAAAATTTTCTTTGCATCCTTCCCCTCTGAGTATATGAGTGGATCACGAAGCTAGCAGATAGTCAAGGAAGGTGTAGGCTCAACAAACCGATTGTGTGGCCTCTGGAATTGGTGCACAGACTAGAATCATCGAAAGATAAGAACGTGTGTGATGTGGACCATTGGTTCGATCAAATTATAGGAGGGTTTATCACCGAATTCGTGGTAGACACGTTAGTCAGCTATAGCGAGGTGGAGCGGTGCTTTCTCAAAGGACCGCAAGGTAGGTACATTAAATCTTTGAACACTTGGATTAAAATGCTACTATGTGAAAAGTGGGTTATGCGAAAAAATTCATGTTTGGGGCTACGCAAAGTGGGAGGACCTATAGAAATGAAGGTAGCGCAGAGATAGAAACTAGCCCCTTGATTTTGCCTCGACGCAAAAGCAAGGAAGAGCTTACAAAAGTTTCACCAAGTAATGCAATCAATTTGATAAGGCAGTGAATTCTACGCATGCCACCTCCACCTACACCACCATTGGTTTCACCATCTTCACCCCCATCCCCGCCCACACCACCTCTACCACCACCACAGTTCAATATGGCGAGCGCGATAAAATTTCCAGTGTTTAAAGGAGTAGGGAATGAAGATTTGGACCAATTTTGGTTTGTGGTAAAGGCTGTATGGGAAGCACAAGGAGTCATGGATGAAAATATAAAGAAGGAAACACTAGTAAGTGCATTGCAAGATCATGCACTGAGATGGTACATTAAGAATTCCAACGAAAATCAAATGCAGGGATTGCAGATATCCAAGCTGCACTGAACAGGGAATTTAGCAGGCTAAAAACGAAGACACAGTCGATTATCAGGTTTAAGGAAATTGCGATGCTTCCAGGCAAGACCCCCTGGAAACTGGATCAGACACTGAAGGGTATGATTCACGAAACCAACATGACCTTGACGGATGGACAACACCGCACATGGTTTGTAGCGTCACTAACACCGCATATAAGGACCACGTTGTCACAACAGAAGTTATTCACCCAGGCCGAAGCTTTGGAGATTGCAATGAGACTACATGAGACCCCAATATAATATCCTAGCCTGGGAGTCCAACAAATCCCATGCGCAACTGAAAAATTTGTGTTTGGAAATGCAGAGTCTGAAACAGGATAGGACAACTCGCCCGGAGGCATGCGAGGAGGTATGGTGCATAAATTGCAAAGGCTAGGGACATGACATGGACCATTGTCTATTCTTCGCAAACTACTTGGTGGGGGGAGGGTCGATGCCATTGAGACCAGAGGCACAAGTAGGACCGAGTGAGATGCCTGCATTATGGTGCGCGATTTGTTAGATAGGAAGGATGCATGCTAGAGATAACTGTCACCTATTACAAAAGTATACGCAGACATCCCAGTAGTTGTTTTATATTTTTTGTAGGTCAGTAGGCCATGATGAACACACCTGTAGAAGTTATAAACTAATGATGGATTGGAATCCTACCTACAGAGTTTAGACCGAAACGCGAGCCCTCGATCAAAATGCAGGGATGGCGTGCATTGGATTTCAGGGGCGCGGATGAGGTTTAGGTGGAATGGGACTAGGAAGGGGTTGCGGAAAGCTGATTTGTTACAATTGCGGAGGGATAGGGCATTATGCCCACGATTGTACAAATCCGACGAGAGCAACAAGTTTATATTGTACCCAGTTTGATCATGAGATGACGGACTACCCCACACTAATAGTGAGGTTGCGTGATAAAGGAATACTCCAGCCTCCACCAACTCAGAACCTGCAAATGATGAGGTTTGAGCTGTGTGAAGAGGACCTGAATGTAAACATCATGCTCTGAAGTGGTATCACGACAAGAGATGACAAGGGCAAGCAACCCGAAGAGTGTGCTTGGGTTCGTAAGGCTCCAACAAAGGAACCAAAGTTCGATTTGGAGCACGAAAAGGAGACATTCATGGAAGCTAAGAAGAGCTTCATAGAGGCCTCCACTTCAGGTAGTAAATAAAAACTAGAACCGAAGATGGACCCATCACTAGGTGCATTAGGTCAGGAGAACCGCACGCAGTCCGGAAGCTCAGGAAGCACACAGTGCGAACATGAAGGGATATGAGATTGACTGTGCGAATCGGGGTATATGAAATGGATCAAGTGGTTCTGGATTTAGGATTGGACACGAATGTATTTCCAAAGTAAACATGGGAGCGCATGGGTAGGCCTGTGTTGCAATGGTCTCCTATTCAATTATGAATGGTGAACCAACAGAAGATCCTACCAATGGGAAGATTGCAGGGACTAATGGTAGATATCGAAGGTGTGAGCATGCTTGTAGGTTTTGAAGTGATAGAGATTGTTGAATATCCCACACTACTGGGAATAGATTGGGCCACTCATATGAATGGAGTGATAAATCTAAAAAGGCACAAAATGATTTTTGAGAAAATGTCATTGTGCGTAGTGGTACCTTTAGACCCTGCGAAAGGATCGTGCTACACAGAGCCAGCGCTTGACGACAAGAGCGACAACGATCTAGACTGTATCTACAAGATAACCATTTGGGAACAGGATTAGGTGAATCCAACTACAAATGGCAGGATTTCGTGGGAGCACGAGAGCTCCTACACACTAGATTTGGATGAGGAAATAGAACGATGGCAGAACCAGTTACATGAGGTAACCACGCTCAATTGCAACATGATGGTAAGATCACTACGTTGCATGAAAACAGAGGTAAGGGATCTACCTATGTATGACAGGTTGACAACAATGGATGATTCCCTGACCAAATTTGAAAGAGGGGTGCCGGAACAACAACGTTTTGATGCTTTGAAATGGGCATTGTGCGCTACGCCTGCAAGATGGTGGGGTACGCATCAAAGAAGTTTTGAGGACTGGTGCGAATGTAGAAGGATGATGAACCTACGATTTAGGAAACCCCAGATGCGGCTGACAGACAAGTATGATGAACGGGATGATCCACATACACACCTCGTGAAATGGATCAAGGTCTATGGGGAAGAGCCACAACCTGAATGGGTGCATTTGTTTTGTCATACCTTGGATGTCATACCCATGAACTGGTATATTGAGACAGAGCTCTGCCATGGCACGGGCGAATAGGATATCTTGCGTGAAGGATTCCAGTTAACTTTCATGTTTGAAGATCGTTGGTGGGATAGTGTTGATGATGCGCTACAAGCAGTAAAAGTAGCTATCTTCAAAATACCCTAGGAACCAATGGAAGTGTTGCAACTAGAATGGGCGACCCCACTAAGCTGTGCACTGGAATTTTATAATGTAAATATTGAGGAGGATGATGAGGATCCATGGAATATTAACATTCTAGATATTGAAGGCTATCACGAGGTTCGAGGACCATTGACAGAGGATCCTGACATCAGCACGCTGCTAAAAATGAAGCAGGTAAACATTGGGATGGAGGTGGAACCAAAGTATGCAACGCTCGCTGACTATTGGGATGATGCCATGGTGGATAAGGTCACTGAGTTACTCCGTGAGTACCAAGGCTTATTCCCAACCAAGATTACGGACTTAAAAGGGATCATTGGCAACTTGGTGATGATGAAGATCACCCTAAAACCCGACGTGAAGCTAGTTAAGTAGAGGCTTTACTGCTTGGATTTGAAGTATAAGGAAAAGGTCTGCATAGAACTAGACAAGATGCTCGTAGCAGGAATTATTGAGTCAGTGGAAGAATCCGACTGGGTGAGCCCTATGGTGATACAGGAGAAAAAGCAGAAGGGCGAAATAAGAATATGCGTGGACCTCACAAAGCTAAATGACACCTATGTAAATGACCCATTCCCGATACCTTTCACAGATGAAGTATTGGAAAATGTTGGTGGAAAAGAAGCATACTCATTCACGGATGAGTTCTCAATGTACCACCAAATCAAAATCACACCAGAAGATAGGAGCAAGATGACCTTCACAACAGAATGAGGCTGATTTCAATACACGGTTATGCCATTTGGGTTGAAGAACGTGCTAGCCATCTTTTCGCACATCAGTGTTGCTGCATTCAAAGAGTACATCCACAAGTTCCTAGAGGTCTATTTGGATGATTGGACTGTATTCAGATTGGTTAAGCACCATGTAGAAATCTTACGCTTGATGCTGGATACTTGCCGACAACACGAGATTGCGCTGAACCTTAAGAAGTGCACATTCCTTGTTCCCTTTGGAAACCTGTTGGGACATGTGGTCTGCAAACAAGGATTGATAGTGGACCTTGCGAATATTGTAGTAATTCTAAATTTGGAAGCACCGTGAGTGTTAAATGGCTGTGAACTACCTTGGGACACATAGGATACTACAGGAAGTTCATCGAAAGCTATGCCCAAATCACCGCGCTGATGGAGAAACTATTGAAAAGAGGTGTCACATTCTGCTGGAATGATGGTTGCATGAAGAGCTTGGATGTCCTAAAGGGGAAATTGGACTCCGGTCCAATCCTGGTCTTCCGAAAATGATATGTGGAGTTCCATGTACATGTTGATGCATCATGTATCGCGCCGGGAGTAGTGCTCACACAAGAGGGCCAAGAGGGCTTGGATCATCCTATCGCATTTGCAAGTCATAGATTGTCCAAAGCTGAGAAGAACTACTCCACAACCAAGCACAAGGGGTTGGCAATGGTGTACGTGCCCCAAAAATACTGACACTATTTGCTAGGAGGACATTTCAAGATGTATACAGACCATTCCGAACTAAAATACTTGGTTAATAAGCCTGTGTTGGGGGGGCACATATGTAGGTGGTTCTTATTGTTCCAAGAATATGACTTTGAGGTCGTGGTAAAACCTGGATGACTGAACACAGGACCGGATCACTTGTCACAGATTGAGACGGGTGAGGAACCTACTAGTTTGGAGGAAGGATTACCTGATGCACAACCTTTTGCTGTACGCGTTGCGGATGGACACTTCGAATATATAATCCACTTTCTGACAACAGGGACCACGCCGAAGGAATACTTCCTCCAACAAAAGAAGGAATTGGTGGTGCACGCGGTGGATTTTTCTATCATCGTGGGGCACCTATACAAAATGGGAAAGGATGAGTTATTATGAAGATACGTACCTAAATTTGAACGAAGACAGATCGTCACGGAATCACATGGGGGTGGTGCAAGAGGAAACTATGCAAGACACACGACTGCACAAAAGATTCTTTGCACAAGGTTATGGTGGCTAACCCTTCACCATGATTCAAAAGCACACTATAAGGCCTACGATATATGTCAAAGGACTAGAAAACCATTGCGAAGGTACGAGATGTCGTTGAATCCATAGATGACACTGCAGTCGTTCGAGAAATGGGCAATTGACTTTGTGGGACGTATCAAACCTCAGGGAAAGACAGGTGCTCACTACATCATCACCACAACGGAGCACCTAACACAATGGGTGGAAGCACAGCCAGTCAAAGACTACATAGTTGCTACGACTGAGAAGTTTTTGTTTGAAAATGTGTTGACCCGATTTGGCTGTCTAAAGATCTTAATGAGTGATCGAGGAACACATTTCCGGAATGAAACCATTAGTGCGCACACAGAGGAATTCCAGGTGTATCATTAGAAAAGTACATCGTACCACCCACAAGCCAATGGTGCTATAGAAGCTTTCAAAAAAATACTAGAGACTACGTTGACCAAAGTGTGCAGTGCGCAATGAAGCGATTGGGACTTGTGTGTATGTACAATGCTATGGGCTTACAGGACAATGTGCAAGAAACTTATGGGACAAACACCTTTTTAGTTAGTTTATGGCGTGGAAGATGTCATGCCAATGGAATATATCGTACCTAGTCTACGCATAGCAGCACTCACCGGGATGACGGACTGCGAAGCTCTGGAAGAAAGACTCGCACAATTTGAAGAACTTGAGGAGGAACAGTTCTTCGTTGGTTTTCATCAACAGGTACAAAAGCAGCGTGAAAAACCCTGGCATGATCACCATATTAAGTTTTTCACCTTCAAGGTAAATGACTTAGTGCTGCTGTATGACAGTAAGTTTGAAAAATTTCCAAGAAAATTCAAAATGCACTGGCTAGGACCATACGTGGTTAAGGAGGTCACAGACGAAGGCACAATCCAGCTAGTCAAACAAAATGGAGAACCCTTCCCAGGAAAATTGAATGGTAGCCACTTGAAGCCCTATACAGGTGGGCCGACTATCTGACTAGCTGGCTGAAGCACAATCTTCGTGCTTTGAGGAGCCAGAAAAAGGTGCAGGACTATAAACATATACCACAGATATCGGTACAGATGTATGGAAACAACCTAGACATGGAGGTCTCAGAACAGAGGATGCAATAGATTCAACAAGCAGCAGCTCAGTGCACTGCCGACATTAGCATAGTTTGAGGACAGTTGGAGGAATTCCATGCCAATATTGTCGCACTGATAGAGTGACTTGAGGGTGAGTCACGATGTTTGTGTTGGGGTTCTGTTGGACATGGAATCCCTCCCAAAGCATGTTTTGGAGCTCAAAGCCCATATTTTGACCGAATGATGTTGTAAAGGCCCGCGAATTGTAGGTGCGTAAGTATCTTAGAGTCATAGGGCTATCTACCCTAGTTTGTAATGTAATGTCGGCCTACCCATGGTCCATAGACCCTGGGATTGTATAAATAGAGCGAGACTCTAAGTGTAAAAGGAGAGGAAGTAGAGCATAACAAAATAGAAGCATAGGACAAGTGTCTAACTGTGTGTCTTTGGGTCGTAGAGTAGGAGAAGGCTCTGTAGCTGGGTGTGCAAAGGCCTAGTTGTCTGTAGCTGAGTGCATGGACCCCTACAGCTGAGTGCGCAGGGCAGAGTCGAGTCTATAACCAAAGAAGAGAATAATAAAGAGAAGTTTTATCCAAATTCTGTGTATCTATTATTAAGTTATTACATGTTTGATATCAATTGCAAATATATTGTTTATTTATTGTGCACACTTGTATGGATGATTTATATTGCTAAGTATACTTTACACATGCAAGGAAGCTAAGTTAATCAACTAAAGGTGGAATACTAGTAAGGACTTGGGTAATAACAGTGTTCAGCTCCCGAGTAAGGATGCGCGAAAGCAACATCTTAGGCAGCAAGGTACAGGTAAGTGCGTGTAGCGACGTGTGTGCAGGGGCGAACCATGGACCACTTGAACTCATCAAACATCTCCGGGGTGCAGAAACCTGGTTCTAGCACCCTCCCATACTACTTCAAGTGATACCTCAGCCTGCACTCCATGTATTATTGTCGAAAGGGCCAGTAGTACCAGGATTTGTTTGGATAAATCACCTCTGAACCTGGGTGAAGCCCCAACAAGCCAACAATAATTAGTTCAAGCTTACAGACTCAAGACCTCCCTGCGCACTCAGCTTCGGACTCTACTTTAGGCCTCTATGCACACAGCTGCAAATCCTTACTTCCTACTCTTTTGCGCTCTCTCTAGACTTCTCCCATAGACAAACTTCATCGCTTCTCCCTTAGACATCCTAAGACACACTTATTTATACAATCCCATAGTTCGCAAACCATGGGTAGATCCTCAAAAATCCAATTCAACTTACATAAACAAGGGTAAACCCTTTATAACTCTTTAACTATTTACGTGCTCCGTGACCACAATTTGCAGAGACTTTACATCTTTATACAATAAAACTTGGGCTTTTTCCCCAAATTTGACCCTAAAGGACCCCATCCCAACACATGGTCTATAAAGGAATTGGAGGGGATGGTTGAGTATGAGGGAAATCTGCCCTTATTATAAGAAACATGTTTTATTCTCTTCATGCTCAAACTTGATGGTTATGACTCCACTGTAGCTCTAGAGTTTGCACGCACCTTTGATGGAAGGAGAGTCATGGTTGAATATTCAAAGTTTCAAGTGATGGATAATTCTATTGCTCAGGCCACAGAGCTACCAACTATGGGTGAGAAATGGTTTAATAAAGGTGAATTGTAGGAGGGTGTGTTGTGTTGTTTTCTGCTTGAAGAAGATCACGTTGTGAACTGGAAAATTGGGTTGTAGAGGAACACTATGGTTTAGAAATGGAAATACTTGCTATACATTCTTGATAAGTTCCTCACATGTGAAGGTAGGTACTCATTAACTTATCTCTACCAAATTTAGATTTTGCTACATTTCAAGTAAGGTAAATTGATCAATTTCCCTCATTTCCTATTGAAAATTTTATATGAGAAGTGTGAAAAATATTAGGAGAGACCATATAGGTTTTAAATTATGCCACTATGGCCTAATCAAAATTCTGGTTAGAAAAGAGTTGGAAAATAGAGGCACCACATGGGAGACATTTTTGAAAACATTTCAGGGTGAAAACATAGTAAAGCAACCTCATGGTAGGAGTCATCTACAAAAATGAAGAAAAAAGGTTGTCAAGTCAGTAGTTAGTCAACAATAGGGGAAGAAGCCACCACCTTTAAAAGGTGGCAAAGGAGGAAGACCAAAAACTAACAAACTCCAGTCTAAGGAGCCGAAACCTAAGAAGGAGGAGTAGAGTAAGGGACAAAGTGAAATCGAGAAGCCTAAACCTTCATGAAGGGTTACACCAGGTTCACTGAAAAAATGCCATGCTTATGTGGGAAAAGAGTCGGTTACAAAAACTACTACAATGGAGATCATTAAGGACTCTGAGGAGTGTATTCCCCCAGGAAACCCTTATGTGGAGATTCCTGTAGAAAATTTGATAGTGCAAAATAACCTTTGTATATTAGCAGAAGTTGCAGCCTTGGGTACTTTGATCTTTAGTTTGGGTTATGTTGAGGAGGAGGATGACATTCCTCTGACATATTTGATGAAGGAAGCCAAGAAGAAAAAGGTAAACCACAAACAGCACACGATGTGAGGAGTAGCAGAAGAGCCTACATTTGAAACACATGGGGATACTATTCCTCTGGATCTTGAAAATCAAGAGTTTGAAAAGGAAATAGGAAATAAAGACACTTTTCATGAGTTAGTGGCTGAAAGGGAGACAATACAAGAAGAAGATGAAGAGAAAAATTTTGCCTTTGATATAATTCAGGAGTTGAAGCAACAAATATACAAATTTGAAGTTTCAAATCAATGTGTAATGGATTAGAATACTACATTGAAGAGTAGGAATGAAGAATTGTTAAAAAAAGTGCAGGAATGGAAGTGACAGGAAAAGAAATGGAAATTTCATGCATCTCACTGTAAAACTCATTTGAGGAAAGTGGTTAAGTGCCTAAGGAAAGCCCATATTAAGAAGTTGAAGGTAGAAGGGTCGGGAATCAATATTGAGATCCAGAAGTAAAGGAAGATTTCAATTTTGTTTTTTGTAGAGGTCAGTAGTTGTGTGAGTACACACAACAAGATGAGGTTAGGGGGTTATTGATAATCACAATTTTCATTTTTTAACCTTATCCTTGCCCTAACTATGCTACCTAAACCTCTATTTCACAACTAAATTAAAACCTTCACACATGGTTCTTGGTCTATTTTTGTGATTTTATTGGATATGGATTATAAGGGCTTATTTTTTACTAAAAAGGTTGAATAGGCTTAATTTTCTTTGTAACTTATCTTTTCATATTTCCTTAAGGCATGGTGAGTAAATGTCATTAATAAAAGTTGGAGTTTGGTTGGTGTAGGATTCAAAGTTCTTGTACCATCCTTCATTCTTGTACTAGGTGGACAGTCGAACCATTCATTTTGGATTGACTCCAAAAATGCTACACTTGTTAAGGAATGGCGTGCACCTCTCACTAAGGGTTTGTTCCATTTTCTGCATTAGATATGGAGCGTTATGGATGAGCTAAAGACAAGATTGCATCATTATGGATGGACTAAATATGGAGGACGATCGTTGTTCAAACATGTTTTCCTATTAATATTTCATCACGAATGAGATATTATGTATAAAATAGTGATTCTAGGATAGGATTAGCTAGCGATATTGTGAAGGATTTTTAATACACTTCCATTGTAATTTTGTAATCTTGTATCGCGCTATCTCTCTGGGATGGATCCACGGTTTTACAATGTGTATTTGCATAAGACTTTGAATAAAAGAAGGGGATGATGCCAGTTTCATATTTTGGTTACTGTCATTATCTGTAATGTTTCCTTCGTGCAGTTGATTTAAGAGTTTTCATAGAGGGAGATGAGCTAGTTGTCTAAGGCCTAGCCAATCCAGCTCATTCTCCTTATCTTTCATTATTTTTTTAGTTCTGGCTATGTCAGTGTAAATAGAGTGATTTCTTTTACATTCTTGAGCTTGAAAATTTTATGAAACCCTTGTGAATGTTTTGTGCGTGATCTCAGATTTGAGGATTCTCCATGTGATTGAGTTAATTTCCATTTCCAGTTTTAGTATTTCTTTATGTTCTTGAAAGTATCACATTGCTTTTTCCTTTTTTTCTTAGAAATGTTTTCTGAGTTATTTCTGAAAGATTAGTTAAGGTTATGAGTTTGAAGTTTAAATCATTTTCCTTCTAGCATATGTGTGCCTTATATGAATACAAACTTAAGTAATATAATAACAACTCTGTTGTAAAGATTAAACTGTAACGATTTCGTATATGAACACAACTTGAAAATTATTGATTACAGTTATCGTTTATGGTGCCTTTTCGAGATTAATGATTTTATGGAATTTATCTTTCAACACAAATTTTATCTACTATTGTGACAAAGATCTAAAAAGATTAAGTTCTAACTTTTGGATAGGCACACTTATTTACAACGCAGATGTGTTCCCTTTCCCGCTGTTGCAGCATTTCCTTTTGAGCTTTTACAATCATTTTCATTGAGTGTTTGTTTTGGATTTGGAGTCTTTTTATTAAAGTTCAAGCTTAAGTT
Source organism: Pinus tabuliformis (assembly GCA_031772625.1). Classification (NCBI taxonomy): domain Eukaryota; kingdom Viridiplantae; phylum Streptophyta; class Pinopsida; order Pinales; family Pinaceae; genus Pinus; species Pinus tabuliformis. The sequence goes on from CM062815.1 coordinate 1,143,527,812, forward strand.
TTTCCTCTCTATTTCATTTATTTCCAGCTATAACACATTCATATTCAAGTGAGGGGTAATTGGAACAAGCTTGTCCTAGTGCATGAACAATGCATTCTAGTGAAGGAACAATGAAGTTCTAGTGCAAGAACAATGAGTTCTTAGTACAAGAATAGACCATTCTAGTACAAGAACAAAACATTCTAGTATAGGAACAAAACATTCCAGTACAAGAATAGAGCATTCCTATACTAGAACAGAGTATCCCAGTGTACGAATGAGACTCATTTCGGTACAAGCACGTGGTTTCTCTAGTACAGGAATGAGATATCTTTAGTAAAGGACACAAATTTATAAGTATAATAGAAGATAATTCCTTCTGTTCTTTTTAAATCATTTGAGTTTTGATTACAACAACATATTTCATTTTCCAACATTCTTTTCAGACTGACTACAAGGCATGCTTTAATTTTTCTGTCAAGGTTTCTTTGCAAGTATTTTTCTTGAATTGAATCTAGTACCCAAAGTGGCTTGGTGTTGTTATGTTGAAGGTTTTCTTTACAATTTCATTTCCTATTGATTCTGAAAAATTTAGTTATATGGTTAGAAGTAGGATTTACAGAAGTTAAACCAAAAGTATTTGGCATTTCTTGTGCTATGCCTCTAATATTACATAGCCTCGGGTTTACAAATTAAGTGTTGAAGGAGCTCACTGAACTATAACTTTGGCACCCAATGCTATTCCGCTTCCAGCCTATGATGTCATTTTGCTCATGTGTTCCTTCCAGGCTACATACTATTAAATGATTTTAAGGGACACACTTCCTTTTCCCCTTTGTGGGTTATAACGCCCATGCATCTCACTTGACTCACAGCAATGTCACACACTTGCTTTCGACAAAGTTATCATACTTACCTCTGTGCACTACTACAGTCAAAGCACTATTGTACTACCCACTGATAGGACTCCTACTCCAAATGGTTTGAGGTCTAGTTTGGACTTCTTACTAGGGAGATCCCGTGACACATTGATGGGTCCAACAATGTCAACAAAATGTAAATGAGGTGAGATCTTTCATGGGGTTGGTGGGATATTATAGGAGGTTCATCAGGAACTTCTCACAGATTTCTTATCATATTATGTCATTGCAGAGGAAAGGTAAGAAGATTGAACGGAAAGAGGAGTGTGAGGCCAGGTTTGATCAACTTAAGCAGTTGTTGACACATGCACCAGTGTTAAATATTACAAATCTAGACAAAGAGTTTGTGATATGCATAGATACTTGCAAGAAAGGACTTGGTGGAGTCCTTATGCAAGATGGACAGGTAGTATGTTATGATTCGCAAAAACAGAATGAGCATGAGCATAACTACCCCACACATGTTCTTGAATTGGCAGAAATTATACATGCGTTGAAGACATTGAGACACTATCTTCTAGGAAAGAGGTTTACATTGATGAGTGATCATAGTGGTTTGTGATATCTATTTGAACAACCAAACCTTAACGGTAGGTAGACTCAGTGGTTGGCCATGATCAGTGAGTTTAGTTTCAAGATCAGGTACATCAAAGGAAAAGAGAACAAAGTAGTAGATGCTCTTAGCAGGCAGATACAAGTAAATCACTTAACAACTATGAGCTCCTATGGGATAGACTTACATGATAGGATCTTCCAAGCAGGTCAACAGGATGTTAGGTATATGGAGATTATGGACAGGTTGCAAAACAGTACCGATACATGTACATGTATATGTGGTAGTATAGGTACATGTACAGGTGATAGTATAGGTACATGTACAGGTATAGGTAATGGTACAGGTACAAGTATAGGTGCAAGTGTATAGGATGTGGACTATTTCCTTACAATAGATGGATTGGTTAGATTCAAAGACAAGATATATGTGTCAAATAGTAGTGAGCTCAAGAAGGTTATCTTGAGGGAGTTTCATGTGAAACCATATTCGGGTCACCCAGGTTATCAGAAGACACTGACAACAATGAAGATATTTTAATATTGGCCAAACCTAGAGAGGAGTGTAGTAGAGTTTTTGGCTAGGTATTTTGATTATCAATGTGTGAAGGCAGAATGTAAACATCCAGGTGGATTGCTACAACTAATTGCAAATCTATAGTTGAAATGTGAAGTCATTTCCATGGACTTCATCACAGGTTTTCTAAGGACGGTGAGACAGCATGATTCCATCATGGTTATTGTGGACATGTTGAAAAAGGTTTAACATTTCATTCTGGTGAAGTCTGCATTCTCAGCTAATGATGTAGCATAGGTATTCATCAGAGATGTGGTCAGATTGCATGGTGCTCTGAAGAAGATTGTGTCAGACAGGGATGTAAAGTTCACTTCCAAGTTTCAGAAGGTGTTACTTGCAGGTTTGGGCATAGTGTTGACCTTGACTAAAACTTATCATCTTCAGAAAGATGGAAAGATAGAGAGGGTCAACAAGATATTGGAGGACATGTTGAGGATGTATGTGATGCATCAACAGTGAAAGTGGGAAGAGTATCTTCCACTAGTAGAGTTCGCTTAAAACAATGGGTATCAGGAAGCTTTGAATATGAGTCTGTTTGAGGCATTGTACGGGTAGAGTTACAATACTCCTAGCAGTTGGAGTGATCCGGTTAACAGGGTGTTTATTAGACCAGACATGTTGGAATACATGGAACATGAAATGTAGGTGATCAAGAAGAATATAAAGGAAATACAGGATAGGAAAAAGATACATGTAGATGGGAACATGTTTTTCAAGGATTTCCAGGTTGGGGAGCATGTGTACTTGTGTATCAAACCAAAGAAGAGCTCCTTACGGATTGGATCATGTACCAAGCTGGCATCGCAGTTTTGTGGACCCTTCAGTATCATTGAGAGGATTGGACCAGTAGCATATCGACTTTCACTACCTCCAATAGTGAAAGTCCATGATGTTTTCCATGTGTCATTGCTTAAGAAGTATGTTAAAGATGATGATCATGTGATTGGCTGGTCTGTATTGCAGGTGGAACCAAATGGAGAATTCCAGCTGTAGCCTCAGTGTATACTGCAGAAAAAGGTGCTCATGCTCAAGAATCGAGCAATCGAACAAGTAAAAGTGCAGTGGAAGAACTTTGGGCCCGATGAAGCTACATGGGAGATGACCAATCAGATGTGGGTTATGTATCCTTTCTTGTTTGCGAGTTGAGGCAAAGTAGTTTTGATATGGTGTTTTGGTATATGTCTTGGTATATGTTTTGGTGATGTTACTATATGTACATATGTATATGGATGTCAATCTCGCCGTGAGCTATGTTATAAAGGTCCAATAAGTGGTATGGTTGTCATGTCATTATGATGTTATGTTGTTATGTTTTCATGTTGGTTTACTTCTTAGCAGTTTGATCATTGTAAATACTGCATCAAGCTAAGTTATAGAGCTCCATCAATAGTATATTTTGCTTACAATAATTTTAAGGTTATAGGTGTTGTTGCACACCGAGCACGGTGTTCCCCCAAGGGGGATTTTGTAACAGCCCTGGTGAAAATTCCATGTAATATAAGTTAAGAAAGGCAAAATAATAACCACGGTTGATGGGACGCTTATTCCAAGATGAATGTTGGGCAAGAAATCCTAGTGTGGGTGTTCATTTGGTTATTAATGGCTAAGGAAATTGGCAAAGGCAATGGCTAATGCTTTGGAAAATAAAAATGGCATTTCGGCACATTTATTTATGAAAATAATGGAAATTAGGAGAAAAGGGAGGTGAAAGGTCATAGGTTGCATTTGAGGAGGAAATTGAAGGAAAATAATGGAAAATGAAGAAAATAGAGGCCTCATTCATAAAAAGGCTTATGAAGATGAGTTAGTAACAATTTTTCAGTTTACTATTGAAACTCTCTCATTATTCTCTCTCTCTCTCTCATACTCTTTGATACTTATATTTTTCTTGGAGCACTCTTGGAGAGTGTGGCATACTTGGACTTTTGGAGTAAGAATGTAAAGGAAGAGCAGGAAAGCGCAAGAGGACATCGGGATCGACAACTACAATGAGATTTTCTTCTAGCTATAGAGTTGCATGTATGTTTTCCTCACTAGTTTTGGCATTCATGGCATATTCATGTGGATGTTTTGGTCATGATCTGTCACTTGCGTGGAGGATTGCATGGATTGACAGTGGATTGCCTAACCTTTCCATTTCTTGGATAACCATGGAGATTTTGGGTTTATTTCCTTATTTTGTTTTTGTTGTTTCTCATGTTTCCCTAGCTTGGGTTGAGTTATTATTTCCTAGAAGCCTTGGTTGGAAGAAATGCTCTGGAATCCCTAGAAGGATTGGATAGAGACCAATCTAATGATGGTGTTGTGATGTTTGGCCGTGAGTTGGAATCACTATTTTATGGGTTGAGGTGGATGGCCTCTAGAAGCCTTAGATGGTTTTGGATTGATGTGTTCTATGATATCCCACATTCATGCTTGGAATATGGAACGAGGGTGAATGGATGAAGAGATATTTGGCTTAGCCATTCTACAGTCGGGTGGAACATGGACGTCTCATCTTGGGTTTGGATTTTGCATAATCAATATTAGGTTATTTCTCCTTATATTTCTATGAGTATTATAATGTTTATATGTGGATCATATGGCTATGATTTCATTGGTATTTTTGTTGTTATTATGTTGGTTATATATATGTTTTATGACAATAGCTATATATGGCTCTCATCATGTTTTTACTTGCAAATGAATGAACAATGTATATGTGACCTAATGGATGAAATGGTAGTCAATGTGTTGAGGCATAAATGTCTCTTAGCAATTCTCAGCAAAGTATGAGACCCCTATGCTCATATATGTTATTTACACCGATAGATTACATATTCATGATATGTTTGACGAAATGCTTATCATGGCTAGTAAGGGTCTAGTCAAGGCCTTATTCAAGTAATTTCTTTTGCATTGTCATTTCCCTATTATCTTACTGTTATGAAGATGTCATTCAATTATGGGTAGTAACCTGGTCTCTGGGCCTAAAAAGGTGGCTCAAATCCCAGGGACGCTGGCACAACACTTTGCAAAAAAGTCCCTGAATGCTAGCTTGTAGGCCCGTGAGAGCATCCAAAGGTCCCTAAATGCTGACATGCCCATAGCATGAGAGTGTCTAGAGGTCAAGTGGTCCAACATCTTAGTGGGACCCAGGGGATGGGTTGCATAAAGGTTGGATTGGCTCTTGAAGGTCCTACTGTTGATGTTGAATGTTTGTATCATGTGTTTCCGTTGGTTCCACTTCCTTAATGTGACTTAGGATGTTGAATCATATCATAGTTGCCTCTCATCACATGTTTGCCCCGGCTAGTCAGTGGCTTGGGTAGATGTGGGAGGAGGGTTTTACATTTAACATTTTTTCCATACCTAGATCTCCTAATCAATAATTTGATTTGCTAGCAAATGTGGTATCTATATTAATTCCCGCTAAGGGGTTTGAGCCTGATTATTTTTTTGTTGAGTTGATGTTTAGACCATCAATACCCGATAATGTTACAAAATGGCATGCCTTTGATCATGATCTAAATATACTTGAGTTCCTCCATTTAGAAGACAATTTATGTGATACTTTTGTCAATTAGCTGATGCATGAAGAGAACCTTCATGATTTCTCTCGTGTTCAAAGTCATTGGTTAGTGGACGAGTCAGTTGATCTGGTAAACCCTATCCCTTGACCTATTATTAGGCTTGAAATTTTTTATGACTTGTAGGACATATTTAAAAAAGTGGTTAATTGTAAGAGTAACAGTTCAACAAAGTAGTACGAATTCATAAAATTGGGAACTAAAGAGCAAACTCAAAATATAAATTTGGGAGTAAATTGTACCTATGAGGAAAAAGGCATATTTTATCCATTTATTCAAAGAGTATAAGGACATATTCACCTGGGACTATGGGGACCTTAAAACTCTTGACTCCAATACCATACAACATACTATTCCCATTAAACCTCACACCAAGCCTTTCCAACAAAATTTTGAGGAAAATCCATCGTAGTTTAGACCTAGTTATCAATAGTGAATTGAAAAAACTCTTATAAAAAAAAATTGAGCCTTCCCTATCCATTATACCCAATCGGTTGTGAATTTAGTCCCAATTAGAAATAAGAATGGAGACATATATATCTGTGTAGACTTCAAAAATTTGAATAAAGCCTATAGAAGAGATAACTACCTAGTACCCCCCATGGAGAAAAACCTACAATGTGTATCAAGCTCTGAGATGATGTCCCTCTTAGATGGTTTCATAGGCTATAACCAAGCTATGGTGGCTCCCTCTGTTCAATTTAAAACATCCTTTAGAATTCCATGGGGAACATTTTCCTATAGAAAGATGCCATTCGACTTGATTAATGTTGAGGCGACTTTCCTATGAGCAATGGATATTAGCTTTTGGGGGTTGATAAATGAATCTACTACCATATACTTTGATGATGTCATAATTAATTCTAAACGGAGATTTAATCATACCCCCCATCTCATAAATGTATTTGAGCATTGTAGGAAATTTGGCATTTCATTAAACCTCAAAAAATCAATCTTTGTTCTTGCATAAGGAATGCTATGAGGGTATATCGTGTCCAAAGATGGTATAACGATTGAATTAGAAAAAGCACAAGCCATTGATAACTTACTTCCTCTTAACTCCAAAAAGGCCATGCAATCTTTCCTTGGAAAAAATAGTTTTGTTAGATGATTCATCCCAAGTTTTTCTGAAATAGTTAAACCACTTCAAGATCTTGTCAAAAAGAATGCTAACAATAAGTGGATAGACCCAGAAAAACATGCTTTTGGTACTATAAAATAGGACATTTATGAAGCTCCTACCCTAATAAGCCTTTATTTTTCTAAGGATTTTATACCCTATACCTTCACTTTTGATTCGGCTTACATTATTTTCCTTACACAGAAAACATAACCGGATAGTGAAATTCCTATTTCATTTATGAGCTTTGATTTTAAGGGAGCTAAGCTAAATTACCCAGTAGTAGATAAAACTGCCTTCATTGTCTTTAAGGCAGTAAATCATTTTAGATTTTATCTCCTAAAATCTAAAACCAAGGTAATAATTTCCAGATACAATAGTAAGAAACTTACGTGTTCATAAATAATTAGGAAAAAAAAGGGTCCACTGGATGACGACTCTCCAAGAAAATGACTTGGAGATCAAGCCTTCTCAAATAGTGAAAGGTCAAGGTATTTGTAAACTAGATATTGAGTCTATTAACCTTCCCAATCAGGATCCTTGTTATATTAATGAAATATCTAAGTTGAAAAATGAACCTCTTTGTATTCGAGATGACACTAATTTTTGGTATTCTAACATTAGGTTCTATTTACAAATGGTACAACACCGTCACATCTTTAAGCTAAAACTAAAAGCATGTTAAGGCTCAAGTCACCTCCATATGATTTGATTAATAACATTTTGTTTCAAAATAATTATGAATGTGTATTGATTCATTTTTTAGAACAAGGCGATTCCTAGAAAATACTCCACGAACTCCATCCCGGTCCTATTGGTGGTCACTTTGGCGGATACACCAATACTCACAAAGTATTAAGGGTTGGTTATTATTGACCCACCTTATTTAGAGATTCTCATGCCCTAGGAAGAAGATGTGAGACTTGTCAAAATAACAATAGTAGGATTAAAAAACCAACTTTTCCCCTTCATCCTATTACTATTGAAACCCTCTTTCAACAGTGCCAGGGCCTAGACATTGGTGGTCTTGTGAACCCTTTGTCCTCTCAACAACATAAATATACCTTGACATCTATATTTTAATTTACAAAATGGGTGGAGGCAATACCTCTATGAGTAGTCAATGCTAAACAAGTGATTGTAGTTTTATATTCTAACATTGTTACTCATTTTGGAGTTATGGAATCATTAGTGTTTGATGATGCCTCTTATTTTTCTTCTCAAGAATTCAATACTTATGCCTTTGATAAAGGGATTAAAATTAAATACTCAACAAACTACTAGCCTCAAGGGAATGGTCTTGCTAAGTCATCAAATAAAAATTCGATTAAATCCTTAAAAGAATAGTTTCTGAGCATCATAAAAATTGGCATACTGCCCTTTCCAATGCATTATGGGATGATCGGGTGACCCCTGAAGTTTCTATTTAGAATTCCCCCTTTTTTTTCTTTACGACAGAGAAGATATCTTACTGCCTAATATTTTCTTGCCTTCTCTACAATTGTCCCAACGGGTACAAGAAGTCAAGTCATGTGCCATACATAATAGGATAAATTCTTTACTAAAATTGGAAGAAGAGAGAAAATAGTCAAAACACAAATTGTATCAGCACTAGCAGATTGTGAAACAATGGTTTGATAGCATATCTTCTTTAAGAAACATCATTTCGATAGAAATCACAAAGGAGAAAATTTTGTCTTTTTTCCATTTCCAAGGCTTTTTTTTAGGCCTTGGAAATCGAAAAAAGGGCCAATAATTTAAATAGAGACGATGGTTGGAATATTAACAGAAATTGTCATGTCCTCCTAGTTTGTTTTTGTTTGTGGATTATTTTGGTTTTTAAGGCTTGATGTTTCTATTTATGATTTTTTCGTTTCTATATAGGTATTCGTATTTAATGCTAATATTATTTTGATCCGTTTTCTCACCTTACAAAAAAAAGGTTCCCTCCCTTTTGATTGTTTTTTTTTTTAATTTTAGTTTCATTTAATTATTATTTTTGTTATAGGATCTTGACACACTCTCTCTCTCTCTCTCTCTCTATATATATATATATATTATTATTATTATTATTATGACTCTATTCCCTATGTTTGGTTGACTTGGATTGTTTGTTTCTTATTATTGTTTAAGTTTTTAGTAAACATAAACAATAATAAGAAACAAACAATCCAAGTCAACCAAACATAGGGAATAGAGTCAAAATAATAATAATATAAATATATATATATATATATATATATATATTCTTAAACTAGCCATTATAGAAATATTATTTGATCTTAATAATCATTATTAAAATATTATTTTTCAAAAACTAGCCGTTAAAAAAAAAATTAATAATAATAATAGCAATAATAATAATAATAATTTTACCCTCCCTTTTGATTTCTTTGTTTTAATTTTAGTCTCCTTTAATTATTATTTTCGTTATAGGATCTTGACTCATTAATGACTCCTATTTATTTATTTTATTTATTTTTATTTTTTTACTTTGTTCCTGTATTTGGTTGGCTTGGATTGTTTGTTTCTTATTAATGTTTACATTTTTCGATCTTCCTTAATTATTATTATTATTATTATTATATTATTATTCTTAAACTAGCCGTTATATTAACCGTTATAGGAATATTATATGATGTTAATAATCATTATTAAAATATTATTATAAATTATAATACTATTATTCTTAAACTAGCCGTTATAGTAGCCATTATAGGAATATTATTTGATCTTAATAATCATTATTAAAATATTATTATAAATTATAATATTATTATTATTAAACTAGCCATTATAGGAATATTATCATTATTAAAATATTAATTTTCATAAACTAGCGATTATATGATCTTTTGGTCTCTACATCTTCCTCTATTTAAGCGTGTGCGAGGATCTGGTCCTCATGATGAACCACACTAGCTGGTTCGAAATGTGTTGGAAAAATTTTCTCCTATGTGATTTCTACCGAAGAGACTCTTCTTAATGTAATATGGATCACAGAAGCCTAGATTTAGTATATCTTCTTCTAATAGAAATATTGAGGTAGGAGACTTGGTTCTAAAGTGGGATAAAACTCATGAAGATAAATGGGTTCATTCCAAGTTTCAAAGGTTATTGCTAGGACTATTCATTGTTACACTAAATATTGGTCCTAGTACATTCCATTTGCAAACTCTGGAAGGCCAGTTAGAATCCCTTCCGGTAAATGGAAAAAAATTGAAGAAGTATTTTTCTTGAGTCCCTCCGAGGATTTCTTATCTTTGTAAATATTATTTTTCCTTGCATTTTATTTTCAGTGTGTTTTTCCTCTCCCCGTTTTTGTTTGCGTGATGAATTCCACAACCCAAACATGAATAATTTTGTGTGAAATATATTTCAAAGAAATTTTAAATCAAATGTCATTTGTTTATGCTTTAATTATCTAATTGGTTTGTTGCAATATCACCTAACAATATAAATATTTTTCTATTCAAACTTCCTACTAAACTTAATTAGTGCTACAAAATCTATTCTTGCTTTTCTAATCTTGCTTTCTCAAGGGAACGTATGACATAGTCAACATAATTTTAAATTAAAAAGTGTGATCAATTTAATGATGGTGATTTTAAGACTTTTCACACCATTCCATCTCTTAATGAGATTTTAAGACTTGCTTCCACATTTTCTAGGCAATCCCAGTGGAAATTAGCAAGAAATTACTCATACCCTCAAATTCTTTTTATTTTGTTTCACTGGGATAAAAACACTCAGGTAAAAATGGTGTAAAGGATGTCCTTGCTGATGCTATAGACACCTTCTCAAAGGAGTGGCTTCATTTGTGACATTTGGGATTGCAAATAAGAATTCAAATAAAATTGTAAATTATTTTTTTAGAATCTTGGTTTCATCCATGCCTTTAAGGGGGTTCTGAGTCTGCTTCCCCAAAAGTTAATAATCAAAATGTTGGAGCATGAACCTATAACCTACCAAATGGGATCCTAGTATCTAATCTAGATTAAAGGGCATCCTTATTGAGGCTATGAATGCTTGCTGGAAACAAAGGCAATGGTTGTGGTATCAAAGTAAAAAAATTACAACAACAACAACTTAGATATCCACTTTATCTTTTCGTTATGATGGTTATTGGATTCTCTCAAAATTTATATGGATTTTATATGGAGTTTATGTTATTGTTTTGATTTTGAACATGTATTTATGAAGAGTATGATTGTATTCAAGCAAGACTACAACAATCATTTTCAAATGGTCTTAGCATTTATTTTTGTAGAACATCTGATCTTTGTCCATTTTACTTAATCTATTTCAAACCAAAGATAACTAGTTCGTCTAGCAAGTTGCCAATTGTGGCTACCGAATTGACCCCCCTCTCATTTTTGAAATGAAACGGGCCCCTATTTTAGTTTCTTATTTATTTTGATTATAAACACCCAATCTTTGAACTGAAATATCGATATTGGTTTCTGAAAAAGTCTTTTATAGAATTGTGATATCATTTTCCTTTTACGATTAATGTGTCGATGATCATTGAGAAGCTAGAAAATTTATTTTCAAATTTTGACTATGTTGTTAGCCTTACTATCATGTCAAATTATTTTCTTTTCCTGTAATGACAATATGAGCTAACCTCTTCAACCTTGTCAACTTGTTAATATTAAGTTTTCCTGAGTTTTATACGTTCCTTTACGATGGTTTTCGGATGCACAATCCAAAATGTTTGTATTGTCTTCGTCCAAGGATTAATGTATTGATCGTGGGTCGTGCCATAATATGATAATACATTTGATCCAAAGGTTATTTCCTACCATGCAAAATTTGGTCATTTCATAACTTAGGATTTTTAAACCTATGGTAATATTGCATCTGTGACTATGATTTAATTTATACCATATTCAATCACATAACATATGGCTCTCTATACAATTCAACTTTGATGTTGAAATATCTCAGTTTTCTATGCATCAAATGATGTTTGGCGGTGAAAATTGTATTAAGAGAGATTTGATTTGGGTCACTTGGTACTGCACATGACTTGGTGACAATAGTTTGTGACATCTCTTTGCATCGTAGGTTGTAGCCATAACTCAAAACCTATAGGCCACAATACCCTCCTGTTGTGATTATTGTTCTTTCGTACATTCTCTAAACGTTCTTACCAGTCACCCAAGTTATGCTACAGGGTTTTGTCTATGTATTTTCTCATGTCTCATTTTACATTCCAACTTTCCCGTTCTGATTTGCAAACTTTCTAGGTTTCTAAACTTTATTTGCTCATACTTACTCCTATCAAGCTCCATTCCAACCAGAATTTTCTAGGGTTTTTGTTATGCCTCTTGTAATTAGGAATGAGCTAGTAGGGAGGGAAATTATCAATTCTTATGAAAAAAATATCTCTCTGTCTTCTTGTAGGTTGGCTAGTGGATGTTCATGCAACTTTTCCAATGTTTTAATGAAAGAGCATGGTGAAGGCCTTTGCTTCTACCTTCAATGGGAAATGAGAAAATCTAGACAATCTGGAAATGTTGGTTGATGTTGATTTTATATCCAAGGCCACCTATCTCCCCATAGATAATGAACGTTGGTAATTTTGTTTTTCCTATTCGTGACATACCATGGTGGAGATTCATAGTGCACAAGGATTATGCTTAGAGTGTAAAAGATATGCTAGTATCCTATCTTAAGCCTAAGTGACGAGACTTGTTGTATTTTCTACGTCACTATATAACTTGTAAAAGTTGTAATGACCTAGTATTTCCATACCATATTCCTTTATTAATGGGTTTCAAGGTTCCTAAGCTCAATTTACCATATTTGTTTTTATACATGAGCCTATCCAAAATTGCTAAGGCATACTAGTATGAGCGTAAAAACTCTAATAGGTCATCTTTTCACCATGATCTTATATGCATTTTAGTGAAACATCATTTTTCTAAGCCCTATCATGTATGCGAAAATTTCCTTCTTCGGATTGATTATCAAGAATCCCTGGTTTTTAACCAACCTAATGTGGCACCGAGGGTTTAACAAAATCTATTGTCTCCTAACTTTGCTTCATCTGATTTCTGTGCCATAGAGGAAAACAACCCTGAGTAGTCTATTCATGATTGATAGTTGGATTTTTACGATGATGGTAGAGATGAAAACCCTAATACTCCAACTATTCGCATTACCAAGAGTAGGGTTAAAAATACTCTGTTCCATTACGCTGAATTGAAAATAGAATCTAGGAAAAAGAAAGGTTGAATATCCCAGACTGTAATCCTCACTCAAAATCTTCAACCTGGAGAAAGATGGTCACTTTAATCAAAATATTGAGTCTAGAGTTAAAATTAAACGAGGAAAAAGGAAAATATCAAGGTTCAGATGCAATAGGTGAAATAACTTCCTAGTCAAAGAAGTGTTTGTTGATCTGGAAACAAATATCGAGCCTTTACCAAAGAAGACTAAACATCAAACTCGAGATAGTTTTTTTTTTCCCGATGATGGAAATAATACTCATGATGTTGATAGTAATTTTCGAAAGTGTTCTCAGGATGATGCTCATTCTAATAAAAAAATATTAAACATGTATTGGTATCAACAATTCTTAATGACAATTCCTCATTTGGAACATCATATAAATCAACTTGTTCAAGAAAATAACTAGCTCAGAGCATTAAATCAAGCTAGGGAAAAGCAAAAGGAACATAAATCTTCCAGCCCAAAAAGGAAAACACAATCTATTGACACACATATTATTGTTAAATCATAAAAAATTCAAAGTGATAATCTCTCTAGATATAGATGATCTGAGTCTTGCTAAATAAAAACAATATCATTTATCTATATTTTAGGTTCAAATATTTTAAGTTATGTTCTTGTTATGATTTTGATTGCTAAATTTAAAAGGTTGTTACATAATTTGAGATTCTGTAGCATCCCTCTCTTAACAACAATATCAATTATTGATTTTGTTTTTCTTTATTTGTAACAAATTTTGCCCATTTGTTAAAATATGGTCCTGCTTTTTATAAAAGAAGTTATGCTGGATAAACATGTAGCTATTGCAAACCATGCGAGGAACTCCTGTTAGTTCTTTTATCTATTTCTTTGATCAATTGAGATTCAGCCAACGGGCCAAGTGAACAATAATATTTTTTTTTGTAAAAATAATTTGGATTTTATAGTTTGACTTTGGACATGGTTAGGTTGATGTACCCTTATTTAAATCTCTCGTTTTGAAAGTTAGGGTGGGGGAGGATTTTGGAAAAAAAAAAAAAAAAAAAAAAGCTAGTTAATTTTGTTGTGGTTGTGGAATATCTTTAAGTATCATTGTAATTTTTTTTGGACTTGGTTTGATTCATTTGAATATAATTATTTTGTTTATATCTTCCATGGTCATTTATTCTTTTTTTGTCTAATGGGTTTTGTGTAATTTGAATTTTCTGGATTTAGAAGATAAAAGTCTGTTCTTACTGTGATTTGAATCCATTAACAACCAACATGTTAATTGCATTTCTTTTCTGATTCACATTAGTTTCATTTTTATTTATTTATTCTTGGTTAGTATCATTCTCTAGTGACTTGTGTCTTGAGATTGATAATTGATCTAGGCATTCATTTGATCTAGATTGTTGTGAGTTAATTCCAAAGATTTTGATTACAAAGAAATGTCATCTTTTGTATATGAATTGAATTAATATATCTATTGTAACAATTTCTTATCTCAATTATTATTTCATTATTGGTTTGATTCATAAACGAATGATTGAAAGGTTGTTTAGCTCACAGATTGTTGCAGTCATCTTTTTTGTACACCTCGACCGAGAAATGATAGTTAGGTAGTAATATTTAGCTTTCAGCATTTATTATTTATTCCTTATGTAAATTATTGAAACAAACATTGTTTTATTGTTGTTGGATTAAAAGATAAGAGACTTTCATTTTCACAATGATCAGTCTTTTCTTCACTCACATCAAGGATTATTTTTGAATTTTAAGTTATAATTACATATATAAATTAAAATTAAATTTCATTTCGTAACATTCTTGTAGAGATAATAATAGTCAATCCTTTGAACCATTTACATTAAGTTTTTGTCTTCTTATTTGTTGTACTATATTCCTAACATTATTCTAGAGAATTTAATGTATTTTATCACTAACGATAATCTAATTTCTGTATTATATTTCTTTAACTAATAATTTTAGGTATATAACTAGTAGTTTAGATTTATTATATATATTATATTTATCATGTAGATTGTATTTTATTATTTATTAACCATTAGTTTTAAGCATATTAATGATATTTTAGGTTTTACATATTAACATCAGTAATTGTTAGTTCACCCTGGTTCTCTTTTTTGCAAGAGGAATGATCCAAAGGCCAACGGATCCTTAAAACCTGTAAAGAGTGACCACACCAAATACCTTGGTCTATTTAAAGAGCTCTCATCTAGGTCACTTCTTCTTCGTTGAAAAAGGTCACAAAACTCGTGTCAATAGTGATTTATCAACAACCTCTAGTAGTAAGCAACTTAGTATCTACACATGCTAAATGGTTTATCAACCTTCCAAAAAGCACCCCAGTCATTTAATCACCCTTCAACAAGCTCTAAGTAGTTTATCAACCCCAAGGAAAGTATTTGGAGGTTTATCAGCTGAGATGGGTAGCACTAGTGAGTTAAATTCTTCACTGAGTCTTCATTGGCCCATCATAAAACTAATTCACAACATTAGTCATACACTAGAAAAATACATAGGGATCGATGTCCCATCTTTTATTCTCTTCTCTTCACATTCCTCTACGAGCTCTCGTATTCGCTACTCTTTGCATTATTTACCCGAACTCTCGACGCTCCAACCTCATATCCACTTACAAAATTCACGTTCTCTTTTTTTGTTTCTTGCATGTTGACTTCAACACATCCCACAAGAATAGAGGTAGTATGAGGATCATCATTTTTCTTAAGTAACCCATACTACACCTTCCTATATGTTGTGCAGACCTTTTAATTCGGTTAGGGAACTAGTAACATAAATAAATGAAGTATTTTGGGTTAATCACTTCCCATACAACTCCTCCTTAGCTTCTAAATCCATGTCTACTCCTCCAACTCAGTCATTATTTGTATTTCCACATTATTTACATGAATTCAATATACACAGTGACATTTAAAAGAGGGATAGTAAAATGACTATGACAACATGTCACTCTAAATTACAAAGAGGTCTATACCCTCTACATTAGTGATATCAAAGCAAGTTGAGCATATGGTGGAGAGAACCAAAGAGATCATTGTCTTAGGTTGAGTAATCTATGAAAGTTGGTGAGGCGAGAAGTGTTGAATAGGAAGAAGTTCAATGTTTCTTCTAAACAACCCCTCTAATCTCATTAGGGCGAGTGAGGTAATGGGACAAGTTTTCCCTAAATTATATGACTTTTGTTGTGACTTTTAGAGACAATTTACAAGTTTTCTGTTATTTGAGAATATTATACACATTAAAAAAAAGACTAAAAAGGAAAAAAAAAACTAAAACTTAGTATTTACAAAAGGATGCCTGAGATTTTGTAAAATGATTCTAAAATATAAATATTTATATTAAAAATCGACAGACAAAAAGTGAAAATCAAACATAAGGAGCAACAAACTAATTAGTGTTTTGAGATTCTTTGACCTCAAAGAGTTGGAGAGCCTCAATTACCTTAAATTTTTAAATAAACGAGAATTATCTGCAAATGTAAATGTAAATTTTGTGAGAAATATACATAGAAAATATAGAGAAGAACAAGGTTGATTTTATTATTTTAAAATTTTGTGAGTACAACAGAAGCATAAAGCATATTCCTGTGAAGAATCATAGGCCAAAGCATATTCTAAGCATCTTCAATATAAGTAAATCATATACAAAAGTTTTGAAAAAAAACAAAAGAGTACAAAACCTTCAGATACCTTTAGATGATCTAATCTAATGATTGATAACTTGCTTGAAACAAACCTTAAAACAACAAATGAAATGATAGAAAAACAAGTTACCTAAAATGATATGTCCAAAAGATGAGTGGAGTTGCTCATTCGATTATATCCTCCCTTCGAAAATGGTCTGCTTCCACCTTATGGTTCAACTTCTTGTAATTCACAAAATATAAAATTTAGGAGGAAGGAATGACAACTTAGAGTTAGTGCATACCTGTCATTGTAGAATTCTCTCATTTTTCTTCATAGTTCCCTCCCTCTTTTATGCTTCCTCAAAGTGGTTAGACAACTTAACCACTTTGGTAATTTATTATAGTGTACCTTCTAATCAGGTTTTGATTGGAATTTGAGGGTGGGAGTTCTAAAGGATTAACATTATGAATTATTATATTAAATTTTTCTATTAGGTGGGACCCTATTATTCCATAATATTTAATATGATCATCATAAAATACATGTGCAATATAATCCAAAAATAAATCAATCATTCTTCCATAAAATGTGTATAAGAAAATATAATCTTTGTGCCTCCATAAAAAACCATCATCATCTATGTATTTGCACACTAAAATAAACATCATCAAACAACAATAGATAATCTCCATATGCCTCCAAAAAGACCCTTCTATATCCATCATCATGATGATATATGCATGAATATGTCTCCAAAATGTATGTGCATCCTCAAAATAACACATAATATATGCATCATAAAAAACCCTCAAAAGGTGTCGTCCATAAATAAGTGTTGTAAACCATCCATATAAATATATAAAACTGCCATAAGTCTATATAAATCAGTGCTGATAAAGTCAACCAAAATAGTAGCAGAAATTAAACATACCCAAATGTACATAGAACTCAATATGAAAACATCTATGAAATTTTCC
Organism: Pinus tabuliformis; assembly: GCA_031772625.1. Taxonomy (NCBI): domain Eukaryota; kingdom Viridiplantae; phylum Streptophyta; class Pinopsida; order Pinales; family Pinaceae; genus Pinus; species Pinus tabuliformis. The sequence goes on from CM062815.1 coordinate 1,143,545,378, forward strand.
TTTTAATCTGTGAGAGAGAGCACTTTCAACTTTCTTCTCTTGTTGGTAGGGATGTGATGTCATAGAGAGAAGAACTGTGAGAGGAATCTGACCCAGTGGCCTGAGCGTTTTATTTTTCATTGCTAGCAGTAGGTTGGGGTGGATTGGTAGCAGTCTTGGAGGACTGAGAAATAGGTTGAGCAGGGATAGTAGTATGCATGGAAAATTAAGCAGCATATGAAGAAGGCTAGTTGGCAGGCCTAGACTAGGCCACTCGTTGTGGCATGGGTTTTACACAAGAAACAATTGATTGCAACTAATGTAAAACATGTAGTTCAGGAAGGGGAGGAGGTGTTGGCACTGAAGTTGTTGGCCACCCATGAACTCAATGTAATGGTTGTGGTTGGATTATGTATTTCCAACCATCATTGGAAGGCACTACAATCAATGCAAAGATATGAGGTGGCACAGGGATACCAATCTATAGCATGTTTTGAAGGGAAGGTTGCAAGGGCTGAAAAATAGGCTAGGAAATAGGCTAGCCAGTAAGGTTTACAATGCCAGTTTGGAGCAACTACCTTAGTTCCTCGAAATCCCCATAAGAATGAACAAAAACCATAGGTATTCTCTCTCTTCTTATTCCTAGCCCCCTGTCTCTGTTATTTCTTCACTTGCCTCTATTTCTGCTATAAAAACTCATGTTGTGAAATAAACAATATGAAAGTCATGGCTAAAAATAATAATTCAGTGTTAACTAACCTAATATTGCATGAGTTTCAAAATCAAACAATTGGGAAGGACAATTGCAGGAAACGAGATAATTACTTATTACATTAGTAGGATATGATTGTAATCAAAATAGGTTTGTGCGCCATCATAATGTAAATGAGGAATAACATATGTATATTGTGATTTGAATCATTCTTCTAGTATTTATAAGGGTCTAAAGAATTAGAGGAACACAAGAATGATAATATATTAATTTATTTTTATATTTAATGAATAGAAGAAATGATCAATGATGGAAGGGGTCCATTTACATTTGGGAAAAGTGTATAACATAGATCAAGTATAAGATGAGAGGTAAATATGATTGCACAAACAAGATATAATATTTTTTTAGCGAGGAAATGAGGGTTATAAAATCTTTGTTATTGAAACTATGTAGAAAATTTTAAGATATCCATGAGATAATAGGGCATCAAATTCACTAAGTAAAAGTATAAAGGAGAAACTTATACATATGTCCCTTTATTTGATGAAATAGAACCATGAAAACAAACGAGGTTAGTCATTTAGTGGAAGAAAAAAGGGTTGAAAAAATAAATATGTGGATACCAGGAACTAGTTTTCCTAGGGTGCGATAGAAAAGATAGTTTTAGCACCATGATGGGGTTCAACATGGTTTTGTGCCCAATAATTGGTATCAAAGGCTCCCATGTAATTGTATTCCATAAAAATATTATGTACTTCGAGCAGTGGTTTATCATGAGTCCAAAAAATTGTTTTAAAATGATAAGATGAGGAACTCTCATGAGGATTCACATAGGCGAAGGAGGAAAGGAGACCAACCATTATATCATGCATGACTTAGAAATTCTAGGAATTAACTAAATGAACTTCCCAAATAAGATAATCGTCAAGAAATAGCAATGGTAACCATTGTAGAATAGGTTTTACTCATATGGTTGTAATTGGCTATACGTGAGAAACAAAATGCCTTGGTAAATATAAAGAAAAACCCTCTACATTTGAATGAGACTTGGTAGATTAGGGTTTTAACCTTAGTTACCAGTTCATAGAACAAATACAAGATGGAGTTGTAATTTATCTCCTTGGAGTGAATGTGCAAAAATTATAGTATTGCATATAAGACAAAGTGCTTTTGTGTCTGAGGCATAGGCCTAAAAGGCTTACACTTGCATGGCACAAAAACATTAAGCAAATACATCCATTGGGTAAGACAATCTTATACACATGACCCTACAACTATTATAAAAACATTTCTTTTGCATGCATTTTGGTTTACATATATTTAACTTCATGTAAATAGATGGGACGAACAAAGAAAATATACATTTACAAAGTTCAATTATTCAGAATTTTATGATTATAGGCAAGTTTTGAGATATCATTAAGTAATTGATAAACAAACCAAAGGAAAAACATGGATCAGGTGGTGAAAAACTCCATGCGAATTTGACTTATCAAATACTGAAGTAGTTTAGTTTTTCTCATGAATACGTGTAAATTCCACTCAAAAAGATAATTTTCCTATGGCAAAAACAATTATCCTTGGTGCAAGAAATTCCCTTCCACTCCTTGGCTTTTTGCAATGGTGATCGAGTAATTCTTGACAAAACAACTAAAAGGGGGGGAGCCATACATGTCCATTACCCTTGAAGGTTCGCAGATAGAGTGCAAATGGTGTTCCATAAACGACGCTCGAGGAGTAGTGGAGAGTTAATGTTGGAGTAATGGTGATGGTCATGAAATTTAACATCTTCACAATACAAATGTCACGTTGGATACACAACAACACTAACTTTGGTTGTCACGTTGGATACACAACAACACTAACTTTGGTTGTCATAAATAAGGATACACAACAACACTAACTTTGGTTGTCATAGACAATGTTCAGCTGATAAGGATGACATGTTGGCACTGTTTTTTGGATAGAGGGCCGAGGATAATTGAATGGGCGTTACATTAAATTAAAAATAATTTAGAATGAAACTATGGTGATGCCCAAACCTTAATACATGGAATGAAAATCAGTCGTAGTCATTCTAAGTCAGACTCAAGGCCATGCCACGTAAAATACAAATAAAATGAGAAATTTCCATTTGAACATGTTATGTGAAGTTGAAACATATTATGCCACCTGTAACATGCCCCCGGGTTCATTGCATCCATAACTTCAATATTTAAATGCATATCCTATCGTCACCTCAAAAAATAGGTTATAACTCAAAGTATAGGATTTGAAACATGATATCAACCTTATAACCAAAGCAATGAACGTTGCCTCATAAACTTAATATTTAATTTACAAATGTAACCCACCGCATACCTTGTAACACATATCATGTACTGCGCAAACCATCTCCAACAACTTGATATCATAACAAGTGTTGCATGTAGCTAGTAGTTCCTTTCGGTAATTGAAAATTGCAAACTTAAACATAGTCAAATGAAGACAAAGAGTTTATATGGGTAAGCTATGTATATATTAATTTGTTTTATAGTAATTTGTTTCAATTACAAACCTCACTAAACATAGTGAAGTGAGGATGACAATCTTATATGGGTAATAATTTTATTTGTAACAATATGATATTTTTCTAGAGATCCAAAATTGAACATAGGTAATAGACAACACAAACAACAATTCTGCTAGTAACATCATGAATTTCTAAAACTACAATTGAAATATATGTGTAGATAATAGACAACACAAACTTATACCACATTTTCATTATAATCTCATAATATTAATTAGCATATTGAAATCTATGAGTCTCATAATATTAATTAGCATATGATAATAAATATAGAATTAAATGTTTAAAAACTATAATAATTTTGTTTTTAAAAGATATATTATTATAAATCCACAATGCACAAGATCCAACTTCTTGCTCCTAACTCTTCATTGAAGAAGGATTCTAACTTATTTATTCAAAAGAGATGCACTAACCCGCTTAACCTTTTTCTCTCTCATCAATCGTGATTCCTCTTCCCAGGTGTCACGCCCCTACACCTGCGGTGATCTTCCAACCGCTTGTAGCGAGGTGCGGCACCACCGAACGCTTTCTTTTTAACAATACTAACGTTTATGGGCTACGCCTATTCCAACATGAACATACTTAACTTGTGTTCTTATAACCGAATAAAGTGTTATCCTTTATACTTTAACAAAGAACATTCTCAATCATTAACCATGTACAATAAACCGAGAACAATACACAAGTATAAAGGGAGGGGCAACTCCCAATAAAGTCTGCCCAACAATATATTATAACAGCTTCTTCAATTTTACAATACAAGTGTGCTTGACAAACTTCAAGCCAACACTTAGAATAATTTTACAACAGGCATAGAACAGCCTTTTACAACATTTTATGCACCTTTGCATAAGAAGGAGTGCTCACCCGAGCCACTCGACCTTCCCACCAAATCCTGCATAAAACAGCACACAACTTCCACCTTCACACCTCAAACCGTACTTAAGTCAAAACTACACCTTAGAAGTACTACGCATGAGATATGCATAGTCTTCTTTACCCTTATGTTGTTTTACCCCTTGTACGAATGAAGATAAGCGAAGATTCCATGATGAAATGAGGTGCATCCACCTCTCATATATACGCTTCATATCTTAGCACATAACTTGGGCCGACATGTAAAATAATGCCATGAAGCCTTCACGTCATGTTTTATGTGGTCGGTTTTGTATATTTTATGCTCCACGTTTAACATGTATATAAAGCTTCGCATATCCCTTTTACATGGCTTGATTATATTATATTTTATTGTTTTATTATTCCACATATATATAAACTCCATATGTTCATATGATATGTGTGTCCACATAATACTTAGTCGTATTATGATTTTACATTATTGTCGCATAGTGTCGTTCATCGTCGCATATGACTCCATGGTATCGTTGCAACTAACTCGCAGAAACGTCGCACCGTCGTGTGCGCTCACCCGCCGTGCGCCTGTGCCCGCCCGTGTGCCCGCGCCCGCCCACGCGCCCGCGCCCGCAGCTCGGAGGCCTTACACCAGGCTTGGTGCACTCTATGTAAAGATTCAAACAAGAATTGATGCCAGGAATATATTTAGTTGTTTGTATAGTTTATTTTCATTATAATTTCATAATATTAATTAGCATATAATAATTTAAAAAAATATAATAATTTTATGTTTTTAAAAGATATATTATTATAAATCCACAATGCACCATTTCAGGAATGAGAGCAGTTTTGGCATGTGAACCATTCTTTAATAGCACCATTCAGGGGATTCAGGGGATTCTAGTGGGTCTACCAACAATTTATTGAGTATGCTAAAACATTAATTCCTTCTCAAAATTGATGCCCAATATAGTGAGTGGTACCTTAAGTCCATTCAATCAAACCAGATCAGAGCATCACACCCAATCAAATATGTCAAATATAAATATACTTGGATATACAAAACTAATTCAATATTTCCATTGCTCAAACACAAAAGTCTTCATCCAAATGAGAATTACTCATAACAAATAATTAAACTAAATCAGTATTTCCATTGCTCAAATAAAATAAAAGAGCATAATAGGGCATGTCAACCATCAAATATTTATTCCTCACCTTGATCGCCTTGATTATGCAGATGAAATATTGTTTCTAAACTTTGCAAATATACCCACCCATTTAGTGAAAATACAAAATGAAACCACACATTCATCAAACTCTGAAAATATGACCACACGTTCAACGAAAATAGAAAAAGAAACCACGCGTTCAATGAAAAATAGAGAAAGAAACCACACATCTATTTAGTGAGCTACCACTCCTATCAATGGGATGTGTGAATACATTGGAAATGACTAGGGTATGCCACTCTAGCCACTATGCACTATCGTGCTCTACATGACACTGAAGATATGTTTTATATAATGAATTACTATGCTTTCGAGACAAATTAGACTCTACATGATTTTGAGCCAAATTAAGCATTAAGGATTCGAATAATTTTGACTTGATTTGAAATAGATTACGTTGATCAATTAGTGTTTTTCCATGCTGATCTTTGTCAATGAGTTTGGTGGACTTCCTACTTTTTGTTTGCTACAACTTCCCTATATAAAGCCTTAACAATCCCAGTTATCTTTGCGTTGCAAAGTTTCCATCAATTTCGCTTCATCATTGGAAAATGAGAAATAAAGTTGGGGTATGTCTTGAAGATAAACGGTATTTTAAATATTCTAGTGAAGGTGAATGTTGCCTAATTCTTTACCTTGGAAATTTAGACTGGCACATATGATGACAACAATGGGAGAAGTATATCTTTGTATAAGGTTCCATGTTGGGCATGGTTTTAAATGTTTTGGTGCAGGTGAATGTTGCCTAATTCCTTACTTTGGAAATTTAGAATGGCACGTTTTATGACAATGACCTGAGAAGTATATCTTTGTATAAGGTTCCATATTGGGCATGGTCATTGTGGCAGTGGAAAGCATTAAAGGACAGCATTTGACCATTGTAAAGAAGATAATGACGACGGGGATTTTCACAACAACAACTCGTTGGGACTAGGAGTAGCAAGATTTCTGGAGGTAAGAGTCCCAGGGATATAGAACATTATCACAAGCCTTTATTTTTAAGTTTCCATGGTGGTCCATGTCCATGAAGGTAATTGTTGCGGTGGAAATCAGTGAAGGAAAGCATATGACCATTGCATAGATAATGGGGGCCAAGATTTGTAAAGCAAAACAACAAATCTGTTGAGCCTAGAACTTTGCGAGTATAGGCTTAATCCCCTTCTAGTGATCAATGTGGTGCAGCTATCACAGGGACTCTCATTTATATACACAACAGTGTAATACATAATGAATAGTTAGGGATACATAATGAATAATTAGGGCTTTGCGAAAAATAAGTCTCTCGATGCAAGGACTTGGTTTGGTTTGCACGGGATTTTGCTTTGGATGGGCTTGGACAGGCTTTTGGTTTGGTTTAGATGGGCTTTTTCTTTGGGCGGGCTTGGACAGGCTTTTTCTTGCTATGATATGTCTATCCTTCATTGTGCTCCTAAATGGCTCCATTTTGCTCATGAATGGCTCTGGTGATGATTCAAGATAAAGGAACCCGAAGATTCTAGAGGCCTAGGAAATTCCAGAGGCTTCAATCCCTTGAAGTGCTGCAGCAACTAGAAAAGATGCCTCCAAGGTAAGGAAAAAATTTTAAAACCAAAAAATTCTAAATGCAATTCCATCTGCCCTCATTTTTTTTCTTTTCCTGAGAATCTCCAAAATCCATCTCCCCATCATTAATTTTGTTTGTTTTCTACAAGTTTCAACTTTTTTCTGCAAGTTTCAATTGAAGACATCTAAAACTAGGGTTGCTTTTAGTGTTATTGGATTCCTCTGAAGTTTATCAAATTGCAAATATAAGCAAAATATCTAATCTCAAATCCAGAAATCTCTACCTCAAATTTTAATGAAAATTCAATATTATTGTAGAAAATACAATTTTACTTAGAAGTATAACATTTATTTAAAACAAAATTCTCAAATTTGTCAAATTACCCAGAAATTCTAGCCCTTTTTTCTGTAAGATTGCAGCTTCTGTCTAACTTTTTTTTTTTTTTTTTGTGGCACCTTCATGTAGCTATTCTTTTCTGCAAGATTGCAACCTTTGTCCATTTTTTTGTGGCAACTATTACATATATTTATTACAGGTATTGCTTTCTACAAGATTGCAGCTATTGTGCCTCTGGTAAGTTTTTCTGCAAGATTGCAGCTTTGGGCCTCTGGTAAGTTTTTCTGCAAGATTGTAGCCTATGTCCAGCTTTTTTGTGGCAGCTTCTGCTACAAATTTTGGCCATCTATTGCTTTCTTTAAGATTCACCCTTTGGCAATTATCCCTTTTGGCTAGCTATTACTTTATGAAAGATTCACCCTTTGACAATTAGCCATGTTTTCTGTGGCAACTCCTGTACAACTTTTGGCTAGGTATTGCTTTCTCAAAGGTTCACCCTTTGGCAATTGAATTCTTGGTCAACTATTGCAACAATATTCTCCCTGTGAATGAAGTAATTCATTTCCCTGAATGAATTGAATTAATTCATTTTTCTGAATGAATTCACAGATTATTTAGAGGAAGAGGAAGGAGAGGAATGAAGAAAAAGTGAAAGAGGGAAATGTGATATAAAAAAGATAACTTGAAAACTAAAACGGGCAATGTGATATAAAAAAAATAACTTGAAACTAAGACGCGTGGATAATAAATAATGAGAAGTGCAACAAGTGTGTGGATGATAAATACTGAGAAGTGCAACAAGTGTCCTGAAAAATTAGCATTTGATAATGAAAAGTACCTTCCTTTCATAATTTGGATAAGTTCTTTAGATATCAGTTGTCTCAGACTTCGGATAATTTTTTTTGGATATGTAAAGTTGACTAGGACTTTGGATAAAAAGAAATTGGAGATGTAAAGTTGTCTCGGGACATGTGGAGTTTCCAATAAGAATTCGAATTGGAGACTTTGGTTAAAATATGAGGATGCCAAATTACGATGTGAAAGAGTGGTTAAAAAATCATAAGGCGCTAAAAGTATTGGTCAAAGAACAGATTAATTAACAGTCAACCATCTATCGATCGCTATAGTCCCTGCTTTGTTGTAAGCAGGGACTAATAACTCTAACCACATGACAAACGTACTATATAAAACATTGTGAACAAATGTTGTATATAAATACATGATCACCGAAATATATATAATGTTTTACCATAGTTCCAAAACCATGAATATTAAAACAAATTTTGTTTTGACCGTAAAGTAGTTGTGCATGCAATAACTTTTGATTATAAGAATTGTCCAATAGGCCCAAGAACTTTGATATTTTAAATGGTAATCACTAAACTAAAAGCCTTGCCTTTTTTTTTATATGTTGCAAAGCGTTGAATGAATGCACGTTCATGCTTTTATTCTATTTGTCGCATACATAGCATGACATTTGTGCCCCATATTAAACATAACCACAATAGACATGCAGAGAAATTCTAAGCAACTATTGCTTATACCTTTGCACATGGAAGACTTTTTTTTATGTGATGATATTAAGGTAGTGTCTCACCTATTAATTTTTTACTTTTATTTTTATTTTTATTTTATACTTAATTTATCTGTTAGAGAAGTATGAAAGATATCTATAATGGACTGCAAAATTTCAGATATTGACATGCATTAACATGAATATCATAAGAAGAGATACTAGAACAAAATTATACTGATTATACATAGAAGAAGAAGCCATGGAAGACCTAGAAGGCTGAAGAGTTCCGAAGATGTGAATGAACTTGTAGTGATGGTCAGGACAGTGATGACTAGAATGGATGCCATGGAATTATCCTAGAGTATAGGTATTGAACATATGGTGTGGATCAGAGACTACAAGAGAAGAACCAAAAGATAACATGATAATGGAGGAGCGAATGATCATAGTAATCAACAATATTGGAGGTAAACCTAAACTTGATACTATTTTCCATTTTGGGATTTGAAATCCTAAGTAATTTAACGGATCAGGGAAATGGAAAATTTCTTTGAATTTGAGCAAATTAGAGATCCCTGGAGGGTTATGTTTACTAGTATGAAGTTGAATAGTCATGCTTCTTTGTGGTTTGATAAGTTGTAGATGTATAGTAGTAGAGATAATATTGAAACATGCAATATGATGATGTTAGAGTTTTTAGCCTACATTTTGAGAAAGATGCTTAAATTTCCCAACTAGGGAGGTTTGATGTAAGAAAATCCTTGTTTTAGAGAGTTGTCCACATAGTTGATTCACTTTCAATAGTTTATAAATCATTTTATTATATTTTCATATATTTTATGTTGCTACAAAAGTTGTTACAATAATTGTTATAACAGAAGATATAATTTCTATTGAAGCTACTGACACATTCATTATAGAAGAGGAGATAAATTCTATATAATCTACTACATAAATTTCTACACAGAAGAGCTAATTTATATAAAAGTAGTTATAAAAATTAAAGAGATAATCTCTCATGGTTCTAGCTTTTAAAGTTGTTGTGGGAACAACAATTACTAAAACTAGTTGTTATTGAAACAAATGAGGTGCTATAACAATTGCTACATAAGAAAGTTATGGCACTCAAAATCTTGTGTTGCAAATCAATGCAACTATTCTTAATTATGTAACCTGATCCAATGTTGCAAAATTGGAATGGGATAAATTAAATGTAACACCACACACACACACACACACACACACATACATGACGAAAGATAAAGAGCCAAAAAATGTAATACAATGTAATATGTAACTAATGCATAATGAACAATAATAAAGATACATCACCAATTGCAGGTGGAGAGGTGGAGATGGGTGAAAAACATTGAAGTCATGACTACACAAGAAAGGAATGAAAAGGGATCTCAGCGAGCTCAAGGGAGGCCAAAGAAAAATATTAATATTTTATCCTAATCCTAAATATTATACCTTATATTATCTTAAGTAATTACTTTGTAAAATATAATAACTCTATTTATATAAAATATCATTAAATTAAAAACTAAAAATCAAAATGATTTTCTTTACAAACTTTAAATAATTTTTTAATGATAATGATGACGATGATTAACATTCACTAAGGCTGAAATGGTGTATTGAGCCTTATGAAGGTAAGATATTTCTTAGAATTCTTTAGCATTTTATAAGAGAAGTATTCTAAGATCAACATAGTTTTGTTGACTTAACAGGTCAAGTAGGTTGGTAATCTGACAAATATTTTGAATTTTAGATCTAACGTGAGTATAAGCTACGCAATCTAATAGAAAGTGCCTTTTGTCTTCAACCATCTTAGTGTCACAAAGGTGACAGACTATTTCATCCTTGGGTGTTTTGAGAATTGGCTAATACCTAGTTTCAACACAAAGTTCATGAGAATTTGTTCTTATTTTAACAATGTTTTTTTTCTTCTTTACACTAACCAAGAAAGTGATATATTCTTGATTTTCAAGATTTGGGTTGATCACCTCCTTATAATTTCTTAGTTTCCTATTTCCCTCTAAATTTCTATCACCTCACAATTTCTCCTTAAGTTTCGAAGTAATAATATTTTTAATATTAACCTTATTATGCAAAATCATCTCATACTTTATCCCTTAATTGTCGATGATGCTTTTAATTTATTAAACATTATTAAATGTACACAGTCAATTTAATTGTCAACCGAGACTAGTAAGCTTATGTGATGCTCAATACTATATGTGTTGGAGACAGATTTTCCCACTTATTATGATGAACTAAAGAAAAATGCACAAGGGTTGGTGGTCTCATCAGAGGGATCTGTCACAATTTAGTTATATGGAACCTTAGTTACCTAAACTCATATTAGGTAAGCTCTATGTAACCAAATATTGACAAGACAATTATAAATTTTATTTATTCTACAATTCTATAGAAAATGATTATTTATGGCCTCTTAATTGAGACTTAAAACCAATCCTTGTAAAAGAAAACCATTAAAAATAACTCTTCATAAAAGAATAAAGCTAAAACACTAATTATTCTAATTCATAGCACACATGTATAGATTAAAACCCAAAAGCCCTTATTAGAGAAAATTTTAGCCTAAAAGTGCCCGTGAAATTTTCACATAATTTCCATGTCATAGTATGTAAATTAATCAAAAGCCTTTAAATTTAAAAAGAGGTACATGTCTTAAATAATTTTAAATTGTTTAATTTGGTAATCCGTGAAATATTTTATTGTTAATTTGGGTATTTGTGAAATATTTTATTAATATCATTTAAGTAGCTTACCCATATGAATTAGAATATCAAAAAAGTTATTAATGCAGTAAATTTTGATATTACTGAAAAAATATAAATTAAAAATGTGGTCCCATTTGACATTAATAACCATGTCCCAAAAAATCACCCAAAAAGATAGTTAAATATAAAATATAAAATAGTTAAATAATTAAATATAATTAAATATAAAATAGTTAAATAGTTAAAAAACATATTCCATAAATGAAAATTACCATATTCCAGTCAAAAATATAAAATATATAGTTAAATATAAAATAATTAAATAGTTAAATAGTTAAAAATAGTTAAATATAAAATAGTTAGAAAACATATTCCATAAAGGAAAAATTACTGGATTCTGGCCAAAAAATATATTTTGGGTAAAATTGCGGCCTCAATAGAGAAGGTATTTAAAAAAAAGCACCAAAGAAATAATTAAATATAAAGTATATATAGACATTTAAATATAAAATATAAATAGTCAAGCCCCACTAGCACAACTAGTTGAGGACAGGTCTCGTTAGCATGGCAACCCAAGATCAAACCTCATGAACGTTGTTGCGCTCGTGCTAGGGGGAGGAGACATAGTAAAATCCAGTCAACTTAAACCTAGTTTGGCTCAAGCCAAGTGTGATCCCCGGGTGATTTTGACACCTTAGATGCCCTTGGGTCATGGTTTCTCAAGCCATAGGTCAAGCCTAGATAAACACAGATCGCTTGACAAACTATATATATATATATATATATATATATATATATATATATATATATATATATATATTAATAAAATTATCATATATTGAGGGATTTTGATAAAATAAAAAAATAGATAGTATATTAAAAAAAAGATTAAATCTCGTGCTAATAAATATTGTGAAACATAGATAAAAGTACAATAATATTAAAAAATTGTCTATGTGGCATTTTTTTATTATTTTTCTTTAAGAGGCTACCTTTAGGCTGGAATTTCCTCTAATGAAGGGACAACTCAATTGGTCGAGTTCCCGTTGCTAAGTACCTTGCCAATTGGGAGGTCGCAGGGTCAAATATCCTCGATGCCCTTGGGGTTAGGACCAACCAGATAAGCCGATGGGTAGATCCCTTCAGGTGGTTCTACCCAGATTATTACTCGTAGATGTAGCGGCCACTCAGTGACCGTGACTCACAGTTGAAAAAGAAGAAGACTAAAACCCCAAATCAACAAAACTATATATATCGAGACTTTAAAAATATCAAAGCTATTGTAACAATCCTATTTATGTATGGAAAAATAACTATACTAACCAATTTGTATGCAAACAAAACAAGAAATAACCTATGGCACTAGATCGTGCCCTGAGTGGGCCCGACTCAAGGTTTGGTCTGTGCCTATAACATTTATAACTATTTATCATAGATAAAATACACAAGCCTACAAACACATACTAGAGCATAGATCAATAGTTGGAGTTTCCAACAGTCACGCCAATAACAATCTTAATATTATAAGCATGGAGAGTGAAAATAACAACAACAACATTCTGCGCTCTGAGTGCTTGCTCTTATATAAGAGTCGACAATTTCTTAAATTAAACACACATAGAGGTTTTGTCTACTATGAAAACTCATTAAAGACAAAGATAACAGTTAGTTACAATTACACATTAAATATGGTCCTGACTCGAACCGAATCTACCATTTTTGTCCTGAATGGATATGATTTGTTGGACAATTCAACAAGCCTCCAGAACTAAACTTTGGCACTTAAAAAAAGTTGATCTTACATGAGCCCATGAATAATCAAATCCAACATCTCGTTCATGGTTGTATTCATTACTATGGTTGTAACAACCCGAAATGGTTGCTGCCTATCGGGATCCAAAGGGACTTTGTCTATTACTAGACAATAATTTTATGAGAATAACATTGGTCTTGTCCAAGGATTCTTCATGCAATTTAGTAACCAAAATGTTACTCTAGAATCTTTGTAGATCCAAAAACAACATCCTCTTATCCATTTTGAATTGCAACCATACCCTCTGGAATTACAACTTGCACCCCACTGACATGATTATTTTTATGAGCATATCCATGTGGCATATAAATATATTTGTTAATACATCCACTTGTCATTCAATTATTTCTATGAGTGTCATGTAGATTTGGTCAAAGTGGAAATGTACAAAAATCTCACAAATATTACCCTGTCGACATATGACCAAGGCATAAAAAGCTACATATTTTCCTATAATCAAGCACTTATAGTTTAATCTATAGCCCAAAGCCTTATAGTTTAATCTATAGCCCAAAGCCTCGTTATTGCAAACCACAATTTTATATATATATAACCATAATGCAACTATATCTTATTCAACAAAACAAATCTATCTATTGCTTTCATTCGACCTTCTAGTTATTTAATTTCAAACAACAGAGACAAGGTACAAAAACAATAAACACACATATAACTACAATAATAGATGGAAAAATTAGATATGGTTAGGCGAAAAGATGGATTTTTTTAAGGAAAAAATGGTTGTACGATGAACAAAATGTTTCTAAATGGGGAACCCATCAATGATCTAACTTGGATTAGGAAACATTATGTAATCTTTGCTTGAGTTGAAGGTGGTGGTTTTGGCTAGAGTTAGAAGCAATTTTAGGAAACCTCATGTCTTCCATGTTGTTTAACTTCTTCTTATACTTAAGATACCTAGTCATAACCACACTTTCAATTGGGGAAAATGATTGCTTGAACCAAAAGGATAAGATAGGGAGAATTCCTTTAATATTCAGATTTCAGGGTATAAACTACTTTTGGATATGTTCTATTTTCCTCCATGACTCTTTGGAGATACTACAACCCTAAACCTCACATCCATATGAAATAAAAAAAGTGATGGGAGTTTCAAGGAGGAGTTTCTTTTTCTCCTAAATCTAATGATCTACTAACTTACGATAGTTTTCAAGTCCATAAAAAACTTTCTAACCTCCATTTATCCTTTTATCAATGTTATAATTCCAGTTGAGTTTGTGATGGATATCAAGAGGGGAAAGGGGCTAATATTCGCAAGTGGGCTAGTTGTCCATGATTTTTCCAAAAAAAATCGCCAATTTCCATGTTTCTAAAAATGATTCACCCACATTTTATAGTATCAAATTATTTTACTATAAAAATCACCAAAATTTTATATATACTAATATAAAATCATTAGAAATCTAAATAGTTTTACAAAATTATTGCCAAACATTTTACAATTTGGATATTAGGGACTAGTAAGATTCGCCAAAGTTTCTAAATTTTAAGATAAATTTCCATCCTTAAACTTTTCCTTGGATATCAATTCCAAAATATTTGTATGAAATAATTCCTCCAAATTGTTATTGTCATATATGAATGTATCATATGTAATATTTTTGGATTTAATTATCATGACTTTTCTTTGGTAATTATTATCAGCCATACCCATCTCGGAATACAACTCTTTGAGGATTCTAATTTGCTTCCTACGATCGTAATGACACCTCACTAAAAGAACAATATCATCAAGATTAAAGAGAAGAGTTATTAACAATAATTAACTCTCTTTAAGTTTAATATCATTTTTTGTTTTTAATTCAATTAATGCCCATCTCTTTAATATTTATTCTTTTGACCAAATCTTTATTATTCTACTATATAATATAATTTTATCCAATTTTTTGTTATAAATAATTATCTCATCCATTTTCTCATAAAATATTTTAATTTTTTTCATTTATTTGTTTTATATTTTATAATTAACTCTCTTTAATTTTAATATCATTTTTATACTTTTTATTCGCATAATTAATTCACATTTCTTTAATATTAATTCCCTTGGACCAAACCTAATTTTTTTATTAATTTTGTTTTGTAAGTTTGGGAGGACCTTTTTAATTCATTTTCTTCAAAAAAACCAGGTTACATCCATATTCCTATGGTTAGGTGCATAGAAAATTTTAGGGGCGAATGTTCGCCCTTTGGTGAAATTAAGGGGTTTTAAATTTTTAGTGGGCGAATATTTTGTATCATAGTACATTTTTACAAATCACCTCAAATAGCCCACCTTATTTTAAGGGAGAGGGTAAAAAAGGTAAATTTAGCCCTTGAAATTAGGAGTTACAACCTTCCATTCGCCCATTTTCAAGAATAGGTTTTATTTAAGTGAATCCATTCGCCCATTTTCAAGAATAGGTTTTATCTAAGTGAATCCTATGGGCCAAAGGCCCAAATACAATATTTATAAAAGAGGTATGGTAAATTAATAAAAATATAAATAAATGAGAGGTATGGTAAATAAATAAAACATTTTTTTATATTTACTCCATAAGTCACCTTATATACATGCAAGGGTGTAAACAAATAAAAATATAAGACAAGTGGAGGTATGGTAAATAAATAAAACGTCTTTTTATACTTACTCAAAAGGTATGGTAAATAAATAAAAATATAAATAAACTAGACGCATGGTAAATAAGTAAAACCTCTTTTTATATTTAGTCTGTAACCCTCGTTCTATTTATGAAGGCTCAAGAAAGAGGCTTTATTTAAGTGAATCCTATGGGCAAAATACCATATTTGTAAAAGAGGTATGGTAAATTAATAAAAATACAAATAAACGATAGGTCTGGTAAACAAATAAAACATTTTTTTATATTTACTCCAAAGTCACCTTATATTTACGAACACTCAAAAAATGTGTTATATTTAGGTGAAACCTATGGGAAAAATACTATGCGACAAATACCATGGACTAGATTGTTATTAATACCATGAAAAAAAACATTATTAACCCTAATATTAGTATTAATAAAAATAAAAATGACACATGGTATTGACCCATGGTATTCACCTGGAATGTAGCCTATTTAAATGGGGGAATTAAACCAGCATAGATCCATCTTTACTCTGGATCTACTAACCCCGAGAGGTATCAAATATCGTGATATTTAAACTAGCATAGAGTGAAAAAATATTTGATCTGATCAAGAGTAAAAATGGATGTTGTAATTTAATGTATGTTAAACATTTTAGCTTGGTTAAAATAAAAAATAAAATAAAAATCAACTATTAATTTTATTAATTTTTATAAATTACTAATAGTAATTTTTAAGCTCCAGGTTTATGATAACCCATGGTATTGACCCATGGTAATACCATGGTATTCATGTGAGCATAGACTATTTAAAGGGGAAATTCTATCATCTTAGATCCATCTTAATTCTGGGTCTACCAAGTGCTCAGAGGGATAGGTAGTGTGGAGTTAAGATGGATATAGGTTAGTTTTTATGATAATGAAGATATTAAATAGACTTAGGAAATTATATTATAAAAACATATTAAGGTGAATGGTTAAAGCATAGACATTGGACAAGTATATTCGTATACTTCTGTTTTAAACTGAAACAAATCCAGCGCTAAAAGGAATGGATTGATTGCACTAGTCATCCTTCTATAAATTTCCAACATATGTTGGAGTAAACAGATTGTAATTTGGGTAATTTTTCTAATTGCAAATAGGAACATACTTGTGTATTGGCAGGGTGGTTATGAGGTCCCTAGAAGTGACGAATTTGAATTTTTCTTGGTTTTATATATAGTATTAGGTTTTCTCTCATGCTTTCTGTGAATGGCACGGGTGAATTTTATCCTACACCCACTAGGTTATCGATATGTAATTTTGGTAATTTTGATTTCAAAAGATATTTTAAAGAAATGCAATGATTTCATTTGTGTATTCAATAAACACAAGATTTTATAATTGAGTAAAATATTTGCAATGCCTGGTGAGAGATTCGCCGAAAAATTATATATACATATCATATTATTGATAAAATCGCCCTCCATTTTTCCTATATACCATGGAGATTCGCCCATTTATTATACATGTAAATTTGGGGGGGTTCTTAAAATTTTCCCTAGTTAGGTGGCCTCAACCTGCCCATTGCAAAACCAGATCTGTTGGCCACCTAACTGCATTATAAACCATCCAAAAACATAATAGTTTAAGACTATTTAGCAAAGCTATATATGTCTGAGTATATTTAATTCTCCTAAAATCTAAATAACTAAAACATAATATCGAAGCCTGCAAATCCTTCATCTATACATAGCAATAATTAGAGACAAAACTATTCAAAACATGCTACTAGTCATCCGAAGAATCCACAAGTGTTGGGTATTTTGCACTCAAAGCAGGTAATTCTATCTGAGGGAGACATGAAATATGCTTCTCGATGCGACTGAGGTGAGAATTTTGTTGTTGAATCTGGAATTGTATAAGATGAGACTCCTTATGAATTTCCTGAAGACCAAGATCAGTCTTGGATGGGCCAGCTGAAGGATTCATCAAAGCTCTAACCACAATGTTCTTCATCAACTAGTAAATGTAAGAAATATGTTTGTATTGAGAGGGCCGACCTCTGGAGTGTCCAAGGTCCGAAACCCAATCTTACCATTCCTCCATATCCTGCTCTACACCGGTTTCCTGTTGAATTAATTCTTCTCCCCTACCTGATATTAACTGACAAACCTAAGTCAACATGCCAGTTGAGTATGACTCGATTGATTCCCAAATGAGCCTTGAAGTGGATTTGTCGCCCCTATCTCGAGCTTGGCGAGGCTAGGGTGGGCTTATTCCCCATCACTGCATTGACGTTCTACTGTGCCCACGACCTCCACTAGCCTAGGAGCCTCTGCAGGGGGAGGGACGCACCATGTTACGCTTCAACCAAACACTACAAAGACATGACACCCTGAAATAGAAAGCCAATACCTCGAACTCGAAGTGCTTGGCAAGCTTAAGGTCCCGATACACACACTATAAATTTAGACCTATAAGGATACCACAGTAGAAATCCATATAACATTGAGGAGTAAGGCCATAAGCCAAACAATCTCACATGGATTTGAAATGGGTCTATTGAGAAATGTTGAAAACATGAACCCAGGGATCCCCTGTTGGCATTATGATACAGGTGATATAGGTGTTGTACTTGATGGAAACTCTCTCAGATGACAAATCATTGTTCAGACTCACAAAATGAAGAAAAATAGGTATACGCAGGTTCCCCATTGACCAAGCCGCGTGTACACGCGGGTTCACAGACCAAAAGGCGCATATAGCGTACACACGCACTTTCACTAAAGGAAAGGTGCGTACGTGTTGGAAAACTAAGATTTGGTCCATGGTATTTGATCCATGGTATTTCGGTATTGATCCATGGTATTTGGTCTGAAGTGTTGACCCCAGGTATTCGGTCCAAGGTATTGGTTCTAAGTGGTTTTGGTCCATGGTATTGAGTAAGGCCTAAGACTATAAAAGGAGGAGAATATCATTAGGCAAAGGTACTCATGAATTGAATATCTAATGAAGATTAAGATCTAGAATACAGGTTATTAGGTTATGGTGCACAGCTGGATCTAAATCAAGAATGAACCTTAGCGCTTGAGGAAGGATAAGTTCTATTAAGGGGTCAAGACCTTAAGGCTTGAAGAGAAGTATCTTTGTGTGGTTTTGATTTCTTATCTGAATAATTGGTGCATGTTGTAATTTGTAAATATGATGATCTGGGTATAACTGATGTTTGAAGTTGTTGTAAAGTTTAAATCATCATTTACAGATCTGTACGCATGTTCACTTTAGCAAAGGCGCGTATACACGCTAGGTCTACATATCAAAACAACATATACGTAGGTTTGCCTTGAGTAAACGGTGTATGTACGCAGGTTCAACACGTTGAAGTAGCGTATACCTAATAAAATATGCTTTAGCTACTTCTATTTGCTGGTGTAGTTTCTTGGGTTATAGCATGGGTTCTGGTTACTGTTTCTATATTCTGGTTACAACATTCTAAGAAGTGATTGATTGATTCAGTTTTGGTTGGTGCAAAGGAGATTGATTGATGCAGATATATTTGATGGTTGATTGATTTTATTGATGGATCCAGTCTAAAAATTAATGAAATGTGGTCCCTGGAAGAAAAGAGAAGGTTGTAGCCTTCTGTAGGCCTGCACCTATGTACTAGTAAACACAATAGCTAGTACAAGAGCTAGGGGGTTGTAGCTCCCTTCTAGGAGAAGCTAGAGAATGAGATAAGGTTGTAGCCTTTTGCAAGTAAAAGCCTGCGTACTGGTATAAGTCTGCACTAGTACAAAAATTGTAAAAAGAAGTTTCTTATTAAAAGAAGATAGAGACAATTGCAGCAGGTGGTTTTCACCCACATTGGGTTTCCACCTTATATCCTGTGTTCATGTGTGTGATTATCTATTCTGTTTTACTGCTCATGTTTATTGTTTATATGGTTAATGAAGTTCTAATGCACTAATTAAAGATCAACATATAATGGATTAACTGAATAATAAGTTTACTGGATATACGCTAGTTGCATTAAACATAGTTGTGTATACACGTGGGTTCCCTTAACTGAAGTAGCGTATATGAATTAGAGTATGAAATGAAAAGTTTTATTGATTTTTTAATACTGATTCAGCCCCCCTCTCAGTATTATTTCCAACAATTAGTATCAGAGAAGGTCCTTCAAATGAAGCTTGATCACTTGAAGGAAGATCTATCATCATGAGTAACTACGAAAGAGAGGGATCCATTAGACCACCAATATTTGATGGGAGCAACTTTGTGTATTGGAAGTTAAGAACTAAAACCTATGTTCAATCTCTTGGAATAGATGTCTGGGAAATCGTGGAAGGAGGATATACATTTCCGTCAGCAATTCCTATAGATACGGCAGGTAAAAAGCAATATGCAACCAATGCCAAGGCTGTCAATACATTATTGGGGAGTCTATCACAATCAAAATTTGTCAAAGTTATGCAGCTCAAAACCGCCAAAGAAATACGAGACAAGATCATTCTAAGCTATGAAGGAGACAATCAGGTAAAACATGCAAAACTACAATCTCTCAGAATTCAATATGAAACCCTCAAAATGCACAATGATGAAAGTATATCTAATTAGCTTTTACGTATAGATGAGATTGTTGATTGCATGAAGAACTTGGGTGAAGAGATAAAAGAAGTTACTTTAGTTGAAGAGGTTTTAAGATCCTTGTCTACTAAGTTTGAATCAAAAGTATTTTCCATAGAAGAAAAGTAGGATATTCAAACTATTACTATGACACAGTTGCACGGAATCTTAACTGCTTTCGAAATGAGAAAAGGAGGTCCATCAGATATGAGAGAAGCCGCATTCAAAGCTTCGGGAAGAGAAGAATTCCATGAATCAGGACATAGTTTAGAAGGAGAAGAAGAGGCAAACTTCGTCAAGAACCTTCAACGGGGTTCCAAGAGATTTAAAGGTAAACTACCTTTCAAATGCTTTGCTTGTGGAAGATTCGGTCATTATGCTGCCAAATGTCCCGATAAAGATAAGCTTGATAGAGGTAAGGAATCAGCAAAATGGAACAGAAAACAAAGTGTAAGTAATAAGAGCTACCATACTCACGAAGATAGTGATGGTTTATCAAATAGTGATGAAGATGAAAATAGTAATGACTATAGACTTCTAATGGCTTTTGAAGATGATGATTTCTTGGATGCTTTAGATGAAGATGGCCTTTATGAAGAAATCTCTAAACTCAAAGTCTGTTTAGAAGAAAAGAATATGATTATAGATACTTTGACATTCCAACTTACTGAAAGAGAAAAACACAATGAAAAACTGGAATGTGAAATTGTGGGTCTGAGAAAGGATATAGAGAAAACAAAAGCTCTCAACCTTAGATTTGCTAAAGGATCAGAAAAATTATATGAAATTATCAAAGTGCAACGTTCTCCTCTGATAAAGACAGGTCTTGGATATACTGAAGAAACATCTCAGTCACAGAAGCCGTCAACCTCCACTAAAAGCTATCTTCATGCAACAAAGAGCAGTAAATAGTTTGATAGTCGTCAGCAAAGGCATAAAAAAGACCACCAGGTAAATTAGGATCAATTTACTTCAAGGATGAATAAAAGCTACAAACCTCAGGTAAATCATACTCAATCTTCTTCAAGAATGAATTTAAATTGAAACTACAACCACCAGGTCAATAGATTCGATAATCGCGGGAACTTCTTTAATGACCAATGTTTCTCATGTCATAATTTTGGACACAAAGCTGCTCAATGTGTTGCTTACAAGACAATCATGACTAGAGAAGCACGCAATCAAAGGAATGTGATAGGGATCATGAAACGGACTTATAATAACTTTATCTTCTTGAAAATGAAATAGAATGCTCCATCTGCAACAACTTCGATCATAAAGAATCTGAATGCAGGAGTAAATTTCAGCAAACATCTCAAAAGGAGAAAACTTCATTAAGTCCCAAAATATGGAAAAAGAAAGAGCCGCAACTAGAAAGATGTGGTATAGCCTTGTATGCAAAAGGATAAGAAAATTAGTGGTATATTGATAGTGGATTCTCAAAACACATGACAAAGAAAAACCTCAGTCATATAATGCCTTAGAAAAGGAAAAGAAGGTCTCATTTGGAAATGACACTCCTGCTGTCATAAAAGGTAAAGGCTCTGTTCTCTTAAAATAAAAGGTTAAAGTTGGGAATGTTATGTATGTTGATGGTCTTAAGCATAACCTGTTAAGTGTCAGTCAAATGTGTGATCAAGGAAATGAAGTAGTATTTCGATCAAATGGATGTGTTGTTTGTGAGCTTGATACAGGAGAAATAGTGATCAAAGGTGTAAGAACTCCAAACAACTTGTACATACTCAAGGGAGGACAACAACAATGCTATCTAAGTAAAAATGATGAACACTAGCTATGGCACAGAACACTGGGGCATCTAAGTTTCCCTCAAATAAGAAAAGCATGCAGATACCAGGCTGTTCGCGATCTTCCAGATATCAGCATTCTAGAAAATACAATATGAAAATCATGTCAATTTGGTAAGCAAACCAGAGCACATTTCCCTGAAAAGGAAGGATTAGCTAGTAAGCCTCTTGAACTTGTTCATACTAATTTATGTGGACCATTAAGGAAAAAGTCACCTCGTGGAGAAGAATATTTTATATTTTTCATTGACAATTTTTCCAGAATGTGTTGGATAGGACTTCTAAAGCATAAAGATGAAGCATTTGAAAATTTCAAAGCCTTCAAAGCTTTAGTTGAAAATGAATCAAATTGCAAAATCAAATGCCTCAGATTTGATCAAGGAGGGGAATTTACCTCGGATGAATTCTTCAACTTTTGTGAAGAACATGGAATAAAAAGGGAATTCTCCACTGCAAGGACACCTTAGCAAAATGAAGTGGTAGAAAGGATGAACATAATTGTTCAACAAATGGCTTGTGCTATGCTAGATGAGTCTATAACTCCTGCAACCTTCTAGGGTAAAGCGGCATTCGTGGCTGTCACTATTCTCAACAAAACAAACATTCAGGTAAACAGCACTCAAACACCTCATGAACTTTGGTATGGTAAGACTCCTACTGTAAAATACTTCAAAGTTTTTGGAAGCAAATGTTACATCAAAAGGACTGATCAAAAACTTGGAAAGTTTGAACCCAGAGTAGATGAAGGTATTCTCCTTGGTTACTCTTCTAGAAGTAAAGGATATAAATGTTATAATAAAATACATGGGAAAATTATTGAGAATATTGATGTTGTGGTTGATGAAACATGCAAAAATCCAAGGCAAATAAAAACTGAAGAGCATGAAGAAGATGAAGATTATCTTTCCACATCAAATTAGACTAATTCGGAAGAAGAATCCAATGAAGCACCAAAAGAATAGATAACGACAGAAGAAAAGACTCCATCCAGGTATGTTCAGAAAAATCATCCAGGGACTCAAATTTTGGGACAGAAAGAGGCAGGTGTGCAGATAAGAAAAACTATTACAGAATCCTCAAGCTATCTAGCATTGCTTTCCTCCATCAAACCTCAAAATGTAAATGAAGCATGAAAAGATGAATGTTGGGTCAAGGCCATGAATGAAGAGCTTGAGAGATTGAAAAGAATAATACTTGGGAATTAGTTCCTAGACCTCATGATAAGAATATCATAGGAACCAAATGGATATTCAAAAACAAGCTGAATGAAAATGGAGAAGTTATTAGAAACAAGGCCAGGCTTGTTTGTAAAGGGTATGCTCAACAAGAAGGTATATATTTTGAAGAAACTTTTGCACCTGTTGCAATACTTGAAGCCAAAAGAATTTTCCTTGCTCTTTCTAGTTTTTAGAAATTCAAAGTATACCAGATGGATGTAAAATCTTCTTTTCTTTATGGGGACTTAGAAGAAGAAGTATATATTGAGCAACCAGACGTATTCACTCTTGGAAATGATCCAAAACTTGTATGTAGACTCATAAAGGCTCTCTATGGTCTAAAACAAGCTCCAAGGGCATGGTATTACCGTCTTGACAAATATCTCCATCAACAAGGTTTCTCAAAAGGATCAGCTTATAGCAATCTATATATAAAGATTAACAATAATAAATTTCTAATACTTGTTGTGTATGTTGATGATATCATTTTTGGTAGCAATGAAGAAGCCATGAGTCAAAACTTTGCTTTGGTAATGCAGCAAGAATTTGAAATGTCCCTGCTTGGTGAGCTCACATGTTTTCTTGGTCTACAAGTTCAACAAAAGAAAGATGGTATTTTTTTGTCACAAACTAAGTATCTCAAGCAGATCTTGAAAAAATATGGCATGGAAGATTCTAAACCAATATGTACCCCTATGGTAATAGGATGCAATCTCAGCTCAAATGATGAATGAACAGTAATACATCAACCAACCTACAGATCCATGATTGGCAGCTTGCTTTCTCTAACAAGTACCCGACCGGACATCATGCATGCAGTAGGAATAGTTAGAAGATTCCAAGCAAATCCAAAGGAATCACATCTTCAAGCAGTGAAAAGGATATTCAAATATCTTCAAGGAACATGGAATTTTGGTTTATGGTATCCTAGAGATACAGATCTTACACTTCATGCATATACAGATGCAGATTGGGCAGGAAGCGTTGATGACAGAAAAAGCACTAGTGGTGGTGCATTCTATATGGGTTCCAGATTAGTGTCTTGGTTCAGCAAGAAACAAAGCTCAATTGCATTATCTACAATTAAAGCAGAATATGTGGCGGCTGCATCTTGTTGCACACAACTCCTTTGGATGATGCAAACATTGAAAGACATACAGATCACATGTACTCCACCCATTTCCATTCTATGTGATAATACAAGTGCAATCAGTATTTCAAAGAATCCATTCATGCATTCCAAGACCAAGCACATGCCCATCAAATATCATTTTCTACATGAACAAGTGCTTGAACAAAAGGTCAAATTGGAGTATGTTCCCTCCAAAGAACAAGTTGTTGATATATTCACCAAACCACTGCCCAGAGAGACATTTGAATATCCCGGACAAAAGCTGGGAGTAGTTGATGCATCATCTTGCTGTTAAAACTTATCTATTTCAGAGAAAAGTGGTTGTACGCAAGTTTCATGAAGCGTATTCGTGTACATACGCCGGTTTCTGTGGATACAGTCACGTATATGTTGGTTGAAGAAAAACAGTGGATGAAAAGATTCTGAAATGGGTCTGACAGTGATCATCTGGCACAGATTCAGGGGGAGCATATACTTATAGTAATGCATTGTTGGCATTATCTTAGAAGGTCTTGGTACAAATTCACAGTTGTTTTGATTCAAGTGGAATAGGTTCAGGGGGAGATCCTAGTTGCTAATCTGGATGGTGATTGATAGATGCTGCTGATAATAGTTGCTGATGACTATCATGGTCTTGTTTCAGATGTTTGGTCTCTATTTTATATGTCATGTATATCTTTCAATGTAAAGGTCATATTTTGTTACCCCACTATGCATGGGATGGATGATGTAATGTTCTTGTTTGACATGTATAATCAATTGGTATATCCCCACTTGGTTGGGTGGATGAGTCAAACTTGGTATATCCCCACTTGGTTGGGAGATGGATGTATGTATGAGTCTTTGGTGATAGGAAGGTCTTTGGTGATGTATGTATAGAGTCATGTTATCTTTTTGTAGACCTTGCTTATGCTTAGGGGGAGCATGACCCTTTGCCCTTGATGACAAAGGGGGAGAGTGATTGGTGTTGTTGTTGCCATCAAGTCCAAAGGGGGAGACTGTTGGCATTATGATACAAGTGATACAAGGGTTGTACTTGATGTACACTCTCTCATATGACAAATCACTGTTCATACTCACAAAATGAAGAAAAAGAGGTATACGCAGGTTCCCCATTGACCAAGCTGCATGTACACACAAGTTCATAGACCAAAAGGCGCATATAGCGTACACACGCACTTTCACAGAAGGAAAGGTGCATACATGTTGGAAAACTAAGATTTGGTCCGTGGTATTTGATCCATGATATTTTGGTATTGATCCATTGTATTTGGTCTAAAGTGTTGACCCCAAGTATTCAGTCCAAGGTATTGGCTCTAAGTGGTTTTGGTCCATGGTTTTGAGTAAGGCCTAGGACTATAAAAGGAGGAGAATATCATTAGGCAAAGGTACTCATGAATTGAATATCTAATGAAGAGAAAGATCTAGAATATAGGTTATTGGGTTATGGTGCACAACTGGATCTGAATCAAGGATGAACCTGAGCGCTTGAGGAAGGATAAGTTCTATTAAGGGGTCAAGACCTTAAGGCTTGAAGAGAAGTATCTTTGTGTGGTTTTGATTTCTTATCTGAATAACTGGCACATGTTGTAATCTGTAAATATGATGATCTAGGTATAACTGATGTCTAAAGTTGTTGTAAAGTTTAAATCATCATTTACAGATATGTACGTAGGTTCACTTTAGCAAAGGCGTGTATACACGCTAGTTCTACATATCAAAACAACGTATACACAAGTTTGGCTTGAGTAAATGGCATATGTACGCATGTTCGACACGTTGAAGTAGCGTATACCTAATAAAATATGCTTTAGCTACTTCTGTTTGTTGTTGCAGTGTTCTGGGTTACAACATGGGTTCTAGTTACTGTTTTTGTATTTTGGTTACAGCGTTTTGAGAAGTGATTGATTGATTCAGTTTTGGTTGGTGTAAAGGAGATTGATTGATGCAGATATATTTGATGGTTGATTGATGTTATTGACGGATCTAGTCTGAAAATTAATGAAACGTGGTCCCTAGAAGAAAAGAGAAGGTTGTAGCCTTCTATAGGCCTGCACCTACATACTAGTAAACACAACAGCTAGTACAAGAGCTAGGGGGTTGTAGCTCCCTTCCAGGAGAAGCTAGAGAAAGAGAGAAGGTTGTAGCCTTCTGCAGGTAGAAGCCTACGTACTGGTATAAGTCTTCACCATTACAAAAATTGTAAAAAGAAGTTTCTTATTAAAAGAAGATAGAGATGATTGCAACAGGTGGTTTTCACCCACATTGGGTTTCCACCTTATATCTTGTGTTCATGTGTGTGATTGTCTGTTCTGTTTTACTGCTCCTGTTTATTGTTTATATGGTTAATGAAGTTCTGATGCACTGATTAAAGATCAAAATATAATGGATTAACTGAATCATAAGTTTACTGGATAAATGCTAGTTGCATTAAACACAATTGTGTATACACGCGATTTCCCTTAACTGAAGTAGTGTATATGAATCAAAGTATGAAATGAAAAACTTTTATTGATTTGATAACACTGATTCACCCCCCCTCTCAGTATTATTTCCAACATCCCTGAGCCATCTTAAAACAAAAACAGATTCGATTCAAGCTATTCCTTACCCAAGAGACCCCTTCTCATAAATACCAGCAAGTTCATAAAAAAAACAAGGTAATAAATACAATCATCCATGCAAGAGATACATGTTGAATTCCAGTACATAGACCTTGAGCATATGCCCATTCAAGATAGTAAGATTCCATAATAGACATAAACAATTTTACAATATTTAGACAACCCATTAGAAAAACTACACTTTCCTCCCAAATTTCACTGATGGTTTTCCTTCTAACTCTATGCATCAATTTAGAGACTCAGCTCCATTGTAGTATCATATGGACTTGATTCACATGGGAAAGAATATAAGAGAAGCACATTGAGATAACATAACCACTCTCTCCAACCACAGGGAGGAGAATGAAACCGTCTGCACTAAGGTGGCGGGCCTCATGAGGTGCCTTCGTGTTCTTCCCCAAGCTTCCTAGAAAACCTATAACGATTCCAATAACAATTCCTCTTAAATGTTCAGAGCTACTGTCATAAAACCCCAACAAGGAGATGTCCCTTCATTCCCCCCCTTCACCATTAATAATATGCATGCGCAGTGCCACTTTGCAGTATAGAGCAAGTGTGTGAGGTTTGTAACAAGACCGCCTGCCGTCCTTTCTTATCGAGGTAATATCCATGGCATAGATCCTGGAGATGCCCTACTATCACCTTGCACCCAGATCAAGGGATTTTTTTATTATTAATTTATTATTTAAGATAATTCTATCCAATATTTTATTATAAATAATTAACCGTTGCTTGCTTGTAATAATATTATTAATAGAATTTTACAATTATATTCTTTTAGTATTTCAATTTGATCTTGATTCATTTTCCTTTTTTCCATTCATTTAGTTTATACTTTTATTTTGTTATTTTATTGTGATCTACCTTCCCTTCTTAAACTAATAATTAAGATATCTTTAACATTCTTATTCTCGTTTCCTAATAGTGATATCCTTTCTCTATTTAATCTTGGTCTTACACTCTTCGTATCAACATTCCTAACTTCATGTCTCTAAAAATAGATAAAGTATTCACATTGGACACAATAAAATCACACAATATTCTTAAAAAAACACTGAACGTTTATATTACGATAATACAAAATTTAATTTTATATTATTTAAAACTAAAAATATTAATTATACACATTTATTATTTAATTTAAAACGATTATTTTTAAATAGAAATATTTTTATAAAAATAAATTTTCCTCTATAAATTAATTATTAAGAAAAAAGTTAAATTTAATCTTTTTTATTAAAAGATATTTAAAACTAAAAGGAAACCATCAACTACTTTAATTTGTTAAAGATCTTTTAAAATTATTTATAATAAAAGAATCGTAACTGTGTCAATTCGTTAACTGCTTTTCAAAATAATATTCATGACGTTGGGAAGTCATCAACTACTTTTCAAAAATAGTCACGTGCCTTCCAGAGTGTTAAGTATTGGAGGTTGAATTTAAGAACGAATAAATAACTTTTTCTTTCTTAGCTCCATTTATCTAAATGATTTTTTTCCTTATTATAAACCACGAATCAAATATAACATAAACACATCAATATTTTAAACAATTAAATATTAATTATAATATTATTTAATAGTAAATCTCAAAAAACCTTTAAAATCTTACTAAAACCACCCAAAGTCCTCACATGAATGGATCACTCTTTTGATTAATAAAATATTTCATATACTTGTTAATATATGTAGATTTTCAGAAAAAGTCACATTGGACATATTTGGTCCACGTTTTTCCAGCTAGCAAGTGTGGTTTATTTATTTATTTACATATATTATTATTATAATTTAACCCGAGAGCTATATCTAATTAGGGGAAGGTAATATTTAGAATGTTTAAAAATTTAATAATTAGTAATTATTTATTTATTTAATTTACTTATTATTATTATTTATTTAAATATATGTTTAATATTATTATTATACTATAATTAAATGACTATATTTGATATTTAAAAAAAAATGATTATTTATTCGCTTTTTAATTTACATATAATTTATTGTTTTTCCCACTTGGAAAAAATAACAAGGATTAAAATAATAATAATAATAATAAAAATCAATCAATCAATTATTAAATAATAAATAAATAAAAATAAAAAAAAATTGTTTCAGAATTGAATAAATAATAATACCAAATGAAAAGAGGGGATTAAATAAATAAATAAATAAAAGTAAATAAAAATTAAATTATCTTAAAAATGAATAAATAATATTATGGATCATAAAAGCTTGAATTCGATTTCATATACTCTTTGCATATTTAAATATATTTTAATTAATTTATACAATATTGGAGGTCCTTAGAAAATATTATCAACCAATATATGCAATCTATTTTTAATGAGATTCAAGCAAACAAATAATTAATTAAAATATATAAATTAAATAGTGAGTGAAAATTGTGATTAGATTGGTTATATATATATATATATATATATATATATATATATATATATATATAGATATATATATATATAGATATATATAGATATATATCTATATATGATGGCGGTCTATTGGACCTAAAGAAACGAATTATTTAGTTTGATTTAAGATTTTATTTCTATGCTCAAAAAGTTTGAAGAGAAGCCTCCCGAGCTCACTGTAATTTTGACAACGTAAAAGGCTAGGAAATTCAGTATTGCAACAAAAATGTCGAAACTGAGATCTAATGGTCTTTTTAAGAAAAATATTTTTATATTTCATTAAGAATAATATATATTGATTTATGATTTTTCAGATAATAATATTTTGGGTGGAGATGATAGTAATATTTCTCCCAATTATCTAAGCTACACCCAATTAACCTATAAATTATTGTAATCAGTTAAAAATTTTGGAATCATGTCATGATTATTGGAGCTATACCATAAATTATTAAAAAAATTAGTATAATTATCCACATGAAATTATATTATGCAAAGGCTCTAATACGACCTTTAGGTTATAGTCCTATCAGATGTTTGAAAATTAGTTTTTTCAATAATATTGAAAAATAAATATATATTTTTTTTTCAAAGTTCAAGAATATAATTTATATTAGTCAATATTAAAGTAATAGTGGTCAAGAGACAAATCCATTGCTAGAGTCTAAACTTGGTAGGGACTAATAATTAACTTTCCATACCATTAATATTTTATGGTTGCCCTACAACATACTAATTTTATTTATATAAAACATCACTAAATTAACAAGGTGAATATTCTCACCTCTGGGGGGTAGTTCAATTGGAAATGACCATGTAAATGAAGTATTATGTATGAGGAGATCTTGTGTTCAAATCCCCTTGATTCACCTGTGCATGTAAAATGGGCATACATACACACCCATAATTTGTAGTGGTAGCGGTTGAAATCGACCTTGTGTTGCACGAGTACAAGACTGACCTAGTTGCCAATTCCTCTAGATATAGATATTAAAAAAAAAAAAAGACAAATTGAATGTTCTAAAAATAATTTTCCTCTTTTTATATTTTATTATTTTTTAATTTTTATCAACCTATTTTCTTTTAAAATAAATAGAATAATCATATAATTTTTTTAAAAAGTTATTGAAAATATTTTTAAGGAATCCGTTGTAGTGGATACAACCACCCTCCAAAATTTTACCTATGCTTTGATTTTGGAGCCTTCCTTCTTATCCACAGGAGCTTATATTGTACTATTGTCAAGTATTCATGTTTTGTATAAGACTTATCTTTTTCATTTGTGCTTTGCGTTTTCTTGATTCCACACTTAATTGATCTTTCTAACTCACAAGCTAACCTCATGACTTGGTCACACAAAAATTATGGGTTTGCCTCCAGAAATTGTGCAATCCTCGAGGGAAAGCAGCCTTGATGATTGGAATTGCGTAGTTCAGATTGGCAGTTAGCCTTGAGCTCAGAAATTGCGTAGTCATAGAAGACAACCCAACACCGAGCCCAAAAACTGTGCAATACCTTACTGAGTTCAGAAACTGTGTAGTGCACTGAACCAGAAATTTTCCCAATTCCCTAGAATTGTGTAGTCTTTCTTGGCAGTGTGCATGGAAAGTTTCCCCGAAAAAGGAAAAAAAATAAAAAGAAAAAAACATCCCTAAAGAATAGGGATCCATTATTATTATCTCGAAGGAGAAACACTCGCTATTTTTAGAAGCTTCTGCCAAGTGTCATTTTTCCCTTGATTTTAGGCATGCATGTCATAAATTCTAATTCACTCAAATCTATTTAATCGACGCCTCTAGAGCTCATTTGTACATTCGATCTTGGATCTCTAGCATTATTGTGGAGATCATGCTAGAGGATCCAAAATACATCAACTATAGTTTACTTATTTAGAGTCTAATTATCTAGAATATTTAATTATATATTGGAGACATTTTAGAATAGTTAATTGTTGTAAAAGATATGACATCTAGAAAAGTGTCGTTTCTTAGGAACTAATTTAGGAAAATAGTTAGGAGTGTTCTTATGAGATAATTAAATATAAATGGACATATGTAAATGAAATAAGTGATCCATAACAAAATTAGTTTAGGGCACAAGCTTATTTAAAGCTCGTTTCTCTCCATTTGCATGAGGGTTGAGTGATTGTGTGTAATCTTGTTAGGACCTTATACTACTAGTGTAACCCCTTATTGTATTATTGTGCCCATATAGTCCCCATGTTGTTATTATTATGCCCCATAGAAGCCCACTATTGTTATTGTTGTGCCCCAACAATATTATTGTTATGTAGGCTTTTATTGTATTGGGACCCCTTAGACTCCTATATATAGAAAGAAGGTCTTGTCATTTGTATCATCCAAGAATTTTTCATTTGTGTAATGTAAATGAGATTTCCCCCTCGAAGAGGCTAATTTTTAAGTCGTCGATCTATATTTTCTATCTTTTTGTGAGTTAGTTTCATAACATTTGGTATCAGAGCTTTGGATTCTAGGGTTTCGCTTCTCCAAAGAGGTCATCGTGGAATTTTCGATATAACGTTTTATCTACGAAGTTTTAGAAGCTAAAAAAAAAATCCATTTGAGCCGAAATATTTCTTAACCTCAGGTCTGAAGTTTAAACCTTGTCTCGCTATATTTTTGGAGATATGATCTGAGTAAGTTAGAGTTTTATCAAGCTCCATAATTCCATCATAAACAGGTCATCGTGGAATTTTCGCTATAATTTTTTTCTACGAAGGTTCAAACTCTGAAATTAAAAACAATTTGAGCTGAAATCTTGATGACGCTCGGGCACAAATTTCATATCTTGTTTTTCTATATTTTCGGAGATATGGTCCAAGACATTTAGGGTTTTTGTAGGCTCCCGAATTACATCCCAAATAGGTGACCTAGGAAAAATCATCAAAACTTTTTCTCTGAGAATTAGATTAAAATTTCGTCAACAGTTATAGAAATAGAAAGGCTTGTAGTTTTTTGTGTATCGGTTTTAGGTCCTAAGGTCAAAACAGTGACATGTGGCACTTCGTACAAGTTCGCTCTACTAAAAGAGTCTATAATCAGGTCATCGTGGGAGATTTAGCATAACGCTTCCTTGAAGAATCCCATCTTGATCAGACTTATGAGGTTGGATAGAGTACTTAGAGAGCTACCGCATGACACAATTTCAGACCTTGGAGATCCGAAATTATAGAGATACAACAGATTCAATATCGAGCTCTTATAAAGTGAAAAAATGTGTGTATTTTTTTAAAGTTTTGCATAAGTTTGGTTGAAAACTTAGTTTGAAGGAATTCAAAGCACATGAAAGCTAAGATGGATGGTATAGAAGAAAAACTTAAAGGAAACATGGAAGATTTGAAGGCAGATTTGACAAAGTTGTTACAAGAAATGCTTACTATGGCAAAAGGGTAGTAAAGGAAACTCATGATGAGAACAAAAGAAATGTTAATCATGATTTCATAGATAAAAGCATGTTAATGTGTATCACTTTTTCCCTTTTTGTGGCAAAGAAGTTTTATAAAAATAAATGGAGTTGGAAAGTTTACTCTTAAATTTACAAAATCATCAAAAATTAGGTGGTGGTAAAAGAAGACAAAACATGTCAATTTAAATTCAATTTCATGTCATATTTTTTCTAAAATTTAATATATATTTTTTATCTAATTTATTCATTTTCTTTAAAAGATATCATTAATATTTACATAAATTTTTAAGTAGTAACAAAACTGCGACCCCCCATTTCTCTATTGATTTATGTTTTTCAATTCCAATTTCTTTAAGAGATGTGTTGTAAACATTCTAAAGACTACTAAACAAATTTAAAAATAAAAAGTAAGCATATTTTTTAATTATTATTAAAATACTAGTAAAAATAATCATCTTTTCATATATATAAAACCGCGACCCAAGAAACTACCCTTTCACGTTTATAAAATCATTTTTTTTAATAGAAATTTGAAAATAACATATAACAAAATGTTAAAATTATTTTTTGAAAATTTTTAAAATATATTTTATATTTTTTATAATAAAATTTTTAATGATGATTATAATAACATATGTTATATTATTCAAAATATAATATATAAAATTATTTGTTTAGAAATTCTAATTCTATTGTTATATATATTTTTAAAGAGTTTTATCATTTCATTTAACTTTACATAAAGTTATTTATATTTTGTGAGTGATTAACCATAGTTTTTACCAATATTTACTATTAGTTGATTTATTTGCAAATTTAGTATTTACTTTTTATAACATTATTTATATTTTCTAAACCCATTAAATAGGTTCACTATAGCTTTTACCAAAATTTCTTGTGAGTTAGCTTTGTTACAAATTTAGCGTTTATTTTTTATAATTAACAAGTATGAAAATCAACTCATTTAATTGATATTTTTATATTATTATTTTTTTTTTTATCTTTTTTCATTTGAGTACTTTTTTGCTTTTGCCATATAATGAGACACATTAGCATAGATTGAAGACCCACCATGTTCCAAAGATAGATATGAGAAAGTTTGATGGCAAGGATTCTGTAACATGGATACTACAGATGGAACAATATTTTGATCTCTATAATGTGAAAAACACACAAAAGGTACGCATTGCAACTTTATATTTGGAACCAAATCAAGTTGTATGGTAACGATGGCTTTGCTCTCGTAAACAATTTGTCACTTAGGAATTTTTTTACAGAAGAAATGATAGAACATTATGATGATACAAAAAGCAACACATCTTTTAGCCAATTGATAAATCTCAAACAAAAGGGTTCAATGATGGAACACATTGAGGACTTCCAAAAATTGAATATAAGGGTAAAAGATATTCAAGAGGAGCATATGATTGATATGTTCATAGAGACTTTAAATAATAACATCCAACATGAGGTTCGCCTTGGAGAGCCTGATTCATTGAAGAAGGCATTTAGGTTGGAAAGAAAATGGAAAGCAAAATTATGGCAACAAGAAAACCTACCACTCACAACTATAAAGATAGAAGTGTTGTTTATCCTAGCCTTTCACCACCTACAAGGTTGACACCACAACAATTGGAAAAAAAAAAGAGCAAAAGGGATTTGTTACAATTATGATAGAAAATACACTAATGGTCATAAGTGTGCTGAGAAGAAATTAATTTACATAGATGGGGAGGAGGAGCAAGAAAATGAACAAAAAACATCAAAAGAAGAGTATATACACTAGGAACCAAGCCCAGAGAAAAAAGAAATGAATCAAGCCATATCTTGTAATGCATTGATAGGAATTACCACTCCTCAAACTCTCAAGATAGAAGGGCATATCAAAAAGAAAAAGGTAATAGTGTTGATTGATTCGGTTAGTGCCCATAATTTTATTCATTATAAGATAGTCAAGGAATTAAATTGCTTCCTATATCCAACACGAGAGTGTCAAGTAATGGCTGAAAATGGAGGAACCATAAATTTCTCTGGAAAGTGCCATAATATCAAGTTATCCATGGGAGAATATGTCTTGAATATTCCAATTTTTTCCATTACAATGGGTGGTGCAGATGTTGTACTAGGACTCGAATGGCTACAATATTTGGGTACGATAGCTTTTAATTTTCAAGAACTTTTCTTGAAATTTTTTTGGGAAGGAAAGGAAGTTGAATTAAGGGGTATCGAAGGGAAACCAAGAAAAATAATCAACTCTAACAACATGACAAAGCTTCTAAAGAAAGAACAACGAGGCGTAACTGCACAATTATGTTCACTAGTGGTTCCCACATCAAAATCATCTATTTCTCCAGATCTCGAAAACATTTTGGACAATCATTCCATGGTATTTGAGACTCCAAAAGGCCTCCCACTTATTCATGATCATGATTGTGCTATTTATTTGATTCCAAAAAGTGTTCTCCCAAACATCAGGCTTTACAAATATCCATATGCCCAAAAGAATGAAATTGAATGTATGGTTGCAAAAATGTTAGAGGTTGGTATAATTCAACCTAGTCAAAGTTCTTTCTTTGCTTCAATGGTATTGATACACAAGAATGATCGATCATGGTGCATGTGTTTGGATTATAGGGAGTACAACAAGCTTACTATTAAAGATCCTATCATTGATGAATTATTGGATTAATTACATGGAGAAATTTACTTCACCAAGTTGGATCTTCATTCAGGATATCATCAAATCAGAATGATGACTGAAGACATTCCAAAAACAACATTTAGAACTCATGAGGGTCATTATGAATTTTTGGTAATGCCGTTTGGCCTTACCAATGCACCTTCTACATTTCAAGGTTTAATGAATTCCATTTTCAACCCCTTCTTTAGAAATTTTGTGTTAGTATTTTTTGATGATATACTAATCTACAACAAGTCTTGGAAGGATCATATTCAGCGTGTTGACAGGGTGCTCAAACTATTGGAGAAGAAACAATTATATGAAAAAAACTCCAAATGTTTCTTTGGAGTACAAGAGGTAGAATATTTGGGTACTCAGTTAGTTCATAGCTCATCATATCATCCTCAATCTGATGGGCAAACTGAGATAGTGAACAAATGTTTGGAAGGATATATTTGTTTCTTTGTATATGATAAACAGACACAATGGGTCAAGTGGTTGCCTTTGGCTGAATGTTGGTATAACATTTCATTTCATACTGCAACAAAAATGACCCCACTTATGACACTTTATGGATGTCATCCACCATCCATCACATCATCTTTAAAAGAAAATTCTAAGGTTCAAGCAGTGGAAAATCACATCGAGCATTAACAACAAGTTCTCAAACTCTTAAAGGATAACCTCACTTTGACATAGAATATAATGAAACAACAGGCATATCAACATTGCAGCGAAATAAGTTTTGATGTCGGTGACTGGGTATTTCTACGATTACAACCATACAAACAAATGTCCCTCAAGTAAGCTAAGAAGGATAATAAATTATCACCAAAGTATTATAGTCTATACAAAAGATTGGTACTATCGCATACAAATTGGAGCTTCTTGCATCTTCCCAAGCGCACCTAGTTTTCCATATTTCATGCTTAAAGAAGGTTATAGGTGAGAAGATCTCAGTTCAAACAAAATTTCCAGAACTTGATGAGGGAGGAAAAATCATATTGGAACCGGAAGCAGTCACAAAAACAAGAAATCGATAGTTATGAAATCGATCAATTTTAGAGTATCTCATCTAGTGGTAGAACTTACCCGTTGAACATTCCACATGAGAGGATGAGAATTTTATACAGACGCATCTAGAACTACTCAAGCATTGAGGACAACACTTTTTGAAGGAGAGGCACGTTAGGTCCCTATACTACTAGTGTAACCCCTTATTGTTATTAGTGCAACCCCCTTATTATATTAGTGTACCCATATAGTCCCCATGTTGTTATTATTATGCCCCATAGAAGCTCACTATTGTTATTGTTGTGCCCCTACAATATTATTGTTATGTAGGCTTTAATTATATTGGGACCCCTTAGAGTCCTATATATAGAAATAAGGCCTTGTCATTTATATCATCTAAGTATTGTTTATTTGTGTAATGTAAAGGAGGTTTCCCTCTCGAAGAGGCTGATTTTGAAGTTGTTGATCTATCTTTTCTATCTTTTTGTGAGTTTGTTTCATATATTGGAGACATTTTAGAATAG
Source organism: Pinus tabuliformis (assembly GCA_031772625.1). Lineage (NCBI taxonomy): Eukaryota > Viridiplantae > Streptophyta > Pinopsida > Pinales > Pinaceae > Pinus > Pinus tabuliformis. The sequence continues at coordinate 1,143,582,756 of CM062815.1, forward strand.
TTAATTGTTGTAAAAGATATGTCATCTAGAATGGTGTCATTTCTTAAGTACTAATTTAGGAAAATAGTTAGGAATGTTGTTATGAGAGCATTGAATGTAAATGGATACATGTAAATGAAATAAGTGATCCATAACAAAATTAGTTTAGGACACAAGCTTATTTAAAGCTCATTTCTCTCCATTTGCATGAGGGCTGAGTGATTGTGTGTAAGCTCTTGCAAATTTTTATGTAATTTTCTTTTCCTTATTAATAAAATTTGTGTGTCTGAGGACATTTATGCTATTATTGTGGCATCAGAGCTTCAATTATGCAGATGGTGTGAAGAGGAGATTCTAGCTCTGCAAGCTCTTGGAAAGCTTCATCAATTTGTTCAGTGATTGAATGGTATAAAAAACCACAATTTTATTAAGGAAAAAAAATCTTATTGTTTGAATCAATTATAGTTTCATTTTTTATTAATAATTATTAAAATTATTAGTAAAAATGGGTGTTTTTGACTATGTATCAAAAAAAAAATTTAAATCCCTATTTTTTACATTATTATCCTCTTGCAATTTTTTATGTAATTTTCTTTTCCCTATTAATACAATTTGTGTGTCTCAAAACACTTATGTTATTATTGTGGTATCAGAGCTTCAATGATGCAAATGGTGTGAAGAGGAGATTTCAACTTTGCAGGGCCTTTGAAAGTTTCATGAATTTGTTTCAATAATTGAATGGTATAAAAAAAAAATTCCCAATTTTATTAAAGAAAAGAAATATTATTTTTTGAACCTTTTACACTTTCATTTTTTTTATTAATAATTTTTAATTAAAAAGGGTGTTTTTGACTATGTATTAATTTTTATTTTTTTTTTAAATCCCCATTTTTGGCATTATTATTCGGAGTTGTCTTTAGTGCGACTTTTTGGAGATTCCGCTGACGAATCCGGCAGGAAAAATTGAGGTTAAATATTGATTTGCATTATTTAAAATGGTTTTTTAACTCCATATTTGGATTCAGCACCCTGAAATACCCCTAAGACGCTTTGATTGTGCAGAAATTAGCTATCGAACTTGCGATTTCAATAAATTGCTGCCGGATTTTAGAGAAATTTGACCAGAAAAACCCACCTGAAAACTTCCACAAAATCTCACTAAAAACAACTCTTTATTATTCTCTTTGTTTTAACCAATCTCCATGTCCATGTCCATGTCAATCGCCCTCATGAGTTTACTCTAGAGGAAATCATTGTTACAGCCATGGTTATTTCACAAGCAGCAATCACGCAAAGTTATATCACCTCAAGTCATATGCTCTTTAAATCGTCGGACGCGAAGTTAACGGGTGTAGCTACCAATTGTCGGAGTACTTGGTGACTTCCATAGTGCAAACTGTGAAGAGCAGGAATAAGGAGTTGAACTCGGGGAATATTAAAGGCGTCAAGGAGTTGAACGTTGTCTACTATCTCCTTAGCTAGTTATTATCTCTTAGCCAGAAATGGCTATGAAGAGTTCCCGGTGCAGAAATCTTCCTCCAGCTAGAGAATAGATTTAGAGTGCCAGGGATCATAGTACCTAGACTTCTGCAAGTCTATAATCTCTATAATCTCTGCGTGAAAGTGCTGAAAAAAACCAGCCTAAGAGTGAATGACCTCCAACGTGGGAGACCAGTAAAATAACTAGCATGAGGAGTTGCGGGACACCAGTGAAAGAACCAACATGAGGAGTTGCATGCATTAATGAGGACATGATAATTATTTTTGTGGTGCAACAGTTGTTTAAAAGTATCCTACAAATTATTTTTCTATGGTGCATGTTTTGAGATCAAAGTCTAAAATTTATATACCTTTTCAAAAATTCATAAATAGTTATCTCACTTTTTTAAGTGACATTATAAAAGGTTTTTAAGGAAAGTTTAAAAAAGGAATTAGAAAGTAACATGAGAAGATTTTCTTTGTAATTTTAAGATAAGGAGTGTTTGTAATTCTTTAGGTAATGGAGTGATAAGGTGTTTAATGGAGGGATAAGTTATTATTTTTAAATTTATAATATTTTGGGAGTAATAAGTGATATGTGAAGTGATAAGAAGTTTTTTTTTTTAATATTTTAGAATAATAAGGTGTAATGATTTTTTTGTAGATTTGGAGTGATAAGCTGTGATTTTGTAATTTCGAGCAATAAGATGTAATTTATTTATTTTTTAGGGAAACAAACTATAATTCAAAGTAACTTTTACTTTGAGGTTGTTAGAGTCAAAGACGTCAAAATTGCAAGACTATTGTAAAAAGTCAAATTATAAAAATTTCATTGTAAAATTTCAAAGAAGTTGAATAAAGCCAAGTGCAAAGCCCAGTCACTTTTCTTTCCAAATGACTATATGAGGTTCAAGGCCAAGCCTCAATAGATCATTTTATGTGTTGTTGTGTGTGGTGTGTTGTCTATCTTTTTTTGTGGTGCATGATCCATCTTGGTGCATACATTTACTTTTACAATGCCCAAGCTAGTAAATTTATTTTCTAAATCTGACAAACTCGAAGGCTCAAAGAATTACAAGATATGGAAAAGGCACATAGAAAGAACTTTGATTTACAATGAACTTTGGCAATATGTATGTGATGGTGATGTTATATCAAATAAACCTACTGTTAGAAAATTATATATTACAGAGCAATTGAACACATAAAATATATTGCAGAAATATAAACACAAAAAACACATAAAACAAGAGAGACACAGATATACGTGGTTCACCCAATTTGGGCTACGTCCACGAAGAAATAGCCAGTCCTTCCTTTTATATTATCTAGCAAACTGGAGAGTTACAACCTACAGTAGATCTGCTATAATTCCCTCTTCACTCTCACATAATCTCTTATCTCTTTCTCACTCAGAATACAGATCTACATAGATGCAATCAAATTCCCTCATATATAACGAGGGGTTGCTTTCTAGGGCAAAAAACCCTAAATTAAACATAACTTCTACCATCAGTCTCCGCCTGATGAACGACCTGGATTGACTACGAAATTACAACATTTTACAAGGCAATTTTACATCTATTTTTTAGCTTCGGAGGTGCTACCCCCGATCCCCTGGGGGGGGGGGCTCCCAAAGATCGCAGGCCCCCCCCTCCCCTAGACCCCCCTTGCGGGCGGTGTTGCCACCACATTAAAAACTGGAGTCCAATGCGGTGATACCTCTGAATAAAGAAGATAATCAGGGTCAACATCCAACACCTAAAAATGAAGACTCACTAGCTAAATGGGAGATCAAAAATGCTGAAGCATTAGCATTAATCAAATCTTCAATTAATGATGAAATGTATGTTCACATTGAAAATGATTATGTTGCATGGTCTGCTTGGAGAAAATTTAAAGATTTATTTGATACACAACCTGAATATAAGAAAGTTGATCTTCAATTGAAGTTGCTTCAACATAAATTAACAGAAGGGGGAGACATACTTGAATACATTTCTAGGCTTAATAACATTAAGCAGGAAATAGTAAATACTAGATTTCAACGAGTGAATGATAGTTTCATGACTACTATTTTGATTGTTGGTTTGCCTTCTTCATATACACATTTCTTGGAAACTTTACAAGTAACTGGAAAGCTAGAGAAGTTAAAATTTGATGAATTAAGTGAAATGCTAGCTGAACATGACAAAACTTTTGGTAAGAAGAAACAATTTGGAGAAGGTGTCTTCTTTACAAAAGCTAGCACTAGTAAATCTTCATGATCCGGATTTAAACAAGAACACAACAAATTATAGATATAACCACACATACAGAGATGTAACAGAAATAATACTTCATTTCATTACTGTAAACTACTGAAATATGCTTAGAAACACAAATGGAAATAAACTAGCTAGGGCGATGGTAGCTTATTTCTGAGAAGAGATGTGTCAGCTACATGCCTCTAAAATGTGTTACGATGAGGCTCAAGGGCCTTTTTATTATTGAACAATAAGAGAAAACCCTAAACAACCAAAACCCTAACCTGAGGAGATGTAACACCAAGAGTTTATGGGCCCCGTTGGGGTGAGTTGGACAACCAACTTCTTGGGGTCATGACTTGGTCATATTATCTTCGTTTGATGCGCATGATAACCCATTGGAAATATATTTCCAATGACTACGACAAAAAAGACGAATTTAGATAATTAGTCGCTCCTGGTATATTTCCAAAAAAACATCGTTTAGGGCCTCAAAATGGTTCCAAAAGTTTAGGACCTGAAAAAATGCTAAAAATAGTAAACTATGCTATAATTAAGGAAACTAAAAAATTGAAAGAAACAATGGTGGGGGTCCAACTGGAATTGGTGGGTGGACACCAATATCCACATGGATCATTTCTCCCCCCTTATGAAGCAATGGTACCCATTGCGTTGAGTTCCTCCATGAGATGAGGAAACTTCTGTTGAACTTGGTCCTTAGTGAACCACTTTCCCCGGTGAAGGAGTTAGCCTGCTTTGACAACTCGATATGGTTGGATTTGCTGCTAGCGAGTGTGCTTGATCTGTTTGTCCATGATCTAATCAGTTGCAGCTTGTTCCATGAAATCTAGATTTAACTCTATTGGTGTGAGCTGTTCTGCAATGTTGGATGTGTCTAGTAATGGTGGAAAGTATGGCCGAAGGTGGTCCACATTGAACATTGGGTGAAAGCCAAGGAATGGGGGAATGTTGAGCTCAAATGCATTGTCTCCCACAGCCTTGGTAATGGTGTAAGGACCATACCAGAGTGGTGTGAGTTTCTCATAGGCTCTGGTAAGGCGTTCCTTTTGCAAATGCAACCACACTTTGTCGCCCACCTGAAACTTGTGTGGCACTTGATGTTGATCATGTCGCTGCTTGTACTTGGAATTTGATTTCTCCAGAATGTCATGGACCTACTGGCAGATATGTTGGATGTGCTCAATGAAGTTGTTTGCCTTATCTGTTTTGGATTGGACATGAGCCAAATCTGCCTGATTAGTTACAAATGGCATGGCCACATCAATGGGACATAGTGGCTGGAATCCCAAGCCCAACTAAAAAGGGTTGTGGCCAATCGAGTTGTGGAGAGCCCGGTTATAGCTGTGTTGAACATAAGGGAGGATCTCATCCCATGTGTGTGGATGCTTTGAGTTGTATATGTGCAGAATGTGTACGATCATCTTGTTGATAACCTCTGTCTGGCCATCAGTTTGGGGATGGAAGGATGTGGACTTAGTGAGTTCGGTGTCTAGCATCGACCAGAGACTGGACCAAAATGTACTGAGGAACCTGCTGTCCCGATCTGAGATGATAGACTAGGGGATCCCAAAGTTTACCCACACTCGTTCAAAGAAGAGATTAGTAGTGGATTTTGTTGTGATATTATTCTTGTAGGCTGCCATAATGGCCATCTTCGAGAACCTGTCGACAACCACAAAAACACAGTCGTTTCCACGTTTAGTAGAAGGAAGGCCCAACATGTAATCCATGGAGATGGATTCCCAAGGGTGACTAGGGGTTGGCAGTAAGGTATAGAGGCCTTACTTCTTGATGGTCAGTTTGGCAATGGCATAGGCAGTGCAGGATTTGATGTACTTCCCGAAATCCTGTCGAAGATTCAACCAATAAAAATACTTCTGCAGTACTGCCACCATTTTCTTGACCTCAAAATGCCCAACAGCCCGACTGTAGTGTGCTTCCAAAATCATCTTGGCACTCTCACTTGAAGGAACACAAAGGTGACCCAGGTGGCATTGGGCATCCTGGAGGTGAAAAGCTGGAACATGCTGACCCCTCTAAGAGTGTCTAGTATGTGTGGCCTAATTCTGAGTAGCTTTTGTAGAGAAGTGGCCAATCCGAAGTTTCGTGCCCACTAGAGTTGAGCACGGTGGTTAACACTATTATCGGTGGTCGACCAAGGCAATCTGCAACATTATTGGTGTTGCCCTTGTTATACTTGATATTCAAATGGAACTGCTGCAGATATGTGGAGCACTTCTGATGACGATCATTCTGCAATTTCCCTTGGGTCTGTATGAACTGCAGGGGTCGGTGGTCTGTGTGGATGACTGTTTCCTTCCCCAAAATGTAATGCTTCCATTGTCAACAGGCTTGCACAATGGAATACATCTCCTTATCATTAGTGGGATACTTCCATACTGTGTTTGAAAGTGTCTCATTGTGATAAGCCACTGGATGCCTATGTTGAGTAAAGACTGCCCTAATAGCATAGTCAGAGGCATCTGTCTTGATCTCAAATGGTTGTTGCAATTCTGGTAATGCGAGCACTGGTGTCGAGCAGAGGCGATGTTTCAACTCTATGAATGCCTTCTGTTGAGATTCAGAACAAAAGAATTTTACTTTCGCTCCTCCCTTGGTGACTTGACTCAAGGGACAAGTGATATGATAAAATCCCAACACGAACTTGTGGTAGAAGTTGGCAAGACCCAGAAAGTTGCAGAGATCTTTTAGAGTGGTTGGAGATGGCCAATCTCAAATGACTTGGATCTTTGCTGGATCCACATGCACCCCCCATTCATCAATAACATATCCCAGATACTGAACCCGTGTCATGCCAAAAGTGCATTTCTCCAAATTGGCACATAACCTGTGTTGCCACAATGTTTGGAGAACCTGTTGGATGTGGTGGAGGTACTCTTCCCAACTCTGGTTGAAGATCAAGATGTCATCCAAGTATACCACTACAAATGAGTTGGTGAATGGATGCAAGATGACATCCATTAGCCTCATGAAGGTTGCAGGAGCATTAGTCAACCCGAAAGGCATAACCAACCATTTGAAAAGGCCCTTGGCTTTAAAGGCAGTCTTCCACACATCGAAGGGTTTGATTGGTCCCTAGTGATATCCTAACTTCAAATCGATCTTGCTGAAATATTTTTCCCCCTTCAGTTGGTCTAGGAGGTCATCAATTTGTGGGATCGGGTACCTATTTCGGACAATGATCTTGTTCAGCACCTGATAATCAATACAGAGTCTCCAAATCTAATCCTTCTTCTATACCAACACGATCAGGCTCCCACAGGGCGATGAACTCGGATGGATGTGACCTTTCTGCAGTAGCTCTTGAATCTACCTCTTGATTTCATCGTTCTCCAGAATGGAGCGCTGATAGATTGGTCCATTGGGCAGCGGCACACCTCAGATCAGATCGATGGAGTGCTTGACCTGACAGTGCAGAGGAACCCCTGTGGCGGAGGTGAATATGTCCTTGTACTCCTCCACGACCTTGTCCATCTGTACGTGTCGTGCGGAGAGGGCCTATAAAGAGGTCGTGGCCATTGTCTTCTTCTTTCCTTGAGGGTGTATCATCTAGAAAACAAATTTCCCGGTTTTGGAAATGAGCTTACTACATTGTTTTTTAGTAACCAAAGAGATGGTGGTAGGTGGTGCTACCTCCGGTATCCTGTACAACTTATTTCCCAAAGTAAAAATAACAACACGAGGCCTTGATTCATACACAACGTGTCGCTTCCACAAGAATGGTTGGTCTAATAATACATCATAAACATCAAGGGGAGCAACGTCACACAATACCTCATCCGTGAAGGGCTTGATGTTGTATGGAAGGTGACACTGCTGGCTCATGCGAAGATGTTGTCCTTGGTGAAGCCCCATGATGGTGTACGGTTGTGGATGTGCTATGGTTGGTAAACCTAGTCGCTTCACGACCTCTGCTGAAATGAGGTTCTTTTGGCTCCCACTTGTTAGGTTCCTATACCAATAGGTATCATTTCTCATGATTAACTATGGAAGTGCCAAATATGATCATCCTTTCCATGCTGCAAAGGTTCCATATTTTGTGTATAGATAAAGAAAATTAAAAAATGTAAAGAGGGTATGCCCTAAAAGAAAAATCAAAGGGCAAAAAGGATGAATTGGTCGACAAAAGAAAAGAAAGTGAACCCCAAAGAAAGACCAGCAAAGTGGCCAGTCAAAATGCCACTATTATCTTATTTGTGCAAAGCAAGTTCAAAAAGTACAAAAACTGTTTCATCACACTTAATGGATGGCCCAACAGTTCAATCTGGGCCATTCCATGTTTAAATTTCCTGCTGTAGAATAGAGAATGAAGGTCTGACCAAACAGTTCAAGCTTGGCAGATCACTAGCTAAGTAGAGAAGCAAAGGGTCTCAACTGCTTAATCTGAGCCCTTGGAGGCAATAAGGGTAGACCTAGATAGGAGGGAAGTCAAAAGAAAAGAGTTGAATCAAGGTTTGCAAGTTCAAGTGCACCCAATCAAAAGGAAGAAAAAATGGTAGGAATTGTAGAATGGGTAAGTAGATTGAAGTTGCAGAAACAAGTCTATCAGCAGTGTCATCTCTTTCAATATGATCTACTTCATGGATATCTCTAATGCCATGGCAAAGGTATGATGACAGATCACATGTTGCATGTCTAACATCCTCTCTTCTCCCTCACAACAAATATTCACTAACATCCCTTAAAGAGATTGGGATCTGCCCAAACTCTTAACTTCACTCCATTTTTAGAAAAACTTAAGTGAAACTTCAGGTTTGCTTGAGATCCAAAAGCCACATTTCTTGTGTAAAAGTTTTGTTTCTCCTAACACCCTAAAGCCTAGGTGGTTCAGTTTCATATACCTAGCGCTTCTCCCTCATATTCATATTAATATTCTAACTTTACTATATAAATCCCCTATATTTCCCCTCCCCTTATTATGTATAAAAATCCACAAAAACCCAAAAAATATTGTAAATACCCCGCCCCTGCCTAATATGGCTATAAAGTTTCTTTCGGGAGTCATTGGTCCACCTGGGACCAATAACAACCCGCCATTTGGCACCCTGGGATTCGTTGACCTCCGGTTGAACGAATAACCATAGTCGCTACGCAAAAACATCGGAATTTGATTAATATTTGATTAATCAAACAACCACATTCATTTAAACTTCTAACCCAAAGTTCATAACCCCTCGCACAAACATTATAAAATATTAAATATGTGGGCGGGTCCCCGCGCCATATCATACCAGCACCTGCGCCTCCCGTCAACCGTTGGATCGCGCCTGCCAGATCCAACGGCCTGCATTGATATCGGAGCCGCCCCGGTGTACGCACGTTAGCTCCCGATGGAAAGTGGTTTTTCCGTCGTACACAGGGACGTGTGTCCCATTCCTATTGCATCGGGCCCGCTCTGACAAAAACTTCCCCCGTACCAAAAGCGGTCTGATGGAAACCATTTACTGCCTATTCTCCCCGCTGCACATGTCATCCCCACGTATGCATCTGCGTCAGCACCCCCGTCACTATGTCCTTTGCCGTGTCTGCCCCGTCACCCTTACACATCATCTACCACGTCACCCTTTGTACCCTCTACGCGATGAAATTACGTCATGATGACATCAGCATAAAAAGATCGAAAAAGCCGAAAAAAGCCCAAATTTGTTTAAAAGTCATGAAAGTGATGTCTTTTGTTATTTTTCATTCGTTTCTTTGTCGAGAGTCTGCATGAGAATTATGTTGAAACCGTCACTCGAGCAAATTCAACCTACGAACTAGACTCCCTCAGCTCACTCAGCAACCACATTTCACTCCAGTCACTGGTAAAATAGGTATTTTCCTGATAGATACCCGTAAACCCTGTTTTTACGAGACATAGCTATTGCAATTACCAGAAGAATTGAATTTGTCTAAAATGCACTTATCTATTCGAACCCCGATATTCTAAGGCACTCTGTAACCATTGCTTTCACAGAAAAACCTGTAAGCCTGTTTTCCTCTGCATATTGACCACTCCTTTGATCTTGCTTCCATTTCTGCGGGTAGAATTCCAAGAACCTCCACATCTGAAGTCAAATTTGTCAAAATTCACTCCTAAAGAGGATTGTTTCCCCTGTTTTCATCCACCTTCCTGCCCAAACTCTACAAATTCTAGGTCCACTGTGAATTTTATCAAAAGACATCAATCTTTGGGTACATAACTCACTCTCTGATGTCCTGAGGAAAAAAAAAACTATTGTTCAATTGTCTTTTGCTTTAGATACTCTAACCTTAAGTTAAAAGTCATCAACAAACTGAGAATGGAGGCTCCAGTGGCCCTGAACATTGTACCCTTGAATGCACCACATAAGTAGTTGGAGTGGTTGCCTCTTGTTGATAGGGATTTCCAGATGGATGACATGGAGGGTGAAAAGCCTCACCTGCAAGCTTTTTGTGAAATAAGGAATAGCCATAGGAACAAAACTGACATACTTGGAATCTAGGAGTCTAATATGCCTATATACTACCTGCCTTCAGTCAATGTCTTCCCTGACCTCATCCATCAATGTTGTGCTAATTATGAGCCTTCTCAAAGGGCAGTGATGGACCCTGCTGGAAATGTCCTCTTTTATATCACCCCTCAGTCTATAAATGAGATGCTGCACTTCCAGCCAGCTCAGCCTTTGGTCCCTCTTACTATGAAAAATTTGCTGGACCAAGCCTCCAAGTTGTCCTCTGTAGAAGTTGACCGAATTGCCAAGCTGTTTATGCCACCAAATTGCCATTCCAGATACAAAATTCCCTATCACCATGCCTAGTTTAGTAAGGTTGGAAAAATTCTCATAGACATGATTTCCTAAATCCTGGGATTCAGAACAAGTGAGATTGTGGATGAAACTGTATTTGCTTTGATGTCCATATTTGCCCCAGGACAGCCCCCTACTGTCAAATATGATTATGCCACCTATATAGCTAACAAAATTCATGAGCAGTTCATGAATTTAGAAAGAGAGAGAGTGTTCAAATACACTGCATATATATACCATTTGATGATGTACTATCAGCCTGATAGTTTCCTAGTTCCCCTTAAAAAATTGGATGCTAAGGGGGAGCAATAATATTCTAGTCCTCAGTATTCCATCATGTTAGTAGCTCCCCATATACATATTGTAAGTTTATTGACCTCTTCATATATCCAGCCACCTATTTGTTGTCAATAACTCCTCCTTCCAGGCTCTCTGCTGAAATGCAGAAAATATTACACCTCTCAAAGGAATATAGCATTGGTGATTGGTATTTTTACCAAAACCATACAGTGATCAGGATCTATGGCTGTCAAATGGCTCCCTATAAGCTGCCAAAGTATGTCCCCACGAGACTCTTTGCCCTGGAATACTACCGGCAATTTAGTAGTTTAGATTTGACTCATTTCTATGGGGCTAGGAAAAAGGCACAGCTCAAGATAAGGCACCAATTGGGCCCTTTTATTTTTAATAAAAGGGAAGAAGCATGGAAATAGGCTGACACTATTCTGAGAGACAAACTGAAGCTGAAACAAAGTTTTCTTTGGTCACCATATGACCCCGAACATTTCATAAGCTTTAGGAGAATCAAACACAAGCTTACAGGATATGTGCACTATAGTATCCCTCAAATTGAACAATATGCTAATCAACAGGAGTGGATAGAAGGCACACTAGTTAAGGAACTTACTGAAGAAGAGAGATTAGAAATAGAAATGAAAGAGTTTGAAAAGACACTTGACCTAGACTCTGTTGGACAGGTGTTTTGCACATTGCCTCAACACCTTGGAGCAGGCACATGAGCTGCCACAACTTCAAAACAACCTGCACAAGGAAGTGATCCACCTGCAGGGACATCTAAAGGCAAAGAGGTGCAGCATTCAGAGCAGTAAGAGATAATGGCAGACTGGCCAGACACAAGCAAAGAACAAAGTCAAGGGCAAGCCCCTTCAACACAAGCAAAATCACCTGAAATCCTTGTCTTACAAACTCCTCTCAATGAGGAAAGAACCAAGAAAAGGGACAGGCAGTAAGAGACACCTACAGGGGCATCCACATAACAGCAAGGAGATCAAAGGCAAAGGTTGAACCCCTATTCTGAGGAAGAATTTATAGAGGAGACAACATGCAATCAAAGAGGTGAAGAAACAATCAAACAGCGGATTCCTCCAAGCATGGAAACATCAGCTAGCTCCTTTCAGCAGGAGCAAGAGAGACAACAAGGTGTGGAGGTTACCTCCACCAAGCAGTAGAGCAAGCAAGGCTCTGACATAAAGAAGGCATTCACTGAAATTGTTGGGTCCCTATAATACTAGTGATTACCCCATTACTATTGTAGTTATACCCCTTATTTATATTTTTGTGCCCTTATTACCCACATATTGTTATTTCTGTGCCCCATAGAATCCCTCTATTATTATTTTTGTGGCTTTATATTATTATTGTTAGGTCGGCTGGATTATATTGTGACTCCTTAGACTCCTATATATAGAAAGGAGGTTTTGTCATTTGTATCATCCAAGAATTGTTCATTTATGTAATGTAAAGGAGGTTGCCCCCTCGAAGAGGCTGAATTCTAAGGCGTTGATCTTTCTTTTCTATCTTTTCTTGAGCTGGTTTCATAACATTTGGTATCAGAGCTTTGGATTCTAGGGTTTCGCTGCTCCAAACAGGTCATCGTGGAATTTTCGCTATAACGTTTTTTCTGTGACGTTTCAGAAGCTGCAAAAAAAACCCATTTGAGAAGAAATCGCGTTGAACCTTGGGTCCGAATTTCAGAGTTTTTCGCGAGATATTTTTGGAGATATGATCTGAGGAAGTTGGTCTTTTTGCAGACTCCTGAATTACACTCAAAACAGGTGACCTGGGGAAAATCGTCATAACTTTCTTTCTGAGCATCGGATTGAAATTTCGTAAGAAGTTACAGAAAGAGGACGGACTGTAGTTTGTTTTGATATATTTTTTAGAGTCAAAGGTTGAAACAGTGACATGTGGCACGTCATACAAGTTTGCTCTACTGAACTAGTCTATAATCAAGTCACTGTGGGAGATTTCGCATAACTCTTCCTTGGAGAATCCAATTTGGGTCAGACTTGTGGCATTGGAAAGAGGACACAGAGGGCTACTACAGGTCACAAATTCAAAACTAGATGATTAGAAAGTACAGAGATACATCAGAGGCAATATCGAGCTCCTACAAAGTGAAAAAAGGTGTGTAGATTTTCTTTAATTTTTGCTTAAGCTTGGTTTGAAAATTTATTTTGAAGGAATTCAAAGGGCATAGTAGAGCATTATTATCGGTAACTGATGCCCCGAGGAAAGAAAATGCAAACACCTAGTAAGGAACCTGAAAGCTCTAGCATGACTCATGAAGAAGAAGAAGAAATGCTATATGATATATCAAAATTACAAGAACAAGTGCAACAAATGTCACTTGCACAAAAAGCAACAGAATCTAAAATGGATGGTTTAAGGAAAGATGTAGAAGCTAAGATGGACGGTTTAAAGAAAGGTGTAGAAGCTAAGATGGATGGCATGGAAGCTAAGGTGAATGGCATGGACGCTAAAATTGATGGCATGGATGATAAGATGGATAAGTTGCTACAAGAAATGGTCACTAAGGGTGAAAGAGTACTAAAGGAAACTCATGATGAGAACAAAAGAAATGTTAATCATGATTCCATAGACTCTAATGTTGGATCGAAGACTCACCATGTTCCAAAAATCGATATGAGGAAGTTTGATGGCAAGGATCCCGCCACATGGATATTACAGATGGAGCAATTCTTCGATCTCAATAATGTGCAAAACACACAAAAGGTACGTATGGCAACTTTATATTTGGAACCAAATCAGTTTGTATGGTATCAATGGCTTTGTTCTCGTAAACAATTTATCACTTGGGCAATTTTTACGGAAGAATTGATAGCACATTATGAGGATACAAAAAGCAACACTTTTTTTAGCCAATTGATAAGTCTCAAACAAAAGGGTTCAATAATGGAGCACATTGAGGAGTTCCAAAAATTGAACATAAGGGTAAAAGATATTCCAGAGGAGCATAGGATTGATGTGTTCATAGGGTCTTTAAAGGATAATATCCAACATGATGTGCGCCTTTGGGAACCTGATTCATTAGAGAAGGCATTCAGGTTAGCAAGAAAAATGGAAAGCAAAATTATGGCAACTAGGAAGCATACCATTCACAACTATAAAGATGGAAGTGTTGTTGCCCATAGTCTTCCACAACCTACAAGGTTGACACCACAACAATTGGAAGAAAAAAGAGCAAAAGGGCTTTGTTACAATTGTGATAGCAAATACACAAAAGGTCATAAGTGTGCTGAGAAGAAATTATTCTACATAGATTGTGAAGAGGAAGAAGAAAAGGAGCAAGAAAGGTCAAAAGAAGAGGATATATTCCAGGAACAAAGCCTAGATGAAGAACAAATAAATCCGACCATATCTTGTAATGCATTGGCGGGAATTACCACTCCTCAAACCATCAAGATAGAAGGACAAATCAAGAAGAAAAAGGTAATAGTGTTGATTGATTCAGGAAGCACCCACAATTTTATTCATTGTAGGGTAGCAAAAGAATTGAATTGCTTCCTATATCCAGCACCAGAGTGTCAAGTGATGATTGCAAATGGAGGAACAATAAATTGTTCTGGAAAGTGCCATAATATCAAGCTATCCATGGGAGAATATGTATTGACTAGCCCAATGCTTTCCATTCCAATGGGAGGTGCTGATGTTGTACTAGGAGTCCAATGGCTACAATCCTTGGGTACAATAGCTTTTAATTTTCAAGAACTTTTCATGAAATTTTCTGTGGAAGGAAAGGAAGTTGAATTAAGGGGTATTGCAGGGAAACCAGGAAAGATAATCAGCTCTAATGGCATGACAAAGCTTCTAAAAAAGGAGCAAAGAGGTGTAATTGCACAATTATGTTCGCTAGATGTTTCCACATTGGAATCATCTATTTCTCCAGATCTCCAAAAAGTCCTGGACAATCATTCCAAGGTATTTGAGACTCCCAAAGGTCTCCCACCTATGCGTGATCATGATCATGCTATTCATCTGATTCCAGGAAGTGTTCCTCCAAACATCAGGCCGTACAGATATCCATATGTCCAAAAAAGTGAAATTGAACGTATGGTTGCAGAAATGCTAGAGGCTGGTATAATTCAACCGAGTCAAAGTTCTTTCTCAGCTCCAGTAGTATTGGTGCACAAGAAGGATGGATCATGGCGCATGTGTCCAGATTATAGGGAGCTCAACAAGCTCACTATTAAAGATAAGTTCCCCATTCCTGTCATTGATGAATTACTGGATGAATTGCATGGATCAATTTACTTCACCAAGTTGGATCTTCGTTCGGGATATCATCAAATCAGAATGAAGATTGAAGACATTCCGAAAACGGCATTTAGAACTCATGAGGGTCATTATGAATTTTTGGTCATGCCTTTTGGCCTTACCAATGCACCTTCAACATTTCAAGGTTTGATGAATTCAATTTTCAAACCATTCCTTAGAAAATTTGTGTTAGTATTTTTTGATGATATACTAATCTACAGCAAGTCTTGGAAGGATCATGTTGAACATGTTGACAAGGTGCTACAACTATTGGAGGAGAAACAATTATATGCAAAAAGATCCAAATGTTTCTTTGGAGTCCAGGAGGTGGAATATTTGGGTCATATTGTATCTCATGAAGGAGTTAAGGTAGACCCTAGCAAAATTAAAGCCATTAAGGAATGGAAAATCCCCACATCCATAAAGCATCTGCGAGGATTTCTTGGGTTGACAGGGTATTATCGCAAGTTTGTTAAGAATTATGGGAGAATAGCAGCACCTCTAACAACATTATTGAAGAAAGATTCATTTTCATGGACTCCGGAAGCAACAAAGGCCTTTGAACATCTTAAAGAGGCAATGTGCCAAGCACCGGTCTTAGCTACACCGGACTTCACAAAAACCTTTATTGTGGAATGTGATGCTTCAGGAAATGGAATTGGTGTTGTTCTAATGCAAGATGAAAGACCCATTGCTTTTGAAAGTCGTCCAATCAAGGGAAAGTTTTTAAGCAAAGCTATTTATGAGAAGGAAATGTTGGCAATACTCCATGCACTTAAGAAATGGCGACCCTACCTAATGGGAAGACACTTCAAGGTAAAAACGGATCATGATAGCCTTAAATACTTTTTAGAACAAAGATTATCCTCTGAAGAGCAACAAAAGTGGGTCACAAAGATGTTGGGTTATGACTTTGAAATCATCTACAAAAAAGGGAAGCAAAATGTGGTGGCAGATGCACTCTCAAGAAAGGATGAGGATGTGGAAGCATTGTTGTGTGCCATTTCTATTATCCAACCAGATTGGATAAACGAAGCAAGGGAGGAATGGAAGAATGACGAAGAAGTGTGGGCACTTATTCGAAAGCTACAACAAGATTCCAGTACTTCTGATACATTTAGCTGGAAAAATGATTCGTTATGGTACAAAGATCGCTTATACCTCTGTAAGAATTCCCAGCTAAAACAAAAGATTCTTATGGAATTGCACACTTCTCCCTTAGGAGGGCACTCAGGATTTTTAAAAACTTACCACAGGGTTAAGAAGGAATTTTTTTGGGATGGCCTTAAATCAGATATTCAAAAGTTTGTGGCGGAATGTTTGGTTTGCCAACAAAATAAAGTTGAAACAATTAAGACACCGGGTCTATTACAACCTTTATCCATTCCAAGCCAACGTTGGGAGGAGGTTTCAATGGATTTTATCACAGGTTTACCCAAGTCTGAGGGAAAGAGTGTCATCATGGTGGTAGTTGACAGACTTACCAAGTATGCACACTTTTGTGCATTATCACATCCATTTAAAGCCAGTACAGTTTCTACTGCATTTATGGAAACAGTTCAAAAGCTACATGGAAACCCAAAGATTATTGTAAGTGACAGAGATCCCATTTTCACTGGAAATTTTTGGACAGAATTATTTTCTTGTCTTGGTACTCAGTTAGCTCATAGCTCATCTTATCATCCTCAATCTGATGGGCAAACTGAGATAGTAAACAAATGTTTGGAAGGATATCTTCGTTGCTTTGTATCTGATAAACAGACACAATGGGTCAAATGGTTGCCTCTGGCTGAATGGTGGTATAACACTTCCTTCCATACAGCAACAAAAATGACCCCATTTATGGCACTTTATGGGTATCAACCACCATCCATCACATCATATTTAAGAGAAAATTCTAAGGTTCAGGCAGTGGAACATCACATCGAACATCAACAACAAGTCCTCCAACTCTTAAAGGATAACCTCGTGTTGGCACAAAATAGAATGAAACAACAGGCAGATCAACATCGCAGTGAAAGAAGTTTTGATGTAGGTGATTGGGTATTCCTACGGCTACAACCATATAAGCAAATGTCCCTAAAGCAAGCTAAGAAGGATAATAAATTATCACCAAAGTATTATGGTCCGTACAAGGTGTTGCAAAAGATTGGTACTATGGCATACAAATTGGAGCTTCCTGCAGCTTCTCGATTGCACCCAGTTTTCCATGTTTCATGTTTAAAGAAGGTTATAGGCGACAAGCTCCCAGTTCAAACAATATTGCCAGAACTTGACGAGGAAGGAAAAATTATATTGGAACCGGAAGCAGTCACAGAAACAAGAACTCGACAGCTACGAAATCGATCAATTTCAGAGTATCTTATCAAGTGGAAGAACTTATCCGCTGAAGATTCCACATGGGAGGATGAGAATTTTATGCAGAAGTATCCAGAACTACTCAAGCGTTGAGGACAACACTTTTTTGAAGGAGAGGGGCATGTTGGGTCCCTATAATACTAGTGATTACCCCATTACTATTGTAGTTATACCCCTTATTTATATTGTTGTGCCCCTATTACCCCCATATTGTTATTTCTGTGCCCCATAGAATCCCTCTATTGTTATTTTTGTGGCTTTATATTATTATTGTTAGGTCGGCTGGATTATATTGTGACTCCTTAGACTCCTATATATAGAAAGGAGGTTTTGTCATTTGTATCATCCAAGAATTGTTCATTTATGTAATGTAAAGGAGGTTGCCCCCTCGAAGAGGCTGAATTCTAAGGCGTTGATCTTTCTTTTCTATCTTTTCTTGAGCTGGTTTCATAACAGAAATTAAGGCCCGTAATGAGCCGGTAAGGTTCCAGCTCTATAACTAATTACTAAGGATGGCTCCCACCAATCAACAGAGGCTAATGGCAGCCTATGATATCCAAGAAGGGAAAATTACCCTCAGTCATTTTAGGCCTACAGTACAACAGCCCCAGTCAGCTGCTGATTATATCAGAACCAATCTAGAAGTCCTTGCTAAAGACATCCACCCAATGGACCAGATTGAGTTACACAAACAAATGGGAGAAATGGTGTACTCCATCCTGGCGGATAAGGAAATATTGGCCCACAGATTACAAAATTCACTTTACAACACTTCTACCTAATTGGAATTGGAGAAAGCCTCATCACAAGCCAAGGGCAATAGAATTAAATCATTGGAATAGATCATTATGGAGCGGGGACATGATCCCAACGATCCCAAGGGCGTACAGGCTTTAATTAAGAAGAAAGAAGAAGACATAGAATCCCTCAGAAAACAACTCAGGCTGCCAGCTACAACACATCCTCAAACCACAGAGGTAGTACAACAGAAAGAAGAAGAGGATGTAGTAAGTTTGCTTATGAGAATTCATGAAAGATTGATAGAAACAGAGAAAGCCTTGGAGGCATCACTGCAAGGGAAACAGGGAGAGTTGGCCTCTCAGCCAGTTCAAACAACTCCATCTTTGGAAACTGCCCCTCCTACAGTCACCACAACAGTCCCTCCTACTGATCCAACACCAACAATAGGCACCTCAGCTCCAGCCTCAACTTCAGCAACAGTTTCAACAACAACTACAGCGGCAGCAGAACAAGGAGCCAGCCTGAGTATGGAGGAAATGATGAAAGAAATAAAAGCTTTGGAACTACAAATGGCATAATTAAAAGAGGCCAAAGAAAAGCTGGCAAAAATCGAGGTAAAATATGACAAATCAAAGATGGATGTATCTGAGAAGATAAGGGAAGTAAAGGCCTTGGAGAAAAGAATAAAGGAACTAGAGAAAGAGCTTGTTCTAGATAAAACTCTAGCTGAAATCAAGAAAATTTTGTGGGCCAAAATCGGCCAATCTATCGCTGACCAATGGAAGTCGATTCAGACTATACATGAGCAAATAGAATTGATAGGCTTAGCTCAATTTGAGGCTCAAAAGGCCAGAGCATCATTGGGAAATATGCCTGAGCAAGCCAATAGAATGATTCAATTTCTAAACACTCATACCAAAGAGCAGTTGGCAGCGCTAGATATCAGGAATAGGACAGATACCATTTTGATGGTGAAAAAGGTGTTGACCCTAAGGAATTTTGTACAAACTTCAGAAAGAAAATGCCAAGAAATGCAGGCAGAAATAAATGCCTTTAGAATAAAGTTTACAACATTGCAGAGCAAAGGACTAACCAGCTTGTTAACCAGCAATGGAAGGTTGCTAACACATGAACAATATGCCAACAGGGTGAATAAGTATGTCTCCAATCAAATTACACCATCCTCAAGCACCTCAGGAGAAACTGGGCCTCCCACTAGACAGAGTCTTTATGACAAATTAGAAAATCTGTTCTACATTGAACATGAGATAAACCATCTTTTTGAAGTCTAGCCTAACTTTTACAGGTACACTGAAGCTGATGAAACATTGATAAAAATACAAATACATCAGTTGCCTATCGAAGACCGGTGGCAAGGAATGCTGGATGTTTAAACGAGGTAATCTTGTTTATGTTTCCTTTTTTGGTCAGCTACAGGTCAGCAAACTCAAATGCACGGGCCACCTGTCAAAGGGTAAAAACAGCAAAAAGAATAAGTCAAATTGTGACTGCAGCTCATTAATGAAAAACCGAGCACTGATGATGAGGCTAGGACAGCAACACAGCAAGGCATCAAGGCAGCAAAAGTAGCAAACATAGATTAAAGACGCAGCCACCAGCCGACTCACTCGGTCCAGAAAGTCGAATACCTCTGACAAATTGGACAGCTGGCACACCAACATTCACTGCGGCATTCATTTCTCTCATTTACTTCTTCTGAAGAGTTGGGAAAGGAAGTTATGGCTTCAGGACTTATCTACATGATATTTTGTATCTCCATTTTGATATAAATACCTCTCCAGAATATGTATTTGAGGTTGGTGATTTTCTCTCTGGACTGCGATGTAAATTTAGAGACTGTCTAATACAAAGGCTGTTGAAGTTCACTGTTGTTGGACCGTTTGAATGTGGATTTGATGTTCTAGGAACTTCTACAAAATTCCTGTGTTTCTCTATGGATCAATAAGTTACTGTAACTTGTGTTTATGTTTCCTGTGTTTGCAAATTTCATACATGTTTCATGATCTTAGTAACAGAGAAAACGAATAGCCCAGAAATTGTTTGAATACACTCTGTGTTCAATCGCTACTATTAATTATGTTTTCTTCAGAATTAGTCATAAATAGGAATTCTTAGCTGCTCTTATTTCCACTAATTCTTTCATTTTGAATGCAACTTAGGAATTCTTAATTGCTCCTTGGCAAGATTCAAGCACCTTCCCTCTTCTAGCATGATCAAGGATTCTTGACTGCCCTTCATCCACTGGCTTACATTCCATGAACTTCTAGATCTCAGAATTGTTCCAAGACTGATTATCTTGCTCTGTAGCACTGCCCTTTACCCAAAGAAACACTTTCAGCAGTACATCATCATTGACCCCATTTTCCCAATGGTATAAACTGTTTTAGACTTGCATCCCAGCTCTATCTGATATCACCATCCACAAACTAAAAATCAAACTCCGTGCATCATAACTAGCCTAAAATATTCCAAAACAAAGCTAAATTACAAAGAGAGAGCCCTCTCTGGTTGCAGGTAGGCTAGAATCTGCAGCTAAAAGACTGGTTAGTGGTTACCTCGGCCGTATTCCCTTCTGGAGGCAGGGAACTAACTGAGTGATAACACTACTGTCAACAATAACTGTAGCAGGGAACCCTTTACCCACATTTGGGAGTGGAAGAGGCGCTCCTTCTCCTATGGATCTTCGGGTTCCTCCTTTTGGATCTTTGTTGTGGCAACGTTGGCATTGGGCTCCGCATCAATACTCTGCTTCTCTTTGTCATTCCCCTTGTTGGGTTCTAACTCAGAGTTGGAACATGTGTCTAATTCTGAAACCTTTAGCTCAGCCACCAATGACTACTTGGCTCGACACTCACTTGTGTTGTGAGTGGAGCTCTTATGGAACTCACACCACTTTCCTGTGTCCTTTTTTAGCTTCGTGATGTTGTTCTTTGCTTTCAGCTTTGGCGGGTTGTCTTGGGCTGCCCCACTTTGGCTTTGTCCTTTGTTATGTGGTTTGGGGGCACCTTTCCCTTGCTTCGGATTCGCAGATCCAAAGTCTCGCTTCTTGTGTTTAAACTTTTTCTCGATCTTAACGACATATTGGTATGCCGTGCCGAGCGAGGAGATGTTCATGAATTCTATTTCATCTTGGATGTACCTATGTAGGCACCCATGGAATTTGAGTACCAAATGACGCTCTGAATCCTTGATACCCAACTTTGTGTGAAGGGTATGGAAAATATTGGTGAACTCTGGCACGTCTTGGTCCCTTCCCTAGCGCAGCGTGGTCCACTTTATGTATTGATCCTCATAGCTTCTGACAGGGTAGTACTTCTCCTTGATGGAAGCCTAGAATGAATTCCAAGTGGGTGCGGCTGAAAACAATGTGGTCGTACTTTCATCCTTCTACTTGTAGTAGGTTTCCCACCAGTCCTTGACGTAGGGGGTGGCTTTGAGAAGAGCAAAAGTAATCTTTTCCTAGCCGAAAAAATCATGAACAGAAAAATACCCTTCTAGCATATTTAACCATTTATCTACAGTAGCTGCATCTATCCGACCCTCAAATATGGGAATGTCAAAGTTAACTTGTACTTTAAAGGGTGTGGCACTTCCAGTGTAGCTACTGGAAGTAGATGTGTCGCCCCTAGGTAGCCACTGAAGGATCCAGGAAAATTTTTCCATCATCGTGTTCTTTTGTCGCTCGAGAGCCTCTTCGAGCAAGATTTTGATAGGATCTCTTACCCCCTCGCCTTTCTTTTCATCCACCATGGGAGGCCGTCAGGATTTGTGAGGCTGGTCTTGCAAAGGTTCAACCAGTTCAAGCCCTAACTCCTTATATCCCGACCTCGTTGGGGACATGAAAAGAAAGACAGAGGAAGAGCAGACTGCTCTGATACTGCTGATACGGATTTAAATAGGAATGCAAAAAATTACAATATAACCATACATACAGAGATGCAACATAAATAATACTTCATTTCATTACTGTAAAATACTGAAATATGCTTACAAACAGAAATGGAAATAAACTAGCTAGGGTGATGGTAGCT
This sequence comes from Pinus tabuliformis, assembly GCA_031772625.1. Lineage (NCBI taxonomy): Eukaryota > Viridiplantae > Streptophyta > Pinopsida > Pinales > Pinaceae > Pinus > Pinus tabuliformis. The sequence continues at coordinate 1,143,604,998 of CM062815.1, forward strand.
TATCTCTGAGAAGAGATGTGGTGGCTACATGCCTCTGAACTACATTACAATGAGGCTCAAGGGCCTTTTTATTATTGAACAATAACAGAAAACCCTAAAAAACCAAAACCTTAACTCGAGGAGATGTAACACCAAGAGTTTATGGGCCCCATTGGGTTGAGTTGGACAACCAACTTCCCAGGGTCACGACTTGGTCATATTATCTCCATTTGACGCGCATGATAACCCGTTGGAAAGATCTCTCTGAGGGCTATGACAAAAAAGAAAAATTCAGATGTTGAATCACTCATGGTAGATTCCCAAAAAAAAAGTCATTTGGGGCCTCAAAACGGCTTCCGAAGTTTAGGACCCGAAAAACTGCTAAAAATAGTAAATTGTGCTACAATTAAGGAAACTGAAAAATTGAAAGAAACAATGGTGGGGTTCCAAGTGGAATTGGCGGGTGGCCACCAATATCCACCTAGATCACTTCAACTGATAGTTTTGGAAGTGGAGGAAGAGGACACAATAATCAAAATGAATGTGCATATAGAGAACATGGTCGTTGTAGAATTCAAGGTATAGCGAACAACTTCACGAGGAAACAATTCTGGCAGAGGCAACATTCAAGGCAAAGGCAACAATCAAGGAAGAGGAAAAATTCAAGCAGAGGAAAAAATCAAGGTAGAGGATAGAGCAGAGGCAGAGGACAAAGTCAAGGCAGAGGTAAAGATTTTAATCAAGTTGTTTGTAGAAGATCTAACAAAGTTGGTCATTATTTTGAAGATTGTCGAAATTCTATTGAAAAAATTCCAAAGTTTCAACAACACTTGGCATAGTTTGCTAATGATTAAGAAGATGATGGCTTAGAATATGTCTTCACTACACTTCAAAGTTCAAAATCAACAACATTACAAGTCTCCACATATCTTAAAAGTGATTATGAAGATGCTTGGATCTTAGATACATAGGCAACACAACATATGAATTTTCGACGTGACTTCTTTTGGACCTTTCAACAATGCCAACTCAATTCAATCTTTCTTGTAGATGATACAAGACACACTCCTTGTGGAAAAGGTGTAGTAAAAGTTTATCTTCTTGGCATTGGAGAAAAACTAATTTCAAATGTTTGGTATGTGCCAACTTTCAAGAAGAATTTGTTGTCATTAGTCATGATTCGACAAGAAGGACATCAGATTGTTATGGAGGATGGCTTAGAAAAAATCAACTCCATCAAACAAAATATGAAGACAGTCATGATAGGATATGAAGATGGAAAGCTTCTAAAGATGAAAGGAACAATCATTCCATGAAATTCTGATTTTGCAGGAGTAACAAGTACAAATATTTCGCCAATAATGTTGTGGCCTGTTAGATATGGGAATTTAAACTTTCAAAGTATCTCTCAACTTCAAAAGCAAGGAATGGTTAAAGGAATTCAAACTTTTAAGAAAGAAAATGCAAAATGCGAAGCTTGCATTTACGAGAAATAGAGTTGAGATATTTTTCCAACAAGTTCATGGCGTGAAAACAAGAATTTGCAATTGGTTCACAATGACATTTGTGGACCTCTACAAACTTCTATAGGAGGTTATAGATACGTTTTACTCTTCATTGATGATTGTAGTAGGATGACTTGGGTTTTATTATTGAAACAAAAGTCAGAAACCTTTGAAAAGATTAAGAAATTTTTCCGATTGGTTGAGAATGAAGTTAGGGAAAAAAAATGGCACTCTCAGGACAAATAATGGAGGGAAATTCACTTCCAATGAATTCCAAACTTATTGTAGGGACATTGGTATTAAAAGACAACCTACAAATGTCTACACTCCACAATAAAATGGAGTATCAGAGAGAATGAACTGCGCCTTATTAGGGATGGCAACATCCATGCAAACTTTAAAAAATTAAATCCTTTATATTGGGCAGAAGCAATACATAAAATAATCTACTTAAAGAATAGGTCTCCTATTGCTTCTTTGGATGTAATTAAACCATATGAAGCATGGTTTTGTATCAAACCTCGTGTCAAACATCTTAGAATTTTTGGTTCAGTATGCTATGCCTTAGTTCCAAAAGAAAAACGAACTAAGCTTGATTCACAAAGTTTGAAGTGTACATTGATTTGGTATTCCGATGAAAAGAATGGATATCATCTTCTATCCAATGGAAAGTTTATTGTCAGCAGGGATGTTATATTTGATGAAACAGAAAGAAAGATTGCCACAGAGATAAAAAGTATTCTACAGAAAATGGAAACTAAGGGAGATAAAAAGAAAAGAAGAATGAAAAATCAACCAAGTAGACAACATTGGTATGATATTGAATTGCCTTCATTAGAAAATGGCTCATCCAGCTGACCTACTTTGTCTATACCATCTAGATCTTATAGATGTGTATTTGAATCTCATAGAAATAGCTCATACAAGAGTGACTGTCCAGCCCCTGAACCTTTAGATGATCGAAGAACATTTTTTTATATCAATCCACTTTATAATGATGGTGATTATTTAGATCCACAAACAAGTGAACATCAACTGCCTAAATGGGCCATTCAACTTTTGAAGGATGTTAGGCCAGATGAAAAAAACAAAATAGGAACACGAAGTTCACAAAGAAATGAAGGAATTTTTTCCTTAATAAAAAATGATTTTACTGAGCCCTCCACATACAAATAGGTAGTAAAACATATAGAATGGAAAAAGGAAATGATTGAAGAATACAAGGCAGTGATGGAATACAACACTTGGAAACTTGTTAACTGTCCTAACAATGTGAAACCCATTAGATGCAAATGACTTTACAAAATTAAGTATAAGCCAGATGGAGACATTGAAAAATACAAGGCAAGGCTTGTTGTTAAAGGTTTCTCACAACAAAAAGGAATCGATTATGAGAAAATCTTTTCACCTATAGAAAAATGGAACACCATCATATTAGCACTTGCATTAACAACTCAAAAAGGATGGAAAGTCTATCAGATGGATGTTAAAAGTTCCTTCCTCAATGGGGACTTACAAGAAGAAGTATATATGAATAAACCTCTAGGTTTTGAGATTGGAGGCCAGGAACATAAAGTATGCGATTTGATCAAGGATTTATACAAAATGAAACAAGATCCATGAGCTTTGTATGCTAAAATGGATGAGTACCTTCATAAGTTTGGCTTTAAGCCAAGTGAATTTGATGATACTTTATATGTGTGCGAACAGGGTAAAAATCTGGTGATTCTAGTTATGTATGTGGATGACTTGATCATTACTAGGTATATTAATGATCATATTTTGCAGGTAAAGAGGAGTTGCAGGATGGATTTAAGATGACTTATTTGGGATTACTTCACCACTATCTTAGAGCTGAAGTATTCCAACATCCAAATAATATTTTCATTTTTCAAAGCAATTATACATTTGAACTTCTTCAAAGAGTTGGAATGCAAGATTGCAAGCCCGTCCTCACCCCAATGGAACAAAACATAAAACTTTCAAAATTTGAGGGGGTGGGATTGGTGAATAGTACTACTTATAGACAGTTGACTAACAACTTGATCTATTTGACAACCACTCATCCAGACTTCTCTTATGCAATCAGTATTTTATCACGCTTTATGAATGAACCAATGGAAAGCCACTGGAATGCAGAAAAAATGGTCCTTAGATATATCCAAGGGATGAAATATTTGGGTCTTCTTTACAAAAAAGACTAAGAACTTTGTACATGGTGGATATTTAGGTGCAAATTTTTCTGGCAGTATTGATGATCGAGCATCAAGATTAGGTCATTTGATGAACATGGGGTTAGTTGTAGTTTCTTGGAGTTGCAAGAAGAAAGATACATTGGCCACTTCTTTAGGAGAAGAAGAATATATATCAGCATGGGAAGCAACATGTGAAATTGTTTAATTGCATAGATTTTTCCAGGATTTAGGAATTCTTAAAGTAGAAGCCACATATTTATTCATCAACATCCAGTCAACCATAAAAATTACCAAAAATCTAATTTTCCATTCCAAAACAAAGCATGTGGACATAAAGTATCATTACATCAGGACACTCATTACAAAGGATGTCATCAAACCAGTATATAGTCCTTCAGAAGATCAGATCTCAGATATTTTCACAAAAACACTTGGTATCTGTCATAAAGTACTTTTGAATCAAAGGGGGGAATGTTAGATGATCCAAAATACATAAACTATAGCTTAATTATTTAGACTCTAATTATCTAGAATACTTAATTAGATATTGGAGACATTTTAGAATAGCTAATTGTTGTAAAAGTTATGACATCTAGAAAGGTGTCATTTCTTAGGAACTAATTTAGGAAAATAGTTAGGAGTGTTGTTATTGTTGAAAATGCAACAAGATGATGGAGCTTAGTGGAAAGGAGTCACCTTCACTAAGTGAGCCCGCAGGCTATTTTTGGCGCAGAGTCTATTTTTAGACATATGGATCATGGTCTATTTGTTGTAGGATGCTATTTGTGGATGATTGGTCATGTTGGTAAAAATAGATGGACTTCTATTTTTAGACTGCCAATCTAAATATAGAATAGTCGAATATTATTAGCTCTTAATAATATTTGGACTATAAACATTATCTTATCCTCTTGGAGCACTTCAGTTCGAGCTACAGATGTGGCACATGCAGTTGTCAGAAGGAAATACGCTTTTCTAACGGGTCAGTTGAGCTATTGCATGATGGAATTCAGTTAGAACTCAAGTGGTTGAGTTTGGTGGAGTTGATTGAGGAGTTGATGGAGTTGTGTTCAGTTTGACTTGGTTGAACTAGTTGTATTTAGTCTAACTGCAGAATACACTAGTGATGAGTGATGTGAATTAATTGTTAATTAATTCACTAATTATTAACTCATAAATCAACTAAAGAATACATCAATTAACTCAGTGCATGGACAATTCAGTGGAGATAGGTGTTAGAGGTTGAGATTGCTATCAGTTGTGACTATAGTTGTGCATGAGATCTTGCACAATCGATGGGATTGAGTAATGCCAATGAGGATTGCATGGTTTAGCCAAGGAAATACAAGTTTGGTTCAACCATTCATCATTATTCTCATGCAAGATTGCGCAGTAGAGGCAGGCAAACAGTGGAGGAGATTTGAGGCATCAGATCTGAGCTAGTTTGTGTGTAATAGGTGGAGATAGTACTAAGTACTTGTGAGGAGTATTGTGCTATGTATTGTTACATGTTCTCAATCATTATAATATACAGATAGTGTGGGGTTTTCAGCTGTATGCTTTCCCCGGGTTACATACTATGTTAATGTGCGCATGCGATTGATGTTTCATTGTTTTTAATTCCGCAAAATTGATGATCAATGTAGAGGAGATTATGTATTGTGCATGCATTCCGCAATAGTGTATAATCAGGATAATATTTGTGAATAAGTGTCATATTATTCAAAATTTCTACATGGTATCAAAGCAGTTGATCATCAGATCTATTATTCAGAAAGTGTTTACATTTTATTTCTTCAGGCAGAGTCTATAATCGGGCCTAGTAGCCTCTGAATTCATCCTTCCTTTGGAAGGTGAGATATCCGGTAAAAGCCCATACATTTAATCTCTGTACAAGAAATATTTTGTTCTCGTGAATTTTAGATCAGGAGCGGTTGAGTTTTTGAGCTAGTGGAATTCGAATTTGCAACAATGTTTTCTTGGTGTCAACGTTGAAATGTCTTTCAACAGATTGCGATTGGAGTATGCTCTTGAGGGCAGCTCGAATTATATTGCATGCAAAGATAGGATGGAGGTAGTGTTAGATGACAATGGGCTGAAGGATTTCATAGATGCTGAAGTCCCAAAACCTACTGATGCTACTGAAGCTGTGGCTTGGCAAAAGAAGATAGCAAAGTGTCGAAGGATTCTGTTGGAGGGTGTGAAGGATCACATTGTGTCCAGCCTGCATGGAAAGGCTTCTCCATACTTGATGTGGAAAGCGTTGACAGATTTATTCCAAAGCAAGAGCAACCAGAGGAAGTTGGTTCTCAAGGATAAACTCAGAAACATTAAGTGTGAGAATGGAGACAGTATGCCCAAGTATCTCACGAAGTTCACCCAATGCAGGGATGAGCTGGGAAGTGTGGGGGTGACTTTCGATTATGAGGACTTGGTGAGCTTGGCTCTCCTTGGTCTTTCAAAGAGTTGGCATTCCTATCCGGACTCTGTCAATGGTCGGGATAAACTGCCAGGATGAGAGAGACTTTGGTCGGATCTTGTGCAAGAGGAGATCAGGTGGAATACCAGGGACGAATATTCATCAAAGGAATATGATGAAGAAAATTGTGCTTTGGTTACCAAAGAAAAGAAGGGGAGGGAGAAGGGTTCTCTTTCCGAATCCAGTTCTTCCAATGATGGGAAGAAGGTTGACAAATCAAAAGTGAGATGCTTTCGTTGTCATGAGTTGGGCCATTATGCTACTAATTTCCCAAAGAAGAAATCCAAGAAGGGATCGGGGGAAGGATCTGAAGGTGAGGCACTTGCTTCACAATTTGAGTTGGATTTCACACTTTTCGCATGCATGGTTTCATCCATGGTGGGAAGTGGTTGGTTTCTTGACAGTGGAGCTTCTTTCCACATGACCGGTGACAAGAGTTTGTTCAGTACTTTGGAGGAGAAAGATCTCCATATACTCATAGCGATGGGTAATGATGAGAAGTATAGTGTCTCAGGTGTAGGCATTGTTACTTTTCAGAGGGAGCATGGAGCTCGCCTTACCTTGACCGATGTCAAGTATGTACCAGGACTGGAGAGAAACTTGGTGTCGATCGCGATGCTGGAAGACAGAGACTATGATGTGGTCTTCAGTAAGGGAAAGGTTTTCCTTAGACACATCATCACTAGACAAGTGAAGCAGATTGGTTCACGGGTCAAGAACCCGTATGCTCTTGAGGTTCAAGATGCATGCAAAGCCTTGAGCAGTGAGGCAACTGATGGAGATTTGGTGGTTGAGAGGGAGCATATATTACCTCTCAACATGTAGAGCCAGAAGAAGTCTCAGATGATTTTGGAGGAGCCACGATTGGTGCAACAACTTCAGGAGGTTGTGGAGCAGCCACAACAAGGGAAGCTGAGAGGAGATTGAGTGGAGACATCTACTCATGCAGAGACCTCCAGTAGGGGGAAACTTTGAGCCAGGTGGGCTGAGGGATCGCATGCAGCCATACCTCCAGGTAGGAGGTGGGGTGATGTGGATTGATCGTCCCAAGGAGGAGGGGCAAGATCCTTGAGATACCCAACCTCTTGGATGAGACCTTGCTACAGGAGCCCCGATATGGAGTAGCAGGAACTGATTGATTGGGTAGAGACAGATGCAGATGGAGTGGCAGAGAGAGCGACAGTGTAGGGAATCCTAGGACAACACATAGCTAGCAGGCTGCAGCAATGCGAGAGGCATAAGCGTTTTGCACAGTGCTAGGTGGCATAGAGAAGTGTGCAATGGTGCGAGATGCATGGAGATGTTGCAGTAGCACAGATGTCAGAAAGGGAGCACTTGTCAGCAGCAGGTAGAGCTTCAACATCAGAGTATGTTCCTAGCCCAATAGAGTGGTCAGTTGGGAGTGTTTTTGTTCCAAGTGTTGTTGGAGCAAGTGGACCGGGCAAATGTGTTGCATGTAGAACATTCCTGTCAGGCGGAAAGAGTCGATAGTGCGGACACAAATCAACCTCCCTAGGAGCCTAAGACTCTCTAGTGACAAACAAGACAAACAAAAGCAATCCTTCTCTAAACATGCATTTACCATATAAGAAATCAAGTGTTTAGATCCTACCTGTAGTCCAACGCTGTTGTAGCAGTCCAGCTCCGCGGATCCAGATGAGCTCCTCCTTCACTTTGAAACCTGCATCCACTAACAATCAAACGATTAAATAGCACTTGATAATCTGATAGAATAAAACATATTTAACACATAGACCAAGGAGTATATGAAACAACTCATAAATAACAAGTTATTGACAAGAAAGGACTCATTTGCATTAATAGGAAACAAAAGGAACAATTACAACCTGAGCCTTGGTGTTGTGCAAGTCCCTCCCAGGGTCCATCAAGAGTTCTCCTTTACTTTGACAAAGCTCACCCACTTCCAAATAGAACAAGCAAAGATGACAATCTCTCCTCACAAGCTTCTAAATGGGAGTCCTAATTCCTATAGCATCTACCCTTAGAAATGTTTAGCTTTCAACCTCCCCTCCTTCTGGCCCAATGCCTGTATTTATAGTGCTCAAGAGGAGGTTAATCAGGTCCAACATCAATGGGATAATCCCCTCTTTGGATGGGATAGCTCCCTTATTGATGGGATAAGTTCCTCTTTGGTAGGAGTGCATGAACCATCTGGAGGCGCTCAATACACGTCGAACAACCTTCTAGAATGCTCTAGAAATGACCACAAGTAACTTTTTAAAGATGAAACTTGCGCATTTTAACCTTTACAGGGGGACGCACCTGCCCCTTTACATACAGAGTGTCCAAAGACGCAGCTTTTGTGAACATTGGGTGCGTCCCCGCAGGTAAGGTTGAGAGAACCTGCGTACCCAGAGATAAATACATTTATAAAGACTTTCTCTCTTTTTGGAGTTTGACATGGAGAGCAGAGGCTTACGACTTGCCCAGGAGGATAGCATGACTGTTGATAGAGCCATACTAACTGTAAATAGCCATGGTGACATTTTTTAGTGTAACAGATTGCCCCCTAAAGTGCGAAGCCTGTAATAGATTAGGGTTTTGTATTATCTAGGAAGGGTGAAGCGCTTTATCATTTCAAGGATTATCTCGTGGAGAGCCTGGTCAGAACCTGCAATTTTCAACACAAAATACATGTATAAGATTATATCATCACTGAGGTAGGCATTCCCATACTCAGATTAAAACTTTAACTAACAGACTAACTACTCTGATACAGGAATGATCTTGCAGTACATTATAATCATAGACTTTTGTAGACACATTATGGGCGCAGCCATCTGTTTATGATTAGTCTACTTAGATAATGAATACAAAACTCCTCGCAGCCTCGATGGTGGAAACTAGATCCAGGGTCTTCATTTCTACTTCCTGAATTGGTACGATTCTAGCCATGCGAATAAATGAGTTGATGTCGAACATGGTAGAAACCACTTGATTACCAGTCGATGATGTAAACTGTTAACAAGCATGAGAAAGACCACCAGTAATGTCAATGGTTCTCAAAGTACCCAGTACAATCCATGAGATGTGAATGAATGAGTTGATGTCGAACATTTCACGGAATCCTTCGATTAAAAGTCAATGATGTAAACTAACGTCAAAGGCGAGAAACCTGCCATTGATGCATGCAGACTTCAAGGTACTGACGATTTCTAAGTCATCTCTCTAGATAATGTGCTGATGTCGATAGAAAGAGACTCGTTGCAGGCAAGCCCGCAACACGAAATCATTGTTCAAGTTGAAGAAATGTTGCTGTAAGGACTGACTCAGGGATGGTCAAATGGATGATAAGTATTTTGCAGATGAAAGTTTTGTTTGCAGACCTCTTGAACACATAATGACACAACAGATGGCTTGGTGATAAAAGACTCAAAGTTAATCCCCGGAACCCGGTTGAAGACTTTCAAAGTGGTTTGATCAACTGTGAGGTAAAGGATTTCCCAACCCAGGTGAATGAAAAGTGTCGTGTTCAAGAGTGGTAATAAAGTTTCTCCTGAGACAAAAGGTAACAAACAGGCTCATTCTTCTCTCTTTTCCCCCACCATTTCTGGCAAGTACCTATTTATTTTTAACAAGCTTGAGGAGGATAACATATGCTTGATTATAAGCTCATCCTTCGGATGAGTCCAACCTAGTTTTGATTTGAACCCTAGGAAGGATTGGTTCGTTCCTGTTTGTAATTGAACAGGTCCTTTACTGTGAAATTTTAACGAGCCCAATTGGTGAGCTCCAGTATTGTAGCAATAATGCTACAACTCCTGGGGCTTCCTGTCTCTTAATTTTATCAACCCGGTAGTTCGTACAAACTTGGAAGCGACGGTGCTGTATGCACAAGTACTAGCCCTTGTTGCAGCTGTCACTTGGTCAGCTGGCACAAGTCCGCTAGGGCTTAAGCCAACTTCTATAGGCTCACAGAAGAAGCTTGCTAATTGATGGATGAAAGCTAACTCAAAGGAAGGCTACTCTACTTGACAAACTGAATCAAAAGCAATTTAAAGCATGTAAATCTATGAAACCCTAATTTAACTAGTCTATCCTCTATAATGCAAAGAATGTGGATGCAACTCTTATGAATGCTATCATTACCTCTAACAAGTGTAAATGCATGGGTCTAAGCTACTTGCATCATGAGAAATGTGTTTTTGTGTTTTTCCTTTAGGTGTGTGGAATGAGTGTGAACTTGGCCTAATTAGGGTTGATTGTGCAGGTGGGATGGAGAAGGAAGGAAAGTGTGGGACAGGTTGGGGAGGCTAGGAGAGGTTCCTAGGGATCCTTAACACCCATCCACAGAGGTCCCTCACATTCAGAAGCTCGGCAACGAAGTGAATGGCCTCCTACAGGAAGGCTGCAGGGGATCCTACAGGATACTCTGTTTTCTACAGGATGGCTGTGCACGTCTACAGGATGGTTGGCCGTGGAGGTTTTTAGGAGTTGATGGAGTGTTGGAGTGGTGTGGGAGGCTAAGGGAGATGGAGATGGACCTAATGATGTCTTAGGAGATGGCAAGTCAGACGAAGGAAGGGTGCATGCAATGGGTTGATGTTTTGGAAGGGTGGAATCAACGAGAGTGAAGGAGATGGAGCTGTACGTGAAATGAGAGAGTTGGAGGGCACGTGAGTGAGATAGAGGGTGAATAGAACTTGCAGGTGGGTGGAGAAAATGACGAAGGAAGTGGCTTGAGAAAGAGCAGTGTAAATGAAACAAATGACCTGTGCATCAAAACAAGAAATTCATTAACCTATTATGCCATGAGACCTATAAATCCGAAATGGAAAACAAGAAATGAAACTAATGCGTGGGAGTGCAGTATGGATCAATGTCGAGAATGTATGAATGGATCTTCAATAAAAATGTTCATGTGGCAGCTTGCGTGGAGATGAAACGACTGCTGTTCTTTTTGGTGGCTGATCATGGTCTACACCCCAATCCCAAACAGTGAGATGGCAGTGAACCTTTACAACCTGTTTTTGTTGGAGCTCCAAGAGATTTATTCTACCAACCTATCAAACTTGAATACTGAAAGCAAAGCATCATACCAGTCCTATCTATGCTAATGAAAACAATTAAACTAACAAGCTGGAAATCCGAATTGCATAGGAAACTAAACAAACTCAAGTGCTGGAACTAATGGTAAATGCATTACAACACTGAGGAGGTCTATGGCTCTCAGGTTGGGCCCTAACCTGAGAGCTATAGCTCCTTGAGAAAACTCAGAACTAACTCAAAAGTGGCCTTCTTTATTCATGATCTGATAACATGCCAAATTGGCTTACAAAAGAGAACGAAACTTGAGCTGTGCTCCAAAATTACAATAGTAATACGAGAGTTTCAACAACCTAACCAAGGCTAAAGCCTCTATACTTATACAAAACGATGCTCCAACAAGTATCCATGATTCTAGGAGCTCGGCTGTTCAATCTATAGTTTAACTGCTGATCCTGTAGGATGATCATAAATGTTGTTTCCTGTAGAGCAGTTTTGAACTGCTGTTCCTGTAGAACAGCTGGCCGTGTATTAAGCTCGAAGGGAAGATGGAGTGGGGCTCGGAGTTCTTGGTGAGGATCACGAGGAATGCCCCCCCAAGACCGTGGACAACCTCTCCTTACGTCAGCAATGCCAACTCGTTGTCTCCTTGCCACCTTTTCGTTGTCTTTTGCTCCCTTTTAATGCCAAAACCTGGAATCACAATGCATTAGCTACGTAGATAAAGTGCCTATCCTTTCTCCTACAAACAACATGAATAAACTAGGAAGTGTATGCATAAACAATAAAAATGAATGGTTTGAGCAAGCAAAATAGGCCAAAAATGAGCCCAAATTGTACCAAAATTGGGGCTCATCATCACCCCCCAGCTGAACCATTTGCTCATCCTTGAGCAACCTTGCCCCTGCTCCTCGTCCTTGGCCGAGGACTCGGGATCGGAACAGGCTGTTTCTTTTCTGCTTTTGATGGCCCCGCCTTTTCTGCCCCTGATGGTGATGAGGGTGATGCTTCCTTCCCTTTTTCTATTTCTTTGAGTTGGGCTTCAGAAGGCGACTGGCCTATCTTTCGTGTCCAGGAAGTTATTTTTGGGCTCCCCTTTTCGGGGGTAGCTGATGGTTTAGAGGGGGTTCTTGCACTGGGTGAAGTAGGTACATCCCCTGAAGTGGTATGGCCGCTGGGTGGAGGCTGTGGCTTGCCCGTGGTCATCCTTTTGCTCCTCCTGACTTCAGGTGGTAGAGGGGTCTCCCTCTCCCTTTTCTCTTTCGGTTTTGGAGGTGTGCTGAGGGCAGCCAGTGCCACTGCTACCTCCTTCTCAAGAATGCCAGCCTTCTGTTTCTTGCGATTTGCTCTCTCGGAGCTCCTTGTAGAAGGCCTCTCCTTTTTAGATTTCGGGCTTCTTGTGGAAGACCCTGCTTTGCCTGCTTCCGGGCTTCCTGGAGAAGACTCTTTCTTTGTCTTCGGACTCTCTATAGGAGGCTGTTTCTCAATGACCTTCGGGCCTCTTGTAGAAGCCCCTTTTTCCAATCTTGGGCTTCTTGTAAAGCCCCTGTCTCTGTCTTCGGGCTTCCTGTAGAAACCTGGGGTTGCACTTTCGGGCTTCCTGTAGAAGCCTCTTTCTCCGTTTTTGGGCCTCCTGTAGAAGCCTGTCCTCCAATGATTTTCGGGCTTCCTGTAGAAGCCTTTGTCTTTGTTTTCGGGCTTCCTGTAGAAGCCTGTTTTTGTGTTTTCGGGCTTCCTGTAGAAGCCTGCGCTTGCGTTCCTGTAGATGCAACTTCCGCCACCTTTTCTTTCTTGGCTGTATGGATTTTGCTTTTGGTTTTTCTTGCAGGAGTTGACGAGGTGCTTGGGCTGGCAGGGACCACCTCAGTTTTGACTGCCCTGCTTTTCAACCTCTGTTCCCTTGCTGACAGGATGGGGGTGTCCTCTTTGACTTTGTCATCTTTTCCTCTTCCTTCTTCTTTCGTTCCCTTTCTTCTGTGATGGAGTCGGGGCCTTTTTGCTTTTCCCTTTCTTACTCTGGGCTACGGGCTCTTCTTCTTCACCGCTAGAGGACCCTGTCTCTCCAAGCAACATTTTTATGTCCCCTTCTCTTGTTAAGTTCCTAAATGATTCCCATGCGAGGGGGACTTTATATGAGCGGAGAGCATCCTCCACGAGCAATTTTATCAGCCCATGATGGGCTATCTGATCAGGGATTCCGTCCTTGAGCTTTGTAGAGCACTCTATCAAGGACTGCAGTAAAAAGTAAGGAATGCTCAGCCTCTGTGCTGCAGGGAGGTCAATCTGGTGTCTTAGTTCGTTAAGCAACCTGAAGTGATACGCATATACAATGCTATATCGACCCTCACAGGTGATATATTTCATAATTTGTAGACTGACTTCGTTCCATGGCGGCAACAGGCTTGCCCTTTTGACTCCATTTTTGTCTTCGGTGAATGACTCTTCCGGTGGGAAGAACTCCTTCTTTGCTTGCTGGCTCATCTTCCGCTCTTCTTTGTCCCACGGCAGACCCATGGGCAGCTCTGTAATCCGACTGATATGCTCTGGGGTGAGTTTGAGGCTGAGACCTCTGAAGGTTACCGTGGCCAATGTCTGTGATTTAGGCTGCAGAGCCCGCAAAAATTCCTCGGCTACTTCATCATCGTAGCCCTGTAGTTTATCACAGAAAGGCATCCATTGTGCTCTAGTGAAGAGCTCAACCACTGCCGGGTTTCTCCTTAATGCATTTGAATTAGTGGGCTCTCGCCTGATAAACCCGCCAGGCATGATGAACACAGTGGTTTATACCAGAGGTGGTGGATACACAGGGAATTCGGTCTTAAAGACAGAACATGCAATGAATTTTCAGACCACAGTTGATTATACAACTATCCTGTAGGCGCGATAGTATAGGCACGGAAATTCAATTCTTTATGACCACACTGTGACTAATGGCCTTACCACCTTTAAAAAACCAATTGCGGAAGGAGTTGCAGGGTTACCTCTTTTCTGCCACCTTTTTTTACGTGAAGACTTCACCTTCCTGTAGAGCCGCGTTCCTGTAGGAACTGCTTCCTGTAGGACGACGTTCCTGTAGAAACTGTTCCTGTAGGAGCAGTGCGCAGGCTTCGGGAAGAGCTTTAGTTGGCTGACGGTCGAGAGGTGCTTTACCAGCGTTCAGGTAGCCGAGAGCTCGGCATATCAACATACAGAGGCGATCAGAAGAGTTACTCAAGTTTTGAAGTGGAGTTGATGGATATACACGCTTAGTCGAGCCGATTAGATTTTGAATCGGCGCAGCTCGTGGCACGGGGGTGAGCTGTCCCCGCCGGACCGTTGGGTGACGTCACCCATCATCCGCCTGCACATTCGTTTGTTGCCGCATTCATTCCCACAGATCTGCCGCCGCCCTTTTCGGTTAAACTTCACTTCTCGATTGACGGGACTGATCTTCACGTGCTTGCTGCGTGTTTCTTTCGTCGTGGCTGCCACCTCGTCCTCTGACTATCCCTTTACTAACCGACGTGGCCAATCACTGGCCTTTAGGCCGCTCAACCATTCACCTTTATGCCATGCAAAACAAATCGAAGTAGTAATCATGCAGTTTGATGGAGAGAAGGATTAGAACACTTACCTGTGCGCTGCTGCACATGATTTCCAGTTTTTTGAGCGATGGATCTACCTGCCGCATGTGGCTGCACATTCCTGTAGGCTCGTGGTTACAGGATGCTGGCGATGGAGTGAATGGTTCTGCGTTCATGCGCCCGTGTTTGATCTCAGATGGCGGTGCTGTGAACGGTCTTCACTTGAGTAGGTTGAACTGTTACAGGATCCCCGCGAGGGGTCTTGTCACCGTTCTTTCTCCTCGGGTGTATGTTGCATGCTGGCGGTTCTGGCTTCTCGATCACGATCCCAGCGCTTCTGATGTATGAACGTGGATGTGGTATGGTTCTCGGTGCTTAGTTTTTATTTGACAGATGCTTCCTCACGAGAACTGATTACTTTGTTGTGCTGCTGCAGGGATCTTGGTTGCATGGCGACGAGGATGGTGGAGGACGATAATGGCAATGTTCAGGGGTGCCATCATTGGCATGCATGCATTCAATCCACTCCTCAGTCGCTAGATCTTCATTTGAAACACATTTCGGCCATCGTAACCTTCTACAGGAAGTTTCCTGTAGAACATAGAGCTTCCTGTAGAGAATTGGCACTTTCCTGTAGAAGATCCGCGTCTTCCTGTAGGAAGACTGTCTGTTCCTGTAGAAAACTGTATCTTCCTGTAGAAGATCCAAAGCATGATAATAATTGCACATACCTTAAAAAACATTGCTGTTCTTGGAGGAGGTGCTGATGACATCCTTTGCTAGCATGATGAAGGCCCCTGGCTTGGAGTGGAGAGGCTTCTTCTCCTCCATAGAACATCTGCATGCAAACCTTTTATGGTGCTGATTGCTTTTTCCTTTTTTTCTTTTTTCCTCTTTTTTTTTTTAGAAAGACAATAGGAGCGCCTCAATGAGGTTTTCACCCCTACTGCCTGCCTTGGGCGCCTCAGAGAGGTTTTCACCCAAGGATCTTTATTTTTCTCTCTTTTCTTTTTCGAAAGACAATAGGAGCGCCTCAATGAGGTTTTCACCCCTACTGCCTGCCTTGGGCGCCTCAGAGAGGTTTTCACCCAAGGATCTTTATTTTTCTCTTTTTTTTTTTTTTTTTTTTTTTTTTTTCTTTTTTTGTGTTTTAGATCCTTCAGGGTATGCCCAAAGTGGAGGCAGAACCCTTCTCTATGACCAAAACAGATTTCTCCATAGTGTTGATAAACTCTTGTCTTGAGAGAGGTCTTCTATAGATCTTCAATCGGTGCCCATTGACAAGCATGGGAATGGATTCCTCATCAATGGTTCGAATGAGGACAGATCCATTGTCATGGCACTGTTCCACCACATAAGGTCCTAGCCATCTGGTTCTCAACTTCCCCTTGAAATCTTTGAATCTGGAATCATACAACAAAGCCCAATCTCCCGTCTGAAATTGCTTGTCATGGAGATGTTGGTCATGCCACACCTTCCTCTGAAGTTGAACCACTTCTGAGTGAGGGAGGGCCTGCATGCGGTGCTCATCCAGTCCATTCAGCTGCAATAACCTTTCTTACTGTGCATGGCTGAGATCTAGGTCCAGCTGAGCTACCAACCTCAAAGTGTTATACTCAAACTCAATGGACAACAAAGCTTTCTTCCCATAGACCAGCTCATAAGGTGTGAAGCCGGTGGTGGTCTTCCAAGTGGTGTTGTAAGCCCATGTGGCCTCAACTAGGTGATCTGCCTAGTCTTTTCTGCTGCTGCTCACCACTTTGGTCAAGATCCCTTCTAATGCTCTATTGGTGACTTCCACCTGCCCATTTGCTTGAGGATGATAGGGGGTGGAAGTCCTATGCTTGATCTTGTGATGAGCTAGTAGATCTTCAACCAAGTTGGATGTGAACTGGCTCCCTTGATCGGTCACCAGCTCTCTTGGGTAGCCAAACTTGTAGAAGATGTTCTCTCTTAAGAACTCGACCACCTTTTCTTCAGTTGCTACTTTGATTAATTTAGTCTCTGCCCACTTTGTCAAGTAGTCAGTACACACTATGATGTAGGATCTCTGCCTCGAAGAGGGATTGATTGGGCCCACAAAGTCCATGCCCCACTTCTCAAATGGCTCGAGAGTCACTTGAGGTTGGAGAGGCATCTCATCCCTTTGGGTCAGTTTCCCCATTCTTTGGCATTGGTCACACTGGCTAACATATCTCCTGACATCTTGATGAAGTGTGGGCCAATAGTAGCCTGCCTGCAGGATCTTGAAGGCAATTCTCTTTGATGCAAAATGTCCTCCACAAGGCCCATCATGACAGGTGAGGAGAATGTCAAAGACTTCCTCCTCCCTTACACAACGCCTTAAGATCTGATCAGGGCCAAGCTTGAACAGGTTGCCCCCAATCCATGTAAATGAGGCACTCTTTCTGATGATTTTGCTCTTCTCTTTTGAAGAGAGGTGCGGAGGAAACTGAGCTGAAACAAGGTAGTTTGCTATATCAGCAAACCATGGAGAGAGTACTGAGATAGCAAACAGATGCTCATCAGGCATCTGGTCATCCACCGTCCCATCTTCATCTGCAGACAAATCCAATCTAGACAAGAAGTCAGCAACAACATTTTCTTTTCCTGGTTTATCAACAATGGTTAGATCAAACTGCTGCAATAAAAGTAACCATCTAATAATACGAGCATTCACATCTGGTTTATTCATCAAATATCTAATAGCAGCATGGTCAGTATGTACAAATGTTTGATATCCGGTAATGTAATGACGAAACTTGTTTAATGCATGGACTACAGCTAAGAACTCTTTCTCAGTTACAGTGTAATTCAGCTCAGCTTTGGACAAGTTCTTACTAACGAAGTAAATGGCATATGGAAGTTTTTCCTCAATTTGTCCTAAAGCTGCCCCTATGGCTTTGTTTGAGGCATCAGTGTGGATGTGGAAAGGTAGGGCCCAGTTTGGACCTCTCAAGATTGGTGCTGACACCAACTTGTCCTTTAACTCATCCAAACTCTTCTGACAAGCGTTAGTCCACTTAAACTCCACATCTTTTGCCAACAAGCCAAACAATGGCGAGGCGAGCTTGCTGAAGTCCTTAATGAATCTCCTGTAGTACCCCGCTAATCCCAAAAAACTCCTAACATCCCTTACCTTTTGTGGAGGTGGAACCTTCTTGATTAGAGAAATTTTGTTAGGATCCACCTGTAATCCTTGGCTAGAGATGGTGTGGCCTAGCACGGTCCCTTCAGTCATCAGGAATTCACATTTTTCGAGACTGAGGGACAGGTTCATCTCAATGCATTTGGTGAGGACTTTTCCCAAATTGGACAATGCTTCCTGGAAGTTGGCCCCATAAGGAGTAAAGTCATCCATATAGATTTCCACTGTATCATGGACCAGCTCCGAGAAGATGCTTAGGACAGCTCTCTAGAAAGTAGCAGGAGCATTGCATAGCCCAAAGGGAAGGACTCGGTAGGCAAAGGTACCCCAAGGGCAAGTGAAGGTGGTCTTATCTTGGTCTTCTGGGCTGATTTGGATTTGATTGTACCCGCTAAACCCATCCAGGAAAGAGACGAACTTCTGTCCTGCCAGTCCATCCAACACTTGATCTATGAAAGGTAGGGGGAAATGGTCTTTCTTGGTAGCTTTGTTCAGCTTCCGGTAATCTACACAGATCCTCCACTTCCCATTCTTCTTGGGAACCAACACTAGAGGGGACACCCATTCACTATCTGAGATGGGGTAGATGAATCCGGCATCTAACAGTTTTTGCAATTCTTCCTTGACAATGTCTTTAAGGGCTGGATTCATTCTCCTCTGCGGTTGCCTAACCGGTTTACAGTCCTCTTTGATGTATATATGATGAGTACAGACCGAGGGATGGACTCCTTTCATCTCCTTATAGCTCCAAGCAAAAGCATCTAAGTGGCTGGCCAACAGGTTGCACAGCTCCTTTTCCTGAGAAGGAGATAGAGAGGAGCTGATCTTTAACACTCTCTCAGGGCCGAACTCCACACTTTTGATTCTGGGAGTGACAGGGCTGGTTGTACAAAGGTCCACTAAGGTGCTAGCTTGGGCATCCTCCACCAACTTCTCTAAAGATAGTGCACTGGAAGGTGGATTCTGGATCAAGTTCTCGATCAAATCATCCTCGGTTGGGGGATTTCTTCTATTGGTTTCTATGGTACATAGAGGTGCTGAATACACCTCGTCTTCTTCTCCTTCTTCCAACCAGAGTGGTAAGTCATGCTCTAAAGAGGGTTGGGCAGGAGGGTATAGGACAAGTTGCTTGGACATAGGACCATTTTTGATGGTCATATTTCCGGCACGACAACTGATATAGGCATCTGCAGTGGCTAACCAAGGCCTTCCCAAAATGAGGGGATATCCAGTAAGCTTTGCCTTTGGTTGCAGAACCAGGAAGTCTGCAGGATACTCCCAAGAGTCAATAGAGACCAAGACATCCTCCACAATTCCTTTGGGAGTCACAGTGGAGCGATCTGCTAATTGCAGTACTGTCGAGGTCTTCCTCAAGGAACCTTGAAGATTGAGCTTGCACATGGTATCCCTGGTCATTACATTAATGGCAGCCCCCAGATCAATCAGGGTGTGGGGTATGATGGTGCCATTGATGTGGACATCTACTACAGGACTTCCAGGATCTAAGTACTTTGGGCAGATGACTTGTCCTAGCATAAGGTCAGACAGTTGTCCTATGACATTGATAGTTGAAGCATCTTTCTTCCGTCTGCCTGGATGTTTGAAACACTTCTCCTTAACCAGCTTGTTATAGATTGGCACATCCTTGATGGCCTGGAGAAGGGGTATCTTCACACACAACTGCTTGAGCTCTCCCAGAAGCTCATCTTCCTCCGGGTTGGGTTGTGTGGTGGCTGTAAGTCTCTCAGGAAAGGGTGGAATAGGTTTTGGTTCACTTTCCTGATGGTCTTCCTCTTCCTCTGGGGGAGGAGGTTGGCGATCTGGAAGAGCCTTTCCAGATCTAAGATTGATCTCCTGGATCTCCACAGCATAGGTAGGGCATGAGGTCTCCCCAGTATATACCTGCTGAGCCTGTCTATTGTTGGGGTTCGGGTTCGGTTGAGCAGGCATTTGAGGTTTCCTTGGAGGAGCAGGAGGTAATGGTTGTGGCTGAACTGGAGGTGGAGGCAGAATGCCGGGAGGATTGTTGTACTGGGGCCTCCACCCCGACTGAGGTGCACTCCACTGAGGCTGTGACTGAGCATGTGAGTGATATGAATGAGTAGTGGGTTGAGTAGGATACTGAGGTGGATAAGACCATGGCGGAGGCATGGACCAAGAAGGATGAGCAGGGGGACCCCAGGAAGGCATAGGAATTGATTGGTTGGGGTTGTAATAGGCTTGTGGTGCCCCTTGCATTCCCTGCTGATAGGGTCTAGATCCTTGTAGCCTCCTTTGGTTGATGAAGTAGAGAGGTTCAATGGGGGCTTCAGTCCCTTGGTACATGGCTTTAAACCCAGGTAAGGTAGGACACTGATTGGTAGGATGGTCCTCCTCACAAACAAAACACACTTCAACCGAATGCAATGGGCATTCGTTCTTAGGATGTCTTCTTGTGCGCCTAGGGCAGAAGACAGCCAGGGCTCTCTCAGCTTCTTCTTTCTTTTGCTGGATCCTGAATGTGTCCAGCTGTATGGCGATGGTATGTCTCACCTCACTCTTAAGGTCTTCTAATTGGTTTGTAAACTCATGTTTGGAGAAAGGGACACCAGTGGAGAGGAGGTTTCCTCTACCTCGTTTCCTAGCTGCCCTAGAATGATTTCTAAACACAGTTTTGATGTCCTCATAAGGCAGTTGGTAAATGTCCCCCCCCAGCTAACATGTGAAGGGTATCTAAGAGATCGTCAGGTACTCCTCGGAGCAGAACCAACTTAAGGGATTCAGGGTCAAGTGTGCACCTGGCCCGCTTGTAACTGAGTTGGAACCTTTCCTCATAGTCCTCTAAAGATTCATCGTTTCCCATGGTCATCCGAAAGATTTCCCCCTTTGTTTCCTTGGACCTACAATAATCCCGGTACTTGGTGTTGAAGGCTTGCTGCATCTGAGCCCATGTGGTGATACTATTCCCAGGCAAACCCATGAACCAGCGTAGTGCTGCATCCTTGAGAGTAGAAGGGAAAAGTTTTAGCTTTTGTTCATCCTCAGTATAGTCATAGGTCCTACAGAGGACAGCAAACTCAAATAGGAAGGTATCAGGATCCTCAGTGGTCATTCCATGGAAGTGAGGCAAAGCAGAGGGGCTAATGTTTTTCATTTTCATCTCACCATTGGTCTCTCGGATGGGGAAAGCTCCTTCTATCCTCTCATCCTCTCTATTGTCAGCCATAGCGTTAGGTGGAGTGGTCTCTAACTCTTCTTCTTCTATAGGATTTCGGTATGTCTTGGGATGTTCACCTATAGTTTCCTCTGAATCATTGTCACCACCGAAGAGTGAAGGGTGACTAAGTGATGTGGTGGGGGTGTTTGGTAGGAAATTGCCTGATCTATCTTGGTTCCTACGAGGCATGAAAGGGAAAGGACTCTTCTCTGTTTTTAGTGCTTTTGTTTTTTTCCTTGTACCTGCAAAACTGAAACAAAGTGATCTACAACTAACTAGATTACTCAAATGAAATTTGCGGAATTGGAAATATTAATCTAGGAAAGCAGGAAATATTAATCTAGGAAAGCAGGAAAGATTAATCTAGGAAAGCAGGAAATACTAATCTAAGAAAGCAGGAAAGATTAATCTAGGAAAGCAGGAAATACTAATCTAAGAAAGCAGGAAAGATTAGTCTAGGAAAGCAGGAAAGTCTATGCTACTTTTGCAGAATGGAAATGAAGCAAACTACTTAGCAGAAGTAAGAGTACGAAAGTAGAAGAAAAGCAACAATTACTAATACTCTGACGCTTCCCCGGCAACGGCGCCAAAAAGATGGTGAGCTCCAGTATTGTAGCAATAATGCTACAACTCCTGGGGCTTCCTGTCTCTTAATTTTATCAACCCGGTAGTTCGTACAAACTTGGAAGCGACGGTGCTGTATGCACAAGTACTAGCCCTTGTCGCAGCTGTCACTTGGTCAGCTGGCACAAGTCCGCTAGGGCTTAAGCCAACTTCTATAGGCTCACAGAAGAAGCTTGCTAATTGATGGACGAAAGCTAACTCAAAGGAAGGCTACTTTACTTGACAAACTGAATCAAAAGAAATTTAAAGCATGTAAATCTATGAATCCCTAATGTAACTAGTCTATCCTCTATAATGCAAAGAATGTGGATGCAACTCTTATGAATGCTGTCATTACCTCTAACAAGTGTAAATGCATGGGTCTAAGCTACTTGCATCATGAGAAATGTGTTTTTGTGTTTTTCCTTTAGGTGTGTGGAATGAGTGTGAACTTGGCCTAATTAGGGTTGATTGTGCAGGTGGGATGGAGAAGGAAGGAAAGTGTGGGACAGGTTGGGGAGGCTAGGAGAGGTTCCTAGGGATCCTTAACACCCATCCACAGAGGTCCCTCACGTTCAGAAGCTCGGCAACAAAGTGAATGGCCTCCTACAGGAAGGCTGCAGGGGATCCTACAGGATACTCTGTTTTCTACAGGATGGTTGTGCACGTCTACAGGATGGTTGGCCGTGGAGGTTCTTAGGAGTTGATGGAGTGTTGGAGTGGCGTGGGAGGCTAAGGGAGATGGAGATGGACCTAATGATGTCTTAGGAGATGGCAAGTCAGACGAAGGAAGGGTGCATGCAATGGGTTGATGTTTTGGAAGGGTGGAATCAACGAGAGTGAAGGAGATGGAGCTGTACGTGAAATGAGAGAGTTGGAGGGCACGTGAGTGAGATAGAGGGTGAATAGAACTTGCAGGTGGATGGAGAAAACGATGAAGGAAGTGGCTTGAGAAAGAGCAGTGTAAATGAAACAAATGACCTGTGCATCAAAACAAGAAATTCATTAACCTATTATGCCATGAGACCTATAAATCCGAAATGGAAAACAAGAAATGAAACTAATGCGTGAGAGTGCAGTATGGATCAATGTCGAGAATGTATGAATGGATCTTCAATAAAAACGTTCATGTGGCAGCTTGCGTGGAGATGAAACGACTGCTGTTCTTTTTGGTGGTTGATCATGGTCTACACCCCAATCCCAAACAGTGAGATGGCAGTGAACCTTTACAACCTGTTTTTGTTGGAGCTCCAAGAGATTTATTCTACCAACCTATCAAACTTGAATACTGAAAGCAAAGCATCATACCAGTCCTATCTATGCTAATGAAAACAATTAAACTAACAAGCTGGAAATCCAAATTGCATAGGAAACTAAACAAACTCAAGTGTTGGAACTAATGGTAAATGCATTACAACACTGAGGAGGTCTATGGCTCTCAGGTTGGGCCCTAACCTGAGAGCTATAGCTCCTTGAGAAAACTCAGAACTAACTCAAAAGTGGCCTTCTTTATTCATGATCTGATAACATGCCAAATTGGCTTACAAAAGAGAACGAAACTTGAGCTGTGCTCCAAAATTACAATAGTAATACGAGAGTTTCAACAACCTAACCAAGGATAAAGCCTCTATACTTATACAAAACGATGCTCCAACAAGTATCCATGATTCTAGGAGCTCGGCTGTTCAATCTATAGTTTAACTGCTGATCCTGTAGGATGATCATAAATGCTGTTTCCTGTATAGAAGTTTTGAACTGCTGTTCCTGTAGAACAGCTGGCCGTGTATTAAGCTCGAAGGGAGGATGGAGTGGGGCTCGGAGTTCTTGGTGAGGATCACGAGGAATGCCCCCCCAAGACCGTGGACAACCTCTCCTTACGTCAGCAATGCCAACTCGTTGTCTCCTTGCCACCTTTTCGTTGTCTTTTGCTCCCTTTTAATGCCAAAACCTGGAATCACAATGCATTAGCTACGTAGATAAAGTGCCTATCCTTTCTCCTACAAACAACATGAATAAACTAGGAAGTGTATGCATAAACAATAAAAATGAATGGTTTGAGCAAGCAAAATAGGCCAAAAATGAGCCCAAATTGTACCAAAATTGGGGCTCATCACCAGTATAGGAGAAACTCGGCGTTTTTCAATTTTAGAGAGTCTGAAAAACTTAAGAAGACTCCAAGTTGAACTTTTTCGTAAATTTGTGTCCCTCAAGCCCGAAAAAGTATAAAATAATACCTGGGGGAACCGCTTGATCTTGCGACCAAGGAGTACTTTCATAATTAGTGCCACTGACCTGAAAAGTAAAAAGCGATCAAGGACACGTCGTTTTATTTCTAGTATCGAGTTTGAAACGACAAAAACCCGGCAATCTTTTCCTGTTTTTACGGTCAGAAAAGGGCTATAAGGGGACCGTCTTTTAATTCCATTTTAACGAGTGTAAAAGAAACGCTCGGCAATCTTTTCATATTTTAGGAGTCAGAAAAGGGCTTAAAAGATGACTCTGATATTTTGGTTCGTGAAAAATGACAATTTTCCCTCTAAATCCCTTTGTCCTGCACAAAAACGACACATTACTCATACCTGTTTAAGATAGGCAAAAATACATTGAAAAATATCCTTCCATGGTAAAAAATAAACAAACCTAGCATTCATTCATCCAAAAAACCTATAAAAAGACTTTTTACCATGTCATTTTTACCATTTTACTGTTGAGGTTGAAAAAAGGGCTTTTGGCAAGAAACTTCCCGTGGTCGCTGCGGAAAATCCGACTGTCAGAATCGAACGCCGTCTCTTCCAGGTATTTTACAACATCCTCCTCTTCAATTTCATCCAATTAAAATTGTGTTTTAGGTTTTAGTTTTGATTTTTGGGGGGTTTTGGGTTTCAAAGTGTGCTCTGCGGGGGACGCAGGTGCCCTTTGGGTGACCTGCGTCCCCCGACTTTTTCCTGTATAGGAAAAAGGTCGGGGGACACAGCCCACCTTCAGGCCAGCTGCGTCCCGACGCTCTGTGTTCTAAACGCGGGGTGCGTCCCCCGTGAAAGGCGGAATTTGAAACCCCAAACTCCACAAATAACCATTAAAAATTTCCCAAATTAATTCTAATCTCTGTTTCTTGGTGTGTAGGGCATTCACCATGTTGGATTGGAGAGAAAGAGAGCACGAAGACGTTGATTTAGCCGCAATTGAACATCAACCTTCCATTGATGCCCTAAAAGCATGCGGCCTATATAAATACTGGGCCATACCTGGCATGAGGGTTCAGGTGAGATTCTTGGAATGGCTGGTTGAGAGATGGAACGTTCAAGAGCAATGCTTTTACATAGGAGGGCACCAGCTCGAGATAGATCCCTCTGACGTATACTTTCTCACTGGCTTGCCAAATAGAGGCGAGCAACTCAATCTAGCCGGGACTAGGCCGGGTGGCCAATCCCTTGCTAGTCTCCAGGAAGATTGGTGCACACCCAATGCACACCATGCGAAAGGCGTGGAAATCAAACACATCTCTCTGCGTGAACTCAAAGTTATAGCTTTCACGGTTACCAAAATTTGCGGTGCAGCCACTTTACATATTGCCTCCGGGTCCCAAATGCGGATGGCGATTGACTGTTACCAAGGCACCATTTTCAATTGGTGTGATGCTATGTTGGCTAATATGAAGAGCCAACTGACTAGGGCAAAGAACGGACGACTGAAGACCTTTGGATATGGGCCTCTAGTTGTGATCTTTGCCTTAGAGAGAGTTCCGATGCTGATCCCTCAGCAACTCACTGTTGATATCTTGGGTCCTCGGGAGCCAAAGCTGATACGATGGGTTACGGTGATGGCCCGGCATCCTGACGAGGGCACAGTGATTGTTCAATTCTCTGATAGTTATTTTCACTGGTTAGAGGACCAGGTTTTTTCGATCCAGGACTTTCCGTATGCCGGAGTAGATTTTCGAGGTGATCCGGACATGGTTCTTCCACAGGGAGAACAATGGGATGACAGAGGTACTTTATTTTTCACAAGTTTTCAAATTATATAATTTTTTTGTTTTTTATATATATCATCTCAAAACTGACAGTAAAAATTTTTCAAAATGCAGATGTAGGTCCACAGCATCCAGCCAACCTCCAGCCTTTTGAGAGGAGACATCCAGTTGCACCGGTACCGGCCCCACAAGACGCGGCTGCAGAGTCGCTAGCTGAGTTGGAGCAGGATCTAGAGCGTCTGACGGTGGATATACCTGAGACTACCATAGATGATATTCCTATCAGACTTCAGCGCTATGTAGTCGCAGTCCCTGGACCATTTAGGAGGTTTTTGTGTAAGGTAGCCCGTGCAGTGGTGTCGTATAGAGAGCACCACCAGTGATTGGATAGTCACCTTTGCAGACACATATGACATTTTTGGCTTTTTGTACTTATCATTTTTGCCGATCATAAGGTGTTTTTCAACCTATGATCGAAGACGATGTATATTTTTTGACACACTCCTATCTATATATATATCACTATTACCGGCTTATCTTATTTAACATATGTGATGAAATGTTTTTAAATTTACTTGCATGATTATCGTAAATGTTTGTCCAACATTCGAGAAGCAATTGCATCTGCTAATGTATTTAAAGACCTTGGAATATGCTGATATTCAATGTAATCAAATTCACGTTCCAAGAGATGCACTCTCAAAAACAGCCTTAATAACATAGGATTTATAATGGCATAAACTCTATTAAGCTGTAATACAACAAGTTCAGAATCTAACCTCACTATCAAACGTCAAATTCCAAATGAAATAGATTCGGATAATAATTCAACCACTGCACTGTATTCTGCAATGTTGTTCGTTGTTTGACCGAGGCTTACCCCATGCATAGAAACTAACTCGTCAGAGGGTGAATAAATAACCCAAGCTGCGGAAGAGATATTCCATGTACTACGACAAGCACCATCAGCAAATCCAATGTATGTTTGGAGAGGTGTCGACATCTGCAATATCAAGAGTAAAACCAAGATAAGCCAGAATAACGACGAAAAACACACTCTCTAAGCTAAGCACATTGACTAACTAACAAACATACTAGCTAGAAAGAAAACCTAACCTAACTAAAAATTCTCCATACCCACCATTTAAGCATAATACCTCTTTAGGTAAAGTCCATTTCTGGGTTTACCCAAAGAGTCCCCATCAAAATCTACCAGCTCATAAGCCCCTTTTGCTAGCTTTCGCTTTACAATGTAGGGTCCATGCCACATAGGAATGAATTTTCCATCACCTAGCTTATTGTTAGCTTGATCATATAATAGCACTAGGTCTCCCTCCGAAAAACTTCGAGGGGTCACATTTCTATCATACTGAGCTTTCATTCGCTTCGCGTGAGTCTCGATTGCCAATGCAGCGTCACGTCGAGTCTCATCTAATTTAGCTAAGTACAATAAACGTTTCTCCTCTTCGGAAGTAGCTGGAAGTAATTCGACAGCCATTTGAAGTGATGGGATTTCGCATTCAATGGGTAACACAGCTTCCAAGCCATAAACTAGCTGGAAAGGAGTGAACCCTGTTGAAGTTTTCACTGAGGTTCGGTATGCCCATAGCGCTGAAAATAACATGTTGTGCCAATTCGACCGATGAATACCAATGGTTCGTCGGATCATGATAACCAGAACTTTGTTGATAGACTCAACCAAACCGTTGGCTTGCGGATAATAAGGAGTAGAGCTATCGTGGCGCAAACCAGGCTGGCTTGTAAGCTCAGTCATCATGATGTTTCGAAAATGGCTCCCATGGTCAGTAATGATTGCTTGTGGGACACCAAACCTAGTTATAATATGATTGAATACGAAAACTGCAGCTGTTTTGCCGCTTGCGTCGAATGTAGGCATCGCCTCGGCCCATTTAGTGAAATAATCAACTGCGAGGATGATATACGCATGCCCCCCGGCCGAGTGAGGGTTACAAGTAATAAAGTCGATACCCCATTTGGCGAATGGACCAACGGCAATTATAGGGTGGAGAGGAGCAGGTGGTGCGCGCATCTTGCGATCAAACACTTGACAGTTGTGGCACTTCCGGACCGCAATGATACAATCTTTAAACATGGACGGCTAGAAATAACCAGCGTGCAAAACCTTCTGAGCTGTGGCATACCCAGACATATGATCGCCACATGCTCCAGAGTGACAATCATGCAAAACCCTCTCAGCCTCTTCGTGAGTTAAACAACGTCGAAAAACTAAGTCTGCCCCCTGGCAATAAAGTGTATCTCCAATAATCTTGTATTGCTGGGATTGAAACCGAATTTTTCGACGTTCCGACTTTGAAGCTTCAGGCCGAAAGGTTTGGGTTTGGAGATAGATGATTATATCCCCGTACCACGGATCTAAAGTACTGATAAGAAACAAAGATTCGTCCGCAATGGACTCCTCTGCCACAGTTTTTGTGTCAGTACGCGGGAAATCACACATCAATTCCGCAAAAACTAAGGATTTCTTAGACTTGGACTTCTCAAACTCCAAGTCGAACTCTTGCAGGATAACGATCCATTTAGAGTACTTGCCCCCTAGCAGTTGTTTTGTCAAAATATAAATCATAGGGTTGCAATCCGAAATAACTGTAGTTTTACGAAGAAGAATGTAGTGACGAAAACGTTGGACAGCTTGAACGGCTGCCAGGGCCAATTTCTCCACATGCGAATATTTTAGCTCAGTGGGGTTTAATGTCCTACTAAGATAATATATCACATGTTCCGCTCCGAATTCATCTTCTTGAACTAACACCATTCCAATAGTGGAATGCGAAGCTGCGAGGTATAAGAAGTAGTCCTGGTTGTAGTTGGGAGGATGCAACAACGGTGCATGGGTCAACGCGTGTTTAAGTGCATCAAAAGATTGTTGGGCAATCTCGTTCCAAAAGAATTGAGCGTTCTGTTTCAACAACCGTGTAAAACCTTTAGTGACCTCGGCGTAGTTTGGAATGAATCGGCGTAAAAAGTTTGCTTTCCCTTGCAAACTTTGGAGTTGGCGCAAACTCGAAGGAGGAGGCAATTTGATGATGGCTTCGACCTTCGAGGGATCGACGCGAATGCCGGCTTTTGAAACAACAAATCCTAGCAATCGACCCGCTTCTATACAGAAAACACACTTGTGTGGATTCAACCGAATACGATAATGCCTACACCTCATAAAGATTGCTCGTAAGTGGACAAGGTGATCAGCTCGATGTAAAGAATGAGCAGGCAAATCATCGAGATACGGTTGCACAATGTGCTTGATGTCATGAAATGCGTAAGACATCGCCCGTTGAAAAGTGGCCCCGGCATTCTTAAGCCCAAAAGGTAATTTTCAGTAAGCAAATGTCCCCCATGGACAAATGAATGCTGTTTTTGGTTGATCGGCAGGTAGAATATTGATTTGATTATAGCCCGAAAAACCATCCATAAAGGAAAACATTTCACTTCCGGCACAATCATCAATTATTTGATCGATATAAGGCGTTGGATAGTTGTATTTTGGACAAGCTCGATTTATATCCCTATAATCGATACAGATTCTTATTGTTCCTTGTTTCTTGTTAACCGGAACAATATTCGATACCCAATCCGTTAACGGGATTGGATAAATGAAACCTGCTTTCAACAGCTTCTCGACTTCTGCTTTACTCGCAGCCGCTTTCCGAGGGTGAATCTGACGCAACCGTTGCCAGACGGGTTTAGCGTCCGGGTAGGTTTTTATTTCATGAACAACAATGGTAGGGTCGATTCCCGGCATTTCCTCGTAAGACCAGGCAAACACATCGCGGAATTCTTGGAATAGGGCCTTGTAAATTTGGATTTCATCTTCTGTACATGAGGCACCTATATGAATGTTTTCCTCAATTCCGGGCTTCACTGAAATGTCAATGGGAATAGTGCGAGAAATATTCCCTAAATTCAACTCTGAATCAGGATGTTTCGTTGGATTCTGAGCGTCTTTGACATATTCAGCGGTAAAGATAGATGAAAAATCATTTTCAAGAACATCATCCTCAGGTAAAAACGAAGATCTGTGATGAAGATCTTCCCATGGTAGATCGTCTACACTTAGGATTTCGCGAAGGTGCTCGTCAGATGACACGACTTCGGGAAACGCTATCCGTTCTAAGGATGATGTGAAAAGTGACTCTTCACTGACCACATTCATTTGGTCGATTTGGGTTGAAAACGAGTCGGTAAAAGACATGACGGCTTCATAAGCAATTTCATATGGACTCAAAGGCATAGCATCACCGAATGAGTCTATCTCAGATTCAGATGGGACGATCCAAGGATCATCATAAATAATGTTGTCTGATGTAATCATATGAATTGATGCAAATGAAGGGTCTGCGTTGATTGGAGGGAAAGGAAAAGTTCCCAGTAAACCGGAATCTTTAACTAAACTGACGCCAACGTCCCTATAAGGGATTGTCGTCTTACCGACATGCTGGATACTTTCTGAAGAG
Organism: Pinus tabuliformis; assembly: GCA_031772625.1. NCBI lineage: Eukaryota > Viridiplantae > Streptophyta > Pinopsida > Pinales > Pinaceae > Pinus > Pinus tabuliformis. Next base: position 1,143,635,136 of record CM062815.1, read on the forward strand.
GCTGGATTGGATGAAAAGTATGTCAGCTGATCAATTGTCACGATCTTACCGTTATGTGGAAACTTTATTACTCTGAAGACCGACGAAACGACTGATGTCATAGCATATGACCAACTTCGACCCAAAAGAAGGTTGTAGTCTAGAGGGGCATCAACCACTTCCACATCCAGACTAACGGTTTTACCTTCTACCCCTATAGGCAATTCCTGTAGAATACCAAACGGACGGAACCCACGGCCATCAAAGGCCTTAAGGATGGTCGGGGATTGGTTCAACGAAGGAGAACCAAGCGATCTCGAACACTGAATCGACATAATACACGTAGAAGCTCCCTCATCAATCACAGTCCGATGAATAGGCTTGTTTTTTACTATCACTGGAATTTGGAAAGCCATTTGATGGGGTAGACGCGGTGTACTATTTTCTAGATCGAAGATTATCAGATTTGGGTCCTGAACATCAACAACTCCGATAGCCGACAAAAGTAATTTTCATTGTGCTGGGCATGATTGCAGCATTTCTAACGCCGACATTGCTGAGGGTGAAACAGCTAAGTCCTCAACAATGTTGTAATTCTGGGCTGCTCTCGCATGTGGATTAAAAGCAGACCTTCGAAGTACACCCTTGGCGGGCGGTTTAATTACTAAGTCTGGGTTAGGTTTTTCGATCTGTAGTGGATTGGAACCAGGAGTTGAGGTTGATGGATTAGAATGAGAAGATTCTGCTTCCTTACCATCAACAGGATTCTTACTACCATAATCTTGCGACCGAGTCGCAATCCTCACATGAGACATCATCAAAATGGGTTCTTCACTGGCAGTCGAGGAAGAACCTATCATCTTACTTTCCTGCTTTGGAAATGGATCTTTCAACACAGCAGGAGTGGGAGAACCTTTGACTATTTCCACAACCTTGGGTATATCACTGGGCAACTTATTTGGCATTGGTGGCCAGAACTGAAGATATTGAATTGGATCATTCGTTAGGCACGTCAAATCTGGTAAATCCAAAGTTGCGATAAACGGTAATTGCCGATTAGGATCTCTAAAACTCTGAGTCATGACACCAGCCCCAGGAGGAGGATATCCAGGATAACTAGGAACAGGAATCGCATTAGGGATATTATATCCTCCTGGAAAACCAGGATTAACCAGACCGTACTGGGGTTGTTGAGGTTGTTGATAAGTGTACCCAGGATACGGTTGATACTGGTAAACCGGCTGCTGGACAGCTTGCCTTTGTTGGTACTGTCCCTGGTACGGTTGTTGAACAAATTGAGGTTGAGAAGTGACAACCGTACTTATACTAGGCTGACCTATAGGCATCTGGACCGTGGTTTGAATCGTAGGTCCAGACAACGGTAAAGATGCCTGAGGAGTGGTTGCAGAGACAGTAGAAACCGGAGTTGTCGATACTCCAGAAGTAAGTGCGGTAGATGCAGCGGTAGTTGCAGTAGCCGTTTGAGATGGAGTACTAGGTGCAATTGGCGGCTGAGTAACTACCGAAGTTACAGAAGTTTGAACATTTGACTGTGCAGGTTGCGGTTGCTGGGGTGAACCAAAAACTACGGGTTGTCCAGCTTGAGGTACCAACTGTATACTTGGCTGCAACACCTGTTGACCCTGTGATGGATCCCACACTAACATTCCAGGGTATTGACCCGTAACAGGTTGAGAATACTGAGGTCCATAACCGGATTGAGGATAGGATTGATAATTGAAAGGTGCAGTTCCCATACCTTGACCATATGACTGACCTTGAGGTGGTTGATAACCTTGACTCGAGTATTGACCTTGAGGTTGATAACCTTGGGGTAAATACTGATACTGGGGTTGACCTTGACCTTGAGGTTGATACCCTTGAGGTTGATACCCTTGAGGTTGCCATCCTTGAGGTTGATATTGATACTGAGGTTGACCCTGGGGTACATATTGAGGCTGGGGTTGACCTTGAGGCATGTATTGCACCATAGGAACATACTGACCTTGAGGTTGCCCCCCAGACACAATTTGTGTACCTTGAGGTTTCCCCCCAGGCGGTAATTGGCCACCTTGAGGTTGGGAAACGGGAGCTGAACCTGACATCATGTAAATGTCTCCTACACCCAATGGTATATTACCACTGTTTCCAGCTAATAACCCATGATCAACGGGTTGAGGAGATGCCCCCGCAAAGGTACCAGAAAGTGCTTGATACCCAGTGGGAACAGAAGGACCGCCGTGTAAGAAAGATTCAGGACTTTGAGTAAACACGGACGACTGACCAGACATATTTACAGGAGTATGAATACCTCCAGGTGGAAAAGGAGTACGAGGTGGAGAAAAACCTATCCCTGAGTTGTCTAAATAATTGGTTAACGAAAGGTACCAAGTAGTACTTCTAGGAGGACTGTAAAAGATAGATTCACGCTCCCTTAGATCAATAGTAAGTTGATCTTCAAGGTTAGAAATGCCTATTTCTTCCTTTGGAGCAAGTTCTTCGATAGCAATCAAACCAGTAGGAAGATTTTCGGTGATAACACGTTCTATCCTTGGTGAATCTGGAACACTAGAAGTCGGAGTAACAGGTTCGGATATTTCAGGTTCTTCGCCTATATCACTAGTAGACGAAAAACTACCAGCAAGCTCAGAAACTGTAACAGCTTCAGGATTATAACCTGTCTCTAGACTTTGGTAATCTGGATGGACTACCAAGGAAGATTCTCCTTCTTCAGGTGAACCTACTTTACTGCCACTAGGAGGAGTTACAAGGACCTTCAATCCTTCGTACTGACCCGGGACGTCTTCAGGAGATCCACCCCATGATCTACGGAGTTTCCTCAACAAATCAGTTCTGGTAACAATCTCAGGTGACTTGCCCCGAAGTCTACGGGACTGTCTCAGTAATTCCGCCACAGCTAAAACTTTTTAACTACTACACACGAAAACAAAGTAAAATCTCAAATCAAACCACGTAAAGTCGCTAAAGAACCAAACAAATTTGAATCACACGCCTAAAGAATCTAGGGCGTCAAACCAAGCACAAACAGTAGCCTTCCAGACCGAAAGCGCTAGTTGGTGATGAAGCCCAACATCGCTGGATTCAGTACAGAAGTGGCGGGTGGAACAGTTACCCCGCCAACCTGCTTAATGAATAGACCGGCACAAGTTCCTCCACTTTAACTGTCTCGAGTGAAGTGAACCCCCTGGAAAATCCAAGTGAGTCTAGCCGACGTCTGCTCCAGGTACAGTGGGATCTTCCCTCCACTGTCACCTCGGTAGAATCCTAAAGATAATGGTCACTAAGGTTACCAACCGCAACAAATGCACCTGGGGGAACAGTTTACACTCCAACAGCACGCAAGGGCAGAGTATCAAGCTCAATCCCCTTGCCGGTTCCTTGACAATAATCCAAGGTTTACCGACAAGTGACCCCTGGCTCCTCGACAATGGTTAATCCGAGGTTTACTGTTTGTAATATGTGCGTGTCTAGCGTCGTTCCCAACGAGGGAGGATTGATCCCCTCACTGGTTCGGACACGAGCTCGTGCTTCTCCTTTAAGAGGAGCTTTCCCAGAGTACAAATGAGACAATTGGATTTATTCTATCACAAGATAAGCTACTTGTTTGGTTTTGTTGTCGTGGAGAGTTAATTACTCACCTACTCCAAGACACTAGCCTGATCTAAATTGGTGTTTCAGAGCCCTAGTAAATAAAAGTTACTACGTCGATTTTACTTTAAGCGTTAATTTTATGGTTTTTCTTAAAGACGAAAGGTAGCGGAAGTGAAACCAATGGTGTGTAGACTCAACTCAAACCACTACAAAGATGCACCTAAGATGATTTACGCTACTTTCCTCTTTCAATGAAATTCCTAACTAAGAGAGTTGAGAGATGCAAATTTTATAGAAAACAACTTTCTTAGTAAAGACAATCAAAGAAACAATTCTCTTTATCTTTTCAAGCATACAAACATGACCACTCTTTACGTGCACGAAAAAACTCTTTTTCTTTCAAAATGCCTCAAAGCTACTTGAAACAAAACTTTTCAAAGGAGATGTTTTTGTATTTTCTTTTATCTAATAAAGCATATAAATCTATTTTAACGAAAATTAATCTCAAAAATTATAAAATCTATGAAAACTTGACTCACAAGCAAATCAAAAAAGGAAAATACTCTAAGCAAACCTAACAAGGCAAAAGCTCACAAAGATGATTCTAGGTTGTTTTACTTGACCAAAATCAAATCAAGGACCAGCTAATGCAGAATCAAAAGACTAGTCAAAACAAAACTCAAATCTTTTTGTTCTTTTTGTAAAATGGAATTCAAGACTCAATCAACAAGCACTTCGAAATTTGCCCAAAGAAACAACTCAATGGTAAGTTGCTCTCACAGGTAGACTTTATGACAGGTCTGACTTCTAAGAATGCTGACAAAACCAGAGATATCTAAGGCTTGACAACTTCTACCGCCAAAGTCACTACAAGACCTACTCAAAAATCAAACCCTAGGGCTTAAATTTCTATGAAATCCACTAAAACACTCAATGCTATCGAAACAAGTTCAGGTGAAGATCTTTGACAAGGGACTAATGAATCTGGGCAGTAAAAACTGAGAAAAAGCAAAATCTAAGAGAAAAAATGCAAAAAATGGAATTTTTTCAAATTTTAGCAGGGGACGCAGGCGACCCGTTAAGACAGGTGTGGGCCCGCTCTGTGCACACAGCGACAGTGCATCCAGGGACGCACTGTGCAATACTTAGAGGGTGCGTCCTACTGGAAAATTCAAGAAAAACCAAAATGAATCTAACCCTAAGCTAACCCACCCAAAGACAAAGTCACAGAGCCAAAAACCAGAAAAATAAACCAATTTTCTCAGAGCAAAGTTCATACAAAGGAAAAGACTTTCACATCAATGGAGTCCCCACGGAGTCGCCATTTTGTCAGGCGGAAAGAGTCGATAGTGCAGACACAAATCAACCTCCCTAGGAGCCTAAGACTCTCTAGTGACAAACAAGACAAATAAGAGCAATCCTTCTCTAAACATGCATTTACCATATAAGAAATCAAGTGTTTAGATCCTACCTGTAGTCCAACGCTGTTGTAGCAGTCCAGCTCCGCGGATCTAGATGAGCTCCTTCTTCACTTTGAAACCTGCATCCACTAACAATCAAACGATTAAATAGCACTTGATAATCTCATAGAATAAAACATATTTAACACATAGACCAAGGAGTACATGAAACAACTCATAAATAACAAGTTATTGAGAAGAATGGACTCATTTGAATTAATAGGAAACAAAAGGAACAATTACAACCTGAGCCTTGGTGTTGTGCAAGTCCCTCCCAGGGTCCATCAAGAGTTCTCCTTTACTTTGACAAAGCTCACCCACTTCCAAATAGAACAAGCAAAGATGACAATCTTTCCTCACAAGCTTCTAAATGGGAGTCCTAATTCCTGCAGCATCTACCCTTAGAAATGTTTAGCTTTCAACCTCCCCTCCTTCTGGCCCAATGCCTGTATTTATAGTGCTCAAGAGGAGGTTAATCAGGTCCACCATCAATGGGATAATCCCCTCTTTGGATGGGATAGCTCCCTTATTGATGGGATAAGTTCCTCTTTGGTAGGAGTGCATGAACCATCTGGGGGCACTCAATACACGTCGAACAACCTTCTAGAATGCTCTAGAAATGTCCACAAGTAACTTTTTAAAGATGAAACTTGCACATTTTAACCTTTATAGGGGGACGCACCTGCCCTTTTACATACAGAGCATCCAAAGACGCAGCTTTTGTGAACATTGGGTGCGTCCCCGCAGGTAAGGTTGAGAGAACCTGCGTACCCAGAGATAAATACATTTATAAAGACTTTCTCTCTTTTTGGAGTTTGACATGGAGAGCAGAGGCTTAAGACTTGCCCAGGAGGATAGCATGACTGTTGATAGAGCCATACTAACTGTAAATAGCCATGGTGACATTTTTTAGTGTAACAATTCCAGAGTTGTAGGATAGGGGTTTCAGATAATCCATATCTTGTTGAGAGGGAGTGTTGAAAATGCAACAAGATGATGGAGCTTAGTGGAAAGGAGTCGCCTTCACTAAGTGGGCCCGCATGCTATTTTTGACGCAGAGTCTATTTTTAGACATATGGATCATGGTCTATGAGTTGCAGGATGCTATTTGTGGATGATTGGTCATGTTGGTAAAAATAGATGGACTTCTATTTTTAGACATATGGGCGGAGTCTATTTTTAGACTGCCAGTCTAAATATAGAACAGTCGAATATTATTAGCTCTTAATAATATTTGGACTATAAACATTATCTTATCCTCTTGGATCACTTTAGTTCGAGCTACGGATGTGGCACATGTAGCTGTCAGAAGGAAATACGCTTTTCTTATGGGTCAGTTGAGCTATTGCATGATGGACTTCAGTTAGAACTCAAGTGGTTGAGTTTGGTGGAGTTGATTGAGGAGTTGATGGAGTTGTGTTCAGTTTGACTTGGTTGAACTATTTGTATTTAGTCTAACTGCAGAATACACTAGTGATGAGTGATGTGAATTAATTTTTAATTAATTCACTAATTATTAACTCATAAAGCAACTAAAGAATACATCAGTTAACTCAGTGCATGGATAGTTCAGTGGAGACAGGTGTTAGAGGTTGAGATTGCTATCAGTTGTGACTATAGTTCTGCATGAGATCTTGCACAATCAATGGGATTGAGTAATGCCAATGAGGATTGCATGGTTTAGCCAAGGAAATACGAGTTTGGTTCAGCCATTCATCATTATTCTCATGCAAGATTGCGCAGTAGAGGCAGGCAAATAGTGGAGGAGATTTGAGGCATCAGATCTGAGCTAGTCTGTGTGTAACAGGTGGAGATATTACTGAGTACTTGTGAGGAGTATTGTACTATGTATTGTTACATGTTCTCAATCATTATAATATAAATATAGTGTGGGGTTTTCAGCTGTATGCTTTCCCCAAGTTACATACTGTGTTAATGTTCGCATACGATTGATATTTCATTGTTTTTAATTCCACAAAATTGATGATCAATGTAGAGGAGATTATGTATTATGCATGCATTCTGCAATAGTGTATAATTAGGATAATCTCTATGAATAAGTTTCATATTATTCAAAATTTCTACAGTTATGAGAGCATTAAATGTAAATGGACCCTTGTAAATGAAATAAGTGATCCATAACAAAATTAGTTTAGGACACAAGCTTATTTAAAGCTTGTTTCTCTCCATTTGCATGAAGGTTGAGTGATTGTGTGTAAGCTCTTGCAGTTTTTTATGTAATTTCCTTTTCCTTACTAATAAATTTTTTGTGTATGAGGACACTTATGCTATTAGATCAAGGAACCTTCGGAGCGGTCGTCGTCACTTTTATGAGTGAGTTTGTTTTTTTTTTTGCTTTTTGTTTTTTCACTTGTGTGAGTGTTGTTTTACTTATTAATCTTCATGGTTTCTGGCGTTTCAACTTATTTTAGCTTGTATAAGTGCTTTTCTAAGTTTTTGTTTTCCTTTCACAAGTGTCACATCAGTTTTCCTATTTTTGCACCGATGGTCATTGTTGTGGCGACTCTCCTCACATACTTGATTTTCCTTTTGTTTGTTCAATTTATACACTTGATATACATTGATTTACTCATACCTATATAGTTTTTCATTCAATGTCACATCATCGTTCACTTCTACTCATTTTTTCACACTTCCACCAGGCATATCTGCACTTTCGTTGGCCAAATTTTTCCAACTTCCACACCTTAACCCTTAGCGGATTTGGTGTCCAACATTCCCCCTCTTAATAATAAGGGGTATTTATGAGTCCAAGAAGATAGATATAATACAAAATGTGAAAAAGTGCATGGAAGCACTAAGCTAAATGTTCTCTTTGAAATGTTGGTATAAGAGGGTGGTTTAAGGATGACCACCAACACTCAAATGCTTAGTGCAGTCCCAGAACTCTTCCAAATCTGGCAAGAAGCTAAAATATTATGCTGGAGGAAGTGTCCCTAATGATTTGGAGAGGATACCTTCAACCTGGAAAAGCGATGCCTATAATCTGCGATGGTTTAAGGATGATCACCAACTCTGGAATGCTTAATGAAATTCCTGGAACTCTTCCAAAACTGGCAAGAAGCTGAAGTCTTGTGCTAGAGGAAGTGTGCCGAATTCTTTGAAGAGGAAGAAGCTCAACCTGAAAAGGGAGGTCTCAACCCTGCATAGATAGTTTAAGGCTGAACACCAACCAAAGGCATCCTCAGGGGCATCTTTATCTTTGGCTACAACTCTGAATCTAGTATGACAAGTTGTGGCTCAGGCTCACTTGATGTGGCTTTGAAACTTGTATATGACCATCACTTCTCCCCCAGGGAGATACAAGGTGAGAAGATGGAGAAAAATCAACTGCAATATTGTTCAATACTCTAAAACAAGTTCTGACATATGACTGAAATATCTTCTTGGCTATTGAAGCCCATTACCAAGAAGTGATCCATCCAAGATGAATCTTTGTTCTTGTAAGAGGCTTGTTTTTGAAAAAATATATTTAAAGAATGAGTGATTTTATTACAATGATCACATGGATGAGGATCAAGAAAGTTATATTTCATATGGCCAACTCGGTGATAATGTTGGCATTTAACAATATATTGTGGTTGTTGTGGAAGAGGAGCAGGATCTGTAACAAATGAAGGTGAATTGTCATGAAGAAACCCAACACTATGGAGCTGGATGGGTTTTGAGTAATCTAGAATATGAAAGGATACCTACTTATCATATCCAAGACCTATTCTATGATTTATTTTGAGAAGCTCTTCCCAAGGTTTGACGATTGGCTTCAGAAGTGGACACTGAATTTCCACACCTGTATTCAAATCTGCTTCTAAAAATATAACTTGATCTAAATCAACCTCAAAATTATTGATTTTTTGACTTGCTAGTTGTTGATGGGTGTCTGTCTCAATGTTTTGAACACAAACAAGTTCAGAATGTTGTCTTTTCTGTAACTCATCTTGTTGTAGTCGTGATTCAAGCTACAAAAATTCAATGTTTTTTTTTGCATTTTGTAAATAGGTTCTAATATCAGAGAGAGTGTTCTTATTGATTTGGACTATGTTATGAGAAGTAGATAACATTAGAGTGTTTAATAAATCTAAAAATTCATCAAGTCTAGTCATGTGTGGGTGGAAAACTGCTGCAATGGCTACTAGAATACGAACATAAGGAAGCTTCTCCCAAAATCAAATCTGAAAATTTAGCTTGTGCGTAGTGTTAACACCCAGGTTGTTCCCTATGACTCCCAAGGGAATACGGCCGGGGTAACCACTAACCAATCTTTGGATCACTGTTTCTAGCCAAACTGTGATCAGAGAGGGCTCTCTCTTTATGATTTGTAACTGTTTATGATAGGGTTTTAGGCTAGCTATTATGCACTGGTTTTGTTTATGTTTTGGTTGAAGAATATCCTTCAGATCTCTTGTGATGTGATTTTCAGAGAGTCAAATATCATTGGGCAATGGAGTCTGTAGCTGTAGGTGTCTAGAAACTTTGAGATGAACTGGTGAAACTTACAGGGCCATTTGGATGTTTCATAGAACAAATTTTGATTAAAAACAGGAAACAGGTAAGGCAAACAAATGAAAGCATTCAAGAATTTTCACTCGTTGTTAACTGTTTCCACCAAACTGGTTACGAGAAAAGACAGATGTCACAGGGGCAAACTTTGAATCCCTGGGAATGTCTATCACAGTGAAAGATATAGATTCAAAGTGCAGCAACTAAGAATTACACTTCTGTTACTATATCTGAGGAAAACATAGATAATAGCTCAGTTTGAGTTCAGGGTAATCATGGATTAAGTCCTGAACTATTCTTCTACTTTGCTATTAAGTGTAAAATATCTGAAACGATAAAAGAGAACAAAGACTTGAAAACATGTAATACAGAGATATGAGAAGACTTATTGTTTTATGAAACAACTGGAATCCTGCAACATTCACCCTTCATCACAACGCACCAAATACACCATGCTTTGGAAATTCCATTCTCCTTTTCTATTATTTCTCTCTGGGAATTTTACAACGAGCGAGAGCTCTTCAAAGGAAAATTACAACAACCCCTTTCAACTGCTGTGAAGGGTGAATATATACTTGCGGTGATTTACAAAATATCTGAGTTCTGAGTTATCTCAGATTTTACATTCTTACCAACCACTTAAGATATTATGACCAAAATTTAATACAGCATTGATTACAGAGTACAGGCATTTTAATGCTCTGTCAGAAGATATTTTAGCCTTTGGAAACAGCTAAGTCGGTCGAGATATTCTGAATAAATGCTGGAAGACCTGTCTTTAAGGCTTGTACGCTGTATCCTGGACTTGTCACCTGTGATTGTGACTGCTGCTTGTGGTGAGTCAATGGTCCTGCTGAGTTGGCTCAGCCTCTGCCTCTTCCTTGTAGATATCTTTCTTCAAAATTGTGCCTGCGCATGTATGCTCATTTGCCTGGAGAATTAGCGCTACTGATTCTGGCCTGACAAAATTGTCTGTGTCAAATTTCTCCAGACATCCTGTGTGGGCAGTTGGTGTGCTAAGATTGCCCCTAGAGTTTCATCTGCTTCTGTGAATTTGAAGAAGTTAGGTGGTGTATCAAACAGATGCTCAACTTCATTCATGAGGAAAAATAGGTTCTCCACCCTGTCATACATAGTCTGCCCGGTGGCTGGCCCTGCGTCTGCTGAAGTGCTGGGCGGTTTTGCAATCTCTGCTCCTGCATGGGCATCAATTCTCTTATTGTAATTGTCTAGGGTGAGCAGTCTTCCTACACTGCTTAAAATGCTGGGGAGGCCTCTGTTCTGTAGTGCCACGAATTTTTCCAGGAATCTGTTGATTTCAGTCTGCATATCCTGTGTCCTCCTCTCCAGTGTTCCAACCAAGTTCCTCAATGTTATGACTCTTTTGGCTACAGCAATTGTTTCTGTCCTGTTGGTGATTCCCATGACAGCTAATTGAGAGCTAGTCTTATAGTTTAGAATATTGATCATCCTGGTAGCAGCTTCTGGCATGTGTCCAAGGCTTGCCCTGGCTCTCTGTATTTCTCTGTTTGCTTTAGTGATGAGCACCATTTGCTCATCCATGGTCTCAATATATTGCCACTGGTTGGCAATGGACCGCCCAATGTTGCTCCATAGCACTGCTTTCATTTGAGCTGTCACTTTTTCTAGTGCAAGCTCTTTCTCTAGTTCAGCAATTCTCCTCTTAAGAGCTCTTACCTCTCTCTCCTTGGCTGCCTCATTCTGTTTGCTTTTGTCAAACTTTTCATTTACCTTAGCCAAGGTTTTCTTAAGTTCATCCAGCTCTTTCATTTGAGATTCCATGGCTTGGATCTCAGCTTGCAGCTTTTGCATGTCTAAACTAGTAGCATGTTCCGATGTTGTAGTTGTTGTTGCTGTGGATGGCGCTGTAGTTGGTGCTGTAGCTTCTGTTTGCTGAGGAGGAGGAGTAGTCTTTGGAGGGACTTCCTCAAGATTTATTATCACAGGAGGAGGCTGGGAGGGTTGGCCCTCTTCTCTTTGCTTCAGTGCTTCTTGTAGTGCTGCCTTTGCAGCTTCAGTTTGTCCTAGCTGGTCTTGAGTCCTAACCAGCTCTTTGTATAGGGATACCAGCAGGTCTGTAGTATCCTTTTCTTGCCTTTGCTGGGCAACTTCATCTGTTTGTGGATGGATGGTGGCCGGGAGTTTGATTTTCTTTCTTAGGGCCGCCATGTCTGCATCCCTTATCTTCAGGAGTTCTTGGATGCCTTTGACATCTTTAGGATCATGCCCTATATCTATAATTACCTCTTCCAAGGACTTGATCCTATTGTCCTTGGCTTGTGATGATGCTCTTTCTAATTCCAGCTGAGAAGCTGTGTTATCCAGGCTGCTCTTTAGTTTGTAGTTCTCCAATGTCTCATCTGCCAGGGAGGCATACACCATTTCACCAGTTTGTTTATGTAATTCAATCTTGTCCATAGGGTGTATGTCTTTGGCAAGAACCTCCATGTTGGTTCTTAGATAGTCCGAGGTGGACTGAGGATGCAAAGTTGTGGGCATGAAGTGGCTCATTATCATTTTGCCTTCGCTCACATCGAAAGCAGACATGAGTCTCTGCTGGTTGCTAGGAGCTAGGTTTAACAAGTGATTATACAGCTGCACTTTTATGGGATCACTCCTCCTTTTGATGTCAATGAATTGCTGCTTTATACTTGACTGCCCTTCTCTATGTTGACCGGAGGAGCTGACCTCTCCTCCCATAGTCATGTCATGTCCACGCTGAGATGAGCTGGCCGAAAGTTCTCCACTGGGTGGGCCCATGCCCATGGCTTGCCTTACTGCTATGTCCTCCTCTTGGGAGTCATTCAGTCTTTGTCTCTTCTCTCCTCTGATGAAGGATGAGGTGTGGGGGGTCTCTCTCTCCCTTTTCCTGGTCAAGTCCTCCTTCTGTGGTGTTTGGAGGACTGAGGTGTCTACATTGGTGTCTGTCCTGGGAGGCACCTCTGTTTGGGGCTGCTGCTCAGTGTAACTAGGTAGATCTGTCCCCTTTTCCTGCTGCAAGGGCTGCTGTTCACTGGACTGTGCTTCTTCTTGTTGCTGCCCCAGTTCTTGCTGTTCCATTTCTTCTTGCTGCTGTAGCAAGGTGTCAACTTGTTCTTCTGTCAATATAGGTGGCTGTTCCACCTGTTTTCCTTTGTCTTTGCTTGCTGCCTGGGGTGTCTTCTCAGTAGTTTGCTGCTGTGCTGCTGAAGATTTAGCAGCTGTTCCAATTTGCTTTCTGTAGGAGAGGGGCACCTGTCCACAAGTTTCCAAGTCAGCTTCTTTTTGCACATTCCTAGCTTCTTTCTCAAGTAATTCTTCCCTAGTGACTTGTTCTACTAGTGTACCCTCTTCCCAATCTAGTGCATTGGCATACTTTTCAATTTCAGGTTGTCTTTTATGTGCATAGTTGCCCAATTTGTATCTAATTCTCCTGAGGGAGATAGAATGATTGGGGTCATAGGGAATCCATTCAAAACTGGTCTGCAATCTGAGGCCTTCCAGGATGCTGTCTGCCTCTTTCCACCCTTCCTCTTTCCTGTTATATAGGAAGGAACCTAGCTGGTTTCTTACCTTCAATTGTGACTTCTTGTTTCTACTCTGAAAGTGAAGGTAATCTGAGTTCCCAAACTGCCTGAAATATTCTAAGGCAAAAAGCCTCATGGGGACATACCTCGGCAACCTAAATGGGTTCAATTCACAGCCATATATCCTAATGACTGTGTGGTTCTGGTAGAAGTACCAGTTGCCAATATTGTAAGATTTGTTCAAATGTAGAATCCTCTTCATATCATCGGTTAATCTAGGAGGAGGAGTACCTTGCAGCGCTGTTAGGGCTGGATGAACAAATAAATCAATAAACTCACAGTATGTATAGGGTGATACTGAGGTAGAATGAAAAACAGAGGTCCAGAAAACAACTGATCTTGGGCTTCCTTGGGCATTGAGTGGCCTCAAAGGAACAGAGAAGGTAGCTGGCTGGTTGAAAAGGAATAAATGATATATATAGGAGGTGTACCTGAACAGTCTCTCCCTTTTCAAATTCATGAACTGCTCATGGATTTTCTCTGCTATGTAAGTTGCATAATCATACTGCACAGCTGGAGGCTTACCAGGGGCAAATATAGACAGCATTGCCATTATGCTGTCATCTACATCTTCCAACCCCTTGAATCCTAGGACATAGCCAATTAGATCCACCAACATTCTGCCCAACTCATTTAGATATTGGTACCCAATAGGAGGGGTTCTGACTGTTTCAGAGCCTGGTGTGACAAACAGTTGGTTGATTTTGACAATCTGGTCACTGGACAGCTTGATCCCTCTGTTAATCAGATTCTGCATGGATAGAGGGGTCAATTTCTTGGCTGTTTTGAAGCGCAGCATCTGGTTTATGCTCTCTGGGGTGATCTGGAACAGGACTAGGCCTGTGGGGCTAATGACTGCTCTTTGGCTGGGGTCATAGCATTCCTGGCAGCTATAAATGAGCTCTGGCATAGGATTGACTTGGGGAAGGTTGTATATGGGCAAATTTGACTCCCAAATCCCCAAGATATCTGCCCCACTGAGGTGCTGGGCTCTTAATTCATTCAACATTTGAATATTGTACTTGGTTCCCATGGGGAACCAATCCAGCATTTGGTAGTCCATGTCTCCCAGGGCTTTCCATGCTAATTCCTGGTGAGGAGCATTGATGGGCTTAATATTCAGTGCAATAGGGGTCTCCATAGCTCTTCAAGTTGCAAGAATTGCAGGTGGACAGGTGGAATGGTAAAAACACAGTCTGGAGGCAGTTCTCTGTGGAAACAGTTGATGTTTTGAGTATCCAAGGGGAATTCTCTCAATAGCAATTGAAATACTACTGGAGTCTAGTGACAGAACTTCTCTGTGGTCTAACTGAACTCTCCAATCGGGTGAATTATATCTATTAGGAACTCTGCCGGGAAAACGCAGAATTACAGTGGTTTTATGTGAATTGCAGGTTTCTAAAGCTCTGCAGGTACTTCTTGGCCCTCACAATGACAATGGTGGATGAACAAATGGAAATGAACGGTGTAAATACCGTTTTTATGGTTCTACTATCCCTCTGAGCAATTTCAAGCTTAATGAAGGTCGTATGGAGGGCGAAACGGTCTAAATACCTGTAATTCGATGAGCAGAGGTTGAAGCAAAGGTGCACAGTTGCTGCTTGAGGAGGTCGCCCGGGCTAATAGACTGGTTGGCGAAAATTAGAGTGCAAACGGTCATGCAGAGCGTCCAACAGTAATAACAGTGAAAGTGGTAAAAAACACGGGAAAATTGGTAAATATGGGTTATTTTACCAATTTGGCGCTTTTTTCTGCTGACGTCATCGGGCGACGTGGCAGTGGGTGACTGGTCAAAGGGGCAGTGAGGTGGCATCCCAGTCAGCAGTGAGGTGGACCAATAACAAAGGTAGGTACGAGCAGATAAGGACGTGGCGGCGAGTCAGCGACGGGTAGGTGGCAGTCAAACCGCAATGGTCACGGTTAAGGCCTTAACCGCCGCGGTTTCTCGGGGCGGTTTAGGTACGGCGCAGAAGCTGTCAGACTCGGCTCCGAGATGGTTGATCGATTGACGCGTGGAGGAGGCGTGACAAGGCGCAACGTCACTTTCTCGGAGGTTAAAGTGCCGCCATCGGATGCGCTCCGATATTAATGTGGACCGTCGGATCTGATGGGCTTGATCCGACGGCTGGCGGAGGAGAAAGATGCGCGCTTCATACTGCGGGCGGAAAAGATTAAAGTTTGTGGGTTTTTATGGGTTTTTCAAATGTTTTCGCTTAACCAATAATGTGGTAGGATTGGGGAACGTGCCAGAGGCGGGTATTAACCTTTGCAAAGGTTTTTATAGGCAAAAGGGGTTTGGAGAGGGGGTTTTATCAATGCAGAGGTGATTTGAGGGTAAATTAACTTGCAGCAAAGGGGGAATAGGGTGGAATAGGTTCACCAAAGTGGCCAGATGCCATTTTGGTCCCTTTTGAAAAATACACGGCTATTATGCCTAGGGGAGGGAATATACATAAGATTTGGGGTTTTATACACCTTAGTGTTAGTATTATTAGGGGTGGGGGTAAGATAGGGGAGGTTATATAGTAGAATTAGGAGTTAATATGAATGAAGGAGGGGAATTAGAAAGGGGGTGTTAGTGATGGACTAGAGAGGGAAAAAAAAGAAGTTAGTGATCCTCTTTGCTGTGAGTTCATGGAATTCACCACTTTGTTTGCTGATAGATTTATTGCCTTGGCAAGAGACCTATTGATACCTGTGTAATGGTGATCATATTCTTTCTGCAACCACAACTGCCTACCCAACTATTTTGCCTAGCTTTTTTTGTTTCTTCTTGGAGGGGCACTTGGACTTGCAACCCTCAATTGCCTTTTCTTTTCTTTGGCTTTTTCCTTTTCTC
The DNA here is from genome assembly GCA_031772625.1 of Pinus tabuliformis. Taxonomy (NCBI): domain Eukaryota; kingdom Viridiplantae; phylum Streptophyta; class Pinopsida; order Pinales; family Pinaceae; genus Pinus; species Pinus tabuliformis. The sequence goes on from CM062815.1 coordinate 1,143,651,134, forward strand.
TCTATCTACTTCTACCCTTATGTCTTCCAAGGTCCCAGATTAAACTTTTGGGAACCTTTGCTTCTCTACCTGAACTACTTGTCTGCCAAGATTAAGCTGTTTGGACAGACCTCTTTCTCTATTCTACAACTCAAAATTGAAACATGGCATGATCCAGTTTAGACTGTTGAATCATCCACCAAACTTGAAATAAGGTCCTCAATATTTGGAATATTTCACACACCTCTGATTTCCTGGGAAATATGGGATCTTTGTAGTACCAAAGCAGAGCATATTTAGATTTTCTATAGTCAATCATGAAATATGAAACCTATTACTATAGGTATCCAACACGTAGTATGGTTGTAGATAGAAACCTGAACTCTGTCATTCCCTTGGACTTCAATAATACAATGACTAATGTTGACATGCGAGGTTATAAAATCCTCTAGCATATACACTTTCAAAGCAACAACGATGGCTATCAAAACTTCAACTTCCCATCGCTTTTCAATTCAAACATTTATCCCTCCATTTCTGAGACTCAGAATCTTCTACACTACAAATCCTCTCACAGTGTTCAAAGTTTGTAGAATAAAATAAGATTTCACATTACACTTGTTGTAGCTTATGTTGTGTTTTTAGCTTTGTTTATTAGATATATTATTATCGGGGTTTCACCTCAATGAAATTTCTTTATATTCTTTACCCTCTGTGAAGTTTAAAAGACATGGAGTATTTATTTATTTCATAGCGGAATCACAAAAGAAACAAGTGTTAAAAGGGTTAAAACCAGACTCCAAATACTATAAGTTTTGTTTTATAGAGTTCGGCGGGTCCGCAGTGATATATATGATTGGTTCCACTGATAGCGTTGATTTCAATTTGTGATCGCGGGCCGGACCCAAAACATATATATATTATGTTGTAAAGTTCTGGCGGATCCGAAATAACACAGAGCACTTATATGTGATCCCGCCGATTGTGATCAGCGATAAGGGTTGGACCTGAATGTATATATAATGTGTTCAATAGCTCCGGTAGGTCCACAATGCCTTTATGCATATATGTTGGTTCTTTTGCCGATCGCGATTTACAATAGTGAACCCAATATATATATGTTTTATTGTAAAGTCCGACAAGTCTACAAGGTGTAGGAAAAGGCAGATTTCAAGTTATAATGCAGGTTTTCGAGCGGAGCAAAAACAGTAAATGGTTTTTATTGAAACTCACCCAATCCCACTTATCATTCAACACGTAGAAGCTGGGTGGAGAGATGAAACCACCAATTTTGGGTGGGTATTCTCTAGGCCTATGTCCCACCCGAAGCCTTTATAGACCGTATGATATGAAAAGCATAGATCTACGATGGGATGTATCGGCGGAAAGGTATTCCTAGAAAATTGTGCGGAGCCTATATTGAAAGTGGAAAAAGAATGTTTTATAATATATTTTCATTATAAAAGGTTTATAATAGAAAAACACAGATATAAATGATTTACGCATAAGTCCAACACTTCCATAGTTATGTGGCCTAAGGGTCTGTAAGTTAAGTTTTTCAATGATTATCGAGCAGACTGCGATTTGAGATGGAAGTCAACAGAGCACTAAATGGGCGGATTTGACAGGTTTATAAAGCAAGATTAACTCTTTTTAGTTCCGTATTAATCAAAGGTTCATGTTAATTTCATTGTGTAAAGTGGAAAATCAAGGTTAGAGCCAAAGCTAAAGAGGAAGACAATCCGGTATGTTTCTTTGCATTTTGGCCAATCAGAATGCCCATGTAAGCCCAGGATTACACAAACTAAACGTATTTCATTACAGCTAAAGTGAATTAAGCATCATTAGGGCATTTACAGAGGAATTCGGCAGTGGATCAACAAAGCAAGCCAGCAGTTATCATCCCCTTCTAAATCCAGTTATGTTTTTGTTATTTCATGTTCTTTGAGGTGTCTTTTACCCTCTATAAAATTCTGTAATAGTTTTTACTTCATATATTTAGAAAAGCAATTAGATGATTTGGGTAGCTTTAGAAATAAGCAACTGTTCCACAATGTATAAAAAGAGGAAAATTTACTCAGAAAGGGTTCGAACTTTGGAGAACCCAGAGACTAGGCCACTGTATTCCTGATATAATTGTTAATTAATGTAAGAATCAAAGGTTTCCATGAATTATCGGGTATAATTTTGTAACCCTCTCTGTCATGTGTCATCTTATGTTTTATTCTTTTAAGTATAGTAATGAAGCTGCAGGTCTTTATTTTCTTATGTAGATAAAGTTAAAATTCCTTAAAAGAGCGCTCCTATACTTGAAGTTTCCACCTTCCTTTCTAAGTTATTGATAATAGTTTCTGTGAAAGACCAGCGTATTATCTTTAACTTCTCCAAGGGTCACATATAGTAGTTTTTTTTTAAGCAGCATATTGTCTATGATTCACTTCTCATTTTCATAATTCTTCTAAGTGACGAATAATAGTTTCTGTGAAAAATCAACATATTATCTTTAACTTTTCATTCAAGATTTCTTCATTCATCATTTGTATCTAGCAACAAATGGCATTATGAGATTTTTTGGTCATACATGTATTAAGAGCAAAAAGCCAAGTCTCCAATTTGTATCTAGCAACAAATGGCATTATGAGATGTTCTGGTCATACATGTATTAAGAGTAAAAAGCCAAGTCTCCAAGTCCATCATTTGAGAACACAACATATATCTAAGTGACAAACAAGTGACAGTAAATAATATTTATTAATGCCTTAAGCACAATTTCTCTACAACTAGGAAATTGGTTTCTTAAGGAACAACAACACCCATGTAGCACTAGTAAAGGGAAGAAAGAAACAACTAACAAATCTTCAACACAAATAAATCTAGCGAGATGCACATAAGATAGTATATCTAGGATTTATACCCCTAACATCTTTCAAATTGTACATTATGAGCATATACAGGAGATATTCCAAATACTGGCTCATCCACAACACTAATGATTTTGCACATCAATAATGACTGCAGAACAAGATATAAATTAGACAATTGTGGAAATATTATTACCTCCCACCTTATACTTTGTCTTCTTTGCAACCATAGTTGACACCCACAGTGCCAGCCCCAATAGAGGAATGATATCCAGAACCACCGCATTCATGATGAGCACCGAGCTTGTTCAGAGGCTCACCCTGAGAAAGGAAACTATAAGTCACCAAGCTTATTTATTTTTCGTCAACTTATTTCACTTGGTACGATTCAAATGTATGGCCTCCAGTATACTGGGCTCGAGTGACTAACGTTATCAGTCGTCACTCCTCACACACCAACATAACTAGTTGAATATGCAAGTGGTGTCCTGAAACATCTAGATTCGCCCACCAACACACAACTATCTACATTAATATGTCCTTGTAAAATATCATCCCTGGTAGATGTCAAATGAATTTCCTCTGATTGGCTTGGTAAAATGTCAATGAACTGACTTGGTCCAGGGCTCTCTACACCATACTCATCTGGAGGAAGATAAGAATTATGGAAAACCACAAAGAAAGAAACACAATACATTTTAGAGGCAAGGATATTGTGTGAGAAATGAAGTAGCTCACACTTTAGTTTTTCCACTCTAACAATGAATTCACATATCAAATGGAGCCACTCTAGTTGAGCATCCCTTCAAACAAATGTTAGTACAATCTGTTTCAGTATTCCTTGATTGCACAAGATCCATATGGCCAAACACCTTCATAGCTTGTACTTTGAAGGAAGCATGCTTTGAATTATTGTGCTTTTCAACAATAGAACTTAGTTTGAGCCTCAACCTTTAAAACCTTCACCTGAGGACTTGTACAATGGTCCATACCTTGAACCTACAACCATTTAACGTAATAGTGTTATTCAACGGAGGGAGTGTTATAGCATTCAATGGAGGGAGCGTTATTTCAGGGAGAATTATATCATTAAAGGGAGGGAGTGTTATGTCAGGGAGGAGTTGGGCCAACATTCGTCGAAAGGTGGAGGGGATATGCAGCCAAAATTTCACAGTCTTTCCAACTATTAGTTGAAAAGATTAGTAGATGCAAATTTCCAAGTGCTTGTGGCAACTATGGGTTTTTCTCTCAAAATATTCCACAATGAAAATGTACCAACAATGGTTCACATCATATAGGAAGTGAATACAATTTCAATGGATCACCACCAATACACGAATATGACATACATATTATTCAATGCACATACAATTTTTAATGCAAATGTAGAGAGCATACACTCAGCACTCATGGTTAACCAAACACATGAACCATATAACTTAGGGAGAATGAACCAACATATACCAAATCATATGAACCAATGCACAGAGACCAAACAAACACAACATTCAACGCGGATGTAACACATTGAAACTATTCAATGCTATGTTCAACTTATCATAGCAAGATCGAATCCAAGTTGCAACCAGGTGATATCTGCTGCGACTACTAAAAGATGTGAAGGTCATATGCCATCTAGTGAAATGTAGTGTCAACCCTTGAGTTTGAAACCATTTTAATCAGACTCCACCATTTTCCTATTTCAATTAGAATAAATGTGTTGGGAAGATAGGTAAGTCAGGTGATTTTTTTTTAATGTTACCAATGGATAGGTACGAAAGAGAGAAGCAATGTTTGGTAGAGGGTCTTGTTTTTTTTTATATTCAAAGGAGTTAAAAATAGGTCAGAGGAATTCCAAATTGAGACCTAAGCTTTGATACCATGTTAGATGCACATGGGATGTGAAGAGACATGAAGGATAAAACAATGAATTTCATTTTCTATGAACATAGATGTACATTTATAATACATTCTTGTGATTGTTGGATTCATATTCCAACTTCTCTTGGACTCCCTTTGATTTTCAAACTTCCACATGTTAACCATTATCGGATTAGGTGTCCAACACTTGAGACTTTAATCCATATGATCCCCATATTATTTGAAAATACCACTATGTTAGAATTCACTTTCAGTGGACCAGTGGGGATTTTGATTTGGTAGAGGAGGATCCATGGAGGAATTGCTACAATTCCTCCAAAATCCGTGAGTCAGTTAGTTTAGCAGGGAATTCATGGGCTACTACGTAGATGGCATAAATTTTAGAATAAACAACAACAAAAGGCAGCAATCCCATGTAGGACAAGGGAAAGAGAAATATTATCGACAATCTAGGGGGAGAATAAAGCTACAAGATGAAAGAAGATCCCATTCTTATGAAAGTAGCTTTAGTAGCTGAAGCAAAGAGGAAACAAAGGACAAAAATAGTAGAGCGTATGAAGAGATAAAAGCAGAAGTTACAGGAAGAAGAATAGAAGCTGAAGGAAGAAAGGGAGCAAAGGAGGAAAGAAAAAGAAGAGAAGCAATAGTAGGAAGAAGAATAAAGGCAACGTACAATAACAGGAGAAACAATGCTGATACAGGTTGAAGAACAAGAACAAAACCAACGAGAAGCTGAATAGGAAGGTGAACAGATGTAGGATTGGAAGCTTTCTTAGAAGATTGAGCACATGGTGGAAGTTAGAGACATGTAATTGGAACAGGAGTTGCAGAATGAAGATGTTGACTTGATGCCAAGAGCACCATTGGTCACCGTTTAGTCTCCACCACCTCCAACAGCAGAGCCAACCTTGGGTGAGGAAGGGGATGTTGTTCCTTGATGAGTGCTAGTATTGCAACAATGACGTTGCAACCCCTGGGCTACTAGCTTTACTTATCCACCTGGGGTTCATACAAACTTGGAGGTGATAGTGCTATATGCATAAGTAGAAGTGAAGGCCCTGCTTGTTGTCACTTGTTCATCTGGCCAGAGACCACACGGGTTCCAAGCTAGACTTCTAATGAGCCAGAAGAAGCTTGATTCTTTGATGGAAGAAGAGAAAATCTATTCTAAGAAAGTTACTCTACTACAGTAATGAAGAAAACAACTTGTAATGATAAATCACACCATATCCTAATTAACCATTTAAACAACTAAACTAAGTAGAGTTGCTAAATCAACACTAACCTCATGCTACTATCTAAGTTGTAGGAGTAAAGAGCATCAAACCATACTAAGGTGTAAGCAAGGAAACTAAAATAAATCTATTTCCACTTTCTTTTGGATTTTTTGGTGTTTGTGATGATTAGACAGTATTGAATGACCAAGTCAAAGCTTGGGAGTGGCAGCATTTTAAGGATATGCAGAACAAGGTTCGGGAAGGAGTCAAGCAGAAAAGCAGTTGGAGGGCAAAATCAGTGAAAGGAGGATGTAACGAAGCAGAAGTGCATAGGAACTGTTGGATCGATCAGGAACAATATTAAGGGGAGATGAGTGGCAGAGATCTTATTGTAGAAGGTTACGTGAATAGATGGATGAATAATATTGAGGGAAGATGAACGATGGAGATCCTATCGCGTGAGATTGAGTGAATAGATAGATGGACAAGATTAACATAGGATGAGTTGCGGAAAGGTAAAAAAAAATGTGCGGAATGATGGAGTGGGTTTCTGTAGGCAGTAAGCAGTTTCTTGTGCGCCCTCAACGTTGTAAGAGTAATTCCAAAATTTTGTGTGATTAGCTTAACTGGGTGACACGTAGCATGAGAAAACCACTTTTCTCGTGTGCTCTCAGGCAGATATCGGCCATGCAAGAATCTACGTGAGATTGTGCGATAGCCGTTAGATCGGGTAGGGTTGATCAACGGTGGAGATCAGCCATGCTAGTTGGCAATTGGGTGACGCGATAGCCATTGGATCGAGGGCGAGACAGATCAACGGTGGAGATTTGGAATGCATAAATTAGGTGGAAGAATTCATGATAGCCATTGGATCAAGCTAGACAGATCGACGGTGAAGATGTGGAGTGGATAAAATCAAGCATTGAAATGAATTAGACGATGATTTGTTAGGTTTTTTATGGATCAGATGGTAAAGAGATCTACGAGTATAATCTGCTTAAGACATGGTTTATTGGCTCACGCTTAAGTATTTTGTGCTGAAGGAAATGAGAATATGAGTGAGATCTATTACAGAAGGAGAGTGAAAGAAGACGAAAATGATGAAATGAACCAAATACTAAATCAAGACAACAGACTCTAAAGCTCATGCGATAACTAGAAGTATGAAACACAACCAATCTACTCTACTCTTCTATAAGGAAAATGTAGCTATTTAAGCAAATGAATGATTAAACCATGGATCTATGCTAGCATATAGGTATAGTAAAGAGGACCTTAGCTACTAGGGTTGGGCCCTAACGCAAGTGCTTCAGCCCTCTGAGTTAACTTAATGCTAGCTCAAAACAAAACTCATTCTTATTGGCAAAAACAATGGATTACACCAAAAAATGTCACAAGTCTTGCAGCTCGAAAATAAAGTAAAGTTTTACAATTCAAAGTTAGAATAAAAATCGAATCCTACTAAGTTCCTAGGCTTCTCTACTTATACGATTGAAGTCTCCAACGAATTCCTTAAAATTAGTGAGTCTCGGCTCCCAAACTAGAGATAAATTGGTGCTTGGCCTTCCACTTGCTCAGCTGACTTCTAGTCCTCATGATTTTGTTGGTTGCACTCCGAGCTGATGGAGGAATATTCAAATGGAGGGGTAGTAAATGAGGAGGATTTCCCTCCTATAATTCCTCTCCCTTGTCCCATTCGAGTTTTGACCAAGATCTTTGCCAAAATGCCTTGTTTTTACCCTTTAATCCTGCATTACATGCACATTAGACCACAAAGAAAAATATCCAACTCTAACTCATCTCATAAGAAAAATATAATCAAAAGTATGCAATAAGTTGTGAGAATAGTTGGTTTGACTAAGCTAGGAGGTGAATTAAGGCCCATATAATTACCCAATGATGAGGGTCATCATCACCCCCTACTGAAAGTGTTGCTCATCCTTTGAGTAACTTAGTCAATGTCCATGTCTTTCATGGATTTGGTAGCCTCTCTGACATCCCATGCCTCTGTTGTGGTTTCTTCTTCTTGTGCATAGAAGCCTACTTTCCTTTCTACTTCTTCCCACTGCCTCTTTTCCTCCTCTTCTTTTCTCCCTTCTAGCATCCCTAGTAGTAGTGGTGGACTGAGTCTTAGGCCTATCCAATTGACCTTCAACCTTTGCATTGATTGCTTATACATAGGTATCCTGTCGAGTGCCTCTCTCAACCTTTGAGGGGAGTGATATTCTCTGATCTTCAAGCTGTGTGGTAGTGTGTTCCATCTCCTTGAGCAGGCATGTATACAATCATCTCCTAGTAGCCTAAACATATCCTCAAAATGTGAAATTGCTTGCTTTGGGGCAGCAAGATATCTAGGTTCCAACTAAGGATCATTTGCAATTAGATTATGGGTGCTGATTAGGGCCTTGGGATTTGATTGTTCAGCTCTGATGAAAAGAGGTTAATTCTATTCTCTGGCCAATATTATTTTCATCTCTGCAACCCATGGCTCCTCATGGTTCATCCATGATTCCAAAGCCATTAATTGCAGATCTCCTAGCTCGGCATTAGGGTCCCAAACATTCTTGTCTGTGAGGGCCTTGTTGTGTAAGTAAAATTTAGCCATTTTGGCCCTATCCTCTAGTGTACCTTGATCACAAAGATCAATAAACTACCTATGGTCCTAAAATGGCATGGTGCCCCTTTGTGCTAGTGTTTTAATCTAAAATTGCATCCATTGTTCTCTGAGGTAAAGAGCATAGGATTTAGCTGGCATCCTACACTGGATGGCCTCCAAGGAGAGGCTGGCCATACATGCTAGTTGGTTTTCCTTTACTAAAGTTGTCCTCTTAGCCATGCATTTTCCCTATCGAGTTGATCTCTCATTATTGCTCCTCTGTCTCTTAAGCCACTTAGCTCTTTGCCCATTTCCTTGAACTTCTCTTGTTTGATTCTTATGCTTTTTCTTGTTATGAAATATAGAGGGGTTTGCCTCCTTCTTATCCATTTTTGCTTGACTGGGGTGCTGAGAGCAGTGAGGGCAGATGCTGCCTCCCTCACAGAGGCCTCTGGAGACACCCTAGGTGACTCTTCCTTGTGTTCTTCCCCTTTTGTTTCAATGCCTTCTTCCTCTCTGTTTTTCTTATTTTCTTCCGCTCGCTGTTATTTCTCATCTCCATCAGTTTCTTCCTTTGTTTCTTCCTCTGTTTTAGCATCATCCTCCTTCTCTTCTCCTCCTTCTTCTTTTGCTTCATCATGTTCCTTTGTATTAGTTTCTTCTTCATTTATCTCATCCCCATCTAGCTCTGTATCTTCTTCTTCTTGTTTTGCCTCCTCCTCACTGTAGAGCTATAAAAAGGGTCTCTTTCACCTCTAATTATCTCACATTAATATGTCAATCCAGGAGTGTTTTGTTATTTCAAAGAGTGACTCAATCTGAGGCTATCACTTGTCAGAGTAATGCTAGTAGTACAACGTTTAAAAAAATACAAGAGTAAAAGGATGCTTGTCTATAACTAAGTTATTTCAAATGAATAAATCACACACTCTAAGACTAGCCCACTTTATCAGTCAAGGGTTCGACATCAATAGCCCATCCCTTTGGAAACTGATGGAAAGGAAATTAGAGCATGGACCATGGGTCTGGGAGCTAGGCAGTAAATGCCGAGGCTCGCTACAGCCATAGATCATCTCTCACACCAAAATAACAAATGCGAGTAAATGAAACGACAGGTAGAAAAATGGAACAGCAAATAAGAAATCGAACAACAAATCTGGAATGGAACAACAATGCTAAAATGGAACAGCAATTATGAAATGGAACAGCGATTGGAAAACTAAATCTCGCGAGCAGTAATCAAGCTTTATCCTACCAACTCAAATGCACTCGTTGTATTCAAACATCAATCTTTCATTCTCCAGGCAAATCAAGCAGCATGCACTAATGGAACAACATTAATTACTAATAAGTTATGGAACAACGTTTGGAAATCATACACACACACAACACACTTGAAGAGTAATCTGATTTAGCACCAATCGTCATCAACAGGAATACAACTGCGTTTCAAAATGGAATAGCATTACTCCTGGATCATAAAGAACACAACTTTCAGATAAATTCCACAACACAAATATACAGCATAAGAGATCTGTAACAAAATAGTAACAACGTTCAGTTAATTCTAATAATATTCAATCAACTCTGAAAGGATTAGTGATATAATGTAGAGTCAATACAACAGTTATTTTCTGTAAAAACCTTAATGAACGAATCTTAACAGAGCATATGATGTAACTTATAAAGCATATCAGATTACCAACTAATGACGGTAAGAAAATCACGCAGAAATCAAATCGTAGTGATACAGAAGCAAGTGTCCTCCGGGGCCGGGCACTTAGCCTCAAGGGTACACCGCTTTAAGTTAATCCAGACGCAGAGATAAGATAATCACCAAGTTTATATTAATGCATAAAACAGAAAGTACAATGAGCCAATTTCAACGAGACTTGATGATCAAAGTTCAATCTTTAACAGAAAGTTACATAAAAACATAATCCCCCAAAGCTAACAGTGTCGTCCCTTTATATAAGGGTGACGGCGGAGATGCCTAAGCAATAAGATAAATAAAGCAGCGATCCCGAATTCGCCAAACTGTTAATCCTTAATCACTTCTTTTCTCCTCCGCCGAGCTGGTGTCTTCTCCTCCTTTTCTGGACCGGTTTGCTTCAACCTGCTTAGCCTCGTTTGCACTCGGTCCTTCGTCAAAGGGACAACAGTTACCCTGTTCTTGTCTTTTTCTTTGGAACAACATCTCCTCATTTTTACCCCTTCCTGCACAGGAGAATGACAACTATCAGCGGTTAAGTCTTGCATACTAATCCCACATGTTTTGTTAAATTCTTTATTATTTTCCACATTCATGATGCAAAAAGATTCACAAGTCCCACTGAAAAGCCATTGAAATGATCATTAAAAGCATACCTTTTTAGTACTCCACACACCCCCCTGCTTACCCTGTTTCATGCCCTCATGAAAACATTGTAGTTAACATGCAAAGCAGTGAGAGAATAGGTTGGAGAAGGAATCTCATGCGGAGGCCTACAGCCATGGTGAGTGACTAGGTAGTCAAAGAACTGGTCTGTTTGACCCTCAGGCATCTCATATAGGTCTTGATATCTAGGAGCAGGGTGCCAGATAATTGGACTGCGGAATCTATATCCTAACCAGGATAGCCCTGCCCTCAAAATGCTTTCGCCATAGAGGTTCAAACGGTTGGCAGCTAATTGAAAATTCTCATACTTAAATGGCTCCCTGAGCTGGATGTTTGGATTAGAGATTTGGTACCGAAATTTGGCTGCATCAATGGCGAGGTCTTTGATAGAAAGAAAATATTCTAAACTTTGTCGAATGAGTGCCTCGTGCATGGGTCCTAACGTTTCGATGACACCCGGAGTTCTCATGAGGCTTCTATGTGCTTTCCACAACCGTACTAGGTCCCTAGGCTCAGCCCTTACCCACAAGTCTAGGCCATTTTCCTACCTCTAGAAAGTATTATAGGCTTTGAGCCATTTAATCTGATTAACCCCAAATGAGATGGATGCTTGCAATTGGATGTCTCCAACAAAAGGACCAGGGTTCAGTTCAGTCTCCTGGTCTAGCACGAGGTTATGCAAATAGAATTCACACAGCAATCTCTAGACCTTCACCCCATAATGTTTACAACAGTCTATAAAGTCATGGATAGTGTTAATTTGTATCAGGGCGCCTGCTTTAACAGCTTTTATTTTTAATTGTAAGTACCGTTCCAATAAAAACAGAGCATAGTTTTTGGCAGGGGCCCTACGTGCTAAAACGTCATTGTATAAAGAACACAAGGTATCCATCTGCTTGATAATAGTATCTAGCCTATGAGTTACCTTTGCAACTTTCTCTTGTTCCTTTCGCCACCCTTCAAAGGCCTAGCTTTCGGATTGGTTGACGTTCCTTAGTTGCTGTTGTAGTTCTTCATACTTCTCGTGAGGGACCGTTTGCTCTCTAAGCCTTTTTGCTTCTTGCTGAGCCTGTTTCAATCCCTTGCGTAAGGTCACTGTCTTTGGATCTCTTCTCCATGCAGCAGTGGAGGCCGGGAGTTTTCCCTGAACTTTCTTATTGCGTTGTTTTGAGTTCAGAACCCTTATCACCCCTGAGGGTGGTGCCTCCGTCTGAATTTTCTTGTTGTTTATATCTTTTTTAACACGAATATCAGCTTGCTGCTATTCCTTTTCAAATGGAATAGCAATCTGTTCCTTAGCATCATTTGGAACAGCAGCTGGATTTTCAACATCATTTGGAATGGCAGCTGGATCTTCAGCAGGGCGATTTTCGGTCCTCCACCTTTTTATCTTGTGGATTTTTACTGTAGTGGTCATCTTTTTCTTCCCTACGGTCTTCCTTACCCTCTGCCTCGCTTTCAGGATCCTGATCTGTTGGTGGAGCTGGGCTATTATGCTCAATAATCTTCGTTGTTCCTTTTGTAATTCCCTAATTTCCAGCATTTTATTAGAAGGAACAGCAGGCTTTCTGCTGCGTTTTGGGCCGTGACTAGTCCCTGGATCTTTCTCCTGGGGTGCTTCTTCACTGTTTTGTGCTGGCTGTTCTGGGGTAGGAACCCTAACTGGTTCCGTCACTTCTTGGGCGACTTCTTTTTCTATTCCTACTTCCTCCGGAATTTCCTCTGGTGCCTTGGGAACAGATTGTTCCCGTTCAGTGTCTCCTATCTCCTCTTCATCATGAACAGGCAGATTTCCTTCTTCTGCCTCTTCTGCATGTGGTTTTTCAGATGCATCTTCTTCCTGGGGTTTGCCGTGGAGGTTTGATGGAGTGGAAGGTTGGCCATACTCACCCATATTGGCCAAGACTGCGGCCAATTCATCTTCTCCCACTGGGTCCTGTGGTGGGCTACCTACCTGTTGTCCCATTTCCTCCTCCTGCTTGGATTGTTCAGCTTCTGCCTCAGAATGCTCAGTTTTTGTTTCAGGATGCTCAGCTTCTGTCTCATTTTCCTCTTCGGATTGCTCGGCCTCCTCGGCCTCTCCTTTCTTTTCTCCTTCAACTTGTTCTTCTTCTACTTCTAGCCGTGAGGATTGCTCATCCTCAATTACCACTGGCTGGCTAGTGCTTTCCTGGAGCTTTTCCAACCTTCCTCTTATCTGGGCTAACCGAACTAATTTTCTGCATTTCTCTGGCTATTCAAGTGTATCGGTGTCATGCTTACGCTTTGCTGATTCCTAGCGTGTTTCTAGTCGTTCAGATGTGCTCGCAACATGTTTTTGTTTTACTAATTCTCTACGTTTTTCCGGACGTTCTGGTGTGCTTGTAGTATGTTTGCGTTTTGGGGATGGTGCTATCGCCCTCCCCTCAATTAATGCAATTAGCTCTTCCCAGCTGCTTTGCTACTGGGTGAGGCTATGACTAACTATTAATCAAATTAACCCATGGTGGCTGACAACTGACTCTACATGTTGTGCCTTTTTTAGGCTTCGTGCAATGTCATGAAGTAATGAATTCAAAAGTGCAGGCAGATTTACAGAGGATTTCTGCTTTAAAACAACTAAGAGTTTAAGATGTCATGGTCTTACCACGTCTTTCCTCCCCTTGCAGGTGATGTAGCTTTGCACTGTTCTTGCTAATTCCGCCCAGGGTTCTCCTAGCGTTGCTGGCAGAACTCCCTTCCCCTTAATCATCAAGCTCTTGCCTTCGTCCTGGAAAATTTCCATGATCTTTTGTAATCTTTCCTTCTTTAGTGTCCATACAGGTCTGGTGGCTGGTAGTCCCAAGACTTCTACGATTATATCGTCGGTGACTGCTATCTGCTTCCCCCTTACTGTGGAGTGATTCTCCTGCAGGTTCTGCAGAAATTCCATCGCCACTGTTTCATTAGACTCCTGCAAGCGACTGAGATAAGTCAGCCATCCTGCTCTTTCCAGGATCTCCCGGGCAGCAGCGGAGACTGTCAACTCTTGAGGTTCGCTTCGAATTTCCCTGCCTCCCATGGTTTCACTGTGGATTCTCAATGGAACAACAACTGCTTGTGCTGTTTAAAACATAGAGGGAGTAATAATCGCAAGATTTTGAAAAAAACACAGAGTATGCAACAGAAATGGCTTATGAACAGCAACTTGTGTAAAAAATAGAAATATCATGCCGTTAAGCCGTGCCATTCCCTAGTACACTATCTTTCCCGAATAGTGAGCTGACACATAACCCGGGGAATAATGAGGTTAACCTCCCCCCCCACAATGTGATAGGCTGTCCCAGCCGTCAAAGAAAGGAGCAGCACCCGATCTGCAACCAAGTCATAAAGGAACAACATATGAAAATATGCCATGTTTAGAAAAACAACGAATTACCGAAATTGAGGCATAAAGTTGGATCGTGTATTACGTAAGAGGCTGCTGTGATATGATGTGAGGCTGGGGGATAGGACGTCTGTCGTACTTGCCAAATCTCAAGTGGTCATTGTCACCTCCTTTGCCATGATTGGTGGTAATAAATGTTCATGCGATATATAAGTCGGGAAATAATGTATGATTAGTGCCTAGGATATAAGAAACAAAAGAGTATAAGTATCCTACCTATTGGTGTAATCAATGTGACTTCAATGCCATTAACAGTGCTCTGCTACCGACAGGTGTCCATAACCTTGGCAGAGTTGTTTATTTCACCCCTGGAACCATGATCCTTTATGTGCATATTAAGGAATGTAATGTCAAAGTGTAGGCCATTATGCTGGCTTGGTAACCAATTAGCCATAATGCCATTCACGAGAAGGGAGCGAAGAGTGGGCAGGTCGGCTCGTGATGAGACCTCCTGTTCCAAGGTTTGTTTATTTGATATACCTTTTGGACCATATCCCTGGTGTGGTGGCCATAGTGGGAATGCCACTTCACTTCCATCCTCATGATCATGGTAGGCTGGCTCTTGATGAGACCCCCTATCCTGCATTTGACAACTTATAATTCATTTTTTTACTTTCTTTTTTCATAAAGCACTTTTCCTTATTTATACACAAAGGGTGGTTCAACACACTCCTTAAGAGTAGGAATGGTGGAAGAAGTCTTATCATCTCAATAGGAAGATATAAACCCTTTGCTCTTATTCCTAAACAAAAATCAAAGAGGATTAAAGAGAATGTCATGATAAAGGTAACCAATCAAGGCAAAATTAGTAAGACAATGACAACAAAAGATGATGAATAAGTATGTCCTTCCTTCTGTCCTCTTACCGATACAGAGCCTTATAAAGATAGCGATTTATAATTTTCTGATTTCAGTATGTTGTGATTTTGTGTTCATTGCATAAGTGCATAGCTGTCTCTAAAAGACTTTGAAAGAACAGGAGCAAGAAGCATCCTCAATTTAGATCAGCAAAAGGGATAAGATGTTTCACAAGGAGAGAAAAAGTATGCTAGAAGTGTTCCTTTTGGGAAGAGGAACAACAGAGGAGCATAGGTCTCAAAAGTGAAAATGTCGTTCCTTTTGAAAAAGGAACAGCAGCCATGAAAAATTTTGTTCCTTTGAAAAAGGAACAACAAAAGACACAAAAGTGTCGTTCCTTTGAAAAAGGAACAACATAAATAAAAAATATGTTGCGCCTTTGGAAAAGGGACAGCAAACAAAACAACAAAATAAAAATCAAAATGTTGTTCCTTTTAGAAAAGGAACAACAAAACAAGCAAATGCCGTTCCTTTGAAAAAAGAACAACAAAAATCAAGAGTGTTGTTCCTTTTAAAAAGGAACAGCAGAAAAATCAAGAGTGTTGTTCCTTTTGAAAAGGAATAGCAGAAAAATCAAGAATGTTGTTCCTTTTGAAAAGGAACAGCAGAAAAATCAAGAATGTTGTTCCTTTTGAAAAGGAACAGCAGAAAAAATCAAGAATGATGTTCCTTTTGAAAAGGAACAATAGAAAAATCAAGAATGTTGTTCCTTTTGAAAAGGAACAGCAGAAAAATCAAGAATGTTGTTCCTTTTGAAAAGGAACAACAAAAACACGCAAATGCCATTCGTTTAGAAACAGAACGGCAAAAATCGAAATCTTTGAGCAAAAAAAGATGACAAGAACACATTTAGTTCAAGCATATGTACACGAACAACTTGAAGAAAAGAAATTATGTACAAATTGTAAAAAGAAATGAATTTCTCAATGAATTACAGGTGAGGAAGACTTCTCTTCCTCTCCTAAAATCTCCATATCAGTGTCTCTGCGTAGATGTTGGCAGAAGGATTCCCGAGTGAGTGGTTTACAATAGAGACGAACTCGGTGGTCATTCACTTTTAAGGCATATCCAGAACCGTCAATGGTGATTAAAATGATGGTCCCATTGTCATGTACCTTCTGGATTTCGTATGGTCCCAACCAACGAGTCTGGAGTTTCCCAGGAAAGTCCTGAAATCGAGAATCATATAACAGAGCCCAGTCTCCCTCGTGGAAGACTTTGTTTTTGATGAGCGCGTCATGCCATTTAGCTCGCTACTGTTGAATCAGTGATGTATTTTGTAGTACAGAGAGCCTAATTTCATCCAATTCATTGATCTGCTATAGTCAATTAATCTATGCCTTGGTTAGATCTAAGCCAACTTCCTGTGCTGTTCGTAATGTTTGGATTTCAAATTCTATAGGAAAAATGGGTTGTTTTCGAAACATTAATTGATAAGGTGAGTAACCAGTGGTGCTTCTCCATGTTGTTCTATAGGCCCAGAGTGCTTCAGGTAGTCGGGCAGCCCAATCACGCCTATGTGACGCAATGGTTTTCGTTAGAATTGATTCTATTACCTTATTGCTGCTTTCTACTTGTCCATTCGCCTGTTGGTGATATGGAGTAGTGATTTTATCCTGGACATGATAATTATTAAGTGTTGCGGCTAATCTATTGCCAGCAAATTGTGGTCCTCCGTATGTAATTATTTCCCTTGGAAGGCCATAACGTACAAATAGATGGAACATGAACTGTATGACAGAGTCCTTTGTGGCTCTTGGAAATGCTTCTGCTTCAAACCATTTGGTGAAATATTCTGTTTCCACCAGGATATATGTTTTCTGATTTGATGAGGGGTTGATGGGTCCAATGAAATCAAGAACCCATCGCTCAAATGGTTCGATGACTAACTGTGGTTTCAGAGGCATCTTGTCAGCTTGACCAGGACGTCCTGCTCGCTAGCAGCTGTCACAGGTTTGGACAAATTTCTTTGCATCTCTGAAAATCGTGGGCCAATAATATCTTGTTTGTAATACTTTGTGTCCAGTTCTATGCTCAGCGAAGTGTCCCCCACATGGTCCGTCATGACAGGCTTTTAGGATGTCAAAGATTTCATCTTCTCGAACACATTTCCTGATATGCATGTCTGCCCCTGTGTGAAACAAATAGCCCCCAATCCAGGAGAATCGAGTACTCTTCTGAACAATCTGTTTTCGTTCATTAGGGGTTAGGCGTTTTGGTAGTTTACCTACTGCAAGGTAATTGGCAACATCAGCATACCAGGGTGTTTGAACGGCAACATCAAACAGATGTTCGTCCAGAAATTGATCTTCAACTGCTGCTGCATCAATTGGCTTTGGCATTCTTGAGAGAAAATCGGCTACAGGATTTTCTTTGCCAGGTCGATCCTTGATTGTGATATCGAATTCCTGCAATAAGATCAACCATCTAGTTATTCTGGCATTTGTGACAGGCTTATTTGCTAAATATTTTATGGCAGAATGATCCGTATACAAGATAAAAGGATAGCCTGTAATAGAATGTCAAAAATTATTGACAGCATGTATTACAGCTAGGAATTCGTTTTCAGTAACAGTGTAATTTAATTCAGAAGGGGATAAATTTTTGCTGATGTAATAAATAACGTATGGTTTTTTATCCTCTTCCTACCCAAGGACTGCGCCAATGGCTGTATCTGAGGCATCAGATGATATTTGAAATGGCAAATCCTAGTTTGGTCCTCGAAGGACTCGGGCTGTGGATACGAGCTTATTTAAATCCTTGAAAGCACATTCACATTTTTCTATCCAAAGAAAATCAACGTTACCCGTTAGTGCATATAAAGGTGCAGCAATGTGTGAATAATGTTCTATAAATTGTCTATAATAACCAGAAAATCCAAGAAAGCTGCGTACCTCTATTTGAGTAGTAGGAGTGGGAATAAGAAAAAGTATTTGGATTTTGGCCGGGTCTACTTGAATGCCGGCTGCTGAAACATAGTGTCCTAGAATAAGTTCTTCAATCATCATCATGTAACATTTTTCGTGGCTTAAGCAAAGCTTGGTAGCTATGCAGCGTTGTAGGACTTTTTCTAGGGTGTTTAGTGCTGGATCAAAATCATCTCCATATGGTGTAAAGTCATCCATATATACTTCAAGTCCATCATTTATTAAATCTTCAAAAATGCTAAGGATAGCCCTTTGGAATGTGGCAGGAGCATTACATAGGCCAAAATGTAGAACTCGGTAGGCAAATGTTCCCCAAGGACAAGTAAAAGTAGTTTTGTCCTGGTCTTCAGGGGCAATCTGAATCTGATTGTATCCATTGAAGCCATCCAGGAAAGAAAAGAATTTCTTTCCTGCCAAAGTATCTAGCACTTGGTCTATGAATGGGAGAGGAAAGTGGTCTTTTTGTGTTGCTTTATTGAGTTCCATGTAATCCACACAAATTCTCCATTTCCCATTCTTTTTTGTACCACCACAAGCGGAGAGACCCATTTACTGTCAGAAACAGGATAAATAAAATTGACATCTAAAAGTTTCTGAAGTTCAGCTTTTACCACATCCTTTAGATGAGGATTAAGTCTTCTTTGTGGTTGATGGATAGGTCTAGCATCTTTTTCTATATAAATGTGGTGTGTACACAATTGTGGATCGATTCCTTTCATATCAGGGTAATCCCATGCAAATGCTTCTTGATATTTTCTTAACAGATGGATGAGCTTCGTTTCTTGTTCAGGTGTGCGGCTGGCATTGATATTTAAAGTTTTTCTCAGTTCAATTTCCACAATTTTACTATTTGCGATAGAAGTAACAGGTATTGTTTGATCATGCGTATCTTTCAGAGGATCTTCTTCTAATTCATTATCAAATGTTGCTTCTATCATGTGACATTGTGTGCAGGATCCGGATTCAATTTGACTAATGAAGTTGTTAATGGCATCATCTTCCGTTTGATCTTTAAAATCAAGTGCCTCTTGTATAGTCAATGGAGATATAATGTTATCTGTAAGGTATGATATAGGATACTTGTTAGTTTTAATTATTGTGACACTTGGTTGCGCTGGAGGGTATAGAACTAAATTCTTGATATCAGGTCCTTTGGTTATGGTCATATTTCCTTGCCAGCAACCAATGTAAGCATCGACAGTGGCAAGCTAAGGTCTACCTAGGATTAGCGGGTGTCCATCAAGTCGGGTTTTTGGATTAATTATCAGGAAATCGGTTGGATATTCCCAGGAATCTACAGAGACCATGACATCATGTAGAGTACCCTCTGGTCTAACCACAGATCGGTCAGCCAATTCTAACAAAGTAGAGGTGGGTTCTACAGATGTAATGCCGAGCTTTTGACAGGTAGTGGTTGTTAAAATATTGATTGCAGCTCCTAGATCAACTAAGGCATTAGACAGGGTCTGACCATAAATTTGAACAGTTACAATTGGATTTCCTGGGTCTTCATATTTAATGGGTGTTTCTTTCCCGGATAATAAATCAGATAAAGTACCGACTACTTGGACTCTTGGATTAGTTGTTATATTCCTCCTTGGTTTCTTTATGCACAATTCTTTGATAGTTTTTGCGTATATAGGAATGTCTTGAATGGCTTGGAGGAATGGGATTTTTATGTACAAATTTTGTAATTCTCCCAGAATGTCAAAGTCAGGATACTGTAAAGGTCGAGGTATGACTAATCATTCTGGGAATGGAGGAGAGGATGTGGTTGCTTGATTATGAGTCTACTGCTTATTTACATCCTCTTGTTGCAACTGATGTTCTCTTGATAACTGATCTTCAATATGAACTGTTTTATCTCCCTCAGTTTCAATGATACGTCCAAATCGTAATTGAAGATCGTTACACTCCTGCAGGTCGGGTCCTATTTCTGGTGATTCTATGATTTGAAGAGATTGGACTGGTCTGTTATTTGGATTGGGGTTGGGTTGGGCTGGGAGTTACGGTCTCAGATTAGACTGGGGATTTTGTTGTAAAGCTGGCAGAGTAGGTTGAGGGATCGAAATAGTTCCTACTGGCTGGTGCATCAGTCTTTGCCAGTTTGTCTGCCAGGGTGAACTTTGTGAAGTAGGGGGAGTCCATTGTGGAGGATATGGGCTATTTTGCCAATATGGTGGAGTGTAAGGGAAATTCGGCCAACCAGATTGGCTTGCCTGATTCAGCCACGGGTTTGAAGAAGGAAACGACGGTGGTGACCAGTTTGAAAATGGGGGTTGGGACTGACTTTGCCACATATTATATTGTTGAGCATTATATTGTGGAGGCTGAAAAGAAGAGGTTGGGTCTGGAAACATACCAGATTGTCTCGGCTGCCACTGGCGGCGCTCGTTGATCAAGTACACTAATTCTGGTTCTTCCTATGCTTCTTTATATACTGCTTTTAATCCAGGAAGTGAGGGGCAGCTTTCTGTAAGATGATCTTTTGTACAGATGGCACATGTTTGGACTATATCCAGTGGACACTCCTTGTGACTATGCTTTTTCCTGCATCGGGGGTAGAAGATTGCCAAATTCTGTTCTGCCTCCATCTACTTCTGTTTGGCCTGCATAATATCAAGTTGTGTAGTTAGTGTCCCTAGAATATCAGTTTTAAAATTTTCTAATAAATTTCCAATCTCCACACGTGTTACTCCTTCTGTTGATATTTTGTTGTCTCTTGCAAACCGATCATATTCTGCCGGTTTTACTCTTGTGCTGCCTCTCGAACTCCTGATACATAAATCAATGATGTCAGCAAAATTCTCTTGATAAATATCCCCTTTTCCCATGATGTTTAATGTTTCAATCCACTGTTCCTTCATGCCCCTTATCAATGCAGTTTTTAACACATTATCAGGTAAAGGTAGTGATGCATAAGGAGATATTTGTAAATTGTACTGAAAACGTTCCACATATTCTTCTAATGTTTCGTTCAGTTTGGCTGTCATTTGGAATATTTCGTCTTTCAATTCTCTAGACCTACAATAATCTTGATATTTTTTTAAGAAGGATTCTTTCATTTGATCCCAATTGTTGATGACCCCACCACCTAGTCCCATAAACCATCTTAAAGCAGCCCCTTTAATGTAGAGGGGAATAATTTCAATTTCTGGGGATCAGTGGTGTAATCATATCCCCTACACAACACATCGAATTCGAATAAAAATGCATCCGGATCTTCTGATGTGAGACCGTGAAATGTAGGGATATGTTGAAGAGGGATAGCTTTCATGGGCGCATTTGCTGCAGAATCCACTATAGGATATTGTAATGTAGAGGTTTGAGTATTTGGCTGGTTCTGAGCCATAGGATCGAATATATGCCAATAACCTTCTGGGATATCTAGGAGGGTATTCCTAGGTTGAGAGGGAACGGTTTTAGCAGGGATAGTTTTAATGGCACTTCCTTTATCTGGGATAAGGGGAATACCTGATGTCTGAGGAGATTGGACTCCTTCAACAATGATTTTCACAGCGCTCCCCTTATCTGGGCTGTTTAATGGCTGATCTGTTCCAATGGGAGATTTTGGTTCCTCGGTTTCCCCTGTTTCTCCTTCTCCTTCACAAAAGTTGCTGAAATTCCCTTCCTGCAATAGTTCTGGAGTAGAATTTTCAATTTCTTGAAAGTCCTGCTCTTCAGTTTGACTATGCACCTCAGCAAAGGCTACAGATGGTGATCCTATGGCCTGAAGGGAACTAGTAGGTTGTTTAGAAATGATTTTCTTGGGGCCTACTGATGCCTGAGATTTTGTTTTCTTATAGATTTCGTCTATGAAGGTTGTTTGGCCAAGGGTCACCGGCCCCTTAGCTTTTTCGGGTTTGGATGGAAGCTTAATATTTTTTTCTGTTTTTTTCTGCTTAATCATGCACTCAAATGAACTACTAAATTCTATTCAAACAAAGCAACAACAAATCTGTTAGGAAAGCGGACAGTGGAGTAGGGCTTTTACATGCTCCGCACGCAGGTTCTTACCTTCCATTTTTAAGATCCAACTCTTCCCTAGCAGGTTTGTACACTACTCTGAAAAAGACAAATGGCTACACTCTTTCCCCGGCAACGACGCCAAAATGTAGAGCTATAAAAAGGGTCTCTTTTGCCTCTAATTATCTCACATTAATATGTCAATCCGGGAGTGTTTTGTTATTTCAAAGAGTGACTCAGTCTGAGGCTATCACTTGTCAGAGTAATGCTAGTAGTACAGCGTTTAAAAAAATACAAGAGTAAATGGATGCTTGTCTATAACTAAGTTATTTCAAATGAATAAATCACACACTCTAAGACTAGGCAACTTTATCAGTCAAGGGTTCGACAGCAATAGCCCATCCCTTTGGAAACTGATGGAAAGGAAATTAGAGCATGGACCATGAGTCTAGGAGCTAGGCAGTAAATGCCAAGGCTCGCTACAGCCACAGATCGTCTCTCACACCAAAATAACAAATGCGAGTAAATGAAACGGCAGGTAGAAAAATGGAACAACAAATAAGAAATCGAACAACAAATCTGGAATGGAACAACAATGCTAAAATGGAACAACAATTCTAAAATGGAACAGCAATCGGACAACCAAATCTCGTGAGCAGTAATCAAGCTTTATCCTACCAACTCAAATGCACTCGTTGTATTCAAACATCAATCTTTCATTCTCTAGGCAAATCAAGCAGCACGCACTAATGGAACAACATTAATTACTAACAAGTTATGGAACATCGTTTGGAAATCATACACACACACAACACACTTGAAGAGTAATCTGATTTAGCACCAATCGTCATCAACAGGAATACAACTGCGTTTCAAAATGGAACAACATTACTCCTGAATCATAAAGAACACAACTTTCAGATAAATTCCACAACACGAATATACAGCATAAGAGCTCTGTAACAAAATAGTAACAACGTTCAGTTAAGTCTAATAATATTCAATCAACTCTGAAAGGATTAGTGATATAATGCAGAGTCAATACAACAGTTATTGTCTGTAAAAACCTTAATGAATGAATCTTAACAGAGCATATGATGTAACTTATAAAGCATATCCGATTACCAACTAATGACGGTAAGCAAACCACACAGAAATCAAATCGTAGTGATACAGAAGCAAGTGTCCTCCGGGTCCAGGCCCTTAGCCTCAAGGGTACACCGCTTTAAGTTAATCCAGATGCAGAGATAAGATAATCACCAAGTTTATATTAATGCATAAAACAGAAAGTACAATGAGCCAAGTTCAACGAGACTCGATGATCAAAGTTCAATCTTTAACAGAAAGTTACATAAAAACATAATCCCCCAAAGCTAACAGTGCCGTCCCTTTATATAAGGGTGATGGCGGAGATGCCTAAGCAATAAGATGCAGTGATCCCTCAGGATCTTTGATCCCGAGGGATTCGCCAAACTGTTAATCCTTAATCACTTCTTTTCTCCTCCGCCTAGCTGGTGTCTTCTCCTCCTTTTCCGGACCGGTTTGCTTCAACCTACTTAGCCTTGTTTGCACTCGGTCCTTCGTCAAAGGGATAGCAGTTACCCTGTTCTTGTCTTTTTCTTTGGAACAGTAGCTCCTCGTTTTTACCCCTTCCTGCATAGGAGAATGACAACTATCAGCGGTTAAGTCTTGCATACTAATCCCACATGTTTTGTTATAATTCTTTATTGTTTTCCACGTTCATGATGCAAAAATATTCACAAGTCCCACTGAAAAGCCATTGAAATGATCATTAAAAACATACCTTTTTAGTACTCCACACTCACTGATAGAAGGACTAACATCATAGGTGAGGTTTTTAATGTCATCCTCTGCTGGTAAGTCTCTGAAGGTTGACCATGTTATAGGAGTAGCAGGATTAGCTGAGTGGGTAGAGACAGATGTAGATGGAGCAACAAAGAGAGCTACAGTGCAAGAATCCCAAGATAGTGTAGAGTTAGTAGGCTGCAACAATGCGAGAGGCACAAGAGTGTTGCACAAGTGCATAATGGCACAAAGAGGTGTGCAATGGTGCGAGATACATGGAGTGTTGCAACAGCTTAGAGGTCAAAGAGGGAGAACTTTTCAGCAGCAGAGGAAGCTTCAGCATTAGAGGATGTTTCTAGTCCAAGAGGGAGGTCAGTTGGGAGATTTTTTGTTTCTAGAGTTGCTGGAGTAATAACACATGGGAGAAGTGTTGCATGCAGAACATTCCAAAGGTTCAGGTTTGGGTTTGAGTTGAATGCCTTTCTTGTTGTGAGGGAGTGTTGAAAATGGCAACAAGAAATGCTAAAAATAAAAATGCTAAAAATAGAATTTCTATAAATAGTAGTTTAGGTACTAGTATTGGACATAGCAACAAGGAATGAAAAATGGAAGTGTTAAAAATAGCATTTCAGGATGGATTCCAATTTTAGTTAGTCCCTTAACTAAAATTGAGAAGTAAAATTTGAATTTTTTCTTAGCAGCTATTTGATTAATAATTAATTAATTCACCTTGAGTTAATTAGTTGGATAAAATCAAACATGAAGTCTATGTGAAGACATGCAACAGTTATCCTTTTGATTGAGGAAGTTATCCCTTATTTAAGGAGATAAGGATGAGTTGTATTTGAGTTGTAATTAGTTAGCTCAGTTAACTGAGTTAAGTCCAGTTAGATTAGTTCAAATAGTTTGTTAAAATAATTGTGAGTTTAGTTAGTTAATGCTTTCATGCATGTAATTGTTGCTCTCCAGATAACTGTATATTCTCTCATAAGTAAATCATGCATGTCAGTTTAGTCAGAGACCCAGTTGAAATCAGAGGAAGGGACATTGTATATCAGTTGGAGGATTTTTCCTATATAGGAAACTCATCCATGCAGAAGGAATTATCTCCTTTAGGATTGCGTAATTACTTCTGAGTTTAGTGAGCAGTGTGAGAGGTAAATTCACACAGGTGGCAACATTGGACCCCAGGAGAAAATGCGCAAGAAAATAGGAGGCTTGGAGGGCAAAGGAGAAGGTTTTTTAGAAGCCTTTGACTGTCTATGAGCAACAGAGGGATTGTACTCAGAGCTAGATAGGTTGTGAGATAAATCTTTGTGTAATTCAGACATATTTCCACTTGTATGATAATACAGAGATCGGGGTTTTTAGCTGAGGATTTCCCTAGAGTATTCTTCTGTGTTTCATGTGTATGATTTCTTCTTCTCTATTATATGTGTTCTCATTGATCTTTCTCAAATTGATTAAGCTTCCACAAGTTTGTTGTAGAAGTAGATCTTGTATTTTGCTTTAGTATATTGCATAATTTGTTGATCTACAGTGGGAATTTCTACATATAGCGAAAGATACGCTCAAAACAAAACATCATGACAACATGATAACATACCACATAGTGGAGCTTTATAACCAAACTCATTACGGTATTTACAATGATCATCCTGCTGAGTACCGACCCACATGACATCATAACATCCTGATAACACAACCACATGAATGCATAGTAATGTGACCACATAATCATACTGACATAACACCTATAGCGCATAGTGGAGCTTTATAACATAGATCATGATGATATTTACATCCATACACATATGTACATATAGAAACATCATCAAAATATATACGAAAACATATACCAAGTCATATACCAAAGCATATATTGAAACATATACTAAACATCATATCTAAGCATATATCAAAACATCATATCAAAGCATATACCAAAAGACCATATCAAAGCATATACCAAACCACCATAAAGCATATACCAAATCACCATAAAGCATATACCAAACCGCCATATTGAAACCACTTTCACTCAACCAGAAAACAAGGAAGGATACATAGCCTGCATATGATCCGCCATCTTCCATGTAGCTTCGTTGGGCCCAAAATTCTTCAACTACACTTTAACTTGCTCAATTTCTTGGTTCCAGAGCATGAGAACCTTTTTCTACAATATACACTGAGGCTCTGGCTGGAATTCTCCATTTGGTTCCACCTGCAATACAGACTAGTCAATCACATGATCAACATCTTTAACATACTTCTTAAGTAAAGATACATGGAAAAAATCATGGAATTTCATTGTCGGAGGTAGTGAAAGTCGATAGGCTACTGGCCCAATCCTATCAATGATACTAAAGGGTCCACAAAACCATGGTGCCAGCTTGGCACATGATCCAATCCACAAGGAGCTCTTCTTTGGTTTGATGCGCAAGTACACATGTTCCCCAACCTGGAACTCCTTGAAAAACCTGTTCCTATCTGCATAACTCTTCTACTTATCCTATGCTACCTTTATATTCTTCTTGATCACCTACATCTCTTGTTACATTTCTGCCAACATATTTGTTCCAATCAATACCCTTCTAATCGGATCACTCCAACCGATGGGAGTGTTACAACTTTTCCCATAGAATGCCTCAAAAGGACTCATCCTCAATGACTCCTGATAACCATTGTTGTATGCGAACTTTAGCAACTTGAGATACTCTTCCCACTTCTGTTGTTGATGCATCACATACATCCTCAACATGTCCTCTAATATCCTATTTACCCTCTCTGTCTACGGAAGATAAGCTATGCTCAAGGCCAACTTTGTGCCCAAACCTGCAGATAATTCCTTCCAAAACTTCGAAGTGAACTTCGCATCCCTATCTAACATAATCTTCTTCGGAACACCATGCAATATTACCACATCTTTGATGAATACATGTGCTACATCACTAGCTGAGAATGTAGACTTCACCAGAATGAAGTGTGAAACCTTTGTTTATCTGTCCATAATGACCATAATGGAATCATGTTGTTTCACTGTCTTCGAAAACCCTCTGATGAAATCCATGGAAATAACCTCCCATTTCCACTCTAGAATCACAATCGGTTGTAGTAGTCCACTTGGATGTTTACACTCTAGTTTCACTCGTTGATAGTCAAAACACCTTGCCACAAACTCTACTACATCCCTCTTCAAATTCATCCAATAGTAGAATCTCTTCACTGTTGTTAGAGTCTTTTGATAACCTGGGTGAATTGAATAAGGTTTCTCATGAAACTCCCTCAATATCACCTTCTTGAGCTCACTATTTTCTGATACATATATCTGTTTGGTCAATTTAGAGTGTCCTAAATTGCTATATTAATTGTCAATCTGGGAGTCATAAACTGTTGAAGTGCGGCGCACTATATATGCAAGATAACCTATTCCTTACTTTTTGTCATTTTTTATTTTTATTTCATTTTGGGTTTATCTTTGTTGATTTCCTAATGTGAGATGGAAATTCTAAAAGACAAGTAGGGATATAAATGTTCAAGGCAATGATGTTCTTTAAAATGATTTCCAAAACTTCAAACTTTTCAAAAAGGTTTTAAAACATGCAATGACGAAATTAATTCCTAAAAGAGAATGAAAATGTGCCACTATTCTAATTAAACAAACAGTGAACTATTGATCATGGAACCATTATCCTTGCTGCAGTCTAAATACAAAAGAAACTGTACTTGAAGAAATCCAAAAATTGCAAGCAAAGTAAAGCTAAAATCAAATTACATCAACTCATATTCTGACCCCTCACCATTAGTCTCGCTATGGCTTTCAGACGTAATCATAAACAACTTGAGCAATCTGATATCTAATTTTCAGAAAAATAAATTAATATGAAATTACACACTCATACTTCAATCCCTCACCATTAGTCTCGCCATGGCTTTTGGAGGTAACTGATAATGACATGAGCAATTTAATATCTAACTTGCAGAAAAATAAACTAATATCAAACTACCCACTCATACTTCAATCCCTCACCATTAGTCTCGCTATGGCTTTCGGAGGTAACTGATAATGACATGAGCAATTCAATATCTAACTTGCAAAAAAATAAACTAATATCAAACTACACACTCATACTTCAATCCCTTACCATTAGTCTCGCTATGGCTTTCGGAGGTAACTGATAATGACATGAGAAATTCAATATCTAATCTCACTAATAAAGCCAATGAACAGAACTGAAATAAACAAAACAATGCTGGAATTAAAAACTAAGAAAAATAAATCAGCAGAAAGACAAGATTGATTCCATGTCATTAGTCATTGTGGACAACTATATGCAAATGCTCGGGCTGCCTACTGTAATCTAGAACAAAGACACTAATCAGTTAACAGCAATATAAAGCATGTAAAATTATGGACAGAAATAACACATTAATACCATAAGAAATGCAATATACACAAGTGAATAATTATGGAATAATGAACGTAAAGAAACACAGCATGAAAATTTACAGCAGTATGAAACAAAACCTCAGTGTGTACAGGGGCCCTCTACACAACCTTGGGCAACAGCTATCAACCACGAATTATGCTTATAAACAGAGTCTTCTCATGTATTCAAAATGTAGTCATAACAAAGAAATAATGTCACGACATAGTGGGCTTTCTTAACAGCAAAATTACATTACAAAGGCTAACTACTATGTGTATGGGAATGTATTATTTATAATAGAAGACTACATAACTAATTTCCTGAAAATTGCATTGATAGAGAACACGTGAACAACCACGCCCATGGATCTAGCATCATGGCTGTCGTGATGATTAAATCTACTGAGGGTGGCTATTGGATTCACCTTATGGAGCAGTCCATAGGTGTTGATATGTCCCCAGAGATCTAGGAATGGCCACGCAAGTCTTCACGTGTTGAAAAACGGAGTCCTGTTACCGCAAGACTCTTTCGTTGACCACCACTTGACCCCCGTTGACTATGGCCTCCTTTGATGAATTCTACTGAGCCAATAGGACTCGGTCCATGTCCATGTCATTTCCAACTTGCCCATGTGGCTCGATTTTCCTGAAGACACCTGCAATATAGACTTTAAAAAAAAGGCTGCGGAAAGTTGAACTGGCTGCGGAAAGTGACAAGATTCCGCAGCTCAATGAGCAAAAATCTAATTCAAACAACAGACACAAGACATAGTTAGGAAACCACTTTATATGCTCTTTCAAACTCAATATGCAATGATGTTGACAGCTTAGGAGGTCCAGGTAAATGGAAAAAGTCTAGAAAGGTGTATAGGAAAGATGCAAGTTTGGGGCTCAACATACCCCCACTGTGAAGGTGTTGCATGTCCCCATGCAACCAAAATTTTAGTCCATATGCCCTGAAACTTCTGCCAGTACATCCAGCCCTCTTCTCCTCTTCCTTGGTACTACTACCATCCTGGGCTTCCTCATCAAGCATCTAAATTTGAGGTTGACAAGTGCTGTATTCAACCTCTTGCATTTCTTTTTTAATTTCCTGTTCTTTTTCTGCCACAGTCCCAGATGTAACATAGTGTTGTCATGAATGATCCTATCCAATCTGCTTTTCTCCTTTAATGCTTCATTTTCATTTTTAATATGTCTATTTAAAACCTCCAATTCAAAAACTTCTTGTTTCAATGATTGGACTAGAGCTTCTTGTGCTATGTGAGGCTAAGTGGATGACGTGCTTGGACCTGCAGCTGTCTTCTCTAAGGATTCTATATAATCATACATCTCCTACTGATTTGGGTCTACCTCGAGTGTAGCCTTCCTTGGGCTGACCCCAAAATCCTGTTGAGAGGGACTGATTTCAAACTCTGGCCGAGAAGGACTCATGTCAACATCTGGCTGTGAAATGGAAGTATGATGTGGGCTACGGTTAGGAGAGGTTGCTGGAGGCTTTTCTGGGGTTTCCTCCCCCAAATCAATAAAGTGGGGCCCTTTCGTTTTTACTGTCTTTAATTTCCCTTTAAGTCTAGAGCTTCTTCTCATATGCTATGGACTAGTATCTTCCTCCATACTCTGTTTTTCCTTTCGTTTCTTTTTGGTTACAACCGCTTGTTCTCGAAGATAAACTAATATTTCGGACATGGTTTGGTGGTATTCTTTTTGAGAAGGCTCTGAAGTTTGATATACAGCTTCTATGTTTCATTTCCCTTTTGATTTCCCTTGGTTTCTATTCTTGGTTCTTTCTAGCTTCTCTTCTTGATCAACTTCTTTGGTTTTGCTAATAGGAGGGTCTTGAATTATTACAATTTTCTCCTTCCTCCTACTCCTTGCTGTACTGCTTTCAGGTACCTCAGGTGGCTCTTGAAAGTAGTTCCTCACCAAAAACCGTTCCCAGGTGTCCCTATTTTTCTTCAATTGGTCCTCAATTAGAATGCTCAAAAGCCCATGATAATACAAATGGGGTTCTACGTCTTCTATATTCTTTTGGACTATTGTGCACATCTTTTTCAAGCTCAGCAATAAAAAGTAGGGCAGATTGAGGGTTTGGTTTTCTAAAAAGTTCATCAACAACTGAGTATGATACATATACATTGCCCCAAAATGGCCTTCACAAATAATGAACTTTTGAATAATTAACAATAACCTGGCCCACTCCTCTTTTAAAGCATGGACAAGAATTCCTCGTTTGAATACAGTTACATCCATACCTGGGTTGCATAGTATGACTCTCCAAGCCTTCTCGTCAAAGCTCTTGTTCTTGAACCAACGTTCACCTTCCTAGGAAAGTTCTGTAGTAGCTGCTATGGATGCCTCGGTGATTGTAAACTTAAGGTCCTCAATTTCCACCACTTGGTCATTAAAAGACCTCGCGAAAGCCTTTGTGATCTCCTTATTATAGCCCTTAAATTTTCGAATGAAACGTAGCCATCTTGCCTTCTTCAGTAAGTCTTTCACTTGCAGGTATCCTTCTAAAAACTTGGGCCCTTCCGGTTCTGCCCTCAACAACAGACCCATCCCTCCTTCTGTTCTTTAAAACTCATCTGCTTGAGGAGGGTTTAGCTGAAGTAAGACAACTGGTTATGGGAGTGACAGAGTTTATGGAGAAAACCAGTGATTGTGAGTGGAAAACAGAGGACAGACAGTGGAAGTGAATTCGTGAAATGGGGTGAAGGCTTATGTGAGCAAGGTGGAAATGCAGCCATGATGTTAATAGAACAGTAGGGAGAGTACAGTGCATCTGGCGGAATTTTAAATTGGGTGGCTGCAGAGTAGACGCAAACACGTTCATGAAACGGCTGCGGATTTTATGCGGCTGAGAAGAGCTGTAGTCAAATCGACCACGTCCTTATGATTACAGGTGGAGTGTTAAAATGCAGCCAACACAAATTAAATCTGAAGGCTAATCATAAGACTGTTTGGGAAATAAATGCATGGTTCATGGAGGAATGTCGTGGAATGGTTATGGAGCTATCACGGCAATCATTGCATATAGTGGAGCTTATGGTTTAATAACTATGCAAAAATGTGCTTTGATTGCTATTTGAATTAAATTTTTACTCATACCTTGGAATTTTTGCCATTTGTTTGTCCATTAACCCTTGATCAACTGCTCCTTATTGATGCCTTTAGGTGTTCCATGTCTTCATAATATGTCCTCGGTCATACCTGCATTTTCTTTCATGATTATTGAACTAATATCTTGACTGTAAATTTGAAAAACATGGTGGTGGCTGCAGAAGCTGCTTCTGGCTGCGGAAACTGGTTTTAGCTGCGGAAACTGACACAGCAACCACTTGACTGAATGGAGATGGAGAGATGATAACTGACTGAATGAAAATGGTCATGAAAGAAACTTTTATTGGAGAAATGAAATGAAATGGATGAAATGGAGTGGAATGCAATGAAGTGGAGTGGAGTGAAGTGGAATGAAATGGAGTGGAGTGTCACAAAACTTGTGAAATGAGAGAGAATTTTTTATTTTTTTTTGGAAAATATAGGGTGTCAGGTGTTCTTGATTTTCACTCTATATTTTCTGTGTAAGACTACCAATCAGTGATTGGTTTTCAGGCTTATACAAAATTATTATTCTTATTCTTATTATTCTTATTATTATTATTATTTTTCTTCTTTTTTTTTTAGAAATAGAGAGGAACAAAAGCTAGGCTAGTGGAGAAGAATGATTCTTCTTCACCAACCTTATTGCAGAACTATCTTGAAACATTTTGACAAATTCCTCTTTTGAGAGTGGCTTATGATAGATCTTTAATCTGTGGCCATTCACAATAAGAAGAGATTGAAATTCATCAATGGTTTTGATTCTTACCACTCCATTGCTAAAGACTTTATCAATCTCATATGGCCCAAGCCAATGAGTCTGGAATTTACCTTTGAAGTCTTTAAACTTGGAATCAAATAGCAATGCCCAATCTCCCTCTTGAAACTTTTTCTCTTTGATGTATTTGTCATGCCACTTAGCTCTTTGATATTGAACTAGATTAGTTCTTAGGATTTCTTCTTGTCTGATCTCATCTAGCTCATTCAATTGCTCCATTCTATGCTTTTGGGCTTCTGATAGATCCATCCCTAACTGAACCGCCATCTTGAAAGTTTTGAATTGAAACTCAATGGGGAGCAGGACTTCTTTCCCATAAACAAGTTCATAGGGAGAATGTCCTGTTGTATTCCTCTATGTAGTTCTGTAGGCCCATAAGGCTTCAAGAAGCCTTTCTGCCCAATCTCTTCTGTGTAGATGAACAGTTTTGGTGATGATGCCTTCAATAACTTTATTTGTCGACTCCACTTGGCCATTTGCTTGCGGATGGTAAGGAGTAGATTTTCTGTGCTTAATTTTGTATTCTTCCATCATCTTCTCCACCAAGTTAGATGTGAATTGACTTCCTTGATCTATCACAATTTCTCTTGGAACACCAAAGCGAGTAAAAATATCCTCATAAAAAAAACTAACAACTGAATTTTCAGTAGCAGAAAGTATTGAATTGGCTTCTACCCATTTAGTGACATAATCAGTACATACCAATATATACTTCTTTTGTTTAGATGGTGGATTAATAGGTCCAATGAAATCTAAAGCCCATTTTTCAAAGGGTTCTATGAGTACCTGTGGTTGTAATGGCATTTCATTTGAAAGGGTTGGTTTCCCTACTCTTTAGCAGCTGTCACACCTTTTGACATATTCTTTTGCATCTTTTAAAAGGGAAGGCCAATGATATCCTAAAGAAAGGATTTTATAGGTTGTCCTTTTGTCAACAAAGTGTCCGCTGCATGGTTCATCATGACATGCCTTGAGGATGTCAGGTATTTCATCTTCCCTAACACATCTTCTGATAACAAGATCTGGCCCTGTTTTAAACAATTCGTTAGAAATCCATGAATATTTTGAACTTTCCTGAATAATCTTTCTTCTTTCACTAGGAAATAGATTTGGAGGTAGTTTCCCTGTAACGAAATAGTTAGCAATATCTGCATACCAACGGGTCTTAGTAGTTACTGCAAATAAATATTCATTAGGAAACTTGTCCTCTACAGGAGAATCCTCATTAGTATTCTGGATCCTAGACAAGAAATTAGCTACTGTATTTTGTTTCCCTGGTCTATCCAACACAGTAATATTGAATTCCTGTAAAAGTAAGAGCCATCTTGTAACTCTGCCATTGGTAACAGGTTTGTTCATTAGATATCTAATCTCAGAATGATCAGTGTGGACAAAAGTTTCATAGCCTGTTATATAATGTCTAAACTTATTGATTGCATGAACAACAGCTAAGAACTCTTTTTTAGTCACAGTATAGTTCAACTCACTGGGAGTTAAGTTTTTACTGGTATAGTAAATGGCATAAGGAACTAGATCTTTTTGTCCCAACACAGCTCCTAGAGTTGTATATGAAGCATCTATAGAAATATGGAAAGGAAGTTTCCAATTTGGTCCTCTCAAGATAGGTGCTTCAGATATTCTTGTCTTCAAAGTTTCAAATGCTATTTGGCAATCAGGATATCATTTGAATTCACAGTCTGTTGTAAGCAATTTGAAGAGTGGATATGCTATTATAGTGAAGTTATCTATAAATCTTCTATAATACCTAGTAAATCCCAGAAAACTTCTAACATCTTTTTGACAATTTGGAATAGGCAACTTGGCGATGACTTCAACTTTTGATCTATTGACTTTAATCCCATCCCCTGAAATGTGATGTCCCAAAAAAATACCTTCAGTAAACACCATAAAGCATTTTTCATGACTTAATGAAAGGTTTGTTTCTTTACATCTTATAAGGACTTTTTCCAAATTCTCTAATGCCTCTTCAAACGAATTACCATAAACTGTAAAATCATCCATATAAACCTCTACACAATCATGGATTATATCAGAAAAGATTCCTAGTACTTCTCTTTGGAATGTTGTGGGTGCATTACATAATCCAAAAGGAAGCACTCGGTAAGCAAAAGTTCCCCATGGACAGGTAAATGTGGTCTTATCTTGATCTTCAGGTGCTACCTGAATTTGATTATAGCCATTAAAACCATCCAAAAATGAAAAGTACTTTTTGCCTGGTAGTGTATCTAATACCTGATCGATAAAGGGCAAAGGAAAGTTATCCTTCAAAGTTACTTTGTTCAATTCCCTGTAATCAATACATAACCTCCATTTACCATTCTTTTTAGGTACTATAACCAAAGGAGAAACCCATCGGCTATTTGAAATTGGATAAATGAAGTTTACATTGAGTAGTTTTTGGAGCTCTTCTTTCACTATCTCCCTAAGGTTTGGATTCATCCTTCTCTGAGTTTGTCTAATTGGTCTACTGTTTTCCTCAATGTAGATGTGATGAATGCAAGTCTTAGGGTCAATACCTTTCATATCAGTATACTCCCATGCAAACGCAGTAGAATGTTTTTGCAAGATTTTGGTTAGCTCTTCTTGTTGTGATTTTTCCAAGTTTTTGTTGATATTCAATGTTTTACCTGGAAAAATCTCAATGGTGGAACTACCGAACTCTTCCATAGAGTAAAGAGACATTTGTCTAGATGATAGATACTCAATGTCAGAATCTAACTGAAATTGTGTGTGGTCATATTCTGAAGATGTTTCAAAATTTTCTAATGTGTTCAGAATTTGACTATCTTCACTAATTTCAGAAATGGTAAAGACAGGTTGTATAGTGTCCTCATCATTAACCCATTCATTATCTCCTACTTCTGTAATTGCTTTTGCTGGAGGATACAAATTGAATTTCTTTGTCGAATTACCTGTTGGAAATAATACTGGGGGGGGGGGAGGGGGTGAATCGGTATTATTAAGTCAATTATTTCCTTTTTCAAATCTAGATCATATACGCTACTTCAGTTAGTGAAAACCGCGTATATACGCAACTACGTATAAGGAAAGCCGCGTATACCATGCAAACTTATAATTTACTTTATTTTACAAATGTTTATCATTAATCTGTGTATCAGAATCAAATAAATAGCAACCAGAAACAGTGACACAGAGTAGAAGACAATCACACACAAGAACATAAGATATAAGGTGGAAACCCAATGTGGGTGAAAACCACCTACTGCAATTCGTCTCTATCTTCTTTTTAATTAGAAACTTCTTTTTACAATGATTCTGTACTGGTGCAGTCCTTTAGCAGTACACAGGCTGCAACCTGCAGAGAGCTACAACCCTCTCTTGTTCTCCAGCTTCTCCTGGAAGGGAGCTACAACTCCCTTAGCTCTTGCACTAGCCAAGATACTAGTACGTAGGTGCTGGCCTACAAAAGGCTACAACCTTCTCTTTCTTCCAGGGACCATGTTTCATAAATTTTCAGACTGGATCCATGATCATCAATCAATCATCAAGAATTTCTGCATCAAACAATCTCCTTTTCACCAATTAGAACTGAATCAAGTAGACACTTCTCTGATAGCTGTACCCAAAACATAGTAACAGTAACCACACACCAAATTCTGAACCCAGAACACTGCAACAAGAAACAGAAGCAGCTAGAACACAACTCAAGAGATGTACGCTACTTCAATAACCAGGAACTTGCATGCGTACGCTTCTGTGTTTGAACCAACTTGCATATACGCTGTTTTTACTCACAGAACCAACGTGTATACGCCCCTTCGCCTCACTGAACCTACGTATAGATCTATAAAGGATAATTCACTCTTTCAAATATTCAGACATTAATTAACCCAGATTACCAGATTTATAGATCAAGCATGCGCCACGGATCAAAATCATACAAAGATACTATTATTCAAGCCTTAAGATTATGACCCATCAATGGAACTTATCCTTCTCTTTGCGCTCAGGTTCCTCCTTCATTCAGATCCAGATCTGCACCATAACCCAATCACTAATATTCCAGATCTAGCACTTTATCAAATATTCAATAATTCTGATGATGCTTTGCCAAATGATCTCCTTCCTCTTTTATAGTCTTAGGCCTTTCACAATACCATGGTCCAAAACCATAATAAAACAATACCATGGACCCAATACTTGGGATCAACACTTCTGACGAGATACCATGGCCCAAAACCATAGGTTCAATTACCAAGGACTAAATACCACGGACCAAAAGTAAGTTCTCCAACATGTACGCACTTTTCCTTGCGTGAAAGTGCGTGTATACACATACGCGCCTTTGAAACGTCTAACCCGTGTATATACGCATCTTCGTCTAGGTGAACCTGCGTATATATCGTTTCCTTCATTCTGAGAGCCTGAACTAAGATCTATCACCGGAGTGAGTTGCCATCAAGGACAACACCTGTGCCATAGCTCCAAACCTGTGCCATAATGCCAACATTACCATTAGAAATGTACATATCCCCAGATCTACAACTAATGAAAGCATCAGCTGTGGCTAGCCAAGGTCTTCCTAAGATGAGTGGGTGCCCTCATAAATTACTCTTGGGAGTCAAAATCATGAAATCTACTGGATATTCCCAATAATCTAAGGAGACTGAAATATCTTCTAATACACCATCTGGTTTGATAATTGATCTATCTGCAAGTTGCAGTAAGGTAGGTGTAAAAAGAAGATTAGGAAGTTTTAGCTGTTCCATAGTCTGTCTACTCATAATGTTGATATCATCCCCTAAGTCAATCAAAGTATTTGGAATTTCTACCCCATTTATATGTGTCTTGACAATTGGACTATCGGGATCTACATACTTCTGCATGGTAATTTTTCCCATCATGATATCTTCAACTTTTCCTACCAGGTGGATTCTTCTTGTATCTCTTGGTTTCCTTCCTGGCCTTTTGAGA
Organism: Pinus tabuliformis; assembly: GCA_031772625.1. Lineage (NCBI taxonomy): Eukaryota > Viridiplantae > Streptophyta > Pinopsida > Pinales > Pinaceae > Pinus > Pinus tabuliformis. Next base: position 1,143,688,273 of record CM062815.1, read on the forward strand.
CTCAACTCCTTTATTGTTTTTGCTAGAATAGGAATCTCTCTAATGGCTTGTAGCAAGGGAATCTTGATATAGACATTCTTTAATTCATCTAGGAAATCATAGTCAGGCAACAAGATTTGTTTTTCCACCCCTTTGTCAATTTGTAATCTTTCAGGGAAAGGAGGTGTGGATGAAGATGCAGGTTGCTCAACTATAGGAGTTGTGGGGGTTGACTCTTTTTCTTTTTCTTTTTGAGTGTTTGGGTTTTGAAGAGATGCTTCAGAACCTTTATTGGCCTTAAGAGAATCTTCCTCAAAAATACTTTGCTTTTGAGCATCTATAGAAGGTTTTTCTAAAACTCTACTAGATCTGAGTTGTACATCATTGAGAGGAACAATCATATAGGTAGGAAATTTTTGTCCTTCTACCATGTAAGCATTCTCAGGATTTTTATTATTGGGATTTGGATATGGCTAGGATGGTAGTTGATTTGTCTTTTGTTGGAATGGAAGAAAGAGTTGATAATTTGGATTCTGTTGAGAAGGTTGTTGTTGTGGAAATGACAATGAAAGTTGTGGGTTTTGATTTGGAAGTTGTGGAGCTTGTTGATTTGAAAAGATGGAGGATATTGATAAAATTGAGCAAATCTCCCATAAGGATTTTGCATACCTTGTACCCATGATTGATATGGATTTTGAGGTTGGGACCAAGGTTGTTGCCAAGGATTCCAATTTGTTGGGGGTTGAAAGTTCATGGGGTTGTTAAACCCTTGATTTTGTTGCCCCTGCCAAGGTCTCCTTGAAACAAAACAGAGAGATTCCACTGAATTTGGATCTTCTTGAAAGACAGCTTTGAGCCCAGGAATTGAAGGAAAATCCTTGGTCTCATGGCTTTTTGAGCAAATCATACATGTTTCTACAACTTTTGCATCCAAGGGGCATTCCCTTAGAGCATGTTTCTTCCTACATTTTGGACAAAAGATGGCCAAAGCTTCAGCTTCTGCTTTCTGCTTGTTTTGTATTTTAAGGGTGTCTAGTTGCTCACTAAGGCTCCCTAAAATATCAGTTTTGAACTCATCAAGCATATTGCCAATCTTTGCCCTACTTACTGATCCAGTTGCAGATTTGTTTGCTCTAATAAGAGAAGGATCTCTAGGCCCTTTTCCTGTTTTAGATTTTCCTCTTGAGAGATGGACACATAGTTCTGCTATGTCATGAAGTGGAAGTTGAGAAATATCTCCCTTTCCCATCATGTTTAAAATATCTATCCATTCATCTCTAATGGATTTTAATAGAAGGGCTTTCAAGGTCTCCTCATCTAAGTTACTCATTTTTGCTCTTTTCAGGTTGTATTGAAAATTTTCAAGTAAATCCTCCAAGTTCTCATCTTCTTTTTGCACCATTTTGAATACCTCATCCTTATGGTTGGTGGGCATGCAATAGTCCAGGTATCTATCCAAAAATGTTTGTTTCATATCATTCCAAGTCCTAATGGATTGAGTGACTAATCCCATGAACCATTTCAAAGTAGCTCCCTTCAATGTTGAAGGAAACAATTTGAGTTTTTGAGAGTCTTCCATATAGTCATAAGTTCGGCACACGACTTCAAACTCAAATAGAAATGTTTCAGGATCCTCACTTCACAACCCATAAAAGTTTGGGAGGACAGATGGTGAGATGTTTTTCATTGTTGTATGAGATTCCTCATCAGCTATAGGAAATCCAAATGAGTTATCTCCATCTCTATTTCCCCCATTGTTACCTCTACCTTCTCCATTGTTTCCTCCTCCTCTACCTCTACCTCTACCTCCTCCTCCAAATCCGTTTACTACTTCCTATGTCATGATAGTTTCCCCAGAGTTTTCAGAGCCCTCTAGTTCTTCTACTAATTGCAAACGAGGAGGAATTTCTCCCTCTTCTTCTTCAGGTGATTCTACTTCTTTGATTACAATATGTTCCCCTGTAGAAGTGAAGAAAGGTTCTTTCCCTAAGTCAGATTTGGTGGATAGTGTGGGAGAGTCTCCTAATTCAGCTGCTGCCCCTTGAATTCCAGGAATCCTAAGGCTAGGAGTGTGAGTTGGAGATGATGGCGGTGTATCTTGTCTATGCCTTGAAGTAGATGGAGTTGTAAAAATCGAACTCTTGGCCCTAGCTATAAACCTTCCCTTAGAATCTCTTGCTCTATGCATGTCATTTTTTATTTTTATCTTCAAGTCAGGCTAATAATTCTCTTTTTGATCTTCCAGATCACTCTAAGTGCAAGAAGAGAGCATACTCAAGAAATTATTATACCAATAACTCTCTTTTCTGATCCTCTAGATCACACTAGGTGCAAGAGGAGAGCATACTTTGAGAAGTTATCAATTCTTACCTTCCTTGAAATTTTTCTCTTTTTTTTTTTTTTTAAGAAATTGGCTACCTAGTTACACTTCCCCGGCAACGGAGCCAAAATGTTTGGTCAATTTAGAGTGTCCTAAATTGCTATATTAATTGTCAATCTGGGAGTCGTAAACTGTTGAAGTGTGGCGCACTATATGTGCAAGATAACCTATTCCTTACTTTTTGTCGTTTTTGATTTTTATTTCGTTTTGGGTTTATCTTTGTTGATTTCCTAATGTGAGATGTAAATTCTAAAAGACAAGTATGGATATAAATGTTCAAGGCAATGATGTCCTTTAAAATGATTTCCAAAACTTCAAACTTTTCAAAAAGGTCTTAAAACATGCAATGATGAAATTAATTCCTAAAAGAGAATGAAAATGTGCCACTATTCTAATTAAACAAAAAGTGAACTATTGATCATGAAACCATTATCCTTTCTTCTGTCTAAATACAAAAGAAACTGTACTCGAAGAAATCCAAAAATTGCAAGCAAAGTAAAGCTAAAATCAAATTACATCAACTCATATTCTGACCCCTCACCATTAGTCTCGCTATGGCTTTCAGAGGTAATCATAAACAACTTGAGAAATCTGATATCTAATTTGCAGAAAAATAAACTAATATCAAATTACACACTCATACTTCAATCCCTCACCATTAGTCTCGCTATGGCTTTCAGAGGTAACTGATAATGACATGAGAAATTTAATATCTAACTTGCAGAAAAATAAACTAATATCAAACTACACACTCATACTTCAATCCCTCATCTTTAGTATCACTATGGCTTTTGGAGGTAACTGATAATGACATGAGCAATTCAATATCTAACTTGCAGAAAAATAAACTAATATCAAACTACACACTCATACTTCAATCCCTCACCATTAATCTCGCTATGGCTTTCGGAGGTAACTGATAATGAGATGAGCAATTCAATATCTAATCTCACTAATAAAGTCAATGAACAGAACTGAAATAAACAAAACAATGCTGGAATTAAAAACTAAGAAAAATAAATCAGCAAAAAGACAAGACTGATTCCATGTCATTAGTCATTGTGGAAAACTATATGCAAATGCCCGGGCTGCCTACTATAATATGGAACAAAGACACTGATCAATTAACAGCAATATAAAGCATGTAAAATTATGGACAGAAATAACACATTAATACAATAAGAAATGCAATATATACAAGTGAATAATTATGGCATAATGAACGTAAAGAAACACAACGTGAAAATGTACAGCAGTATGAAACAAAACCTCGGTGTGTACAGAGGCCCTCTGCACAACCTCAGGCAATAGCTATCAACCACGAATTATGCTTATAAACAGAGTCTTCTCATGTATTCAAAACGCAGTCATAACAAAGAAATAATGTCACGGCACAGTGAGCTTTCTTAACAACAAAATTACATTACAAAGGCTAACTACTATGCGTATGGGAACGCATTATTTATAACAGAAGACTACATAACTAATTTCATAAAAACTGCGTTGATAGAGGACACGTGAACAACCACGTCCAAGGATCTAGCATCATGGCTGCTATGATGATTAAATCTATTGAGGGTGGTTGTTGGATTCACCTTATGGAGCAGTCCACAGGTGTTGATATGTCCCCAGAGATCTAGGAACGGCCACGCAAGTCTTCACGTGTTGAAAAACGGAGTCCTGTTACTGTAAGACTCTTCTGTTGACCACCGCTTGACCCCCGTTGACTATGGCCTCCTCTGATGAATTCGACTGAGCCAATAGGACTTGGTCCATGTCCACGTCATTTCCAACTTGCCCATGTGGCTCAATTTGCCTGAAGACACCTGCAATATAGACTTTAACAAAAAGGCTGCGAAAAGTGACAAGATTTCACAGCTCAATGAGCAAAAATCTAATTCAAACAGTAGAGACAAGACATAGTTAGGAAACCACTTTATATGCTCTTTTAAACTCAATATGCAATGATGTTGACAACTTAGGAGGTCCAGGTAAATGGAAAAAGTCTAGAAAGGTGTATAGGAAAGATGCAAGTTTGGGGCTCAACAATATCCTATCTCAGAACCTGACCAATCCATTTGTTGTGAGACAATAATCCATACCCTATGCACCTACACCTATACCTGTACATGTACCTATACCTGCACTTGTACCTTGTTAAGGGCCCTGAAATCGGGTCGACAACAAGGGGGATACCCACCCGGTCGGGAACCTGGTTGGCGGCTCCTTGCCCGTTTGGTGTAGCGGGTCCGACTGGGGATGATGGGACCAGCTTCCCAATCTAAAAAGATGTGTGTGTGTGTGTGTGTAGATTTTGAAGACACTAATCTAAAGGTAATTTAAACTAATTTAATTCTAGACTCTAAACTGACTCTATGCTACTGTAATCTAACAAAAAACAGCACATCTAATCTATACTAACCCGAGGTAAAATTCTTTCATTATGCGATCTAAAAAGATTTCATACAACAACTGGTAATAAAGATCATTCAGCTATCATAAGAATATAAATCAATTTAAGATGAACCATTCTGCATAAGAAGTTAGGCAAAACAGTTGTGAACAGCATATCGCATAATCAGTTATTCATATGTTAAGCACAAACAAATGATTCCACCATACAAAAGTGCCAAATGGTAATCTAGACATTCATACATTAACACATAAACAAATCAGCTGTATATCACTCTAAGAATATGAGCAGAAATTAATCAAGAGATAAAAGTACCATTTATGACTGATTTCACTCACAAACTTCAAGCAATAACGATTTATCTCTACTTACTTCTAACATCTACTAAGAGTACAGAAGTGCAACATCAGTAGCAGACATTAAAATGCAAACATAAATAAATCTCGATCCATCCATTCATCAAAAACCCCCTCCGAGGGTACAAAAGTGCATGTTCTGAGGACAAGTTTTTTGACAAATTTCCGGACCCTTCTCCAAATGCCATGAGAAGGGTTAAATACTACTAACTAACTAATCTTAATTACACAAATTTAGGGAACGACTTCAAATGACCGCCCTTTTACTAAAGCAAATTTATTTCTAAAAATTGAATCTAATTTCTAACCGTTTCTGTATCTGCTCCTTAGTGCTGTAAGCAATGTGAGGTTCGCCTACAAAGAGTCGGCTGGTAGTCTTTTCCTTTTGCTCGAGCAATGAAAATAGAAATAAAAAAAGCTGGCACCTCTTTCTGACAACTCAGAAGATATTTTTGAAAATCTCCCTCTGACTGGGTGTTTTTTGTTGTGTGTATACTTAGTATAACCCAGATTTCTTTCAAACTGATTGTGTTGTTGCTATTTCAGTTTCTGGCCGTGTGAATGACTCAATGAGTTAGGGATCTCGTTTCCTAAACAATCTTACGCATCGAAAATTGCTTCCATTCTTTGTTCCAGGCTTTTCTGAAGCATCATCCCTTTTCAGCGTTTTTCTTTTTGCTTTACCCAATCTGAGCTTCAGGATCTTTTGCAAACATGCTGCTTTTGTGCGCCTTTGACTCTGAGTCTTGGATAGTCTATTTTCATCAGTGTCTGTGGAGTAGTATTCTAGACTCCGCGGCTCTGCTGCATGCGGGATTCATTTGCGAAGGCATCTCCTCTCTGTTCTTCAAGTATTGGCGCTTTCCCCTTTTCCTTAGATGTTTCCTGCATATAGATTTATATCAGTTACTACCTTACAATTTATGCAAAGGAAAAGAGATATGAAAAGATTGACATGAAGGCTTTAAACTCTAATGAATGCATAATCATGACACTCATAAGGACTTGACTCTTCGAAAAACGCAACATGATCATCTTTGGATACTCAGGCGTGCAATCATTAATTTCCCTTAAGGTGAGCGCTCGATTTTGGGTTTGCAGATCATGCCGAAGAAACTTTGTGATGAGTGGTTTCTGCGATTTGTATTGCAGCAATTAATAGTTTCATTCGTCGCAGATCGCAAATCGCAAAATCGCAGTTTGTAGGATCGCAGATCACAAATCGCAATATCGCAATATTCATTTGCTCGTTGTGTGCTGCTTTTGCGACGTTTGCGATATGCGACGTCGCAAATCGGCCGTCGGCGATTCCTTCTCGTTTTCTTTTAAGGGCGCTTTCAAAATATGCGATGCGATGAATTTCGCATCGCTTCTTTGCAGCTTATTTATGTGCATAGGAAAACTCTTCACTCTCTCTCTGCGATGCGATATAGCTTTTAGGGAGTTAAAATACAAAAATTTGGATAAAAATATTTTTGGGATTTTTGTTAAGGGTCCCCCTTTGCTTGATATTATTGCTAATACTAAACAAAGAGGGGGGTTGTTGTTGACCACAACAATGGCGATTCACTGTGAAGAACCAGTTATCTCTGCTTTTCTATTGACATTTCCACTTCCGAAACAGAAAAGTTTTCATATGTCTAAATTTTGTTATGGACAGATAGAGTAGATTACCCCTCATCCTGTCAATGATACTTTGTTTCAACCTTTCTTTTATTCCAATTGTCTGCTTCCCTAGGCTTAGTTCTTGCATTCATACCAGACATTACTCGGTCCTTTTTAAAAGATAAAATAAGGTCTTCTCTGCGTGCTGGCTTTAAAATATGCTCATTTGTCGTAGGTAGAGCCTCTGCTGCCCGCAAGCGTCCATAGCCTCAACAGGGTTACCATGTTATCCAGCAATGATCCTTTTTCCTGCTTGAGGTTATTTACAACATTTCAGAGAAAAATCCTTTTTGGCACTTTTTCCTTTTTTATTCTCTAAAGAACAATGTCTTGGTTTGGTGGCCAAATTATGACACAGTCATTCACTTGATTTACACTTTTGTTGAACAAGCTGGCTCGTGATGAGACCCCTTGTCTTTTGATTGCAACAATATTGAGTCGTTGCCCTGTTTTGGTAGACAGTTTTGGCAAAGTCAGCAAGTTATAATATCTGTGATCATGATAAGCCGGCTCGTAATGAGACCTCTTATTCTTTGAGTTATAGTGCTTTCTCGGATTTTTTCTCTGAATGTTGCGTTTTCCTTTCGCAGGGAGGAAGTCATTGTTTTTCCTTAAGAAAGCTCTGGACGACAATAATAGAGCTTTGAAAATCACAGCTTTGCAGAGAATATTTATTTTATTATTGATGATACCTTTCATTGTGCTGGGATAAAACAATTTTTAACCAAAGGTTGATTTCATCAAAGTCTTTTTGAAAGGTTGAAACTAATATCATTATTCAGGCTAACGTTAACTCTATTTGTCAATAATAAAAATCAGATTTTTCGAAAAGTTTTGCTATTTGTACAAGTGAAATCAAAATCTGATAGAGAGTTAGTGTGCTCTTTCATGAATCTTATTCAATGATCATTTACAACCGGTTTTATTTATAAGAAAGAGAAAACAAAATAAAAGAAACTAAAACTATCCTACAAAAAATAGAAGAGTGATCTTCTATGGAAAATACATTTTAAGAATCTGTCCATTCACAGGCAAAGAATCTCTTCTACCTGCCAAATCCTGCAACACAAACGTCGATGGGCCTATGACTTCTACAATCTGAAAAGGACCAAGCCACAGCTTCTGAAATTTCGTATGTTTGCCCTTTTCTTCATGAGCCTTATCCCATTTCAAAACTAAATCTCCCATCTGAAAGTTTTTTCTGGTTATGATGGCTGAGTCAAAAGAGGATTTTATTAGCGCTTGGTGGTGAGCATGGGTTTTCTTAGCTTGTTCTCGGCGTTCTTCTAGTTTGATTATTTCCATTTGTCTTAATTGCAAAGAGGAAGTAGATACTTCATCGATGTGTTGTACTAGAGACAAAGAGGGAATGACTAAGTGAGTTGGAAGAACCACTTCTTTCCCATAAACTAAATTAAAGGGAGAAGTGCCAATTGAAGCTTTCTTCGTGATTCTATCTGCCCATAAAGCATTTACCAGCGCTTTGTGCCAATTCTTTTGGTTTTGGTCGACTCTTCTTTTGATAATCCTGATTAGGTTTTTGTTTGTTGATTCAGCCAACCCATTACCTTGCGGATAGTAATTAGCAGAATATTTCAATTTGAACCCTCTTTTTAATGCAAACTCAGTCATTGCATTTCCAGAAAAGTATGATGCATTATCAAACATTAAGGCCATTGGCAATCCAAACCTAGTGATGATAAATTGATCTATGAATTCAATAATGTTTTCAGAATTAACTGTCTTGAGAGGAACTGCTTCTACCCATTTAGTAAAATAATCTGTTGCCGTGAGGATATACCTATGCTGCTTAGAAGAGTGAGGAACGATCTCACCTATTATGTCCAAGCCCTATTGGTTGAATGATTGCTCGATGTTGACCGGCTGTAGTGGCATGGACGATTTCCTTTGTTTCCCCGCAGCAGTCTGGCAGATTTGGCATTTCCCTACGTAATTGTTTGAGTCTTTGAACAGTGTGGGCCAATAATATCCTGCACGTAAGATCTTATGCGCAGTAGTCTCTCCAGCATAGTGTCCACCTGTTGGTCCATCGTGGAGTTCCTGTAAAACCTTTTCGGCTTCAGTTTTCTCAAGACACCTAAGAAGTACAGAATCATAATTCCTTTTAAACAGAACATCATTTATGAGCTGGTATTGTTTAGCTTTCAACCTCAGAGCTCTTTTCTTGGTGTGATCCAGGTGTGATGGAGCATACCCGTTCTTAAGATAATAAATGGTGTCCGCATATAATGATTCCGCGTCGTTTAGGCTTACCTCATACGTGTGTACCTCTTCAGATGAGTTCTCCGGAATTTGTGATGCTCCAGCTAACATCTTGCAGAAGCCTTGACCTCTTACGATGCTTGCTAGTTTGATCTCAAGATCATATTCTTGTAGCGCGGTAATCCAATTTTCTCTCTTTTCGCCCACATCCTTTTGTACCAAAAGGTTCCTTACCGCTGGAAACGGTACTACGACTTTGGTATGGGCTTTAAGTAAGAAAGGTCTGAAATATTTGATCGCTTTGAAAACAGCATAACCCTGTTTCTCCACGTCTGAGTAATTGAGTTCAGCACCTTGTAAGTTCGAGCTAAAGAATGCGATTGGAGCTTCCGCCTTCTCTTGATTTACTTGAGTCAAAATCACGGCATAAGATTTCTCTGAGGCAAAAGTGTATAAGATGAAGGATTCTGAAAAATTTGGGGTAGCTAAAGATGGAGCGTTGATGATAGCTTGTTTGATCAAGTTGAATGCTTCGTGCTCATCTATGCCCCATTTAAAATTTGAATTCTTTTTTATCATATTTTGTAAAGGAGAAATAATACGTGAAAAATCGGGGACAAACCTTTTTACAAAATTGATTTGTCCAAGGAAAGATTGCATGGCCTTTTTGTTATGGGGTATGGATATTTCAGAAATTTCTTTGATTCTGTCAGGTTCAATGTGAATACCAGATTTCGACACTATGAATCCGAGCAATTTCCCTTCACTTAATGCGAAAAAAGATTTCTTTGGGTTAAGTTAAATTCCATACCTTAAGCATCTTTGAAAGATGTGTTTCAAATCTTTGAGATGGTCGCTTCGCTTCTTGGAGTACACTGTTATATCATCCAGGTAAATTACTACCGATTTATTGACTAAACCTTTAAACGCGATGTCCATGGCTCTCTGAAAGGCAGCGCCGGCATTGATCAGAGCAAATGGAATTTTCCGATATGCGTATGTGCCCCACTTGGTTCGGAATGTGGTTTTCAATTGATCATCGGGATGCACCAATACTTGATTGTATCCTGAAAATCCATCCAGGAAAGACATTAATTCTGAGCCCGCTACTACCTGTAGTATTTGCTCCATAGGTGGGAGGGGAAAATTGTCTTTCTGACAGGCTTTTTTGAGATTCCGGAAATCAATACAGATTCTAATGTCTCTGTTTTTCTTCCTAACAGGCACCATATTGGATACCCATTTGGAGTGTCTGATGGGGAAAATTATCCTGGCTCTCAACAATTTATTTAGCTCAGTCTTTATCTGATTTTCTAAGTTGGGGTGGATTTTTCTGAGCTTCTGCTGGACAGGTTTTTCATTGTCAATCATAGGGATAGTGTGTTGAATGATAGAAGTGTTGTATGTTTTCAGCTCATCTTAATTCCACGCAAAAACGTTTTTGAATTGTCTCAGAAGACGGATATATGTTGATTTTTCTTCAGGAGCTAGGGCGTGGCCCAGATTAACGTTTTGCGGCTTCTGATCGGTTCCTAGGTTCACTAATTCATAGTTCAGAGTTGAACTGTAGAGTTTAGAATTGGTAGACCTTTTAAACCGACTTTTCAAATCATATAAATCTTCTAACTTAACCACCGATTTAGGTATAGCGTTATCAGTGCTATTTTGCTGAATTTGGTGATCATGATGGTCTTCGTCAATTATTTGATTTGAGTAGGATCCTTCAGAAGTAAGGAAATTTACAATGTCTGGATCGTCATTGAATACTCTCCAGTTGGTGATGTTGTCAGGGATGGAGGGTTTAAAGATGAATTCTATTGAAAACCTATCGGGACTAAAATCTTCGGAGGGAATCAGTCTAGAGGCTACGTTAGCTAACAGGTCTGCACTCGCATTTTGGAGTCTTGGGATTGATGAAATATTGAATGCTGTGAAATGTGAAGTCAGATCCTGTACTAAAGATTGATAGTGCTTTAAATGACTTGACAGGCAATGTATGGTGTTCCGTACCTGTTTGACGACAATTTCGGAATCTCCAAAGACTTGAAAATACTTAACATTCAAGCCGATTGCTTTGTATAGGCCTTACACCAAGGCTTCGTATTCCGCTATATTGTTTGTGCAATCGAACTCAAGTCTGCATGTAAGCATGGTCTTGTTCCCATCTGGGTTAACCAGAACACATCCTGCTCCTGCTCCCTCGTTAGATTTAGAGCCATCAAAATATAATTTCCAAAATAAAGATGTATTTACAGAACTATCTAAAAAATTAAAACACCTTGAATCATCAGTTTGGGAAAAGTTTTCAACTTGGGACACAACTGAATTTTCTAAGTAAGGTGAAGTGTGAGCATTGAAATTGCCGAGGAAAGAATCTACCGAGTAATTGCCTATGATACTGCTGTTGTATGCTATTGCTTCGTTCTCTCCTTCCAATTCTGTCACTATGTATTTTTGGTGCAATTCTCGTTCAACCTTTATTTGATTGGGTTTGCCGTTGTAGGGTAACCACATGTGCGACCAGTCGGTTGAGAAATATCTGTGGAGTTTCTTGGACCAATCCCTGCTAAGAATTAAACCATAGAATTCAGGGATATTAGCTACTAGAATGTCGATAACCTGACATACTTTCGGGTTAGACGACAATCTTATGGTCACCTGGTTAAGTTCACCAATCACTTCGACTTGAGATCGATCAAGTTGAACTATGCACACTGCAGATTTCTGAGGTTGAACATTCAATTTGGCACATATTGATCTGGGTAGAATATTCGTTGAAGCACCAGAATCAATCAGGCAATTGTGCACGTTTTTATTGAAAATTTCATAAGTGAGGAGAAAAGGAGGAGTATGGGATCTTGACCTTCCTCCAATCAAGGCAATGTCATTCGGATCAATCTTATTGATCATGTTGGTTGGAGTTCTTCCCATGTTGTGGGAAGCTACAGCTGTAGGTAAAGATGTAGTAGGCACGACATGTAATTCCTTCATCATTATTTTCTGTTGATGTTTCAATTTGCTCAATTCATAAAGAGTGATATTAGCCCTAGTCTTTTTCATGTCATCGATAATGTTATACTCCATTTCATCCGACACTATCAGTGTTCTTGATGGAGATGCTTGATCTGATTGGACTGGGCCAAGTTGGGTCGCTCTAGTGGTTGTTTTCTTTGTTGCGACCTTATCTTTTGCTGCAGGGCTTGCGCCCTTCTATTTAGGGGTAGTTTGGGGAGGATCAAGTTGATTTTTGCTTCGTGTGCTAACCGGAAATGCTTCTTGATCCTCTTCTTGTGGGAGGATGAAATCCCACATTCCTTGTAGTTCCACAACTTCTTCATCATCGGTCTGCCCTTCAGTGGTATTCTCTTCTTCTTCTTCTTCTTTAGATTCGACGTTTGAGACAGCATTGGGTGGTTTCACCTCCATGGGAAGGTTTCTTTTAAAAGATCTGTAGGGCTTTTTTGAAGAAGTTTCTGCTACTTGCTTTCTTATATCAATCATCTCGTTGGACATGGCCTTTAACACCTTTTGTAATCCTTCCATATCGAAAGGATCTTTCGTTTGCTTCTTCTTGGTGTCTTCTTTGAAAGAGATTTTCTTAGATTTGTGTTCTTCTATTGCAGATCTCTTTTCTAGGGCAACTACGCATTTTTCTACTGCTAGCGCCTCAGTTAAGTTTTCAACTAAGGTCGTCTTGTTTGCCCTATCTACGAAGATAGCCAAGTTAGATGGTAAGGCCGTGATGTACCATTCACATCTTACTTCCTCGCTGGGTTGAGAAGCAGCGGGAATCTTGTTGAGGATCTTGTTGAACCGTAAGTTGAAATCTTTAATGGGTTCTCTAGCCTTAGCTTTAAGATTAGATAGGTCATTGATCAATGTCGCTGTTGATCTGTCATCGCCAAACTTGGTGAGGAATTGACTTTGAAAAATGTCCCAACTTGTGATGGACCCAGAAGGTAACGAAAAGTACCATGATCCGGCTATTCCTTGCATTGTGTAAGGAAAAAGTCGGACGACAGCATCTTCGATGGTAACTCTGTTGAGATTAACAGAAAGCATGAAATTATTGATATGCTCTTCGGCTAGCATGCCTGTTTCTGGATTGAATTTAGGTAGCCACTTCTCAGGATGGGCTGGTATTGGGCTCAGGGGTGGAGGCATTAAAACCGCCCCAGGATTGTTCCATGGAGACTGGGCCATCGTTGAGCCGCTAGTTAATGAGAGTGCAGAAGATGGTCCCTAATGCTGAGAAGATGAAGGTATTATGATAGTTGATGATTGAAGAGGAAGTGTGGAAGATGGATGAGTGATTTGGGATGAGGATGTGGGTGGTTGACTTCGCGGTGAGGGCGTTGAAATGGACGAAGTGGACGAAAGAGTCTCACGGTCAGACTCTGGTGGTGCTTTCCTTGCTCTTTTCCTAGTAGGAAGAGGGAGTTCACTTGGTTGAATACCAAATTTTTCACTCTTCAATCTGGTCAGAGGGTGAGCAGGATTGTACTGCGAAGTCACGCTGCTGTTAGATTTATCAGACCTATGAGAAAAAATAGAGAATCCCTGGAGTTTACGAATCAAAGTTTGAATTTCAGGGGGTTCAATAATGAGTTGGTCTGATATATTGGAGTAGGTAGCAGCGGTGGATACTTGAGCGACTTGTAACTCCAGGTTTAACCGTAGTGGAGAAGTCGGGGGAGTTGATGAGGGTGATTTACTCTCAGAATGGCATTTAGATTTTGACTTAGTTTCCATTCATAGTTCGTGCCCTCCTTCTAGCGCCAAATATGTTGAGGGCCCCGAAATTGGGTCGACAACAAGGGGGATACCCACCCGGTCAGGACCCTGGTTGGCGGCTCCTTGCCCGTTTGGTGTAGCGGGTCCGACTGGGGATGATGGGACCAGATTCCCAATCTAAAAAGATGTGTGTGTGTGTGTAGATTTTGAAGACACTAATCTAAAGGTAATTTAAACTAATTTAATTCTAGACTCTAAACTGACTCTATGCTACTGTAATTTAACAAAAAACAGCACATCTAATCTATACTAACCCGGGGTAAAATTCTTTCATTATGCAATCTAAAAAGATTTCATACAACAACTGGTAATAAAGATCATTCAGCTATCATAAGAATATAAATCAATTTAAGATGAACCATTTTGCATAAGAAGTTAGGCAAAACAGTTGTGAACAGCATATCGCATAATCAGTTATTCATATGTTAAGCACAAACAAATGATTCCACCGTACAAAAGTGCCAAATGGTAATGTAGACATTCATACATTAACACATAAACAAATCAGCTATATATCACTCTAAGAATATGAGCATAAATTAATCAAGAGATAAAAGTACCATTTATGACTAATTTCACTCACAAACTTCAAGCAATAACGATTTATCTCTACTTACTTCTAACATCTACTAAGAGTACAGAAGTGCAACATCAGTAGCAGACATTAAAATGCAAACATAAATAAATCTCGATCCATCCATTCATCAAAAACCCCCTCCGAGGGTACAAAAGTGCATGTTCTGAGGACAAGTTTTTTGACAAATTTCCAGACCCTTCTCCAAATGCCATGAGAAGGGTTAAATACTACTAACTAACTAATCTTAATTACACAAATTTAGGGAACGGCTTCAAATGACCGCCCTTTTACTAAAGCAAATTTATTTCTAAAAATTGAATCTAATTTCTAACCGTTTCTGTATCTGCTCCTTAGTGCTGTAAGCAATGTGAGGTTCACCTGGAAAGAGTCGGTTGGTTGTCTTTTCCTTTTGCTCGGGCGATGAAAGTAGAAATAACAAAAGCTGGCACCTCTTTCTGACAACTCAAAAGATATTTTTGAAAATCTCCCTCTGACTGGGTGTTTTTTGTTGTGTGTATACTTAGTATAACCCAGATTTCTTTCAAACTGATTGTGTTGTTGCTATTTCGGTTTCCAGCCGTGTGAATGACTCAATGAGTTAGGGATCGCGTTGCCTGAACAATCTTACACATCGAAAATTGTTTCCATTCTTTGTTCCAGGCTTTTCTGAAGCATCATCTCTTTTCAGCGTTTTTCTTTTTGCTTTACCCAATCTGAGCTTCAGGATCTTTTGCAAACATGCTTCTTTTGTGCGCCTTTGACTCTGAGTCTTGGATAGTCTATTTTCATCAGTGTCTGTGGAGTGGTATTCTAGACTCCGCGGCTCTGCTGCATGCAGGATTCATTTGCGAAGGCATCTCCTCTCTGTTCTTCAAGTATTGGCGCTTTCCCCTTTTCCTTAGATGTTTCCTGCATATAGATTTATATCAGTTACTGCCTTACAGTTTACGCAAAGGAAAAGAGATATGAAAAGATTGACATGAAGGCTTTAAACTCTAATGAATGCATAATCATGACACTCATAAGGACTTGACTCTACGAAAAACGCAACATGATCATCTTTGGATACTCAGGCGTGCAATCATTAATTTCCCTTAAGGTGAGGCTCGATTTTGGGTTTGCAGATCATGCCGAAGAAACTTTGTGATGAGTGGTTTCTGCGATTTGTATTGCAGCAATTAATAGTTTCATTCGCCGCAGATCGCAAATCGCAAAATCGCAGTTTGTAGGATCGCAGATCGCAAATCACAATGTCACAATATTCATTTGCTTGTTGTGTGCTGCTTTTGCGACGTTTGCGATATGCGACGTCGCAAATCGGAAGTCGGCGATTCCTTCTCGTTTTCTTTTAAGGGCGCTTTCAAAATATGCGATGCGATGAATTTCGTATCGCTTCTTTGCAGCTTATTTATGTGCATAGGAAAACTCTTCACTCTCTCTCTGCGATGCGATATAGCTTTTAGGGAGTTAAAATACAAAAATTTGGATAAAAATATTTTTGGGATTTTTGTTAAGGGTCCCCCTTTGCTTGATATTATTGCTAATACTAAACAAAGAGGGGGGTTGTTGTTGACCACAACATACCTGTACCAGCATCCTATTGCAACCTATGCATAATCTCCATATACCTGACATCCTACTGACTTTCGTGCAAGATCCTATCCTGTAATTCCATCCCATAGGAGCTCATAGTGGCCAAGTGATGTACCTGTACCCATCTACTGAGAGCATCTGTCACTCTGTTCTCTTTACCTTTGATGTACCTGATCTTGAAATGAAACCGTTGATCATGGCCAACCATCTAGCCCACCTAGGATTAATATTCAGCTATTCAAACAAATACCTCAACCCAATATGATCACTCATTAGTACAAACCTCCTGCCAAGAAGATAGTGTCTCCACATCTTCAATGCATGTATGATCACAGCTAACTCAAGATCACACATTAGGTAGTTCTTCTCGTGTTGATTAGTTTCTGGGACTCATAACATACCACCTGTCCATTCTGCATAAGGACTCCACAAAGTTCTCTCTTGAGAAAGAATCCATGCATACTAGAAACTATTTTATGGATTTTCAATTTGTAACACACGTGCATGTGTCAACAACTTCTTAAGTTGATCAAAGCTAGCCTCACACTCCTCTTTCCATTTGAACTTCTTACCTTTCCTCTACAATGATGTGATGGGATAAGAAATATGCGAGAAGTTCTTGATGAACCTCTGATAATAGCTTGCCAGACCCATGAAATATTTCACCTCATCCACACTCTTAGGAGCTACCCACTCAATGATGGCCCTTATCTTCTTTGGATCTACTACAATTCCCTCCATGGAGACAACATGCCCCAAGTAGTGTACTTTAGTCTGAAAGAAACTACACTTGCTAAGCTTAGCATACAACTGATGCTCTCTCAACAATCTCAACACTGTTGCTAAATTCTCGGCATGCTCTTCCTTATTTTTAGAATATACCAATATATCATTAATGAACAAAATAACAAACTTATCCAAATATGAACACAACACGTTATTCATAAAACACATGAATGTAGTTGTAGCATTAGTTAAGCCAAATGGAACAACAACAAACTCATAATGCCCATACCTATTCCTAAATGTTGTCTTGTAAATGCCCTTCTCTTTGATGCGTACCTGATGGTATCCCGATCTCAAGTGATCTTGGAGAACATCATTGCTCCCTTTAGCTGATCAAACAAGTCATCAATTCTCGGTAAAGGTTACCTATTCTTGATGGTCACTTTTTTAACTACCTGTAGTCAATGCATAATTTGAGGGTACCATCTTTCTTTCTCACAAACAAGACCGGTGCGCCCTAAGGCGATACACTTGGCTTAATGTATCCCTTGTCCAACATTTCTTTCAAATGCAACTTTAGATCAACCAACTCCGGTGTGCTCATCCTGTAAGGTGCTTTTGATGCTGGAGCTGCCCCTCACACTAACTCAATAGAAAATTATACCTCCCTATGAGGTGGAAACTCTGTAATGTCCTCAGGAAATACATTCTTGAACTACTGCAAAACTAGATATCTATTCAATGCATCTACATCCTCAACCTCCTTACTCATATCACTAGAAATGTGTATTGCAAATAGCTTTCATCCTTTCCTACGACTATGATTTTATTGCATAGATGTCGCCATCCTAATTGATGTGGCTTTCTTCTTACCCTGCAAGACTCTTCATTCCCCATTGTCATCAACACACTTGATAGATTTGTCATAGCAGTCTAACTTGAATATTTGAAGATACAACCAATCCATGCCCAGCAACATATTTATGGTCCCAAAGGTAGCACATTTAGATGTGTAGTGGTAGGCATACTATTCAAATCAAATACGCAAGATATTACACAATGATGAAATCATTTCCTTGTACCTATAGCCAATTGTAAAAACCAAGAATCTGCATGAAATTCCTTACTCAAACCATACTTATCCACCAAGTTAGGACTAACATAGCTTTAATTAGATCTAGGGTCAATCAAAATAGAAATAACTTGATCACAAAGCTTACCGTCCATCTCAATGATAGATGGCTGGTGCTCTGCTTGCTTGTTGTCCATTGTTGCATACATATGTGGAATACTCTGTGTTATAGACATATTTGGGCACTACAACCCCAATCACATATGTCCATAAACCAAGGACTTCTAAACCCCTAAAAGTGTTGTTTCATACCCTAAAGGAACAAGGTCAGCTGATTACATCATCTCCCAGAAGTTCTCCATGAAAAACTACTCAGAACTGGTCAAAACAGGACCATACAGACTGCTCCATGCATAGGGTGTGATGCATCTCACCTATTACACATGAGGGGTGTGATGCATACTGGAAAGCCCTTCTGTAGGGTGCGATGAGCGAGAGCAGACAAATGGCAGAAGCAGTGTGCTAGGTGGAAACCTAGAGAATCTTCTAGAAACTACTCATATGACGCTTGCCTCTCTGAATTCGCCCAGGGATCAGTAAGAGATCTAAAATCTCTAAGTGGAACCAAGAACTATCAGTGAAATGACACCAATCAAAATCCTAGAAGCTAACTCACTCTCTTGAAAACATCTATATATGGATCCCTCATCCAAGAGATCCAGAGGCTAGAATTTTGTAATTTGCAAGGAAGTGTTGTTGGTTTCTCTTTGAAGACATTGTTGGGTGATAATACTTTGTATGAGGTGAAGAGGGCTTTCGTGCTGGGAGGATGATGCTGGATTAGATAGCCTAGTTGTAATCCTCTCTTCTACTACTTCTATCAATAAAGCTATTTGAGTTTTCCTCCATATGCTTGTATATCTCTGAATCTTGTTTATGTATGAATTTATATGGTTAATGTACATCTGATCCTACATTATTTATGGTTATAGATCTCTATGCTTTGATGGTATTTTGCTGCCTTGGCTCTACAGGTGTTCTTTGAAGCGAGACAAGTGAGAAAGGATTGGCGAAAGCTCTATCAAAGGAGAGAGGAAACAAGCAAAGAGACTAGTGAAAGACTGAGGTTGGTGCTCTCTACTTCTCTCTTATCCATCTCTCATAAAGGAAAAACACAAGTAACTTTAATTTGTTTGTTTCTAAGATAGCTACCCGCCTTAGTGGGACTAGCAACTCTGAATGGACACTAGTTTTGCCGATAACACTTTGACCCACATCCCCAATAGTCTGTGGCTTCTATGCACTGTATATCTTAGGCCTTCTACCTTGATGGTGTGGGAAATATCTCCTAAGGTGTTCCTTACCACATGTCCAAAACTCCAACCAACCAATGCTCTCACCTCTTTGTTGCTTTTGTTGTGACCCATGTCCCTATCTAGCCGCATTAAAATTCTTTTGCAGTGCCATATTTTCTTTCCCATTTGCATTTTGAGGCCTTGTTCTCTTAGGCTTCCATTTACCTCTACCTTTTTCTTTTCCCTTCCATCCATGTTGAGATTCATTCTTACATTTTGACTGCTCATAGAGATACCTTAATTTCCAAATAACTTCCTCAAGTGATCGAGGCTCATCATACTCAATTCGATCTCTAAATGCTAATGGAAAACCATTGACAAATCTCTGAACTTTATCCTTCTCATCAGTAAGATACAGTACATACCTCAATAACTCCAAAAGGTTGGCTCATGTGATATTCATTTGTCATTGATCCCATCTTTAGCTCATAGAATTATTTAGCCTTACTATCATAGAACCTCTCTGACAAGTACTTCTTTCTGAAAAGCCTCTTGAACTCTTGCCAACTCAAGTCATCAATCATGATGTCTCTAACCCGCTTAAAATATTCCCACCAGATGTGTGCTTTATCTTTCAAACTAAATATGGCTATTATGGCCTTCATGTTATCTGTGTACTCATGCAACTCAAATAATTTGTTCATCCCAAGTATCCAAGCCTCTACATCTTCCGAATTCTTCACATCTCCATCAAAATTAGGTGGTTTTTCTTTCTTGAATTCATCTATTAAGTATACCCTATCATTCCTCATGTAAGGATGATAGTGATGACAATCATGATGTCTATCAGAACCAGAACTAGAATAGTACCTATACTCATCGTCCCTCCTATCCAGAGTGTCCAATAACCTGCCATCTCTCACTGTATTGAATCTATCCGAACTATGCCTATCATGAGATCTACTACCATATGCCCTATTAGTTCCATCCTTATGTCCATGAATGATCTGAATCGATCGTTGTCACTGCAATTTTGAAAAACTCTTAAGAAGTATAACATTAAACTTTGCTTGTGTTGGCTTAGTGGGTCCTGACCCAGGTTTAGAGTTAAGTTTGCCAAAAAAATCCCTACAATACTGTCCCTTTCAGCATGAGGCCATGGAGCGCGGGCTAAAGTCTCACTCGAAGGAGTATGGGGGGATGTTGGAACCAAGTTTCCGCACCCAAAGATGGTTTTGATGTCATTTTATCCACTAAACCTTCCTCCGCATAGATTGATAAGCCCTTGAGGCTTATCGATATAACTCCCCCTTACCAGCCTTTAGGCCTTCGTGAAGGTCTACGACTGTCTTTCATGAATCCTAAATAGGTGAATCTACCACTTACGTGCTTCTATAATAACTCCTAAGTTTGTTATTACCCAGATCGACTTAAGTGTCTGATATATTTAGCATGCATTAAGATATTCTTCACGTAAACATATATTATTACTTGTGTTTATATAACAATGTAAACCATGAAGAATCGCGCATCAATACAACATTAAATCATAAGCCCAATATTCATTATAACATAAACGCATTCATTCATATCAGAACTAAATAGATCAAACACATATATTTCTAGAATAGTCTCTTTATTGATACTTCAGATTTTCTTACAAACTCAAAACTACCATGCGCACTCAGCTGCAGGGGTCTGCGCACTCAACTGCAGACTCTACTCTAGGCCTTTGCACGCATAGCTGTAGAGCCTCTCTTCTACTCTAAGACTCTGTGCTCGTCACTTCTACTGACCCATTACATTCATATCATTCGCTACCAAAAACTACCTTAGAATCTTCTGAGACTTTCCTTTTATGACACTTTACATCTACACGCTCCACGACCACATCTTGCGGAGGCTTTACTCTTTATATACAAAAACTTGGGCTTTCATCCCAAAAAATTGGGCTTTTTCCCCAAAATTAACCTTAGGGGACCCTGTCCCAATAGGCTCCCAACACAAATATCGTGACTCGCCCTCGAATCACTCTGTTGGTGTGAAGATCTTACTGTGAAGACCTCCCAGCTCTAATTTCTCCACTACTACCTCATCTGCACTTTCTGTGGCTACCTACTTGACCTGTTCCACCAAATGCTCTATTGCTGGTCTTGTGCTATCTTCCTAGATCTTCTATTGTGTTCTCTACAAGCTGGCCAACTTCTCCCCAATGGTGGTGGAGATCACATAGGCCTCCTCCAACCAGGGCCCCAATCTAGCCTTGAGGACTACCTCTTTCTACTGCACTTCTTGTACCTGTTCTTGCACTTGCTTTACCTCCTGCAACTTTGCCAATCTTTGCATGACAAAGATGGTGCGCACTGTTGCCTTTGCTTCGTCATATTGCTGCTGTAGTTCCCGAGCCTCTGTGTTCAATCTTTGTAGGTTAGGAACTTCCTACAGACTTGTGATTAGCTCCATAGACTGCTCCAAGAGCATAGTGCATTCCCCCACCGCAACATCCATTGTCACTACTGTATCTTTTACAACTGCCTCGAATTGTTCTCTGATCTCTAGGGGAGTTGAAGGCTATGTCTTCAACTCAAGCTCTGTGATTTTAAGGTTCAGGTCAAACTGAACCTTTGCCATCTCTGTCCATGCATCGCGCACTCCTGCAACCAACTTCCTAATCTTGGCTTCCACTAGCACTTCTTCTCGGATATTTAGCTCTAGAACGGTTCTGCATACTTCGGTTACCACGGTTGCAGTGTGCTCATTCTTCTCCTGAACCTTCTTCCAGGATTCTAGCGTGACTGTCTTCTCAATGAATATTTGTTTGTTGTTGACTTTTTGCTCTACAACTCGGGTAGTGTAGTATATAGTCTTGCACCTCCTTGCAGCTACCTGGAGCGTTATGACTGTGTTACCATCATATAGTCATCTGGCCTGATCCTTGGTGTATGGTTTCAATTGGCTACCATTTACCTTTCTGGGAAATGGATCTCCATTCAATTTCACAAGCTTAACTGCTCCACCATTGGCAATCTCCTTGGTCACATATGGCCTCAGCCAATGCACCTGAAATTTTCCTAGAAATTTATCAAACTTGTTGTCATATAATAAAACTAAATCATTTACCTTGAAGGTGCGTAGTTTGATTTGTCGATCATGCCATTCCTTTTCGCACTCCTTCTGAACTTGTTGATGGAATCCAACCAAGAATCTGTCTTCTTCCAACTCTGTTAGCTGCACGAGCCTCTCTTATAAGGATATGTGATTTGCCATACCTGTGAACACCACTATCCGTAAACTAGGCACAATGTAATCCTTTGGCATCATAGCTTCTATGCCATAGACCAGTTTAAAAGGGGTATTTCCAATCAACTTCTTACAAGTAGTTCTATAAGCCCATAACACTGTTGGTACGCGCATGTCCCAATCATTCCTCTACACATTGCAAACCACAAAGAGTTGCATGTCAAGCAATCCTTACTCCAAATTAGTGGGCTCCTCACCTATGTCAATGTGTGACAGATGATCTGGTCCTACATTGAAGTGCCCTGGCTTCACATTGACTTTGAAATCATATTCCTGAAATAATAGCATTCATCTACATATTTGCCCCCCCTCACAACAAAGGCTTGTTGACCAGGTATTTTAATGTAGAATGGTCTGTGTACATCTTAAAGTGTCTGCCTAGCAAGTAGTGACTAAACTTCTGGAGTGCATACACCATAGCCAACCCTTCGTGCTCCGTCGTCAAAGCTGCTATCATAAAATTTACATATAAGCAACATAATAGGAACAAAAATACCATAAACATTTCAGCCATCGAAATCCACATATACATAAATACATTTACCCATGAAAATCAAGGGAATGAATTTCTCATTAATGATGCAATGAACCAACCAAATATGGGACTACCATGTTCCACCCAATCATATATTGGTTGAGCCAAGCCTCTTTTCAGCCAATCACCCTTGTGCCATATTCCAAGCATGAATGTGGGACTCATAGAAAACATCAAAAATACCAGTCAACATGGATGCCACTGTTTTTCTCCACCCACACTGTGAGGAATTTTAGTGACTCCTAGTCTCTTAGGCTTTATCGTGCATCCATAGTTTGATCCAGGTGTTATCACAAAATCACTACTGAGGGCTGCAACCAAGCAAGATTTCATGTAACTCTTTCAACCAGACTTTAGACCAAAGATTAGCCTCTTTGGTCAGAGAGGGCTCTCTCACAAACTCTTGATAAAAATCCTTCACTACAACAGATGGCTAACTCTTTACTCATCCATGAAAACAAAAGCTGGTTGGATACATATCAAACGGGTCCTCATTGGGCTATGGAGTCTCATACACTAAGTAAACAAGAAAAACATATTCATTTCATGGAAGTCAAGGCTCTTTGCATTAAATGTTCAAACATACTCCATAAAAACCACAGCTTGCCAAACACACAGGAAGTCAGAGCATAAGATATGAATTCTGAGTGATTGTGCTATAACAAGGCTGTAAAAGA
The DNA here is from genome assembly GCA_031772625.1 of Pinus tabuliformis. Classification (NCBI taxonomy): domain Eukaryota; kingdom Viridiplantae; phylum Streptophyta; class Pinopsida; order Pinales; family Pinaceae; genus Pinus; species Pinus tabuliformis. The sequence goes on from CM062815.1 coordinate 1,143,711,858, forward strand.
ACATATAATATAAAACACCACCATTATATTTGAACACAATAATCCATCGAGAATCTTGAGAAGAAATCAACACTGTTTTACTATTACTGTAACAAGTCTTACAATGGCCCAAATAACTCTGTTTTTGTATAAAATGTCCAACCTTTTTTACATCAGAGTCATTTCTATATATAGCAAACCAAAATACTACTACCTGAGACTCCTCAACAAGCATGAAGGGAGCTCGGAATTCTATCATTAATTATCTTATCTATATCTTAAACAAACTAATTAATTACAAAGGTATTGTGCTGCGAAAACAGAGGGTTCCATTCCCATTGAAACTTCAAGTCTATCTCCTCGTGTGCATTGATGCGTTCTTGAAATTTGACACCTGTAGCACTTCAATAATAGCCAAGCCAAGCTGGAAGAACATTCACTGAATGGGCAGCTTCGGATGCCTGATATATGGATGATTCATCAACTGATAAGAATCTGTGCCCTATGTTCACGGTCTCTGCCTCCCACTAGTGTTCATGCATTTAAGATTATGCTTCAAGCCATTTAATCCTCTAATAGTCACGTATGATGGAAGAAACCTTATGATCTGGCCATCTCATAAACTGAACAGGTGTACCACTCAACACCTCGGCAACCCTACCAGAACCCTAAAAATTCGGATATAAAGTGAAAACTTTAACAAAAGACAAAATTTCACCTTTTCCTTAAATACTTACACCTGGCACCTTTTTAAACATCTGAATGGCTTTATATAATCTCCATGCTAGCTTCGAGTCATCCCTTTAAGATTCGCTGACCTCAGCATCAATCTCAAATTTTTCATATAAACAGTCATCTACAGCAGTTTCGTAGCACGCTACGAAACTGCTGTAGGTAATCAAAATTAAGCATATGAACCTTAAAGCAACAATGACTTAACTCTGTGATCTCTTCAGCTATTTTACACAGGTGTAAGGACTTCAAAAAGTTTCAAAAAGTTTCAAAATGATGACAGCCAAAATTTACCAAAATCTGGAAGGCAAATTTCCCCTTGGATCAATTAGCTAGTTTGCCTAGCTTCCTCTTCAAGCTGCTAACTTCTTCCTTTAACACCTTGTTTTCTGCTCTTAAGCTTGTATTCATTTGTTTCATGATTTTTTCCTGCTTCAGAGCTGGCACTGTCCACACATATGCATCTGATACTGAATCAGTTTGGCTAATCAAACTTGTTCTGCCTTTCATTACAGCCTTTTTATAATTTGTATATCTTACTGCCCTTTCCTTAGAAACATTTTTAATCTGAGGTATTTCTTCCTTTGTTGCTCCAGCTTGTTTCTTGATAGCAATAACATTTCCACTTTGACTGATGATAACCTTATTATTCTTGTTCTTGCTTTTGGCTGCTTGAACTATTCCGGTGAAAACCTCAAGTACCTCTGTCCTAGGCACTTCTAATGGTGCCTTCTCTTTCTGCGCTTTCTCCACTTCTTTGATTTGCCTTCTTGTAACTGGTCTGCGTGGCTTAAAAGCATATTCTTTATTTGGCTCTTCAAATTTCAACCTTTTAGAAGCCCTTGATTTTTTAGAACTTTCAGGTGAGGACTGAGTGAGGTCAATATGCATTGGCTGCCCCGAGTGATCTTGCTCAAATTCTAGTGGTTCAATTTGTACTGGCTGATCTTGCTCTAGTTCAATGGCTTCAAGTAAGTCATTTAAACTACCTTTTGAAATAGGACTTTCTTCCACAGTAACTGACTTTCCTTTCTCCTTGTTTAGTTGACCTCTGGTTCTCACCCTTGAAATCTTTTCAACTTCACTTGATTTAGTTTCATCCTTCTTTTTCTGAATCTTCTGCTTTGATGACTGAGGTGTTTCCTTAGATGATGACTTAGGAGTTTTCTTCACTGATGCTTCAGGTGTCTCTTTAGCTGCCACAGACTTCTCTGATTTCCTTGATTTAGTTTTAGGCTGCTTATGGTCTGTCACTTCTCTTCTAAGTTCAGCCAAAGTGGGTTCTTCACTCCTTTCTTCCCTTTCTCTCACAGGCAATGGAGTGAGGCCTGTTTTGCTTGGGAAGCCGGCCATAAACACAAATGAATCCCAATCTCTACCAATTTTTTGTAAACTATCCAACACCAGCAACTTTACTAGACCATGATGAAAAAGGGATGTTTCACAACTATCTTTCTTTAACTGAATTTTATCACACATTTTGCTAATACTCCTGAACAAATAGAAAGGTATGTCTATTGAAACCTTACCTGTGAAATGTAACAGAAGTTTGAAGTGGTAGGAGTAAACTTTATTGTACCTACCCTCGCATGTCAGGTATTTCTGGATGCATGTGAGGAGCATAGAATAATTCTCTTTTATATAACTCCTTGGCAACGCTTTGGTGAGATCTTCATCTACATAAGGTTCCTTCAAAAACTCTTTACAGGGACTCATGTCGAACTTGAAGTTTTTGAACCATTCTTGGCCACCCCTCGGAATTTCAGTGACAGTGGAAATAACTTCAGGAGACACCGGAAACTCTAACATTGCCACCTTCGAATTCAGTCCAGTGAAATTTAATGCGAAAGCCTTCGTCACCTCTGCATGTCCTCCTTTCAATTTTTCGCAAAACCTCCAGCAACCAGCATTTCGAAAGGCTATTGCTACACCTTCATCCCTGAGAGTAACATCTAACCCCTCCGGCTCTGTCCTCACACACTTACCGGATCGGTGTTCCCTCCTTTCCATCCTGCTTTGAATATTTTCACACAGGAAACTAATGGTAGCTTGTAGCATGAAAACAAACTTCGACTTTGGAGTGCAGGCTCGCTTGCAGTGGTCCTTTTAAATAAGAACTTGGGCTTCTCATACAGCAAACATGTTTACACATTATGAAAAACCCATTATGATATAACCATCCCTTGTAAAATCCCTTAAACTGACACTCAAATGCATGACTCTGGACCTTATGGCGGAATGATGGTTTATCAAGACCTGGAGAGGACGTAAACTGACAAACATGACCGGACCTATGACTCACCCGTCCCGAATTTGACATTGCAAGAGAAAACGCTACAAACACCCCGAAACCCCGATTTCGTAGCGCGGACAGTTCAAATTTAACAAAACGCGCTACGAAATGGCTGCTAACAGTACGCTGCGAAAAGACAGAATCATCATTGCGCAGCTAAATGGACCAAACAAATATGCGCTGCGAAACTGCGCAAAGTACTAATGACATGACAGGCTTTAACTAACAATGATGGAGGCTATCCAATGATCTTTTCTTTACATGAATTCACATCAATACCTTTTGAAATTCAAATTTCAAATTGACATACACCAATAAACCTATTCACAAGAGTTAAAACCTTTATATGAAACTTATGGACAACCTTATATACATGAACTATAGTTCTGAGTGATAACACCAGGGATCACTAGACCCTACAACGAGACATACCCTCCAAACTTTACTGTGCATCCCATCTCGGGACCACTAGGCCCAACAGAGAGAATATCCACCACTTGTCTTTACCGTATATCTTGCCATTCACCGGAAAGGATTCCTAGGTCCATCGAGGCACACAATATGGCTTTACTGCAACCTAGAGTCCAATTCATGGGCTACTAGGACAGTGGCTTTGTGATCCTCAGTCCGGTTCAGGGACCACTCAGACCATGTTTTTGTCAATTTGGAGATCTACCCCACTTAGATTTGAATCCAATCCATCCATCCCACATAAACTATATGAGAGAACCCATTTGATCGGCGCTATTAGGAAATGGAAAGGCTAGGATAAAAATACTATCACACCTAGCAAAACCCATTCCATGGTACAAAAGAAACACATGCTCCCATGCATTCCAAATCTAGCAAGGAAAATACACATGCAACTTGATACCTGCAATGAAGCCTATTGTAGCTACTTGAAAATGCCTTTCTCTACTTGATCTTTGATTCCTCTTACCTTCTTTTCCTTTCTTGCTCTAATGCCAAAGTTCTCCATGAAAACTCTAAGTGTCCATGAGTATGAGAGAGAGAGAATAATGAGAGAGCTCCAAAGTTAAACTAACAAAAGGTTACCAACTAATCCTAAGAAGCCTTTTTATGAATGAGGCCTCTATTTTCTTGATTTTCCATTATTTTCCTTCATTTTCCTCCGCACATGCAACTTGTGACCTTTCACATCCATTTTCTCCTAATTTCCATTATTTTCATAAATATTTGTGCCAAAAATGTCATTTTGCCTTTCCAAATCCTTAGCCATTGCCTTTGCCAATTTCCTTAGCCATAAACAACCAAATGAATACCCCCTAGGATTTCTTGCCCAACATTCAACTTGGAATAACTGTCCCACCAACCGTGGTTATTGTTTTTAACTTTTATTACATGGAATTTTCACCAGGATTGTTACACATAACAACTCCACACAGTAGAACAAAACGCAGTTTCCGCACAAGTCTACTTAGAGGAGATGAGAGCAATGATACTTTCTGAAGTATCAACACTTGGAGAAACTATGCAGAACCTTTATGAGGATTTTGTGATCGTACATAAATCAGTTGTCTGTCTGCATGGCCTTTAGAAGAAAAGAAAATATTTTGTTAAAACTCTAAAGAATGTACAAGCCGCCATTACTTATGTGCAAGAATGGACAATGCAATACAAAGGGGCACCACTTGACTTAGGGAAGAAAATGAAGCCACAAGAAGAACTGGAGAGAGCAAGAGTTCGGATGTTGATTCAGAACAACAAGAAACTCACATGTTTTATTGGTTGCATTTAGGCATCTTATTTATGGTTATTCAGTAGTTTGGATGTCTTGGTGAAAAAAAATAAGATCCCATCAGTTGGCTCGCTCACCAAAGCCAAACCGAGGAAACAAGTCTGGCAAGGTATCGAAGAGTACTTGGAGCAGCTCAGACATATTGCCACCAAGGAAGATTTAGAGTTGAACAGATAGAACATGCAGAACTACATCAGTGGTCTTGTCCAAATTAGAACAATGTTTCTTATGCATCAGAGGGAAGTTAAAACTGGCTCAAAGGAATTGCACCCAGATTCCATGGAGGCTAGAGTTTGCTTCTAGCCAGACACGATCATGTATTTTTGGGATGTCATCACACAATACCAAGCTTGGCACCAATATGTGACTGAGAAGCATGAAGTGGAAGTTACTGAGCTAGAGTTTACCGAAAATCAAGCATCATAGTATTTTGTCTTGTTAGGTTGTCAAGTTCCCTCTCCCCTATTTTTTCTTATATGGGTATGAATGTAAAATGTAATATTATTCGAAATTATTTTGTACAGTGAAATTTCAATTCTCAATATTGGAATGTGAAGATTCATGATGTAATGTAATGAGTCATGTGGAAGAAGTTGAAGAGTTATGTGGGTAGTCCAAAGGTCACAACAGAGAGTTCAAGGGTCATCCATCCCATTGTTATAAATATAACCTCATAACTCAAGTAATGGGATTTTGGGAGACAATTTCCTGGCTAGGCTTAGGCTTAAGAAGATCTTGGGAGTTTTTTGAGAGCCTCGGCTTCTCCATAGTGTAGAGTGAGTATACTTCTTTGGAGGAGCAGGTATTCTTGACTTTACTGTTCCACCATTGGGGCTAGTGGTTCATCAATGGTGTATGTATAATGGAAATTTCACTTATAATAAAACTCAGAGTTGGCATGATTTCATGCATATGTTTTGAATATAGCAGGACTATTCTTGTTGCATATGAAATGCATGTTATTTAACTTATGCTTATTCTTATGAACTATTTCATTTGAATTTGTATGAATCTTTTGAATGTACGTTGTTGTATTAATTCATCACCTTAACTTGTGGACTATTCTGCACGTTAGCTCACGATGTCATTATACTCGTGCATTCCTTTTAAGCTGTGTACTATTATAGGTTTCGCCCAGTTGTATTTCCTTTTCCATTTGTGTGTTGGAACCTTCATGCATCGCACTTGACTTGCAGGGTCACAAACTTGCTCTCACCAAAGTTACCATACTTCACTCCACACATTTTCACAGTCAAGGCATAACATTACCACCCACTGTTGGGACTCATACTCTAAATATTGTGAGGTCTAGTTGGGACTTCATATTGGGGAGATCCCCTGAATGTTGGTCGATCCAGAACCATCCACATTTTTGGCGCTAAAATGACGGCTATATGACAAGATGAGCCCTTAAAGTTTGTTTTGAATTTCAAAAATCATTTAATGACTTCTCCCCAAATCATAACCCTGACGTGTTTTTCTAGAAACACAAATCTAAACGTGTCAGCCATAATTATTGATGATTTGTAAAATTTGAAATTCAATGGAGAGGGTGAAACAACCTTATTTGAACATTCCACACATTTTCTTTATTTCTACATGAAGCACAATATCCACTGTGAGGATGTTGGATGTAGGTTGTTCATTCTCACTTTCAAAGGGTGCATACGAGAATGGAGTAACACATTTCATAATGATGCCATACACTCTTTCGAACACCTTGTCATAAATATGTTCTGTGCCTTTGATATGTATGATTGTCAAACTCTATGCAAGAAAATTTTGAATTTGTGAAAAGCATCTGAAGAATCCATCTAGGGCTTTCATGATCATTTTATTCATTTTTTCTTTAAATTTCCACTAGATGATGTTTATTGGTCTTTCTTGGTTGAAAATTTCCTATATCTTGTTCACATTTCAGAAAATCCGCACGAGCTTGAATCTTTTAAACCTCTCCCAACATACCTCGGTATTAGAGCTTATAAATTTGTGATTGATGAGGTCGTTGTTCCAAGTGACCCTCCATCCCCCTCTCATCAAAAAACTCCAATTCGGTAGGTTGAGGTGGGAGAATTTTAGGATTCATTTGATGATCTACCACCATCTTATCCCACCCCACATACTCATAATTTTAACGCAGGTTTGAACTGTGAATCAGATGATGTTAAAAATGGAATCTAGGGCCAACTTCCACTTTAGGAAAGCTCATATGATGTAGATGATTATTGCATTGGATTCCTTTCTCAAAAAGGTACAATTTTGATATAAAGATCATCTCATTCTGACAAGGAGAAATTGAATTATGAATTTATTTCTCTTATGGACAAATTGTCATGGTTAGCCATAATCAAATGTAGGCTCATGAAGCCCAATAGATGAGTCTCCTCACCCTCAATGAATTTTATAAATAAAAGAGACATTTTCCTCATTTGGACATCACTCATCACATCATCTTCTCTCTCTTATTTGGTTTGAACATCTTGGAGGTATTTCTCTTTTCTTCGCACGTGTGGCAAGTAGCTCTCTCTCTCTCTCTCTCTTCTTCGCACATGTGGCAGGAAACTCTCTCTCTCTCTTCTTCACACGTGTGGCAGGCAACTTTCTCTCTCTCTTCTTCGTACATGTGGTAGGAGATTGATTTTTTTATGGTAAAAATAGGTCGAAGTTTTCAGGGCATTGACCAACATTTACTTAGGGTGATTTGACCAGCATTAACCTTAGTTTTGGGCCAATAGTTCAATTTTTCTAGGCCACACTTATTGGCACAAAAATTCATAATTTTGTGACAGGTTGACCAGTGTTGAATTCAAGTTGGCTTTTGATTTTACTGCTGAAAATTACAGCAATGTTTCTCTCTCATTTGACTGGGTTTGACTGGTTTATTTTGGGTTGTTTTTTACTCCTCCTAGAAGGTCAAATTGGAGTGTTGTTGACTGAGCTGACTGGAAGAAATTTTTGGCAACTATTGACTTTTTGGTTAGGGCTATGTTTTCTGTTGATTTGTCTGCTGATTTCACATATTTGTTTTGGGCTCACATTTATGATATTTGTACACACACTCTCTCTCTATTGAACTATTGAAGAATAATAAGAAAAATTGATCAAAGGGTTTCCCCACATTGGGCTTTGTCCCTAGCATCTGCCGCATCTTGTGTCATCTTGTCTTGGCTTGATTTTTGCATATGATTTTATGTTCTATCTACATTTATTGTCAATGTGTATAAGTTAATGTGATTGCTACTTTATATAATTGGAATTTTTTATTGGGCTGCTAAAGGAACATTGAAGTAAATTGTCTTACACATATAAAATACCAATGTTATCTAAAATTAACATGGTATCAAAGGTGAGGTGAAGAAAAATCCCAAGCAACAGTGAAGCAAAGTAATCACTAAGGGAAGTTGTTGGACAAGGACTTGGAACTAGTCCCAATGGTGACTACATCTTTGTTCAAATCTGAGGACAAGCTTAAGGACAAATATGACTATCATGCATGGAAGATGACTTTGGAAGAAAATGATGCCATGGATTATATCAAAGGAAGAATAGCAGAGCCTCCTTTAAATTCATCTGTTGCTGCTCAAACCAAGTACAAGAAATGTGAGGTAAAATATAAGAAGATTATTGTTGATTCTATTCATAAGCCTTTGGTTGCATATATTTCTGATTTGGAAACATCTAAAGAGATGTATTAAAGTCTGGTTGGGATGTTCCAAGTGAAAAATGCAAATAAAATTCTCTTTCTCAAAAACAAGCTGAAGGATATCAAGATGAATAGAGGAGAATCCATCCAATCCTACTTCAAGGGGATCACTGAGATCAAGAATGATCTCCTATCTATTAGAGAAGTCATTGGTGATAGGGAGATCACTCATATTTCACTTGGAGGCCTTACAAGTGATTGGGATGTGTTCAACACTACCATTCTCAACAATGATAGGATTATGAGATTTGAGGAAATATTTGCCAGATGCACTCAAGAAGAAATAAGGATGATGGAAAGAGACAAGCCATCAAATGGAAACAATCCTATTGCCTTATTCTCTCATTCTAAAAGAATGAAAAATGTTGGTCTAAGGAATCAAGGACAAGGGTTCAAGTTGGGGTTCAAGGAAGAAAGGAAGGTGATTCAATTGTAACAAGTTTGGACACTTCACTAGAGAGTGTCCCCATAAGAAGGATATGCCAAGAGATGATGACAACAATAATAACAACGACTTCAAGGGAAATGGAAATCAAAGGAACAACAGGTTCAATAACAAAGGAAAGAGGAATTTTCTTACTGCTCGAAATGGAGGTGGTCGTCGTCCCAAGAAGTTGAGAACTCCAAGTATGATGAAGCTAATGTTGTAAATAAAAATGTATTATATCTTATTTATGCCCTCTCCACCGCCTCTCCTCTAGATAAATTGTACCATTGGTTGATTTATAGTGGTGCCTCAAGGAACTTCACTGGGTACAAAGAAGCTCTCTCAAACTTGGTTGAAAAGGAGAAAAATATGAAGATTATACTTGGGGATAATGTCACTTATACTGTGAAAGGAATTAAGACAATTACTATTTACTTAAATCAAGGTCAAACCCTTCACCTACAAGAAGTGTTATTGTACTTGACTTGAAAAAGAAATTGGTTTCTCTTTCTACGATGGAAGACAAAGGTTTTAAGGTTTCATTCATTGATGGGAAGGTTCATCTTTGGCAAAGGAATCCAAGAGATGCATTCACTTTAGGATTTACGGTTTAAGGTCTCTATCAGGTTGGAGGAAGTCCATTGGGAGCAATGATTTTTGACACCTCTCTTCAATTCGAATTATGGAACCAAATATTTTCTCACCTTCATTTAAAAGCCTTACCTGATGTAAGGAAGATGGTCACAGGGATGTCTGAATTAAACTCAAATCATGAAGATGTTTGTTAGGGATGTGAAGTTAGAAAATATACAAGGGGACCATTCCCCTCAAGTAAAACTCAAACCAACAATATTCTTCAATTGGTCCATTATAATCTATCAGGTATGTTTCCCATGAAATCTTTGGGTGGATATTTGTACTATGCTATTTTTGTGGATGACTTCTCTTGAAAGACATTGATATATATATTAAAGAAGAAGAACGAATTATTCAAATGGTTCCTCTCCTTCAAAGACTTGGTCGAGAATCAAACAAGGAAGAAGATCAAAATATTGAGGACTGATAATGGGACAGAATATGAGTCTAATGAATTCAAATAATATTGTAGAGAAGTTGGCATTAAGAAGGAGACTGTTAGCGCTTGAAATTTCACCTCAGGCTGAGAAAGGCAAACTCCAAGGCAACATCAAACCACTTAGCCTTGTAGCTAGCCCTACGGGGCAGGAGAGGGCTCTCTCTGGTCTATCTCGGCAAGGATCTTCAAAGGGCAGAGATAACCAATAAAGAACACTGATTTTAGGCTAGTAAACTGATAAAAGGGTTTGATTTGGGATTTTTTTGAATTTTGGGTGGAAAATCGGGGAAAGGCAATTTTGGGTGCGGGGATTGGACATAGTTTTTGCAGGGGGTTCTTTGGGGCAAGGTAGGAGACTGTATTGATGCCTTTAAATTAAGTGAATGGGTAGAAATGACCGGTGAGGAGCTAAGGAGAGCAAGCAAACTCCTTGAGTTCTCCTTAAACAGATGAAAACATTGATATTAAGCAAACTTAAAAGCAGAGCATGGTAATCATGAATTATACTTTAACACTTCATTTGCCTAATTGCAGAAGAAAAAGTAAGAGGATGATTCACATAACAAACTTACAACTACAAAGAGAAACACACCATCAATACATGTAACCACAGGAATCCCAAAAAGGACTGCAAAACCCTGGTCTTTCTTCCTTTGCCAAAAATGCAGAGATACAATGAGTAATACAATAGAAGCTTTCTCCCTCAAGAGTCCAACCATGAAAATGACCAAGAAAGTACATAATATAGGCAATCTAACATCTTTCCTTGCCTCTAGGAGTCGAGCTCACCATCCTAGGAGCTGTTTCAACCAATTCTAAACTGAGCACTAAAATCTAGGCAGTCAAAACAACTTGCCTCTATAAGCTAGGAAACCAATTCATTCATTAAATGTTTGCTATTTCATGAATGAATCTTCTAGAATAGGTAAATAAGTGTCATGTCAACATGAAAATACATTAATTACATCAAAGAGGGTGAAAAATCCCATCACAAGTCAAAACTGGTCAAAACTGGGCGAATTTCCTGAGCTGTAGATGAATTCCTGTGAAAACTGCCCAACGGGTCGCGCCCTCTTCCTGAACGGGTTGCGCTACTTTGGAGCTGATTTTGAGGTACTTATAGGTGTCCAAATGAGGCAAAAGTGGGCTTGTTGGAAAGGTATGGATGTCTACTTTCCAACCTAAGTGGAATTTCTGAATGTGGTCGTCATTTGCACCTCAAAAATTGCAATCTCCCAAGACTGCTTCCTGTGTGTCAAAAATGTGGCAGAAAGTCATTTTTTGCTTGTTTTTTGACTTTCTGGAGGCCCAAAACTCGGTGAAATTTATTGGCAATGGCTGAGCAAGTGTAACTTTCCATGAAAAATCCAGAAATGCTGAGTTTTCCCAAAATGGAGTTGCCCAACGAAAGGGTCGCGCGCGCATTGGTGGAGAAAACCTGTTTTTTGCCCAAAAAATCACAAATGACCCAAAATGCTCAAAATTTTTTGAAATTTGTGTTGGAGTTGAGTTATTTAGTATCATGCTCCTTCAAAGAAGCCTCAGCCAAGATATGGAGGGGGTCGGGCCTTTTCCTTCGTTTTTGTGCTTTGGCCAACCGTCTTTGGAGCACTTTCATTCTTGCCTTGCATACGTGCATCCATGCCCAATAATGATTTTTCATGTTCCTGAGCAAGTCCTTATCTTGGTTGGCCTTGGCCAGCAACCTCTCCAAATGAGAATTGACCTGGAGAAGCATAGCCTCTCGCTCAACAGGTACCAAATCGCCGGGTCTCTTTCGAGCCAAGTTGCGGTCGTCATGAATCCTCTGCAACTCATCAAGAGTGTGCTCATCCTCCAACTGCTTGTTGCGTTGCTCTAAATATGTGATCGTCCATTGTGTCCCTTCCAATCTTCGCTGCAATGAATCATTTTCAGCTCTTAGGTGCTGAATGATCTCCTTTGACTCTAGGCTAGGAGAACTAATATCAAGGTCAACAACCTCTATGTCCGGAACACCTGATGGCCCCTCATCAATCCTGGGCTGTTCGTCCCTCTCTGATACCTGTGCTGCTGTCAGAGATGAGGCCCCTTCCACCTGATGTGGAGATAACACTCGTGGTGTTGATGAAGAAGGCGAGACCCCTTCCACCTGGTGTGGAGAAAATACTCGCCGAGCTGCTGCAAATAAGGCCCTGTGGCCTCTCTGATAAGTGACCAATGGAGGAGAGCTGACATGTCTAGTCTCAGGGATATCATGCTGCTGTGATGGTCCTCCCTCCTCATGAACAATCTCAGGATGTGGTGGTGGTACTGTGAAAAACTCACGAGAGATAAACTCCTCCCATGGGATGCCATGCTGAGCCAACTGATGTATGACCACAAGCTGGATCAAGCCATAATGATAAAGGCTCCTATATTGTTGTGCTGGGCTTTTCCTCTGCATCAAGGGCACCATCCTCTCAATATTCTGGCACAAGAAAACCGGGATGTTCATCATCCGTACCCATGTGAAATGCATCAACAAGTGAATATGGTATGAATACACACGTGAAAATCTGCCCTCACAGGTGAAATAGTGCATGATAAGCCTCACCAAATGAGCATACTCATTCCTCAAAAATCTGAAAGGAAATACACCCATCAAGAGTCTCATAAATGCAAGTTTAATGTAAGGCTCGTACTGAAAACTGTCCAATATTTTGCGCTTGTTCCACACTCCTCCAACATTTGGTATCCCTGTTGCTTGAGCAATCATCTCAGGTGTCAATGTAAAATCCACCCCTGCAAGGTTCACATGCCCATCATGCAAATGCAAAACAAACAAGCGAGCCAACTCCCTGTGATGCTGAATCTGAGAGATCCTCTCACAAAACTCATAACATGACAGGTAACGGAAACATGTGACTGCAATTGGACAAGCCTGCAAATCGGTCAAAGAGGTGGGCTCCTCTCTCTTATGGTGACTGCTCTTACCACCCCTGTGAGGCCTCCTATGTACCTCAAACTCTGAAGCTGACTCATGGTCATCACTTTGCTGATAATCGGTTTCGGTTTCTGACATGGTTTCAGGAGCAAAGTGGCTGAAATGTACTACTGCTTCTGCTTTAAAATCTGTTGTTTTAACTGTTTGAGATGTTGTTTCAAGGGGACAAATAACACAAGGGAAATGTTAGGGAAGGGAGACTTTGAAGGGAAATTGGGAAAAATATGTGAAATAGGGGGTTAAGGGGAAGAATCATGACATATACATCATCATACAATTTCATTTGCAAGGATGTTATGGGAGGTAGAGTTCAGGGTTTGATTCTTGATTTTTTTAGGAATAGGGGTAGGGTTTCAGGGCTTTTAGTATTTTTGGTAGGGAAATTAAAGAAAAATGTAAGGGAGTAGGAAATGGGATGTAGGAAAATGTAGGGAAAAATAGGAGTGAAAAGGATGACCTTAAAATAGCAAAACAAACACTAGCACTTTGACATTTTTAAACAAATGCACATGGAGTCCTTATTTTTCAAATGATGGCTTTTTAAGAATATTCTCATGCTATTTACAAGCTTTAGCAAATAACAATCTTGATGATGGAAGGCCTACCTGCAAGCTTGAAAAATTCCGGGGTCGTTTGGCAGTTCAATGGAAAATTTCTGTGGAGAAAACCGCAACGGGTCACGTGCACTGCCCAACGGGTCGCGCACACTCAATGGGTCGCGCCCGTGTAATTTTTGCACTGGAAAAGGCACTCTGACGGGTCGCGCTCGCCTGACAGATCGCGCGCCAGTCTCGATGGGTCGCACGGACTCAGACTTCACAATTTCGCCCAAATTCGCTCCAACACAATTCTCTCTATTGCTTTGAGGCACAATGAGGACTAATGGAGGGAGAGAGAGGTTTTATATTCTTGTTTTAAATTGATTTCATTTCAAAACCCTCTCTCTAATGTTTATCATGACACCTTTTCAAAATTTGAATGCTATTGACTTTATAGTTTCTTTTTGTCCTGAAATTGGTTGAATTGATGTTTTTCCTTGAAAACTTTTGCAGGGATAGCTTCTGAGGAGTCTTGGCAAAGGGGACCAGGGCTGCATGCTGTCTTTCGAAAAATTTGAATTTTTACAATTTTTACAAAATTTTGAGAAACGACCTTGGCTTTAAAAACAGGGTTTTTAAATTCAAGGTAAAAAATTAGCTGTACAAGATGAAATCTTTTAAAGAAACACTGTGATAATCATCCCTCTGGCCTGCTGGGCATTTATTGACTTTTAGAGACATTACCTTGAAGACAAATTGGACCTAAACCCTAGACCTAGAATTTTGACCTCAAGACAAGACAAGTAACCTTGAAAAAGTTTAATGACTGAAACAACTTGATCCAGCAGTGCCAAGAGGGGAATAAAGACACCAGCTCCTCCATTAGGGTTATGGCATGCCTAATGGAATGCAATGAGATGACACTGATGAGCCACCTACTTATGCAAATGCAAAGAGCTTTGATCGCTGATGGAGGGCTTCTAGACCGACTCTAACAGAGACTACCACTGCATATACTCCTGAACAAAATGGTGTTGTTGAAAGGAAGAATCATACTATCATTGAAGCCATCCAAACTATACTTCATGATCAAGGACTTCCAATGTTCTTATGGGGAGAAGCTGCCAACACCGTTATGTATGTCCAAAACCAATGCCCACATCAAGATTTGGACTCCAAGACACACGAAGAAGTATGCATCGATACGAAACATGATGTTTCTCATTCTATAATTTTTGGTTGTCTCGTATATTTTCATGTGCTGAATGAGAAAAGAAACAAACTAGATGCATCTAGGAAGAAAGGAACACTTTTGGGCTACAATGAAACTTTGAAGGGATATATAATCTATGTGTCTAGTCAAAGGGAAGTGGAATTAAGTCATGATGTCACTTTCGATGAAGATTCTGCACTTAGAAATATTTGAGATATTCCTATTCCTAGGAAGGCCAATGATGATGTTGATGCAGAAAAGCAGTATGAATCTCCATCCGATGAACCAACGCCTGATATTGAAGGTTCGATGGATCACATTGATCCACCTCCTAGTGAGCCCTCTACTACAAGAAATAGGTCTTTGTGGCTTAAAGATACTCTTGAAGATCCTAAAAAACACATTGCACCGTGGGGGAAATTTTGTGAAAGCAAGAAGCTGAATAGGTACCAAGGGTACTTAGCTACCATGAGTACCATTGTACAATATGAGCCTTGTACATTTGAAGAATTCGTGAAGCAACATGTTTAGAAGGATGCGATGAATGAAGAATATGAATTGATTATGAATAATGATGTTTGGAATATGGTTCCTAGACCCAAGGGTAAGTCTGTGGTTAGTTCAAAATGGCTCTACAAGATCAAACATGGAGCTGATGGGAGTGCAGAGAAATTCAAGGCTAGATTTGTAGCTCATGGCTCCTCTAAAAAGGAAGGAGTAGAATATGATGAGATATTTGCACTTGTTACCCAATATACCACCATCTGTTCAATCATAGCCCTTGATGCCTCGCAAGGATGGAACCTTTAGCGGATGGATGTCAAAATTGCCTTCTTTCATGGTTTTCTTAAGGAGGAAGTATATGTGGAACAACCGGAGGGGTTCGAGTTTCAAGATCGTGAGACACATGTATGCAGGTTGAAGAAAGTCATATATGGGTTGAGGCAATCCCCTAGGGCTTGGTATGAGAGGATCGATAACTATCTTATGAAGCTGGGATTTATGAGAAGTGATGCTGACCAGAACCTTTACTTCAAGGTTGAAAGGGATAGACCTCTCATCTTGGTCCTTTATGTGGATGATCTCTTTATGACAAGTGATCATCCTCTCATTCATCAATGCAAGAGGGGGTTAGCTTCCAAGTTCGAAATGAAGGACCTAGGGATGATGCATTATTTCCTAGGGTTGGAGGTCAGGAAAAATCCAGGTGAGATTTTCTTTTCTTAGGGAAAATATATTGTGAAGGTACTTAAGTGTATGGGATGGTGGCCTGCAAGTCTGTGACTACTCTGATGGAACTCAAATTCAAGAAGTTATGTGGAAGTGCTTCTGGGCCTGAATTGGCGAACCCTACCAAGTATCCTCAACTTGTGGGGGCACTGATGTTCTTGGTAAAGTCCCATCCTCAGATATGCTTCGTTGTGACACATTGAGTCAATATATGGTCGAGCCTTATCACATTCATTTGATTGCTGCCAAGAATATTTTGAGATATCTCCAGGGCACAATCCACTATAGACTAAGATACATTATCGAGGATTTGAGACTACATGGATATACAGATGCTGACTAGGCTGGTAGTGTGGTGGATCGTAAGAGAACATCTGGGTGTTGCTTCTCTTTGGGGTTTGCTTCTATATCTTGGATGAGCAGGAAGCAGAAATCGATTACACTAAGCACCGCCGAGGCTAAATACATTGTTGCAAGTATGGCCTATTGTGAAGAAGTTTGGTTGAGGAAGCTCTTCAGTGAGCTATTTGAGCATGTGCTAGATACCACTATGATCTTTTGTGACAAACATAGTGGGATTATTCTATCAGAGAATCCTGTGTTCCATGGCCACTCCAAGCACATTGATATCAGGTACCACTTTATCTAAGATATGGTACAATGGGGAGCAATTAGGCTCCAACACCTCAGGACAAATCAGCAAGCAGATATTCTCACGAAGCCTCCTAGGAAGGTAAAATTCTTAACCTTTCAAGAGATACTTGGAGTCATGAAATGACCCCATTATGAGGGTCCCGTATGAGTTGAACACAGAGCTCTTGGAGCTCCTAGGGGCACGGGGTACTTCTTGGAGCTAGATATGAGTGACCATAGGGTGAATTGTTCACCTTCCCCTAGTGGTGCACCAGATACAAGGTGAGTGGTTCACCTTCCCCTGTGATACCCCATTATGGTTGACATGTGTGTAGGGTGAGTGGTTCACCTTCCCCTAAGATTGACATATGCATGGGATGAGTACTAGTTCACCTTCTCCTGTTGATGCCCTGACACACATCCTACCCATAGAGTTCGAGACTCATGGGAAGTACCTCTCATCTGGAAAATGAGTTGGGAAAAGATGGATAAGGACCATAGCACTACCAATGGACACATCGTGTACTATCGTACTCCCTATGACTAGGATGCATGGTGTTCAACAACTTGATCTAGGATCAATGACTGACTTTAGTCAGTGGAGAGTGGTATGATACACTCTCAATCACTTGTTATTGATTATTACTTCATGGTTCAATAGAGGAGAGCAAATAAAAGCATGGAAATGATGGTAGGGATGGTTCAGGATGTGATCCAGATTTAAACACGAACGCAACAAATTACGTATATAACCATAAATACAAAGATGCAGTAGAAATACCACTTCATTTCCTTAATATCAAATATTGAAATATGCTTACAAACAGAATGGAAATAAGACTAGCTTGGGCGATGGTAGCTTGTCTCTGAGAAGATATGTGGTGACTACATGCCTCTGAACTACATTACAATGAGGCTCAAGGGCCTTTTTATTATTGAACAATAAGAGAAAACCCTAAAAAATCGAAACCATAACTCGAGGAGATGTAACACCAAGAGTTTATGGGCCCCGTTGGGTTTAGTTGGAAAACCAACTTCCTAGGGTCACGACTTGGTCATATTATCTCCCTTTGATGCGCATGATACTCTGTTGGACCCGAAAAACTGCTCTGGAAGTTTAGGACCCGAAAAACTGCTAAAAATAGTAAATTTTTCTACAATTAAGGAAACTGAAAAACTGAAAGAAACAATGGTGGGGGTCCAAGTGGAATTTGTGGGTGGCTACCAATATCCACCTGGATCATTCCTCCCCCCTTAGGAAGCAATGGTCCCCATCTTAGGAAGCAATGGTCCCCATTGTGTTGAGTTCCTCCATGAGATGGGGAAACGTTTGCTGAACTTGGTCCCTAGTGAGCCACTTTCCCTAGTGAAGGAATTGGTCTACTTTGACAACTTGATACAGTTGGATCTTCTGCTAGTGAGTGTGCTTGATTTGCGTGTCCATGATCCAATTAGTTGTGGCTTGTTCCATGCAATCTGGATTTAACTTTGTAGGTGTGATTTGTTCTGTAATGTCTGATGTGTCTAGTAATGGTGGGAAGTATGGTCGAAGGCGGTCCACATTGAACACTGGGTGCAGGAAAAGGAATGGGGGAATGCTGAGCTCAAACGCATTGTCTCCCACAACCTTGGTAATGGTGTAAGGACCATATCGGAGTGGTTTGAGTTTCTGATAGGCTCCGATAAGGCATTCCTTTTGCAAATGCAACTAGACTTTGTCGCCCACCTAAAACTTGTGTGGCACCCGATGTTGATCATGTCGCTGCTTGTACTTGGCATTTGATTTCTCTAGAATCTCATGGACCTACTGGCATATATGTTGGATGTGCTCAATGAAGTTGTTTGCCTTATCAATTTCGGACAGGACATGAGCCGAATCTGCCTAAGTAGTTGTAAATGGCATGGCCACATTAATGGGACATAGCGGTTGGAATCCCAAGCCCACCTGAAAAGGGTTGTGGCAAGTCGAGCTGTGGAGAGCTCAGTTATAACTGTGATGTACATAGACAAGGCTCTCATCCCATGTGTGTGGATTCTTTGAGTTGTACATGTGCAGAATGTGTATGATCATCTTGTTGATGACCTCTGTCTGGCCATTAGTTTGGGATGGAAAGTTGTGGACTTAGTGAGCTTGGTGTCTAGCATTGACCAAAGACTAGACCAAAATGTACTGAGGAACCTGTTGTCCTGATCTAAGATGATAGATTGTGGGATCCCAAAGTGTACCCACACTTGTTCAAAGAAGAGTTTAGCAGCGGCTTCCGCTGTGATATTCTTCTTGCAGGCAACCATAATGGCCATCTTCAAGAATCTGTCGACGACCACAAAAACACAATCATTGCCATGCTTAGTAGAAGGAAGGCCCAACATGTAATCCATGGAGATGGATTCCTTGCTTCTTGATGGTCAATTTGGAAATGGCACAGGTAGTGTTGGATTCGATGTACCTCCCGACATCCTATTGAAGAATCGGCCAATAGAAATATTTCTGCAGTATTGCCACCATTTTCTCGAACACGAAATGCCCAGCGGTCTGACTGTAGTGTGCTTTCCAAATAATGTTGGAACGCTTGCTTGAAGGAATGAAAAAGTGTCCCAGGTGGCATAATAGGTCATCCTGGAGGTGAAATTCTGGAACTTGCTGACCCTCCAAGAGCGTCTAGTATGTGTGGCCGAATTCTAGGTCTCTTTTGTAGAGAAGTGGCCAATTAGAAGTCTCGTGGACACAAGAGTTGAGCACAGTGGTTAACACCACGATTGGTGGTCGGCTGAGGAAATCTACAACATTATTAGTGTTGCCCTTCTTATAATTGATATTCAAATGTAACTTTTGCAAGTATGTGGACCAATTCTGATGGCGATCATTCTGCAACTTCCCTTGCGTCTATATGAATTGCAGGGACTGGTGGTCTATGTGGATGATCATTTCCTTCCCAAAAATGTAGTGCTTCCATTTTCGTCAGGCCTGCAAAATGGAATACATCTCTTTTTTATAAGTGGGATACTTCCGGACTGTGTCTGAAAGTGTCTCACTATGATATGCCATCGGATTCTCCTATTGAGATAAGGACTACCCCAATAGAACAGTCAGAGGCATCTGTCTCGATCTCAAATGGATGTTGCAAGTCTGGTAATAAGAGCACTGGTGTAGAGTAGAGGCGATGTTTCAACTCTGTGAATTCCTTTTGTTGAGATTCAACCCAAAAGAATTTTTCTTTCGCTCCTCCCTTGGTGACTTGACTCAAGGGCCAAGTGATATGACAGAATCCCAACACAAACCTACGGTAGAAATTGGCAAGACCCAGAAAGCTGCAGAGCTCTGTCAGAGTGGTTGGAGTCGGCGAATCCCAAATGACTTGGATCTTGGCTTGATCCACATGCACCTGATCCAGGTGGCTCTAGAGACACACACAGGACAAGGAGGACTCAGGAAAGCTCAAAAATCAAATTATTTGGATTATGCTTGAACTAGGACCAGAGCGTAGATCTCATCGTCCTGATCACGGTGGTGCAAATGGTTCATCAATCCGAGTCCGGATGAGGAAGTTAGAAGCAGTCAAAGTTGGGTTGATTTTTTGATGACTGGGCAGGCTTAAGGAGGCCATAATTTGGATTTTTTCCAGACATCGGATTCTAGCCAACCTCAGTTGGATTCTGAGCAAAATTGTGGGGTTGTTAAATTGTCTCCTATGGCTAAAAAACCGAATTTCAGAAAGGTGCATTGTTTGTTATATAAAACAAAATTAAAATATATTAAAAGGGGGTGGGGGCCACCAACCCCACCACCCCCAACACTATATGTACCTTATATTAAAAATGGTGAGGCCAGTAGGAGTTGAACCCACCCGACCACGTGGGTCGACCCACCGGGTGGCCTCATAACAAACAAACTAAACATTAATACATCACAACCCAACCTTAAATACTTAACCAAACAAAACTACGTGCCAACCAACAACGCCCCATTTAATACACGAAATGTTGTGGGGGTTACGGGGCGGGCCACCCAATGTGGACCTGACCCCCCTAAAAAAATTAATACAAGTTTAAAAAAATAACAGTCGCATTAAAATGGAGGGTTCGGGGTTTGACCACCCGACCTCCTCCTTATTACTCGGGCATTCATACCAATCCACCTAAAACAAATTCCTTGATTAATCTGCCCAGTAAAGCTTATATAAAACTCATTTGCATAGTGCGTCCAGGAAGAGGGAGGAACTAGGAGCAGGCACACATTTCGAGGCAGTAATTTTTAATTATTTTTTAATGCAGGTGGAACCATGAATTTTGCAAGATAGCTGAATTTTCACTTTGTCAGAATTTGATAAATTTTATATGGATTCAACACTTCTCGTCGCCATGAACACAATGGAATTGTCCATTTCTCCATCAAAGTTTTGCATCTTTCTACCACTTTTCAGTATGGATGTGGAACCATGATTGTTGTAAAAACAGTGAGCGGAACCATGAGCCTTCAAATTTTCCCGAGGAGGTAATTTTTCTCCATGTCAGAATATAGTCAAGTTTATACTTATTTTTCATGGTTTTCCATAGGGATCATAATGGCAAGGTTAGATTCACCATTTGAGTTGCATATTTCCAGTCCATCCATGGAGCAAAATCTTTGAGGAATCTAGGGGGAATCTAGAAGATCCCTTGAGCCCCATATTCTCAACTTCTCAGAATTCAGATTTTGGACTGTCAATTTTGCACTATTTGGCAACAAAAATCTGATGGTGCATTCAGATTTCTCATTCTCTCATTCTATTCTTCAGCCACTTTTCTAAGTGGAATGCATGTGTCAACATCCATGTGTGAGCAGTCATGCGATCGATGCCGTGAGATTGATGGTCTAAACATCTTCAGCAATTTGACATCTTCTTTAGATGGCCCTTGGTTGTGAGGTATATGATGTGTCCATATACTTCTTCTTCATGCATTATGTTGCACAAATCCCTTTTGATGTTTGATGTAGGATTCTATTTCTTACATGTTTTCATGATTCCTTGCTTGATGTGATGTGGAATCTTCTATGTGATGTACATGCTGTCATGATTCGTCATGTTATGTGTTGAGATCCCTTTGTTGTATGTTGATGGGATACTCGTGTTTCACCATGCATGTTGATTTGAGATCCCTTTTATGCCATGTTGGCGGGATACTTATCGTGCATGAGTTTTGTGTCATACTGATAGGAGTCTTTTGACTGAGAGTTCCTGTAGTGGCACATCTCATGGCACCACTCCTGTGTGAGAGCATTTTCCATGTATAATAGTGACATCATCTCTTGTGTACATCATCACTATTGACAACACTTAATGCAGTGGCCTACACCATCTTGACACTGGGGCCTAGAGATGTAGTCCCTCCTGGACGAACTCCATTATCAATGGTTTATGTTTTTATGTTGCTGATGATTGACATGTTCCTCTTCTTTACAGCATGTAGATGTATTCATTTATGTTCTTTTAAAAATACAATTTCACACATCACGGAAGTAAAAGGTATTGGAAGGGTCCTTCGTCACACCCAGACCTGGATCAAGTGGTATCAAATTAGTCTTTGCATTGATGTGAATTGCAGCGTGAACAATGGAACGTGCAACGACAGAGGATGAAAAAGCGATGTACGAGACCATGCTCAAAATTTCCAAAAGGGTAGAGATAATGTATGAAACTCTACAGAAAGAGACAGAGGAAAAGGAGCGATTGCAGCTTCAGTTGCAAGCCACGGAAGAGGCCCTGGAAGAACTGAAGCAAAACAAACATAATCTTCAAACAGATAAATATGAATTGAAGATGCGTCTACATGAAGAGAAAGAGGAGAAATATAGTTTGCTACGACAACTGCAAGCAAAGGACGAGGCCTTGGAAAAGTTGCAGCGTGACCCATGTGAGGTAAAAAGTAGTTCTCTGAATTCCTGTATGTGTCCTGATGATGATTTCACTGTTTTCGAAAATCATACCACAGGAATTGGCTCCAAACTATTGAAGAAAATGGGGTATGAAGGAAAAGGCTTTGGAATTAATGGGAAAGGAATTTTCAATCCCATCAAAGTAGAGCAATTACTGTGTTGAACAGGACTTGGGTATGTCAAAAAGGAAGTTTGGGAATGCGCTGAGACAGTTAGCAAACCACCAACAACAGATGATGAAAAACCCTCATTAGTTCTTTCCAAATAGACAAAGGAGGTAAAAGATGTTGATTTACTTTCAGTTTCATCGTCACATAGTATGATGTCTCTTGGATATTTGGAGATCCCAATTATAGGGACAAACATGATGCTCCTAACAAGGACGAGGCTCAAGAAGGGAGAAAAACTTGGTATTAATAACCAATGCATAACTCAACCATTGGAGGTTGTGTAAAGACCTCAATTTGCAGGCTCGAGATACACCAAAGGAGAATGTTTGAAGGTTTCATATGCTTCTGAAACATCATCAAAATTGTCGAGGAAAGAAAATGATGGGAACACATCCCCATCATCCTATGGCAATTTCCATCGCAAGGAAAGAGCTGAGGCAAGCTCTCATCGCCATACTGACACCAGAGACAGCAAGGGAAGGTATAACCACTTTCGATCTTTGAATGTTCGTTTCAATTATAATCATGTTGTTAGAGATGAACGTAAAACATGGCATCGAAAAACATGTACCTTTTGTGGATTACATAACCATACATTTTCAAAGTGTTGGAAAAGAATGGTAGCACACAAAAGGATGAGGCGTGAAAGACCCTCTCAACAACATGAAAAGAAACAGGTTAAGTAGATATGGAGGAAGAAAACCTACTGCAGTCATTGCGATAGAAGCAGCCATCAAAGAGCCACTTGTTGGAGTCTCCATCCAGAGCAACTCTTTAAATACAAAGCGTCGGTGTGTGAACCGGGTAAAGCAGTTCTTCGACAAGAAAAACCCCCACAAGGAGGCGACCCATTCACATTGATAAGTGAAAAATGGTTTCTAGACATGTTATTGTTTCATGGTCGTTCTTTTGCAAATCATTTGTTGCATTTTAAAATTTAAAAGTGATGATGTGTTTTCCATCACTTGTTCAACAACAATGATGTATGGTCGTATTTTGAGTCGCATTTTACACTCTGAAAGTGATGTTATGTTTCCATCACTTGTCAAAACAATAGTGTTTGCCTTATGTATGTAAATCATGTGCTGCAGTGATGATGTGTTTTCCATCACTTCTTGAAGAAACCAGGATAGGTTGGCCTTGTTGTTGTAGCTGGGGTATTGCATCCATCTTAATGTAAACTAGACCACTGAGTATGTGTTATAAACTTGTGGCAAGTGTGGGATGTTTGGGTCATTAGTTGGACATGAGATTCAAGCATGTAATTTGCGAAAACAATGTACTATAGGTTGAAGAGGTTGTAGGTGTCGGCTCTTCGCTTAAGACTTCAAAGAACAAAGGTGAAGGAGCTAGAAGCAAGACCTTTTAGGATGCTTGTGATGTAGACAAGGTACAAAGAAGTTGCAGATTATTTTTCATGCTTTTGGAGGACCAAAAGCTCCTCAGTGGGCAGGATTGATCTAGGTGGCTCCAGAGACACACACATGACAAGGAGGACTTAGGAAAGCTTAAAAATCAAAGTATTAGACTATGCTCAAACTAGGACTAGAGTGTAGATCTCGTCGTCCTAATCATGGTGGTGTGAACAATTCGTCAATCTAAGTCCGGATGAGGAAGTTAGAAGCAGTCAAAGTTGGGTTGAATTTTTGATCACTGGGCAAGCTTAAGGAGGCCACAATTTGGAATTTTTCTGGCCACCAGATTCTAACCAACCTGAGATAGATTCTGGGTGAAATTGTGGGGTCGTTAAATTATCTCCTATAGCTAAAAAACCGAATTTCAGAAAGGTTCATTATTTGTTATATAAAACAATATATATCTATATATATATATATATATATATATATATATATATATATATATATATATATATATATATATATATATATATATATATATATATATATATATATATATATATATATATATATATATATATATATATATTAAAAGGGGGTGGGGCCCACCAACCCCACCACCCCCAACAGTATACGTACCTTATATTAAAAATGGTGAGGCTGGCGGGAGTTGGACCTGCCCGACCACGTGGGTGGCCCACTGGCTGACCTCATAACAAACAAACTAAACATTAATACATCATGACCCAACCTTAAATACTTAACCAAACAACACTACGCGCCAACCAACAACGCCCCCATTTAATACGCCAAATGTTGCAGGGGTTATAGGGCGGGCCGCCTAATGCGGACCCGACCCCCCTAAACAAATTAATATGGGTTTGAAAAAATAACAATCGCATTAAAATGGAGGGGTCAGGGTTTGACCACCTGACCTCCTCCTTCTTACTCGGGCATTCATACTAATCCACCTAAAACAAATTCCTTGATTAATCCACCCAGTAAAACTTATATAAACCTCATTTGCACAGTGCACCCAGGTAGAGGGAGGAACCAAGAGCAGGCACGCATTTCGAGGAAACAATTTTTAATTATTTTTTAATGCGGGTGGAACCTTGAATTTTGCAGGAGGGCTGAATTTTCACTTTGTCAAAATTTGACAAATTTTATATGGATTCAACACCTCTCGTCCCCATGAACACAATGGTGCTATCCATTTATCCATCAAAGTTCTACATTTTTTGGCCACTTTTCAGTATGGACGTCGAACCATGATCGCTGTAAAAACAAGGAGCGGAACCATGAGCCTTGAATTTCCCGAGGAGGTAATTTTTCTCCATGTTGGAATATAGTCAAGTTTATACTTGTTTTTCACAATTTTCTGCAGGGATCGCAATGGCGAGGTCAGATTCGCCATTTGATCTGCATATTTCCAGTCCACCCATGGTGCAGAATCTTTGAGGAATCTAAAAGATCCCTTGAGCCCTAGATTCTCAACT
Organism: Pinus tabuliformis; assembly: GCA_031772625.1. Taxonomy (NCBI): domain Eukaryota; kingdom Viridiplantae; phylum Streptophyta; class Pinopsida; order Pinales; family Pinaceae; genus Pinus; species Pinus tabuliformis. The sequence goes on from CM062815.1 coordinate 1,143,737,347, forward strand.
TCTCAGAATTCAGATTTTGGATAGTCGATTTTACACTATTCGACACCACAAATATGATGGTGCATTTAGATTTCTCACTCTCCCATTCTATTCTTCAGCCACTTTTCTAAGTGGAATGCAGGTGTGAACATCCATGTGCGAGCAGTCATGCGATCGATGCTGTGAGATCGATGGTCCAATAGCTTTAGTAGTTTGACATCTTCTTCTTCAGATGGCCCTTGGCTGTGAGGTATATGGTGTGTCCATGTACTTCTTCTTCATGCATTGTGCTGCACAGATCCCTTTTGATGTTTGACGCAGGATTCTCTTCTTACATGTTTTCATGATTCCTTGCTTGATGTGATGGAGAATCTTCTATGTGATGTACTTGATGTCATGATTCGTCATGTTATGTGTTGAGATCCCTTTGTTGTATGTTGATGGGATACTCATGTGTCACCATGCATGTTGCTTTGAGATCCCTTTTATGCCATGTTGGTAGGATACTCATCGTGCATGAGTTTTGTGTCATACTAATAGGAGTCTTTTGACTGAGAGTTCCTATGGTGGAACATCTCATGGCACCACTCCTGCATGAGGGAATTTTCCTTGTATGATAGTGACATCATCTCTTGTGTACATCATCAGTATTGACAACACTTAATGCAGTGGCCTACACCATCTTGACACCGGGGCCCGAGACGTAGTCCCTCCTGGACGAACTCCTTTATCAACAGCTTATGTTTTTATGTTGCTGATGATTCACATGTTCCTCTTATTTACAACATGCAGATGTATTCATTTATGTTCTTTTAAAAATGAAATTTAACACATCACGAAAGTAAAAGGTCTTGGAAGGGTCCTTCGTCACACCCGGACCTGGATCAACACCCCTCGTTCATCAATAATGTATCCCATATACTGAACCTGGGTCATGCCAAAAGTGCATTTCTCCAAATTGGCACATAGCTTTTGTTGTCGCTGTGTTTGGAGAACCTATCGGATGTGGTGGAGGTGCTCTTCACAACTTTGGTTAAAGATCAAGATGTCATCCAAGTATACCACTACAAATGAGTTGGTGAATGGCCACAAGATGTCATCCATCAGCCTCATGAAGGTTGCAGGAGAATTCGTTAACCTGAAAGGCATAACCAACCATTTGAAATGGACCTCCTTGGATTTGAAGGTAGTTTTCCACACATCGAAGGGTTCAATTAATACCTAGTGATATCCTGATTTCAAGTTGATCTTACTGAAATATTTTCCCCTGTTCAGTTGGTCTAAAAGGTCATCAATCCATGGGATCGGGTACCTATTCCAGACATTGATCTTATTCAATGCTCGATATTCAATACAGAGTCTCCAAGTCCCATCCTTCTTTTGTACCAACATAATCAGGCTCCCACATGGCGATGAACTCAAACGGATGTGACCTTTTTGCAGTAGCTATTGAATCTGCCTCTTGACTTCATCGTTCTCTAGAACGGAGTGCCGATAGATTGGTCCATTGGGTAGTGGCGCACCTGGGGTCAGATCGATTGAGTGCCTGACTTGACAGTGCAAAGACACCCCCATGAGGGAGGTGAAGATGTCCTCGTACTCCTCCATGACCTTGTCCATCTGTTGTTGTCGTGAGGTTGGGCACTATCTAGAGGTCGTGGTTATTGTCTTCTTCTTTCCCTCAGGGTGTATCATAAGGAAAACAAATTTCCCAGTTTTGGAAATGAGCTTACTTCATTGCTTTGAAGTAACCAAAGAGATGGTGGAAGGCGGTGATACTACTGGTATCCCGTACAACTTATTTCCCAAAGTAACAATAACAACACGAGGCCTTGACTCATACACAACATGTCGCTTCCATAAGTATGGTTGGCTTAATAATACATCACAAACATCAAGGGGAGAAACGTCACATAATACCTCATCTATGAAGGGCTTGATGTTGTATGGAAGGCAGCACTGCTGGATCACACGAAGATCCCGTCCTTGGTGAAGCCACCTAATGGTGTACAATTGTGGATGTGTTGTGGTCGATAAATCCAGTCACTTCATGACCTCTGCTGAAATGAGTTTCTTTTGGCTCTTGCTGTTGCCAATGAACTTTAGTGGGGAACCCTTTACCCACATCTGGGAGTGGAATAGGTATTCCTCCTCCTCTGGATCTTCGGGTTCGTCCTTCTAGATCTTTGTGGTGGGAATGGTGGCATTGGGCTCCACATCGATAATCTACTTCCCTTTGTCATCCACCTTGTCGGGTTTTGACTTAGATTCAGAACATGCATCAGATTCCGTAGCCTTTAGGTTGGCCACGAGTGACTGCTTGGCCTGACACTCACTTGTGTTGAGAGTGGAGCTCTTATGGAACTCACACCACTTTCCCATGTCCTTCTTTGGCTTTGTGACATTTTTCTTTGCTTGCAGATTTGGCAGGTTGTCCTGGGCCACCCTGCCTTGGATTTGTCCTTTGTTCTAGGGTTTGGTGGCACCTTTCCCTTTATTTGGATTCACAGATCCAAATTCTTGCTTCTTCTGTTTGAACTTTTGCTCGATCTTGATGGCATATTGATATGCCATACCAAGTGAGGAGATGTCCAGGCATTCCATATTGTCTTGGATGTACCTATGCAGGCAACTGTGGTACTTGAGAACCAAATTCTTCTCAGAATCCTTGATACCCAACTTCGTGCGAAGGGTATAAAAAACATTGGTAAACTTTGGCACATCTTGGTCCCTTCCCTGTCACAGCATTTTCCACTTTATGTATTTATCCTCATAGCTCCCGACAGGGTAGTACTCCTCCTTGATGGCATCCCGAAATGAGTTCCAAGTGGGTGTGGTTGAAAAGAGTGAGTTCATACTTTCATCCTTGTGCTAATAGTAGGTTTCCCACCAGTCCTTGACAAAGGGGGCTGTTTGAGAAGTGCAAAAGTGATCTTTTCCCGGCTGGAAAATCATGAATGAAAAAAATATCCTTCTAGCAAATTTAACTATTTATCTATAGCATCTGCATCTATCTGACCCTCAAATATGGGAATGTCAAAGTTAACTTGTACCTTAAAGGGTGTGGCGCTTCTAGAGTAGCTTCCAAAAGTAGATGTGTCACTCTTGGGTAGCCGCTGAAGGATCTGGGTAAAGTTGTCCATCATTGCATTCCTTTTTCACTCAAGGGATTCTTCAAGCAAGGTTTTGACAGGATATCCTACCCTCTCATCTTTATTTTCATCTTCCATCGGAGGCCGTCGGGATTTGTGAGGTTGGTCTTGCAAAGGTTCGACTAGTTCAAGCCCTAACTCCTTATATCCCGACCTCGTTGGGGTCATGCAAAGAAAAATAGAGAAAGAGAAGACTGCTCTGACACCATGATCCAGATTTAAACAGGAACACAAAAAATTATAGATATAACCACAAATACAAAGATGCAGCATAAAAAACTCTTCATTTCATTAATATCAAATACTGAAATATGCTTGCAGACAGAATGAAAATAAGACTAGCTCGGGCGATGGTAGCTTGTCTATGAGAAGAGATGTGGCAGCTACATGCCTCTGAACTACGTTACAATGAGGCTCAATGGCCTTTTTATTATTGAACAATAAGAGCAAAGCCTAAACAACCAAAACCGTAACCCAAGGAGATGTAACACCAAGAGTTTATGGGCCCTGTTGGGTTTAGTTGGATAGCCAACTTCTCGGGGTCACAAATTGGTGATATTATCTCTGTTTGATGTTATGGTTTGTGATGCTGCACTCATGGCCTAGGGAAACCCCTCCTTCCAGACTTGGTCCAAAATTTAAAAAACATTGTTTTATCCCTTATACGCGACATTGCCCTAAGTTAAATGTGTGTATACGTAGGTAGGCATATACCCAACCCGCGTGTATGTATTAAAACACTTAAAAAAATATAAAACTCCTTAATTTTGGGCAGAGATCGCGGGTTTTACCTGCTGATCACCTGTTAGTGCCCGTGGCCCAACTGTTCCCAACCAACTCCCAACTAAAAAACTACTTTGGGAGAGGTATAAAAAGACCTCAATGGGAAGATTTATGTGAATTTGTCATGCATGTAATTTATTTGTTTGTCAATGTGGCAGCAAATAGGTGGTGCTAAAGGGTGTTTTTGGGACTTGAGAGGATGTAAGATGGTGTGGATGGGTCGTAGGAGGTCTCAAGTGGCCTTGTGGAGGATTTTCCCATACTTGGCCTTTGAAAGAAAGCCTATAGGAAAATCTATAGGAGGACACAGGAAATCTACAGGAGGAAAAACAACATTCTACAGGAGGCCTACAGGAGGAGGCCGAGAGCCATTTTCATTGTTTTGAAGGTGTGAGAGTGGGTGGAAAAGGTGGATTAAGGTTGGAATGAAGTGTTAGGGCACCTAGGGTCTACCAAGAATCATTAGGAGAGAGAAAGATGATTGGATTTTCTCAAGGAGAGAGGAAGAGACTCTATGGAAAATGTAGGAAACTAAGGCAGAATTGAGGGGAGACTTGGGTGACCTGTAGGGCATGGATCTGATGGAGGATGGGATGGATGATAGGCTAACCTGCTGCTAGAAGATATCTGCTGCATAAACAACTGAAATTCAACCAATGAGATTAAGCAAGCAATGAAATAAGTGCATCTAGAAAAAACAGAGTTTTGCATCAAACTAGTCTAAACTGTGATTTATGAAAGGAAATGTTGATAAATACCGAAAGAAAGGGAAGCATGAAAGAATACTATTGTAAATCAAGAAGTGATCATGATGAAGAAGTTCTAAACCAAAGCAAAACTAGACTATTAACCACCAAAAAGCTGCAAACACTAGAAGTCCTATGAATGAGGAAAATCTGTGTTTTTGGGGCAGCAAGAGGGTATTTGCCTCAAATCATGGTCCCAGAGGGAGGAAGAGAGGCCAAGGCACTATTGCTATAATTTTGAATATTTTCTCTACCACTGCTTAACCTTCTATAAAAGCACAAATGGAAGCAAACTATTGAATCATCAAAAGCAACCTATTCTTGACCATAAAATAAATTCATCTAATAGCAACCTAATCTACAAACTGAAATAAAACATACAAATACAAGTAAAGAGGAGCTTGGCTGCTTGGATTGGGCCCTAACCCAAGAGCTTCAACCCATTGAGGTAACTCAGTGCTAACTCAGAAAGGATTTCATCTTTCTTTCCAAAACAATAACAAGATTACATGGAACTATCAAAATAATAAGCTCGAAGTTGAGCAAAGTTTACATAAGAAAAAGTACAACAAAAATCCAACAAAAATCTGACCCTAGTGAGGCCATAGGCCTCTCTACTTATATAAATGATGCTACCAACATCTTCCTTAAAATCAGGGAGGCTTGGCTCCCAAAACTCGAGATAATCAACAATGATCCTCCACTTGCTCGGCTGCCTTCTAGTGCATGACTTGGCTACTTGTACTTCGAGCTGAATGAAGGGGAATTCGAAGTGAGGAGTAATAAATGAGGGGGATGCCCTCCTATAAGTCCTCGCCTTTGTCCACTTTGTGTTATTGTTGCCATTTTTCCACTAGATCCTTGACTTTGACCTCAAGATTCATCAATAATCTACATTAAACACATGTTAGACCACATGGCATCATAACTAACTAAAATCACTCTATAAGCATAAATATAATCAGAAAATCATGTAATAAGCTAAGAGAATGGTTGATTTGACTAGGTTAGGAGGTAAAATGAGCCCATATAATTACCCATTTATGAGGCTCATCATCACCCCCTACTGAAAGTGTTGCTCATCCTTTGAGCAACTTAGTCCATCTCCTCATCTTTTATGGCCCTGGTGGCCTCCCTAACATCCCATGCTTCTGATGTGGTCTCCTCTTCCTTGTCATAGAATCTTGCCTTCTTGTCTATCTCTTCCCACTGCTCCTGCTCTTCTTCTTCTCTTCTGCCTTCCAGCATGCCTAGTAGCAGTGGGGACTCAATTTGAGGCCAATCCAATTGACCTTCAGCCTCTGCATGGAGCTCTTATACATCGGCACTCTCCTCAATGCCTCCTTCATCCTCATTGGGGAATGAGCCTTGATCTGCAAATTGTGTGGTAAGGTGTTCCATCTCCTCATACATGCATGCACATAGTCATCCCCAAGTAGCCTTTCCATATCCTCAAAGTGTGCAATGGCTTGTGCCTGATCACTTATATATCTAGGGGCAATCTGAGGATTATTGGCAAGCAGGTTATGTGTGTTGATGAGTGCCATGGGGTCTGATGGCTCAACTCTGATCATTAATGGCTCATTCTGCTCCTTTATCATCAACCTTCTTATTTCTGCTGCCCTTAACTCTTCATGTTTCATCCATGAGGCCATGGCTATTAGTTTCGGGTCCCCTGGCCTGGCATTGGGATCCCACACATTCATGTCTGTGAGGGCCATGTTATGTAGGTAGAATTCTGCCATCTTTGCCTTATCTTCTGATGTGCTTTGGTCACACAGGTCCATAAACTACCTATAATCTTGGAAAGGCATTGTGCCTCTTTGTGCCAAAGTCTTTATCTGAAATTGCAACCATTGGTCCTTGAGATACAGGCCATAGGATTTTGCTGGTGTTCTACATTGCAATGCCTCCATGGACCAACTGGCCATGCATGCCAGTTGGGTCTCTTTCTCTTGCAGCTACCTTCTTAGCAATTCATTTTCAGTTTCAAGGTGGTTTCTTGTAATTGCTTCTCTGTGTCTGATAGCACTCAACTCTCTGCCCATTTCTTTGAGTTTGTTCTCCATATGGCCAATATCCTCAACTCCTTTGGATTTGGCTATTTGCATCCACCTATGTGTTCTTATTCTCTCTTTCTCTAATTCAAAGAATAGTGGAATTGCAAATTTTTGTGGAATTATTCTTCCCCCCTCAAGAAGATTGTAGTAGGAGCCAAGACTGGGCTGGGGATCAAGTTCTTGTAGCTCTGTTTCTTCCTCCTTTCCTTGTGGTTATCCTTCTATCCTTTTCTCAAGCTTTTGGGTCTCCTGTAGTTTTGACAGTGTCTCCTGTAGAACTGCTTGTGCCTCCTGTAGGACTGTTTTAGGGTCATGTAGTTCTATCTTTTCTTTCCATGTGGGAGATCTAGGAGTCCCCCTTTCATATGTGATAGGTACCTTAGAAGGGGATTCCTTTCCTTAGGTAGAGGGTGAATCTTCAATTATAATTGGAACTTTTGAAGAAGGCTGGGGTTTCCTTTTTTTGATTCGTGTGCTCTTCCTAGCCTTGAAATACATGGAGGCTTGCCTTTTCCTCTTCTGTTTTGGCTTGATGGGTGTACTAAGGGCAGTGAGAGCAGTTGCTGCCTCTCTTTCCAGAGTCTCAGGGGACACTTCTCCATGTTCTGTCTTTTCTACCCCTTTTTCTCCTACTTTTGTCTCTTTTTTTGTCTCTGTTTGCTTTGTTTCTTCATCTTTCTCCTCCTCTATCTTAGTTTCTTCCTTCTTCCCTTCTTGTTCTGCTAAGTCACCAGTTGCTTCACCTTCTCCCCCTTGCTGCTCTTCCTCCTCACTGCTAGTAGGACTGATATCATAGGTTAGGGTCTTTATGTCATCCTCAACTGTCATGTTTTAGAAGATTTCCCATGCTATAGGGAGTGTAAATGTATGGAGGGCTTCTTCCACTAAAATTTTTATTAACCCATGGTGAGCTAGTTGCTCTAAATTTCCTACTTGAACTTTAGTGCTGGAGTCAATAAGAGATTGTAGGAAGATAGGGGATGATGAGCATCTTAGGGGTTGGAGTGTCCATGCCATACCTTAGTTCATGAAGGATTCTAAAGTGGTAACCATAGACAATGTTGTAACTCCCCTCACAATAAATATATTTGATTATTTGGTAGCTAACCTCATCCCAAGGATATGGTATTCTAGCCCTTCTAATGCCATTTTTATCCTCTACAGGGGTTTCATTGTTTTGGAAAAAAAATTTCTTAGCAGCCTAGCCAATTGGTTTCTCATCCTTACTCCAAGGCAACCCAAGAGGAAGGGTAGTGACCCTACTGATAAATTCAGGGGTTATCTCCATGGAAAGACCTCTAAAGGTGACAGTGGCATGTGTTCTGGTGTGAGGTACCAAAGAGTTGGCAAATTCTTGAACAATTTCCTCATCAAACCCTCGGAATTTCTCAAAAAACTTCATCCAATTTGCTCTTGTGAATATATCCACTACTTGGGGAGGTGCATGGAGCCTGGAGGAGTTGGTGGGCTCCTTCCTCATAAAAAATCCTGTCATTTTGTTTATGATTCTTTGGGAAACCAAATGTGGAGAAGGAGACAACAATTCTTGAAGAAAAATAGAGAAATAGAGAGACTGTTTTTTTAAGAAATAAGCAAAAAAAAAATTATTTCCTCCACCTAAAGGCTTGATTTCACCCTCGAATTTAAACCACTTCTTGCATATTTTGATATTCAATGGGGGTATGCATGGAACCTACCTCCTTAGCCCAAGAATCGTGCTAAAACTCGTGTTTTCTCCCTTCAAAACAACTCATTGGCCCTCCTGTAGAAGACTGTTGTCCCTCCTGTAGAATTCCTGTAGGTGCTCCTGTAGAATTCCTGTAGGTGCTCCTGTAGAACCTGTAAGTGCTCCTATAGAAAATGTTAAGAGCAAGAATATGGGAGATATCAATGGAGAAAAATGGTTACGAGGCTTTGGGGACACGAGGAGATTGCAGGAGCGGAGTTTTGAGGAGAGAATGAAGGAAAAGGTGGTGAGAGTGCTTGGGGAGGAGTAATTATTACTTTTTATGGATATTTCCGGTGATGGAGGGTGAGCTGGAAAAGTGTACGCTGGCCATATTCAGACCATTGGTCCCCACTTGCCTTGTCATCATCACCTTTTCCTCGTAATCATCCCTCATGATTGCATTGGAGTTCACACTTCCTCCACTACCTGTCCTTGACATCTTTCTTGAGTTGACTATGCGCACATGTGGTGACATCTTCGAATGAGTGGAGTCAACTAGATGAAGGTGGCCAAGTTAACTGGCCACCTTTCCCTCATTCAACCTCAATCATCTCGTTGTTGTTGCATGCCTTCTAATTACACAAATGCAAACAGAGGAGTGGTTTAGTTAATTACCTGAGATCCGAATGCATTTGTTGTGAGGTGTTGTGGCTCTCTCTCTCTCTGTTGTATGCCTTTGTTTCTTTTGTTGCATGTTGTCTACTTGCTGATGTGTTTTTGTGCCTTGTCAAGTGCTTCTCTAGCTAGATCTGAGCTTCAGGTGTCTTCTTCAACCTTCATATTTGCACCCTCTTGCTGTTGATGTTGGATTTTAATGGGATCAGCTGCTACAGGAATTCCTACAGGAGCTCTTGTAGCTGCTTCTCCCCTTGAAACTTCAGCTTCTTTTTGTGCTTGGAGCTATGAGGATGATGCCAAAGATGTAGATAGAGATGGAGAGGTAATAGGTAGGCTTCAAGTGAGGTTGATGGTGCTGTTCCCTTTCTTATTTTATTTTTTTTCTTTTCCTGAAGAACTGTTTTTTCTATGTTTTTCTTGGACAGGAAGAAGAATGATGCTTGGGGTGTGATGCAGGCTTGGAAATGATGGCAAGGAGGTTTGGAGACTGCAGGAGGATTTATAGATTTTTTTATGAAGCTTCCCTGTCCCTCAAACTACCTTTTATATCCATTTCTGGCTCTCTGTAATTCCTATAGGAGCCTCCTGTAGAAAACACAAAACCTCCTGTAGAAAACACGGTCTTTGAAAAAGAAGCACAGTGAGGTGAAAGAACTGCCAAGAATGATGGAGAAAGGTTTGGGAAGGTAGGATAGGTGTTGGTGTTATTTTCAGGGCTCCCTTGGCACCTTTTGTTGCTTCATATAGTCCTCCTGCAAACCTGCAATGCAACTGAAAATTCATTTTTTTTTTTTTTGAAAACAACTAGGGCGCCTCAGGGAGGATTTCACCCTAATTGCCTGCCCTGGGCACCTCGAAGGGAGCTTTTCACCCAGGGATCTTATTTTTCTCTCTTTTGTTTGACATCACTGGGCCGCCTCAGAAGAGGTTTTCAACCTAATGATGGGACTCAAGCACCTCATGGAGGTTTTCACTTGAGTCCTTATTTTTTATTTTTTCTTTTTCTTCAGTGAGTGGGTGAGGTGGAGACTAAGACATGCTCCATGACCATCACTACCTTATTCATATTTTCAATGAACTCTCACTTGGAGAGGGGTTTCTTGTAGACTTTCAACTGGTGTCCATTGACAAGCATGGGGATGGCTTCATCATCAATGGTTCTGATCAGAACTGAACCATTGTCATTGCATTTCTCCATAGTGTAGGGTCCCAACCATCTTGTCCTTAGCTTGCCCTTGAAATATTTATATCTTGAATCATAGAGTAGTGCCCAATCTCCCTCTTGGAATTGCTTCTCCTTGATATTTTTTTCATGCCATATCTTTCTCTGAAGCTGAACTACCTTTGTATGGAGAAGGGTTTGCATTCTGTGCTCATCCAATCCATTGAGCTGGAGTAATCTTTCTTTCTGTGCATGGCTGAGGTCTAGGTCCAATTGAGTTGCCATCCTCAGGGTATTGAATTCAAATTCTATTGACAGCAAAGCCTTCTTCCCATAGACCAGTTCATAGGGTGTGAACCCTGTAGTGTTCTTCCATGTTGTGTTGTAGGCCCAAGTGGCCTCAACTAATCTATCCACCCAGTATTTTCTGCTGTTGCTCACTACCTTTGTCAGGATCCCTTCTAATTCTCTATTAGTGACCTCAACTTGCCCATTGGCTTGTGGATGGTAAGGGGTCAAAGTCCTGTGCTTGATTCTATGATGTGCGAGCAAGTCTTCAATCAAATTGGAAGTGAACTGACTACCTTGATCTATGACCAACTCTCTTGGATATCCGAACTTGTAGAATATGGTCTCTCTCAAAAATTCAGCTACTTTTTCCTCTGTTGCTGCGTTGATTGCTTTTGTCTCTGCCCACTTTGTCAGGTAATCGGTGCACACAAGGATGTATTGTTTCTGCTTTGAAGGATGGTTGATAGGACCCACAAAGTCCATGCCCCACTTCTAAAATGGCTCAAATTTCACTTGAGGTTGCATGGGCATCTCATCCTTTGGAGTAGGTTTCCCCATCCTCTGACACCGATCACACTAGCTGGTATATCTCCTCACATCCTGATGAAGGGTGGGCCAGTAGTAGCCTGCTTGCAGTATCTTGAAGGCGGTTCTTTTTGCTACAAAATGACCTCCACAAGGCCCATCATGACAGGTTAGGAGGATGTCAAAGACTTCCTCCTCCCTAACACATCTTCTCAAGATCTGATTTGGGCCAAGTTTGAAGAGATTGCCCCCAGTCTAGGTGAAAGGGACGCTTTTACTTACTATATTTCTCTTCTCCTTTGAGGACAAGTGTGGTGGAAACTATGCTGAAACCAAGTAGTTTGCTATATTAGCAAACCATGGAGAGAGTACTGAGATAGAAAACAGGTGTTCATCTGGCATTTGGTCATCCACCATTCCTTCTCCACCTGTAGGCAAATCTACTCTAGACAAAATGTCAAAAACAAAATTTTCTTTACCAGGCTTATCAATAATGGTCAAATCAAACTGCTATAGTAAAAGCAACCATCTAATAATGTGAGCATCCACTTCTAGTTTGTTCATTAAATATCTAATTGCAGCATGATCAGTGTGCACAAAAGTTTGATAGCCTATGATATAATGTTTGAATTTGTTTAAGGAATGCACGACAGCTAGGAGCTCCTTCTCGGTCACTGTATAGTTTAACTCTACCTTTGACAATTTTTTGCTTATAAAGTATATGGAATAAGGTAACTTTTCATCAATTTGTCCCAAGGCTGCTCCTATTACTTTGTTCAAGGCATCTGTGTGAATGTGGAAAGGTAGGGCCTAGTTTGGGCCTCTCAGAATTGGGGCAGTCATGAGCTTGCTCTTCAAGATATCTAGGGCTTCTTGATAGTTTTCCAACCATATAAACTCGACATCTTTACCTAAGAGGCCAAACAAAGGAGAGGCTAGCTTGCTGAAATATTTATTGAATCTTAGGTAATACCCAGCTAAGCCTAGGAAACTTCGAACATCTCTCACTTTTTGAGGAGGTGGGACCCTTTGGATGATGGCAATTTTGTTGGGGTCCACCTGCAGTCCTTGTTGAGATATTGCATGACCTAGCACGGTCCCTTCAGTCATACAAAATTCACATTTTTCCAGACTGAGGGACAGGTTCATCTCAATACACTTATCTATAACTTTTCCTAGATTAGATAAGGCTTCCTGAAAGTTAGAGCCATAAGGAGTAAAGTCATCCATGTATTTCTCTACTGCATCATGAACTAATTCAGAGAATATACTCAATACCGCTCTTGGGAAAGTGGTAGGAGCATTACACAAACCAAAAGGAGGACCCAGTATGCAAAGGTACCCCAAGGACAAGTGAAAGTGGTCTTATCTTGGTCTTTTGGGTTGACTTGAATCTGATTGTACCCGCTAAACCCATCTAGGAAAGAGAAAAACATTTTCCTTGCCAGACCGTCTAACACTTGATCTATGAAAGGTAAAGGAAAATGGCCCTTTTTAGTGGCTTTGTTCAATTCCCAATAGTCGACATAGATTCTCCACTTACCATTTTTCTTTGGCACTAGCACCAAAGGAGAGACCCATTCACTGTCAGAGATGGGATAGATGAATCCTACATTCAGCAATTTCTGTAGTTCTTCCTTAACAATATCTTTAAGTGTTGGATTCATCCTCCTTTGAGGCTGCCTGGCTGGCTTGCAATCCTCCTTGATGTATATATGATGAGTACATATTGAATGGTGCACTCCCTTCATCTCCTTATAACTCCAGGTGAAGGAATCTAGGTGTTTTCTTAGCAAGCTACACAGTTCCTTCTCCTGGGAAGTGGATAGGGATGGATTGATTTTCAAGGTTATTTCTGGGCTGAACTCTATATTCTTAACACGGAGAGGAGTGGAGTTGGCCACACAAAGATCAGTTGAGGGGTTGTTTTGGGTTTCTCTTACTATGTCCTCTAATGGTGATACATTTGGAGGTGGATTCTAAATCAGATTTTCAATCATATCATCCTCATCTTGCGGTTTTCCCCACATGGTGATTTCTAATGCACAAAGCGGTGCAGAATAGACTTCATCCTCATCTTCCTCCTCCAACCAGAGAGGTAGATCATGTTATAACAAGGGTTGGGTAGGAGGATATAGGATTAAATGCTTGGACATATTCTCGTTCTTTATGGTCATGTTCCCAGCTTGACAGTGGATGTAGGCATCAGTGGTAGCCAACCAGGGTCTTCCCAGAATGAGAGGATACCTAGTGAGCTTTGCCTTTGGCTGGAGAACTAAGAAATCATCAAGGTACTCCCAAGAATGAATGGAGACCATCGCATCTTCCATAATCCCTTAGGGGTCACGGTGGAGCAGTCTGTGTTGGGTGTGGAGCCTGATTATCTTCTATATTCAAAGGTATCACCACATTGGACCCCAGTAAAATATTCGCTGCAGGGGGGGGCGGCTGCGACCTTTGGGAGCCCCCCCCCTGGCGGGGGGTTTCGGGGGCAGCGCCCCCAAAGCCAAAAACAACTGTAAAAGTGCCTTGTAAAAGTATAGTAATTTCTAGTCAATCTGGGCCATTCATTAGGCGAATGATCTGACGGTAGAACTTATGTTTAGTTTAGGGTTTTTGTGCCCTAGAAGGCAACCCCTCTCTTTGTATGAGGGCATTGTATTTGAGGCTGTGTGATAGATGTGTATTCTGTGAGCGGGAAATAGAGAGGTGAGACAGTGAGAGAAAACAGAGGATATTACAACGGATTTGTTGTAGGTTGTGTCTCTTCATTTTGCTGGATAATAGAAAGGAAGGACTGGCTGTTCGAGGTGGACGTAGCCCAAACGGAGTGAACCACATATATCTGTGTCTCTCTTGTTTTATGCGTTTTCTATGTTTATATTTCTGCAATATTTTATGTGTTCCATTGCTCCATAATATATAATTTCTAACAACTGGTATTAGAGCCGAAGGTCTATTTGGCTAATAAACTCGCAGGAAATAAGGGTTCCTCGTTCGAGTGCGAGCAATGGCGGAAGATGGTAAGTTTAGGGTCGAGAAATTTGACAACCAAAACTTCTCATTGTGGAAGATGCAGATCGAAGATTATCTGTATCAGAAAGATCTATACCTATCATTGGGCAGAAAATCAAAGATGGCGACGGGTATGACAGACGAAGAATGGAACCTTCTCGATAGAAAGGCACTCAGAACAATACGGTTGTGCCTTGCTGTGTCAGTCACCTTCAACATTTCGAAGGAAACCACAACAGAGGGTTTGATTCAGACGTTGTCGAAACTATATGAAAAACCCTCGGCCTCAAACAAGGTATTTCTTATGAAACGGTTATTTAATATGAAGATGTCGGAAGGTGGATCTGTTGCAGACCATTTAAATGATTTTAATACAATTACAAGTCAGTTAAGTTCTGTAGGGGTAAACTTTGATGATGAAGTTAGAGCTATGTTATTCTTGTGCTCATTACTAGAAAGTTGGAATGGTTTGCTAATGGCCATTAGTAACTCCGTTTCTGGATCTAGTACTTTAAAGTTTGATGATGTTGTCGGTGCTATCCTTAGCGAGGAAATGCAACGGAAAAGCTCCGGTGAGACATCGAGAAATGCTTTGAGTGCAGAGTCTAGAGGAAGAAAAATGGAAAGAGGAAAGAGCTCAAGATATCACAGTAAATCAAGGAAAGGCAGATCCAAGTCCAGATCGGGGATAGTGTGCTGGAAATGTGGAAAGAAAGGACACCTAAAGAAAGACTGTAGATCTTGGAAGGGAAAATAAGGAGATGCACAGCAAGAAAACAATCATGAAGCAAATGTGACAGGTGAGGTGTTACAAGATGCTTTGATTCTTTCTTTCAAAAATATTACTGATTCCTGGGTGGTAGATTCAGGGGCTTCATTCCATGCCACACCTGATAAGAAATATTTTCATGACTATGTTCAAGGAGATTTTGGACAAGTTCGTCTGGGTGATGATAAACCCTGTAAAATCGTTGGAATGGGTAAGGTTCTTGTAAAACAGCAGAATGGAAACCAATGGCTATTAAAGGAGGTAAGGCATGTTCCAGATCTAAAGAAAAATCTGATTTCAACAGGGTAGTTAGGCGGTGAAGGTTGTGTGACAACTTTCATAGATAAAGCTTGGAAGGTCACAAAAGGAGCCCTGGTAATAGCAAAAGGCGAAAAGGTTGGTACATTGTATTTATGCAATGGTATTTCCAACTCTGTTAATGCTTTAACTTCCAAAGGAGCAGATGCAGCATTATGGCATCATAGGCTCGGACACATGAGTGAAAAGGGGATGAAGATTCTTCACTCAAGGAATTTGTTGCCGGGTTTGAAGAATGTTGATTTGGATTTCTGTGAGAATTGCATTTATGGAAAATAGAAGAGAGTCAGATTTCTCAGAGTTGGGAAAGAAAAGAAGAATGAAAAATTAGAGCTTGTGCATACAGATGTATGGGGACCTGCTCAGGTATCATCTCTCGGTGGCTCTCGTTATTATGTTACTTTTATTGATGATGCAACTAGAAAAACTTGGATTTATTGTATTAAGAATAAATCTGATGTATTTGATACTTTCAAGAAATGGAAAGCTTTGGTTGAAATTGAGACAGGAAAGAAATTGAAGTGTTTTAGATCAGACAATGGAGGTGAATATTGCAGCAAAGAGTTTGATAGGTACTGTTCAGAGCATGGAATTCACAGAGAGAAGGAAGTTCCAAGAACACCACAAGAAAATGGCGTGTCAGAAAGGATGAACAGAACAATCATGGAGTGTGCAATGTGCATGAGATTGCATGCAGGATTTCCTTTACAGTTTTGGGCAGATGCTGTAGATACTGTTGTTTATCTAATAAACAGAGGGCCTTCAAGTTCCTTGGATGGTGGTGTTCCAGAGGAAGCATGGACAAGTAAAATGGTAAACTACTCTATTTTAAAGCCTTTTGGTTGTGAGGCCTTTGTCCATATTGATAAAGAAAATAGAACAAAGTTTGAGGCAAAGTCAAAGAAATGTACCTTTATTGGATATGGTGTTAATGATTGTGGTTATCGCTTATATGATTACGAAAATCACAAAATCATTAGGAGCAGAGATGTAATATTCAATGAAAAGGTCTTGTATAAGAATCAGTTGCAGGAAAAGGAATAGGAAAAGGAAAACAAGGAATACGCGGTTCTTGATGAAATCACTGAAAAAGTAAAGGTGCCTGAAAATAATAATAATCAACAACCACAAAAACAGCAACCACCACAACAACAACAGGCACCCCAAACACCTGAAAGTGGTGTTAGAAGATCTACCAGGATAAGTAGACCCCCTGAACGATGCTCTCCTTCATTATATTATTTATTGTTGACTGATTCCGGTGAACCCGAATGTTATGAAGAAGAAATACAGGTTGAAAGCAGGAAGAAGTGGGAGGTAGCCATGGAAGAAGAGATGGACTCCTTAATGCATAACCAAACTTGGGATTTAGTCAGGTTGCCTGCAAGAAAAATTACATTGAAGAATAAATGGGTTTACAGGCTGAAGGAAGAAGATGGAGGAAAACAGAGGTACAAAGCCAGACTTGTGGTGAAGGGGTTTGCACAGAAGAAAGGTATTGATTTTGATGAAATATTTTCTCCTGTTGTTAAAATGACTTCAATCAGAACTATTTTAAGTCTTGTAGCAGCTGAAGATTTGCATTTTGAGCAGTTAGATGTAGAGACAGCCTTTCTCCATGGGGATTTGGAGGAAGAGATATATATGCAGCAGCCACAAGGATATGAGGTGAAAGGGAAGGAGAAACTAGTGTGTAGGTTGAAGAAGAGCTTGTATGGCTTAAAACAGGCTCCAAGGCAGTGGTATCTAAAATTTGACAAGTTTATGTCTGAACAAGGTTATACTAGACGTCACTCTGATCATTGTGTTTATTTGAAAAAGCAAAATGATGGCAGCTATATTATACTGTTATTGTATGTAGATGACATGCTTGTTGTAGGATCTAACATGCAAGAAATAAATGTGCTCAAAAGAAAATTGGCAAATTCATTTGCAATGAAGGATTTGGGAGCTGCAAAACAAATCCTTGGTATGAGAATAACTAGAGACAGGAAAAATTGTAAATTAACATTGTCTCAGAATGAGTACATACAAAAGGTGTTGAAAAGTTTTAACATGCACAATGCAAAACCAATTAGTACACCTTTTGCTAGCCATTTCAAACTTAGCAAGGAAATGTGCCCAAAGACCCAAGAAGACATGGATTATATGTCTAAAGTTCCATATGCATCAGCAATTGGAAGCTTAATGTATGCAATGGTCTGCACAAGGCCTGATATTGCACATGCAGTAGGAGTTGTAAGCAGGTACATGAACAATCCAGGAACGGAACATTGGATGGCAGTGAAATGGATTCTTAGATATTTTAAAGGTACCACAAATCAAGCATTATGCTTTGGTGGTTCAAACATTTCCCTACAAGGATATGTTGATGCAGATATGGCAGGTGACAGAGATAACAGGAGGAGCACTACAGGATATGTATTTATTGTTGGAGGAAGAGCTGTCAGTTTGGTTTCAAAAATCCAAAGTTTTGTTGCACTTTCAACAATGAAAGCAGAGTATGTTGCTGCTATAGAGGCTAGTAAAGAAATGATTTGGTTACAAAGGTTTATGGGTGAATTGGGTAAGGAACATGATATGGGCACGTTATACAGTGATAGCCAAAGTGCCATTCATCTTGCAAAGAACTCAACATTTCATTCCAGGACTAAACACATACAGCTCAAGTACCATTTCATACGATCAGTGTTGGAAGATGGAGAGTTGAAGCTGGAAAAGATACACACTAGCTAGAATCCTGCAGATATGCTAACAAAAGTTGTAACCAAGGAGAAACTGAGAATATGCTCAGTTTCAATTGGTATTCAAGGATGACGATGAAGATGAGAAACAGCCAGGTCCAAAGAGGAGTCATTGTCTAGCAAATGGAGCAGTAGTGGAGTTTCTACAATCAGTCTCCAAGTGGGAGATTGTTGGGTGTGGAGCCTGATTATCTTCTATATTCAAAGGTATCGCCACATTGGACCCCAGTAAAATATTCGTTGCAGGGGGGGTCCAGGGGGGGGGGCAGCTGCGACCTTTGGGAGCCCCCCCCCTGGCGGGGGGTTTCGGGGGCAGTGCCCCTGAAGCTAAAAGCAACTGTAAAATTGCCTTGTAAAAGTATAGTAATTTCTAGTCAATCTGGGCCCTTTATTAGGCGGATGATCTGATGGTAGAACTTATGTTTAGTTTAGGGTTTTTTTTCCCTCGAAGGAAACCCCTCTCTTTGTATGAGGGCATTATATTTGAGGCTGTGTGATAGATGTGTATTCTATGAGCGGGAAATAAAGAGGTGAGACTGTGAGAGAAAACAGAGGATATTACAGTGGATCTGTTGTAGGTTGTGTCTCTTCATTTTGCTGGATAATAGAAAGGAAGGACTAGATCTTCGGGGTGGACGTAGCCCAAACTGGGTGAACTACGTATATCTGTGTCTCTCTTGTTTTATGCGTTTTCTGTGTTTATATTTCTGCAATATTGTATGTGTTCCATTGCTCCATAATATATAATTTCTAACAGTCTTCTAACTGTAGCATGGTCATGGTCTTCCTTAAGGAGACCTGGAGGTTGAGTTTGAGCATTGTGTCCTTTCTCATCACATTAATGGCAACTCCTAGATTAATCAAGGTGTGTGGGATCATGGTGCCATTGATGTGGACATCGACTACTGGTCTTCTAGGGTCTAGATACTTTGGACAAACTACCTGCCCCAACATCAGGTCGGACAGTTGCCCTATGACATTGATGGTTGGGGTATCTCTCTTGCACCTTCCTGGATGCCTAAAGCACTTCTCTTTGATCAACCTATTGTAGATAGGCACATCTTTTATGGCTTGGAGAAGTGGCATCGTCACACATTGTTACACAGTAATTTTTCACCGACCTCATATCAGTCCCCAAGCGGCAACTCCACTGTGTCATACATCACATAAACATGTCCATATCTTCCCACTCATTTGAGAAAATCAAGAAAGTTCTCTCTAATCCTGAAGATTAACCCTTTTACCTATGTTTCTGCATCGTCGCAAGTAAGCATCATTATTCTTGTGACGATTCTCTGTGTTGAACTATAATGTCGCGCTGTTGTCACAGGGGTACATCAGTTTCCTACGATGGTAGTATCTTAGGGCTCGGCGCAAGTCCTCAAGATTCTTCTTGCGACGATTTGTTTGAATGCACTGGTTCCATGCAATGTTGTCATTGAGCCCTAGTATATGACTCACGACGATCTAGATATGTTGAATTAGTTCAAATAGAATGCTTCTGGGTGATTCAAGAGCTGGTTGTTGGGTTAAAGGAGTTCGCCTTTCCTCCTCTAGGATGGTAGTTCCGCCCTTTGAGAAACCTCCCTTGAGGATAAGCTCCCTCTCCCTCATTTCATGGAGGCTCCTCCTCCTATAAAAGCATTCCCCATTGCTATGATCAGCTAGTTCCTAGTTCTTGGTTTTTGGATTGAAGCAAATTAGCTAGCTTTGGTGTGAGTTTGTAGTGTGAATTGCTGATAGTTTAGCAATTGGTTGTGGATTGCCTTAGCCTTGTATTAGAGCTTGTGAGTGAGAGAGAGAGTTACCATCCATTTGGGAGATCCATTCTTGAGAGTGAATGCTTGAAGAAACATACCGACTGGACCCTTCGAGAAGGCTTGCGATGTCAAGGCTTGGTTGTAAGCTTTGCTTTTGATTTATTTTAATACAATCAATGATGGTTTCCTATGTCTTCTTTAAAATGTACTTGATAGCTTATGGTTCCTTGACTTTGTAAGTAAACAGATCATTGTTGTTCGCAATTACGTGTTATGTTGTTCTCTTGTGTTGTTTCAGGTTGATTGCTCATTGAGGAGAAGGAAACAATAGCTAGAGCAGTGCAACGAAAGCTTCATCGAACACTGGTTTGAGGTAGGCTTTCAACGATGACTGTTTAAGGAAATTGATTATTGTTTTGTCTTGTTGTGACTAGACCCACTCTAGGGCTAGAGGGGTTGCCTCTGTCCGCAGAGGGAACATTTCCTACTTCACAAGTTGGCGACTCCACTGGGGAGTCCTTTGTATGTTTTCTTCTTGTTTGCTCTTGGTTTGTTTTTGATATAGTGTCTCTTGATTTGGGGTTGAGCCATCAGTATTCTGGGTTACCTGGGTCAATCTGGGGGTCCCTCTTACTGTCTGAGAAATTATTCTAGTGTCCTTCAAGTGTTTTTACTTTGTCTGTTCTCTTAATTGAGATCGTCGCTGTAGATAGCTTAATAGCTGCGATGACGTCGCGACTGTACTCTTTAGTAACCTTGTGCATCGCAGATAACTAGTCGTACAGTTGCGACGATTCCTGGAATCGGACTGTCGCATAAGACAACTCTACACCTGCGAACTACGTCGCCCAGTTGCTAACTCTGGGCTTGCGATGATTAGCTTTTCGTCCCAAGTTGCTGGTTATATGCCCGTGATGATTCCTGTACAAGTTGTTTTTTACAACTTTGCCTCCTGAATCCATCAGTCCTGCTTATCCCCTGCTGCTTCTTGTCTCTCATCGACTTGTTTTGATTGCTTTTGGTTAAGGCTTGTTTCTCTTTGGTTTCATTGAGTGAGTCTTGTGTTTTTAGACCTTGTGACCTAGCTTTGTTAAAGGTTTCGTCGAGAAGTCATTTTCTTGGGTCACTTGTCTGTCCAAGGTTCATCTGCAACCGTCTTATTGATTTGCTTGAGGCTTTTTTACTACTTGTTTTCTTGCTGATTGATTTTTAGTGTTGGTTATTGAACTAGTTCTTCACATTGATTTGATTTCCTCACTATCAAACATAGATCACAATTGTTTGGATCAGTCAGGTTTACACTTGCTTGTTTGTCATTTAAATTCCAAAAAATCAAAATATTGCATTCATTTAGTATACGAAAGTGAAAGTACATTTGCATTACGAATTTTCATGATTGAGAAATTGGAAAGCAAACTTTAAATCTTTCATTAGTAGTATCGATGCATTGTGAGATTAGTGTATTGATGCATTGTGTTTCTTAGTGCTTGCATTTGCTTTTCTTGGTTTGTGTTTGCTTGGAAATGAACTCTTTACCTTTCTTTAAGTGGGTGTTCATCAAAACAATTGATGCTTTACTCATTGTAGCTGCATCTTAGGAATTATTGAGATACATTCAGTAGGGACTGAAAACTAAAACTTAATTCAAGATCAACTCTAAAATCAATTGAATGAACCTAACAATGCATTGGAACTTAACGCACATTATCTAGAGGTCTAGGCTAGAGACGTGCTCCAGCATCGTTAAACCTAGTCACTATTGTTTTCACTTAAGGTTGGGTGATTCCTCCTTCTATGATTCAGTAGCTACTAGTACGGAATTGTGCTCCCCGTACCGTCGAGTATATATCGGGAGACCCCACTAGGTTATCATCCTACATCCATAGGAAGCCAAGTCTACCACCTTACGAACCGTAACACACCGAACACAGCATTCGAGAAGACTGACTGCAGTACGGAAAGTCCTTGGTCATTTTTTCTTTCATTTGATCACCAAGGTGTATATGCAGTTTACGGTTAGTTTGGTAAACCTCTTGTCTAGTTCTCCAGAGTAGTCACTTTCATTCCTGTTTGAATCCTTAAAAGAAAAGGATCATCTGAGCACTTGTCCTTTCAGGCTCATTAAATATTCGAAGGCGACTAGAGTCATATTTTGTCTTTTTTCTCGACTCTTTAAACATGAAAAGGTCAAGTTTTGTTCTTGCGTCATAAAATTTACTGCCCACGAAATATTCTTGGTAACAGTTAGAGTTCTTGGTTACAGTACAATTATATTTCAAGTTTGTTCTTGATGGCAACATTCCCCGAGTCTACCGGCCAAGGTCTTCCCCCAAATGGGAATCCTGGTCCATTTCCTCCTTTGGAAATGCAGGTGCTCTGTATATGGCAACATTTTCTTTGCCTGGGTTAACCTTCGGCTTGCCCATTTGGTTGTTTTCGAACTCAGTGGTCCTAAGTGTCATGACCCCTATTCCACCGTCTCCTTGGTTTCAATCACGACACGATGATTCCAAGGTTGCACCTGCGCCTTCTTCCCTTGTTTCTTCATCCTCCTCTCCTACTTCGCCTCGTGAAAGTTCCACATCTAGTAACCAGGAGGCTAAGAAGAAGAAGAAGTTGGATAAGCACAAGGCTTCCCATGCAACTATTGCTCCAAGTATGTCACCAGTCATGACACCTTCTGCTCCTTTGTGGAAAGTTAAGTTTCCTTGTAAATTGTGCAAGGGTGACCATCTTCTTCGTGATTGTCCTGGCATTTTTAGGATTTTAGAAGTTTGGTCTCACGATCCGGCTCGTCCCTCATTGTCCTCTGAAGCTCATGACGATGCTACCCTCTCAACTGGAAGTGGTATGAAGACAGGGAAGATTCGATTCCCCTGTAGGTTCTGTGAAGGCAACCATCTTTTTCACCTTTGTCTGCTCCTGTATAAATCTTCCGCCATTTTGGAAGGTCTTACAGCTTCTTCCCCTCCACTTCCAGTTGGTTATTAGAGGCTCTCTTCAAACCCTCTCCCTGTCAACCATGAGATTGACTTAGATTCATCTCTTGTCCATATTGCTCTTCCTGAGCCTTGCTATGATAAGCCTATTCCTGACCAACCATTGGTCATAAAGAGTTCGACTTGGGTTTGCCACCAGTTGTTCACTCTATTCCAGAAGAGCGTCATGATCATTCTGCTCATGTTCTTCTCATCTCGTCAAATCCTACTGAGTCCAAGAATGACCCTCCTATCCCCACTGATCAAGGGAGTCCTTCTTCAGTTCCTGTAGAGCAAGGGGGAAATCATACGATACCCCCACCAAGTAGTTTGGTCGTTTCCTTCGACTGGAGCCATTTGACTACATTTCGCCTTCCATCCTATGTGCCTTTCCAGATTACAGTACACGCCTATGATAAGGTAGTACCAAGCACTCTCTTGGATGAAGGGGTGTCTATTAGTCTTATGCCTTCCACTACTTGGCAAGCTTTGGGCTCCCCACAGCTTGTGCCTATTACTCAGAATCTGTTAGCATTTGACGGAGGAACTTGTCAACCTTTCGGGATCCTTCCCAAGTTCCCTGTGACTTTGGGAGGCAAAATTGTCTATATAGACACGATGGTTGTCCAAGGTGCTTTAGATTTCAGTCTTCTCCTTGGTCATGACTATATTTATGCCATGGGGGCTCTTGTTTCTTCGCTTTTCCATGTGGTCTATTTTCTGCACGATGGAAGAATGGTGACCATAGATCAATTGTTGTTCTTTAGTCACCCGATGCCTCCTATGCCACCATCGTCCCCTATCGGTTCTTGCTCACAAGCAGTACCTTCCCCGCCACAGATCAATTATGTGGCTACTCGTTCTACCTCCTCATCTATTGATGATCATGCAAATGGTCTCGTATATCATGTACTAGGGGCATTGGAACCCGATCTGTCATTGGTGCCTAATGACATGTGTTCCTCCAAGAGCATGGTTCTTCCATCCAGTGAAGATCTCTTGGACGTCATGTTTTCATATGGTCCATGAACAGGTGTTCCAAGGAGATTTCTTGTTCTTGTATCAACCTCGTTAAAAAATGAAACAAGGAGTCTTGAGGAAAGTTCTTGATCATGTGTCAACCTCGTTAAACAATGAAACAAATGTCATGAGGATAGTTCTTTTACTCTGTCAACCTCATTAAAAAAATGAAACAACACCCTTTTCCAAATCAAGTCTTTGATTAAGATCTCGTAAAATCCGAGTCGAGTCTTCCAAGATCTCGAAAATGAACCTTAATTCCATCCGCCTTATTGGATGCAATGAAGCTTGGGGGGCATGTACCTCAATTTTCTTTATTATGCTGGGGGCATTCAAACTTATAACAAGCATAGTTTTTCGTTTCAAGCTTGTGTAAACATGAACCCATACCCGATTTACACCTCGTGGTTGTCGTTTTTATCCGCTAAATTCTGCTAGATGAGCCTTGGTTGTTTCGTTCCATCATTGCCATCTGTTTGGCTCATTGTATGCTTTCACTTGGTTGTTTTTTCCTTTCCTGAGGGACCACAGCGATGAGTGGTTTTATTAGCCAACGTCTTGACCATTACATGTTTTGAGTAGTTCAACCATTGCCAGAATTAGCTGTGTCCATACCACTCGTTCCTCCAGGACGAGTCCTCTTTAAGCTATTTTTTGACTCGTAAGAGATGAAAAGATTGCTGAATATTTTTCCCTTTTTGACTCATTAAATAAAAATGGAGGTCTGCTTTCAGCTCTTTTCCGATCGTTAAAAAACAAAAAGATGGTCTAGCTCTTGTCTTTTTCGAGCTCGTTCTTGGTTATGAAACGTCGTGTCTCTAGTATGTTTCTACTTTTTCGGACTGGGAACACTATTTACGAAAAGTACTCCTTGACCAAAATGGCCAAGCGGTTCTCTCGAGTATTATTTTCTTCCTTTTCGGGCTTGAAAGACACAAACTTATGAAAAGCGGCCCCCTTGGAATTTTCTTTTCCGTGTCTTTTTCAAAATCTCTAAACATGAAAAGGCTCCGAGTTTTACCTATGTCAGACTCGTTTAATGACATTGGACTCGTCGCCATGATGAGACTCTAGCTTCTCCTCCCTAGAGCTCATTAAAATTCTACTAGGTTGGATTTGTCAGAAGGACGAACTTATATCGCAAGCATATGCTATCCCCTTCAAGCTTGTTTTCCAAAAATAATTGGGGTACTCGCCAGCAATGGTGGGGGAAAATTTAGAAATCATCCTTGGTTACCTATGGCAGCTCGTCACTCTTGAACATCGACACTTTTTGCTTCTTGTTGGGTTTGGGATATCCTTGCATTGTCATTGGCCTTCCGGGGTTTGGGTTGTCATTTTGCCTCATTCCATTTGATCCTTGTTGTCTCCATCTAACCTCTGATCCCTTGGTACCAAAATGCTGCCACATTCCAGAGTCGTGTCACCGATATGTTCAAGAGTATAATCCTTCTGCAATTTGCACCCTTACCTCCTCCTCTGATTCTCTGTTTCACCATCTTCCTCTTGTTCCTTGTCTCATGTCGTTGATGGGGGAAACATTATGGCCCTCCTGATACAGGTCGCTTCCTGTCAACACCAACTCATTATCCAGGAAGTCGATCAAGAGATTCCTTTCGGTACTTTGGAGCTTGCATGCCTCAATGGCAAGTTCTCCACACTTGACGATGGACTTACATCATTGGTCTTCAATCGGGTGACTACACGAGTGTTCGACTCTAGATCATTCTTCACACTTTGTGGATTGTACTGGCAGTACCTTGAGAACCATTGACATTACTGGTAGTCTCTCTCGCACTTGTTAACAGTTTACATCATTGACCGGTAATCAAGTGACTTTCTACCATGCTCGACTTCAGCACATCTATTCGCATGTTAGGAATTATACTTAGAACAGTTGGATTTCAAGACCCCAGACTAAGATTACATATGTTCAGGTTGTGTGGACTGGTTTGTGATTACATACATGGCTCTTTGATTGGATGGTTGCGACCATACCTGAGTCTTTCTGGATGGCTACGACCATACCTCTATCTTTATATATTGTCTTATTGACTAGGTGGCTTCATCCATACCATAGGCCAAAGTTCATATGTCTTTTGGATGGTTGTGCCCATGCCTAGACTACATGTATTTCACTATCCAAGATATCAGTTGTACTTGTGCCTACAGGTTCTCCACGATGGTGTTCTGGTTCGGTTATGATTTCGTAAAGCATTTCACCCCTCCCACTCTCTCAGGCTTCATGCTTTAGGGGGCATCTGTTACACAGTAATTTGTCACCGAACTCATATCAGTCCCCAAGCGGCATATCCACTGTGTAATACATCTCATAAACATGTCTATATCTTCCCACTCATCTGAGAAAATCAAGAAAGTGCTGTCTAATCCTGAAGATTGACCCTTTTACCTAGGTTTCAACATCGTTGCAAGTAAGCATCATTATTCTTGCGATGATTCTCTGTGTTGAACTATAATGTCATGTCGTCATTGCAGGGGTACATCAGTTTCCTATGATAGTAGGATTTTAGGGCTTGGTGCAAGTACTCATGATTCTTCTTGTGACGATTTGTCTGAATGCATTGTTTCTGTTAGCCTCCTGTTGCAACAGGGTTTCATTTTTCATGATTGAAATTTTTACATGCCAAATATGTCATACTTTGTAGGCTGCAGTGTTCCATATTTCCACAGGATGCCATGAGGTGTGCTAGTTCAACGACACTGCTATAATCCACTTTTGATGAATTATTCCAGTTTTGAACAGTTTTCATGTGAGGGAGGTCCAAACAGTTTAATCTTGGTCTCCCTAGGTTTCAATTTCCTATTTTAGAATGTAGAGAATGCATCTGACCAAACAGTTTATTCTTGGCAGATCTGTAGATAGGTAGAGAATCAAAGGGACCCAACTGCTTAATCTGGGCCCTTGGCAGAAATAAGTGTAGATCTAGATAGGAAGCATGCAAAAGAAAAATTGTAAATCTGGGTCTGCAAGTCTAAGTGCGCCAAAAACCGTTTACCACTCCTGCGCAATGATGTCACGTGCCTGCGTCACCCCCCTGCCCAGTCTCCATGACACGTCACCCGCTTGCGTCACCCCCTGCCACTGCATCACCTCCCGTGCTGCCACGTCACCTCCGTACATGATGATGTCATCATGTTGACATCATCCCCCCACGTCATCTTGCTGACATCATCGCTGATGTCACCCACCGTACAACATCCCGTCATGCTTGTAGGAATTTAGAGGGTAAGTTCCTCAGAAAGAATACCAAAAGGACACCGCTCACAACCAGATCACAGATCAATACACTAGTATTTTTGACGTGGTTAAAACCCTCAAAGAGGGAAACAGTCCACAGCCTGTCCCAATGTGGGTACTACAGGCAATTTATTAATCAAAGAATGAAAATTTACATAAGCTTCTCTCATGCACGGATTACTCGAACAATGACCCTCCATGCGCTTTAAATAGAACTCATGGACCAATCGGGTGCCAAGCCATGGATCAAGTGTCGGTAATACCGAGGAGAGAATGAATCGTCGGATCACTACATATCGTGACCGTCGGATTGTAAGTTACAAAATGTACAACAGTAAAGAAACACACTTTACCTAACTCTATACCTAACTCTACACTAGACCAAGTTGAACTTAACTATATCCTATGTGTTGGAATATCCTAACATCCCCCCTTAAGAACAACTTGGGATAGGATTGAAGGATTTACAAATATGACACAATAGGAGAAGGAAGGAGGCACTAGAGCCTATTCCCCCTTAGTGACAACTTCCTGAACTCCAAGCATATATCGAAGTTTAGTGAACTTCGCCTCTGTGAGAGCCTTTGTGAAGATGTCTGCAACCTGATCATCTGTTGAACAATATTGCACTTCAAGAACATGGTCATGAATGAGCTTTCTGATGAAGTGCATGTGTAGTTCAATGTGTTTGCTGCGCTGATGCTGGACTGGATCTTTGCATAGCTGAATGGCACTTTGATTATCACACCAAAGTGTGGTTGGATGCTGCTGCTCAAAGCCAAACTCTGATAGGATCTGACGAAGCCACAAGGCTTCCTTACTAGCTTCCACGGCACCACGATACTCTGCTTCTGCTGACGAAAGAGAAATGGCAGCCTGTTTCTTACAAGCCCATGTAATAGGTCCTGAACCAAGAGTGAAGACATAACCGGCAGTAGACTTCCGATCATCAGGGTCACCAGCCCAATCAGAATCAGTGAAACCAACTAACAGAGGAGCTTCTTTGGCACTGTAATGAATCCCAAACTGTACTGTACCTCGAACATAACGAAGTATTCTTTTAGCTGCTTTCCAATGACTTTCACGGGGGTTTTGCATAAAACGAGAAACAAGGCCAACAACAAAGGAAAGATCAAGACGAGTATGGGTTAAATACAAGAGTTTTCCTACAAGTTGACGGTATAAGGTAGCATCAACTTCAGGAGAAGTACAAGAGACTGAAAGTTTGACTCCAGACTGAAAGGGAGAAGGGGCTGGCTTACAGTCTTCCATGTGAAAATGATGAAGAATATCACAAGCATACTTGGACTGGGAAAGGAAAATACCCTCCTTGGATTGCAAGACTTGAAGACCGAGAAAATAGTGTAAGTGTCCTAAGTCTGTCATTTCAAATTTCTTTTTAAGGCTGGACTTCACATGGTTTATAAGGTTGGGATCACTACCAGTAAGAATAAGATCATCAACATAAAGAACAAGGATGATAAGAGAGTTGCCCACTTTCTTGGTGTAGACAGTATTGTCAGAATGACACCTAGAAAAGCCAGATTCTAAAAGAAAGCTATCCATTTTGGCATACCAAGCCCGAGGAGCTTGCTTGAGGCCATAAAGGGATTTCTTAAGTCGACAAACAAGGCTGGAGTCTGTTTGTATGAAGCCAATGGGTTGTTCCATATAGATTTCTTCCTGCAAGTCCCCATGCAAGAAGGCAGATTTAACATCCATCTGATGGACTTCCCATTTTAAAGAGGCAGCAAGGGAAAGAACAAGGCGGATAGAGTTCATTTTGGCAAAAGGGGAGAAGGTTTCAGTGTAGTCAATGCCTTCAACCTGTGAAAAGCCCTTAGCAACGAGACGAGCTTTATGTTTATCAACTTTCCCATCTGGTCCATACTTGGTTCTGTAAACCCATTTACATCTAACAAGTTTGCGTCCCTTTGGTAGAGGAACAAGATCCCATGTATCATTTGTCATCAAT
Organism: Pinus tabuliformis; assembly: GCA_031772625.1. Lineage (NCBI taxonomy): Eukaryota > Viridiplantae > Streptophyta > Pinopsida > Pinales > Pinaceae > Pinus > Pinus tabuliformis. The sequence continues at coordinate 1,143,766,230 of CM062815.1, forward strand.
GAATGATATTCTTCATTCATAGCTGCTTCCCAATGTGGATGGCCTGAAGCTTCTGCAAAAGTGTCAGGATCATGATTTACTGGAGCTTGAGCCAGTAAAGAAGAGGCTCTTTCAAACTGAGAACGTGTACGTCGCTGATCTGTAGGATCACCGGCAAGATCACCTGCTGCATCCCGAGTAGCACGGACCCATCTTGGAAGTTGAGGATCCTGAGAAGGTGGGGGAGGATTATCATCCTCGCTTTCATCATCTGAAGAAGAAATGTTTTCAAAAGTAGAAGAGATAGGAAGAGGTGGCACATCCGCCGGACTAGGCTCGCAGGCCGATTTATTTTCATCAAATTTTACATCTCTTCTAATGATAACATTTTTGGACTTAAATGGAATAAGTCTATAACCTTTTACATCTTCAGAATATCCAACAAAAGTACATTTCTCACTCTTAGGTTCTAAAGCTTTATGCTTTTCATCTGGAATATGGGCCCATGCTTCACTTCCAAACACACGAAAGTGACTTACATCTGGTTTAATGGAACTCCAAGCTTCTTCTGGAGTGATATTCTCTAGAACCTTAGTAGGAGTGCGATTGATTATATAATTTGCACAATTAATTGCTTCGGCCCAAAAACTAAGACTGAGTCCTTTAGATTGCAGCATACAATTAGCCATTTCCTTTAAGGTGCGATTTTTCCTTTCAGCTACACCATTTTGTTGTGGAGTGTATGGAACAGTATGTTGCATTTGAATTCCATTTTCGGTGCAAAAGTTGATGAATGTGTTTTTAACATATTCTCCACCATTATCAGTTCTTAGCTTAAGAATTTGATGTCCAGATTGTTTTTCAACAAAGGCTTTGAAGGCCAAAAATGTGTTAAATACTTCGCTCTTGAGTTTTAAGAAGTATACCCAAGTGCGTCTGGAGAAATCATCAATGAAAGTTAAGAAGTACTTGCAGCCAGAGAATGAAGCAACAGGAAGAGGACCACATAAATCACTGTGCACAAGCTGTAAAGGGGCTGAGGCGTGCCAAGAGGCACGTTTGTCAAAACTGTCCCGATGATGTTTTCCGAGTACACATCCGGAACAAACACCATCTCTGCAAGATACCATAGGAAGACCTGTCACCATATTTTCTTTACATAGATGCTGAAGGGAGCGATAGTTTAAGTGACCAAATCGCTCATGCCAAAGTTTGCTCACTTCATCATTATGAGCAACAAATACTGAGGGAAGATTTGATGACCCAAAGTTGTGAAACTTATACAACCTTGTGGAATCATCAGCAAGACCAGTAGCTAGAATCTGTTTAGGATCTTTTAGATCCTTGATTACAACATCATGAGGTGAAAATTCAACAATTTTACCTTCACCTGAATGAGTTATCTGATAGACAGATAGAAGGTTGCAGGATAAGGTTGGAACACATAATACATCATTAAACTGACCATTGTCTAGATGAACAGTTCCAGTCCCTACAACATTAAGAGATCTATCATCACCAACATATATATTTTTGGTGTTACAATCATTTAAAGAAGAAAACATGGCTTGGTTTTTGGCCATGTGATAAGAGGCTCCAGAATCAATGAGCCACTCATGAGAATGAGAAGAAGAAGAAGATACATTTAATGCATAACCAGACTGAGATGATTGACAACAACATGCAGAAAGTGCCATTCCGGAAGTTGAAGTTGAAGTAGGCTCCACATGGATGTTATGTTTCTTCATTGCGGCTTCCAAGGCTTCCATCTTCTTAAAGCATTTAGATTCTAAGTGGCCATCTCGATTACAAAAGTTACAATGTCTATCAGTCTTCTTCCATTTGTTTTTATTGGTCTTATCATTTTGCTGAAATGATCTTTCATTTTGAGGCTGAGTTGGTTTAGGACCATTCTTTTGAGGATATGACTTCTTAGGATTCTTTGAATTTGGTTGCTGCTGGGCGGCTAACGCTTTCGTGGAAGAGTTTCCAAGATTAAGAAGACCAAGGTGTAAGAGTTTTTCTTGTTCTCTTATTAAGGAATCACAAAAGGAGTCAAAGGAAGGGGCCTTGTAGTCTTTTCCTTGACAAATGAAAGCTTCCCTTGTAGAATGGAAAGTGGAAACAAATACAGAGTAGGCTGGTCCCAACTTAGTAAGGATGGAATAAATAAGGTTACCATCTTCTTTCTTAACTTTAACACCTTCCAAGAGATATCTAAGGGTCTTGAATTTGGACAAGAAATCTTCAATGCAAGAAAAATTATTAGGATCCAAAGTAAGCAACTCATTTTCAAGTTGATGGGCTCTAATTTCATTTTTAATCCCAAAAACTTTAGCGAGTTTTTCTAATGCTTCATGAGGAGTTTCAAGTTCTGCAATGTGGAATCTAAGATCAGGAGAAATAGACATCCCTATCAAACCACGTGCTTGATCTTGTCTATTTTCCCATTTTGCAGCCTTGTCTTCATCTTTTGGTTTCTTCTCTTGGTCTGTGGCTATTCTGAAGAGACCTTTACTTCTAAGTAAATCTTCCATGTAGGCTACCCATTGGAAGTAGTTAGTGCTGTCAAGAATGACTTGGCATGGACTTTCCATTTTTTTTTTTAAAAACCTGAAGCTGAAGATGCTGAAAGTAAGTGTTCCAATGGATAGATCTCGAAAAAATAGGCGGTTTAAAAAAAAACGGCTCTGAAAAAGGCTTCCGGATGAAGAAGTTATGGCTTTTTGAAAAACAATTGTTGACGTTGCCGGCAAAGTGCGCGAATGTGCGGGAATGAAAAAATCCGCCCCCAAAAAATGGAGACTTGAACCCAAGACCTCTACTCTCTTAAAATAGCTTTGAACCAATTGATCTATACAAAAAATTTGAGAGAGAGAGAGAGAGAGAGGGGGGGGGTCCTTGGTTTGCGTGCTTGCCTTGAGAAAGCTCTTTTTCCCTACAAAACACAAAACACAAAACACAAAACCCAACACGAATATGCAAAGAAAAATGAACCTTGCGGCTCGAAGTTAGCTTTAGCCAAAAAACTAGAAATTTTAAAAAAAATCTCAAAGTTAGCTTTAGCCGAAAAACTAAATATTTTTCTCAATGTTTCTGATTTTCCAAGATCACACTAAGGTGCAGGGAAAAGAGCATACGCATGAGAAAAATCCTTCCTTTCTGTTTCTGATTTGCCCAGATCGCACAGAGTCGCAGGGCAAAGAGCATACCCAGAAATGAAAGGTATAGATCCGGTTAAAAAAAGGCTAAATAAACCGAAACCGAAATAAGCAGAGAGAAAATAACAGTAAACTGCAAAAAACACTGTATACCTCCCGATCTGAAAAATGACGCAGCTAGTGCTACCGGAAACCTTTTCGCGTGAAACGAAAGGGGTTCCTCACTGGAAAAGATGCTCCGAACGCAACAGAGCAGTCCTCTCGGCCCGAAAGCAGTCAGAAATAGCAGATCTAGGAAACGACAGCCGCATGCAGTTCTACCGGCTTCAGATTTGGATCACCAACGGACGGGGCCCTCAAATAGCTCAGATACCATGTAGGAATTTACAGGGTAAGTTCCTCAGAAAGAATACCAAAAGGACACCGCTCACAACCAGATCACAGATCAATACACCAGTATTTTTGACGTGGTTAAAACCCTCAAAGAGGGAAACAGTCCACGGCCTGTCCCAATGTGGGTACTACAGGCAATTTATTAATCAAAGAATGAAAATTTACATAAGCTTCTCTCATGCACGGATTACCCAAACAATGACCCTCCATGCGCTTTAAATAGAACTCATGGACCAATCGGGTGTCAAGCCACGGATCAAGTGTCGGTAATACCGAGGAGAGAATGAACCGTCGGATCACTACATATCGTGACCGTCAGATTGTAAGTTACAAAATGTACAATGGTAAAGAAACACACTTTACCTAACTCTATACCTAACTCTACACTAGACCAAGTTGAACTTAACTATATCCTATGTGTCGGAATATCCTAACAATGCTGATGTCATGCTAACGTTATCATCAGTTTTAGCGCAAAGGGCGAAAATCGCACTCCGGAGCCCCGGAATTAGTTTCTGAGGCAGTTTTTGATGAGCGATTTATGCTCATCACTGGATAAAATAGGCCGAAGTGGGGAATCTTTAGGGAATCTTTTCATTATGCAGCCCCCAGCAAGCCCGAAAGGCGCCGAATGACCCGTTTTTCTTCGCGAAGCATTTAGGAAGGAGCCGAAGACAGTTTTAAGGAAGACAGAGATGAACAGTGGCCATTAAATGCTGATTTAACGCATAGCACATCAGAACAGCATCCCAATTTATTGTCAGAGAGTATCAAAGAAGAAGAAGAGCCAAAGAGTATCAGCCGAAGATTTTTTAGGGGCTCGAAGCACCTGAACATTGATGAGCCCCCCAGAAAGTCAAATTAAGAGGCGTAAGGCCATCCTTGCCCTCAAATCACAGTTAAAGCTTTAAATGCAGACAGATAGCAAAGAAGCAGAAACCCATACACATTTATTGCAGAAAGCACTGCACCAAGCCACTGAGGACTACATCATTTACTCAGTTTTGATACGGCCACCCTCAGCGCAGTCCGAGATATTTTCATGCATTTATTTCTGATAGAGTTAGGTCAAATTAATCATTTTTTATGACTTGTTTTAGGTCAAGATGTAAAAAAAGCAGTTGTGGAGAGTTTTTCCCCTATATATACCACTCTCTACATTGTTTCAAGGGTTGGTCTATTGAGAATTTTCACTAGAGACTCGCATTGTATACCTGAGTTTTTCTATAACCAAAGATTGCTGAAAGCTTGGAGAGAAAACTGCCTGTTGTTAATGAATGTTTTGAAGAAATGAAGATGGAATTCTTGTGCTGCAACCTGAAACAATAAGTGCATCTTACCTCTGTTTTATTGTTTACCACTATCTAAATAGCAGAAAGAAAGAATAGCTTAGAATTTGTTTAAATACACTCTATGCTCAATTTCTGCTATTTCCTTATGTTTTCCTCTGAATGAATTGGTTATGAATATGAATTCCTCCTGGCTCATATTTACCCCTATTCACCTGTGTATGCCAATTATCTAGGGATTCTTAAATGCCCCTAGGTAGAGCTCTGTTACCTACATCTGTTAAGCTGATTGAGAGATTCTTAACTGCCTCTCATTACTTAACATTCTTTCCATCATTTAAACCTGAAACATTGTTTCATGCGCAGCTATCTTGCTCCATTTCCCCTTATTGTGATCAAGGAAATGCACCAGCAGTCCTCCTCCTTGACTCCACGCCCAATGGTTTGAAACACTCAGACTGTGCTATGCCTCTCTACCTGAGACATCAATTTTCCCACCAAAGCAAAACAAAAACCCTCTGAACTCAATACCTAGCCTAGAATCCTTTTAAACATAGCTAAATCTGAAAGAGAGATCCCTCTCTGATTGCAGGTGGGCTAGAACCTGCAGTCCAAAGTTGGTTTGTGGTTACCTCGGCCGTATCCCTTACTCCAACCTAGGGACAACCTGAGTGATAACATAATGGCGACTTCGCTGGGGAACCTCCTCAGTTAATTTCACGAAGAGGGTTGGAAAGATCCCCTAAAAAGGTCAATTTTCTAAATTTCTGTATATTTCTTAAACTACAGATGAAGCCTGAACGTCAGCCAGGAAGCCTTTGAAACTGTTTCTGTTTTACATTAGCAGAAGTAAATAAAAGCTTCTTCAGTCAATCTTCATGCTAGTTTTAAGATATACACAGCCATTCCAAAATCTGATCTGTCCCTTGTTAATTACGAAAATATTCCTATAAAAATACCCAAAAAACAATTCGGAAGCTGGTTCCCAAGAAGAATCCACGATATACAAGGTCAAATCCCGATCCAAACCCTACAGCTGTTTTTGAAAACCCTAACATAATCCCGAAGATCCTTAGGAAGCAAGAAAGACAGGAAAATTTTGCTAATTTGAGTCCTGAAACAGCTTACCCTAGCTGTATTCTGACTCCTGTCAAGATTTTATTTCGTTCAGCCCCTATTTCCCCCAGTTCATCATCTACATCTCGAAGTACTCCTTCTACACCTTCATTCACTACACATACTACCACTACTGTTGTTTCCAGCATTCCAGTCACTCTTGTGATTCCCGTTACTCCAGTTGTTCCATTAATCCCTGTTGTCCCACTTATCCCTGCCAATATGGCTAATAGATATGCACCCCTGCAATTACCTGCTAATGCTGGGGCTTTACCTCAAGAGTACCAATCTAAAATTACATATTTTGATAGTACTGGCCCTTTTACCACCATTCAGCATACCAAGAAGATGCAAGACTATTTTGAAAACTACAAAATAGATGATGATAGCGTGAGAATGAGAATTTTTGTTCAGAGTCTGACAGGTGATGTAAGAACTTGGTTCAGATCACTTGCTGCGAATTCAATAACCACCCCAGATGAGCTTTACCAATCCTTTACCAACAGATGGGAGAAAAAGAAAGACCCCTTGCACATACTAGCTGAATATGATACGATTAAACGAGGTCCTCAAGAGACTGTTTTGGAGTACTGTGCAAGATTCAATAATGCTTACAACGCAATACCACAGAACCTAAGGCTTCCCCCTGATCTGGCCTTGTACAAATTTCTGAATGGTTTTGACCCTGATATGTCATATCAGCTAAAAGAAAGAGCTCCTCAGACCCTTGCAGACATGCAAAACGTTGCTGTCAGTGTTGAGGCTAACTTAATTGCCAAGAGAAATAGAGCTAGAATGGAAAGAAGAACCACCTTTAAGGAAGAACCCTCAGCCTTTGATAAAAAGCTTGATGCTATTATCAATGGCCTACAAAGGCTAGGAGAAAGAGTAGAAAATGTTGAGAGAAAAGCATCATGGGAAGGACAATAGTCCAATACCATAAGGAATCCAAATTTTAGGAAAACGTAGAACACAAATGTTGGTAGGTCTACCCAAGACCATGACATAAGACCCCCTTTTCAAGATAACTATGTTGAAGGATCTACTTCTAGTGAACCCATAGAGGACACTCACATGAACCTGATGGATCTAAAGGGTGAGCACCAAACTGTCCTGTCCCAAGAAGACCAAAATGAACTCGATTACAATCAGTTTCAAACTAAATCTGGTGAGTCTTTTGATTTTAAACAAGGATATGATACTGCTGTGTATGAAGTACACAAACAATATAAGCTGAGAACTAGGACCATTGACATTTTGGAACCTAGTAAAACAAAGGATGGCAAACAACCCAACAAGACCAAAGGCAAGGCTGTCATAACAGAACCCACTGATACAAATGTTCCAAACCTGCATCAAGTGACTGTAGAAGACATAACATAAATACAGCCTTCCAAAGATTACCCTTTGCCACCTTCTTCCTCGAAAGAAAGCTTGAACAGTGTTCCAAAAAACTTTCTTGAAACTAAAAAACGCAAGCTATCAGTCCTCATAACGCTGATAAACAAGAGCAAATCACAGATAATTTAAATGAAAAGGAAAAAACTACCTTTATCAACACCAAGACTCCATTGGAAAAACCATTTAATTTAGAGGCAGAAATATCTAAGTTGAAAATATACATCCCGCTCTCAGAACTTGCCAAACATGATATATATAGGCAACAAATTCAAAGGTCACTTCAAATTCCAGAAAACAAGGACGATGTAAATGTTTTGGATGATTCCCCTGAAGTACTGTTTGGTCCAGAAGTTAATGGAAAGTCAACATATGGACCTATTCCACCCTTCTATGTCAGTTTGCATATACATGACAAAGTTTTTCACAATGCTATGTTTGATTCAGGGGCATCGCACAATCTAATGCCCAAAGCAGTTATGGAAAAACTGAACCTTGATGTTATAAGACCTTACAAAGACTTGTACTCATTTGACTCAAGTCAAGTGAAATGTCTAGGCCTCATCAAAGACTTGTGTGTCTCCTTAGTTCAATATCCAAATAAGACCATCCTCATGGATGTAGTGGTTGCTGACATTCCACCAAAGTACGGTATGCTCCTATCAAGATCATGGGGAGAAAAGCTTCAAGGATCCCTTCAATTAGACCTTTCCTATGCCACCATTTTAGTCTTTGGGCAACCAAAGAGACTGTATAGAGAAACGCTCATGAAATATGTGGTATGTAGTGAGAGCAAGCCTGAAAATTTTCCCATTTACTCAATCCATTCTGATATGGATTGCTTTATTTTGTTTAATGATGACACAAATTCTCCAACCCAAAATGAGCCCTTGGCCCAAGAACAACAAGCACAAATCAATGAAGAATCGGTTGCACATACTGATAAGACTGTCACAACAGTTATTACAACCATCATGCAAGAAGAACCTCCCCAAACAGAAATTTCAAAACTACCCAATCCTAAGTTGATTGACACTTTAGGCATCAACCACAAGCAAGAAATCACATGGTATTTAGAATTTGATGGCTCTGTTAACAAGTTAGGAGCAGGGGCGGGTGTCTGGATTCACAATATGTATAACAACCATGCAGAAGGTCATGCCTACAGACTGAATTTTAAATGCACAAATAACATGGTAGAGTATGAGGCTCTGCTGCTAGGCCTTAAACTGCTCAAAGCACTAGGAGCTGCTAAAGTGTCTATTTTAGGAGACTCTGATTTAACCATACAACAAATGAAAGGTAATTTTGTTACCAATGACAACAGAATGAGAGCCTATAGGACTGTTGCCACTAATATACTCAATGCATTCACTGAATTTAAGCTTGACAAGATTTCCAAAAATCACAACATTCATGCACACAGCCTAGCCACCTTTGCTAGTACATGCAAGCTTCCTTTTGACCCAAACCATCACTTCACGGCTGAAATAAAACATAGGCCCGCTGTCCCAAATAACATCATAGATTGGCAGGTGTTCGAAAATGATGTCCAGATTAATAATTTCCTTACCCTTGATCATGAATTTTCAAATATCAACATTGACTTGGATGCTATGACAGATTCGGAACAGCAAACAAATGAGAATCAGCAAACAGTAACAGCTGCAACAGCCAAGCAAATCCTGAACCCGACTGTTTTTCACAAAGAAAACATAGAACAGCTGAAACAAATGCACTTGGAAGACATTGCCAAAGAAGAGGCAGAGATCATTGAGTTAAAGGATAACTTTCTGCCTGCTGGTCTAACCCCACTAGAAGACATGTTTGACGCCAACGACGTTCCTAGAAAGCCAAAATTGTAACCCATAAACATTGACATAGAGGAACACAACATTGGGATGGTAGAAAATCCAAAAATGATCAAACTATCCAAAAATTTACCACCTAATCAAAAGCCCAAATACATTGACCTATTCAAAGAATTCCAGGATGTATTTGCTTGGAGCTATGAGGATTTGAAATCCTATGACACCTCGGTGATCCAACACACAATCCCCTTAAAACCGAACCAGAAACCCTTCAAACAGAAACTTAGAAGAATTAACCCTATGCTTCTTCCACCGACTAAGAAGGAAGTAAAGAGGATGTTTGAACCAGGCATCATAGCACCCATCAGATTTTCTGAATGGGTATCCAATCTTGTTCCTACAAGAAAAAAGACAGGTGAAAACAGACTTTGTGTAGATCTCAGAAATTTAAACCAAGTCTCCCTAAAAGACCATTACCCTTTGCCTAAAATGGACCACATCTTGCAGAGAGTAGTGGGGTCATCTAGAATCTCTTTGCTAGATGGTTTTTTAGGTTTCAACCAAATACTTGTTCACTCGGACGACCAAGACAAGACTGCTTTTACCACACCCTGGGGAACATTTAAGTATGTGAAGATGCCATTTGGTCTTAAAAACGCCGGTGCAACTTTTCAACGAGCAATGGACATTGCATTTGCCAAAGAAATACATGACTTCCTAGTTGTGTATCTAGATGAATTGACCCCATTTTCCAAATCTGATGAAGAACACCTCAAGCATCTTAGGCAAATTTTTATGACATGTAGGAAGTATGGCATTTCCTTGAATCCCAAGAAATCCCTATTTGGCCTCGAATAAGGCAAGTTACTTGGCCACATTATATCAAAAGATGGGATCAGAATTGACCCTGAAAGAATCCAAGCCATCCTCCAAATCCCATATCCAAGAAACATAAAAGAGCTACAAGCGTTCCTTGGGAAAATCAACTTCCTAAGAAGATTTATCCCAAATCTAGCTGAATTAATAAGACTGTTAAGCAACATGTTAAAAAAAGATGCCAAGGTAAGATGGTACCTGGAAACCAAACAAGCATTCGAAAGTATCAAATCGGCATTGACATAAACCCTTGTACTCACCAGTCCGCAGTTTGACAAAGATTTTATCATATTTTCATTTGCATCTGATCACACAATAGCCGCTATCCTTTTGCAAAAGGATGAACAGGGAACTGAAAAGCCAATTGTTTTTTTCAGCCGAGCCTTAAGAGACGCCCCTTTGAAATACCCAATCATGGAAAAGCAGGCCTACGCATTGGTTAAGGCCATCAAGGATTTCAGAGTGTACATTTTATGTTCACATGTGATTACCTATGTCCCACACGCTGTTGTAAAAGACATATTGACCCAAGAGGGATTAGAAGGCAAAAGAGGCAAGTGGATTGCAAGCATCCTTGAGTATGATATAGAAATAAAACCAACCAAGCTGATAAAGGGACAAGGTTTAGCTAAACTGATGTCCGCAACAAACTTTCAAACCCTAGACATAAACCAACTGGACAATGAACCGGAGCTGGCGACTCCACAGATAAGTGAGATATTTCTCCAATGCCCTTGGTACACTGATATTTGCTTTGTATTGTTAAACCTGTGTGCTCCCCCAGGATTGTCCAGAACCAAGAAAAGATTTTTGAAAATGAAGGCTTTAAAGTTTTGTGTTATAGATGGTGCATTATTTTGGAGAAATCATGAAGGTATATTGCTTAATTGTTTAACCATGAATGAAACTAACAATGTCATGAAAGAATTCCATGCAGGTGACTGTGGATGACATCTATATTGGAAGTCCACTGCTGATAAAATTCTAAGGGCTGGTTTCTATTGACCCTCTCTTTTTGCAGATAGAAAGAAATTTTCCATGTCATGTCACAAATGCCAAATCTTTGAGGGCAAGAGAAAGCTGTTACCCCTGCCCCTGAAACCCATCTCAACCGAACAACCTTTTCAACAATGGGGTCTTGACTTCATTGGAGAAATCCATCCCTCTTCCTCAGGCCAGCACAAATGGATCCTAACAGCCACTGATTATTTCACTAAGTGGGTTGAAGCCATTCCCTGCAGACAAGCCAATGACACCATCATCATCCAATTCCTTGAGGGAAATATCCTGTCTAGATTTGGCTGCCCTGAGAAAATCATCACTGACAATGTCGCTGCCTTTAAGTCCAAAAAGATGATCAATTTTTGCCACAGATTTCATATTACTTTAGGCCACTCTACGGCTTATTACCCTCAGGGTAATGGCTTGGCCGAATCATCTAACAAAAGCCTCATCAACATCATAAAGAAAGTACTAGAAGAAAACAAGAAGAACTGGCACAAAAAGCTGGTAAATGCCCTATGGGCGGACAGACTCTCGAGCAAAAGATCCATTGGGATGAGCCCTTATGAGTTAGTATATGGCATGGAGGCTAGATTTCCTTCATCCTTGGGCATTCCTACTATCAAATTGTTACAAGAAATTCAGGCTGAACCAAATGACATTCAAAGAAGAATCAATTAGACCATTCATCTTCAGCAAACCAGAGAACAAGTTTATGACAGAGCTCAAATTTTGCAAGAAAAGCTCAAAAAGATGTTTGATAAGAGAGCTAAGGCTGAGGATTTCAATGTTGGTGACAAAGTTATGAGATGGGACTCAAGAAGGGAAGACAAGGGCAAACATGCCAAGTTTGATTTCTTATGGAAAGGTCCATTCGTTATTTTTGCTGTTCAGGGAAATAACACATATTTTCTTAGATCTGTAGAGGATAGTTCCGCTGAAGAAGGCCCTGTCAATGGCCGTATGCTAAAACATTACCATGATCCCTTTTAAGGGATACGATACAACTTTGTATATATCTTTGTACAGTCTTATTTGTATATATCAGCACTTTTGTTTTCATTTTGTATAAGCAGGCCGATTGTTTAAGGAAAAGCAGTGAATTTGTGAAAGACACAGTTTTTAAAGCTCTGTTTTTACACCAGTATTCAACAAAGTATCAAGAGAAAAAACTGTCACATTACAAGCAATTCATGGTAGAAAAGAACTATTTGCAGTCATTGTGCATAATTATCAAGCACGCAGAAGAAAGCAGGCGATGCTGCACAGTTCGCAGTAACTCAGTTGAGGAGGAGGTTGTTCATAGTTCAAAGTTTTGCATTCTTAATAGCCAGAACAAATGTTTCCAGTCTACAGCAACAAACAGAAGATCAAGGCAATCTGACCTGCTGTTCTTGACTTTTCACAAGGAAAAGCCCCAAGTGGAGCCACTGTTAGCCTCCTGTTGCAACAGGGTTTCATTTTTCATGATTGACATTTTTACATGCCAAATATGTCAAACTTTCCAGGCTGCAGTGTTCCATATTTCCACAGGATGCCATGAAGTGTGCTAGTTCAAAGACACTGCTATAATCCAATTTTGATGAATTGTTCCAGTTTTGAAGAGTTTTCATTTGAGGGAGGTCCAAACAGTTTAATCTTGGTCTCCCTAGGTTTCAATTTCCTATTTTAGAATGTAGAGAATGCATCTGACCAAACAGTGTAATCTTGGCAGATCTGTAGATAGGTAGAGAATCAAAGGGACCCAACTGCTTAATCTGGGCCCCTAGCAGAAATAAGTGTAGATCTAGATAGGAAGCATTCAAAAGAAAAATTGTAAATCTGGGTCTGCAAGTCTAAGTGCACCCAAAACCATTTACCACTCCTATGCAATGACGTCACCTGCCTGCGTCACCCCCTTGCCCAGTCACCATGACACGTCACCCGCTTGCGTCACCCCCCTGCCACTGCGTCACCTCCCGTGCTGCCATGTCACCTCCATACGTGATGATGTCATCATGCTGACATCATCCTGCCATGTCATCTTCCTGATGTCATCGCTGACGTCACTCGCCGTACAACATCCCGTCATGCTGATGTCATCATCAGTTTTAGCGCAAAGGGCGAAAATCACACTCCGAAGCCCCGGAATCAGTTTCTGAGGAATCTTTAGGGAATCTTTTCATTATGCAGCCCCCAGCAAGCTCGAAAGGCGCCGAATGACCCGTTTTTCTTCGCGAAGCATTTAGGAAGGAGCCGAAGACAGTTTTAAGGAAGACAGAGCTGAACAACGGCCATTAAATGTTGATTTAACGCATAGCACATCAGAACAGCATCCCAATTTATTGTTAGAGAGTATCAGAGAAGAAGAAAAGCCAGAGAGTATCAGCCGAAGATTTTTTAGGGGCTCGAAGCACCTGAACATTGATGAGCCCCCCAGAAAGTCAAATTAAGAGGCGTAAGGCCATCCTTGCCCTCAAATCACAGTTAAAGCTTTAAATGCAGACAGACAGCAAAGAAGCAGAAACCCATACACATTTATTGCAGAAAACACTGCACCAAGCCACCGAGGACTACATCATTTACTCAGTTTTGATACGTCCACCCTCAGCGCAGTCCGAGATATTTTCATGCATTTATTTCTGATAGAGTTAGGTCAAATTAATCATTTTTTATGACTTGTTTTAGGTCAAGATGTAAAAAAAAGCAGTTGTAGAGAGTTTTTCCCCTATATATACCGCTCTCTACATTGTTTCAAGGGTTGGTCTATTGAGAATTTTCACTAGAGACTGGCATTGTATACCTGAGTTTTTCTATAACCAAATATTGCTGAAAGCTTGGAGAGAAAACTGCCCGTTGTTAATGAATGTTTTGAAGAAATGAAGATGGAATTCTTGTGCTGCAGCCTGAAACAATAAGTGCATCTTACCTCTGTTTTATTGTTTACCACTATCTAAATAGCAGAAAGAAAGAATAACTTAGAATTTGTTTAAATACACTCTATGCTCAATTTCTGTTATTTCCTTATGTTTTCCTCTGAATGAATTGGTTATGAATATGAATTCCTCCTGGCTCATATTTACCCCTATTCACCTGTGTATGCCAATTATCTAGGGATTCTTAAATGCCCCTAGGTAGAGCTCTGTTACCTACATCTGTTAAGCTGATTGAGAGATTCTTAACTGCCTCTCATTACTTAGCATTCTTTCCATCATTTAAACCTGAAACATTGTTCCATGTGCAACTATCTTGCTCCATTTTCCCTTATTGTGATCAAGGAAATGCACCAGCAGTCCTCCTCCTCGACTCCACGCCCAACGGTTTGAAACACTCAGACTGTGCTATGCCTCTCTACCTGAGACATCAATTTTCCTACCAAAGCAAAACAAAAACCCTCTGAACTCAATACCTAGCCTAGAATCCTTTTAAACATAGCTAAATCTGAAAGAGAGAGCCCTCTCTGATTGCAGGTGGGCTAGAACCTGCAATCCAAAGTTGGTTTGTGGTTACCTCGGCCGTATCCCTTACTCCAACCTGGGGACAACCTGAGTGATAACAGTTTCCATGCGACGTCGTCGCTGAGCCCTAGTGTATGACTCACGACGATCCAGATATGGCGAATTAGTTCAAACATAATGCTTCTGGGTGATTCTAGAGCTGGTTGTTGGGTCAAAGGAGTTCACCTTTCCTCCTCTGGGATGGTAGTTCCACCCTTTGAGAAACCTCCCTTGAGGATAAGCTCCCTCTCCCTCATTTAATGGAGGCTCCTCCTCCTATAAAAGCATTCCCCATTACTATGATCAGCTAGTTCCTAGTTCTTGGTTTTTGGATTGAAGCAAATTAGCTAGCTTTGGTGTGAGTTTGCAGTGTGAATTGCTGATAGTTTAGCAATTGGTTGTGGATTGCCTTAGCCTTGTATTAGAGCTTGTGAGTGAGAGAGAGAGTTACCATCCATTTGGGAGATCCATTCTTGAGAGTGAATGCTTGAAGAAACATATTGACTGGACCCTTTGAGAAGGCTTGCGACATCAAGGCTTGGTTGTAAGCTTTGCTTTTGATTTATTTTAATACAATCAATGATGGTTTCCTATGTCTTGTGTAAAATGTACTTGATAGCTTATGGTTCCTTGACTCTGTAAGTAAATAGATCATTGTTGTTTGCAATTACATGTTTTGTTGTTCTCTTATGTTGTTTCAGGTTGATTGCTCATTGAGGAGAAGGAAATGATAGCTGGAGTGGCACAATGAAAGCTTCATCAAACACCGGTTTGAGGCAGGCTTTCAACGACGACTGTTTAAGGAAATTGATTATTATTTTGTCTTGCTATGACTAGACCCACTCTAGGGCTAGAGGGGTTGCCTTTGTCCACAGAGGGAACATTTCCTACTTTACAAGTTGGCAACTCCACTGGGGAGTCCTTTGTATTTTTTCTTCTTTTTTTCTCTTGGTTTGTTTTTGATATAGTGTCTCTTGATTTGGGGTTGAACCATCAGTATTCTGGGTTACTTGGATCAATCTGGGGGTCCCTTTTACTGTCTAAGATATTATTCTGGTGTCCTTTAGGTGTTTTTACTTTGTCTATTCTCTTTATTGAGATCGTCATTGTAGATAGCTTAATAGTTGCGATGACGTCACGCCTGTCCTCTTTAGTAAACTTGTGCATCGTAGATAACTAGTCATATAGTTGCGACGATCCCTGAAATCAGATTGTCACATAAGATAGGTGTACACTTGCGACTACGTCACCCAGTTGCTAACTCTAGGCTTGTGACGATTAGCTTTTCATCCCAAGTTGCTGGTTATATGCCCACGATGATTCCTGTACAAGTTTTTTTACAACTTTGCCTCTTGAGTCCATCAGTACTGCTTATCCCCTGCTACTTCTTGTCTGTCATCGACTTATTTTGATTTCTTTTGGTTAAGGCTTGTTTCTCTTTGGTTTCATTGAGTGTGTTATCTCAAAATCAAGCCCTGGAAGGCTGCAGACCAGGAAGACTTCAAGTAACTGTTTCAAACCAATCTTTTGACTAAGGCTTAGCCTCCTTAGCTTGAGAGGGCTCTCTCAAAGGGTTATTGATTTTAATTAAGAATAAGATGACTAACTCTTGTGAAATAACAGTGACAAATATGAATGCTGGAAAAACATTAAACAAGTTTCCATTGGGCCTATGGAGTCAACTACAACTCAGTAAATAATGATACTGCCTTTACATAGAAGTTAGGGCACTTAGCATTTAGATGTTCAGAACACAACACACATATGGAACCACAGCTCATAAGTGCACACAGGAAGTCAGAGCACAATCAGTGAATTCTGAGTGATTGTACACCTTTGCAACTGTAAAAAAGACATAAAGGAAAAGATAACATCATACATTCTGAACATAGAAATCCCTCATGAATCTTGAGAAGTAAAGAAGCCCAAATTATATTACTGAAATCTGTCTTTACATAAGCCAAAACAATGCTTTGTTTATCAAATTTCCAACCCTCATTACATTGTTGTTTCAGCTATATATAGAATCCTTATTCTAACTAATTCGAGCTTCCTCCTCCAGCATGAGGGGAGTCGATAACTACCTCTACTGACACCTATCAGCTATTTAACTAACTAATAAATACAACTAAAGTGCTGACTGGAGTTTTTAAAGAGTTCTAAATTAACTATGACTCTAACTCTATTTTCCATGCATACGGCTTCTCCTTATTCTTTGACACCTGGTCCTCTTTTGATTTGGCTGAGCTGGATATTTAATATTCCATATTGACCTTGAACGCTGAATCTTCTAACTACTCAGAAGTATTAGGAGATTTTCCTTGTCTCTCGGCTTCAGTTCTTCTCAAAAATGCTCGAATGTACAGAAGCATGTCTTCTAGCTTTTAATAACCCAAAACATGGAACACTGCCACGTTCTTGATGTGCTGTAAGCAACATCGATGGACATGTGTGCAGGCAAAAGTTTCTTACAGGCAGCTCATTTGTTGTATCTTGAATGGTGATAAAGGGGCTTTAAAACAAAAATTTAAAATTGGATTTAAATCTTCAACCTTTTTAGGCATCCACCTGTCTTGACTTGATTGAGTGCTGGCAGCTCCAGATGATGTTCTTGCATACCCTTTTGGTGTTTCCCTTTCAAAATTCCCGCTCATAATACAAAACTTTCTATCTGTGTTAAAATCATCACCTACAGCAGCTTCGTAGCGCGCTACGAAACTGCTGTGTAATTTCAGAAACACAGTCTTTAAAAATCATCATCCTTAATTGGAGTCTGAACCATTGACCAAAAAGTAAAATTTGGTCTGATAAATCTGTCTGAGCATTTCAGTAAATATGGGTCAAATGGAAAGAACATGCCGAGTCTCTCAACACCCCCAAAGGCCTTGGATTCCTCTGTTTCAATTATGTTCTTTGAACTTGTGAAGCCTAAAACTTCAAATAGATGAACTGCTTTAACCTGCCTTAGAAATTCTTCTACGACTGCTGGCAAACAAATCTTTAAAGGATTCAACTTGTGCTCAATAATCTTTTTCAGTGGTAACTTCTCTAACAGTAATCTCTGTTTAGGATCATCTATAAGCGACTTCATTCGGAAGCAAAGTATATACATAACAGCCTGACATGCTGAATAGAATACCCCATGCACTCCTGGATTCACAGGCTTCCTCTCCTTGTTATGATTATACAAGTATTGCAAGCACCAATCCACCAACCTTCCTAATGCTGCAGAAACAACAGATAAAAGTAGGTATTTAGCACGAGACAAATAACTAGATAGGTAAGCAGCTGCAGTCATCCTTGTATTCCGTGGGCGAGATTTATTGACAAAAATATCACACAGCATTGAAGCAAAGTTTGCACCGCATGTCTTTGGAGCCAGAGAGCATAGATAGAAGACAAGAAACTGAATAAACTTAGACTTGTGAGTATTCAAAATAGTTGATTGAAATGAGTGCATGAGTGTATCATAGATCTGTGGTAGGCGACCCTCATCAGCACATAATTTCAGATGTTCTAAAGTCATTTCCATTACTACATTCCCCAGACTCTGCATAGAAGAAGGTTTTGGCAATTCAGCACTTGCCTCGCTACCAGGCTTCCCAGGTTCTTCATTTTCTTCATCATCTTCCATTTCCATGTCAAATATGTACAACTTGCTTGAGTCTTCATGTAAAATGTGTTCCCATTTTATTTCAACATACATTTCAATAAGCCTGTCCACCACTGCCATAAGTAATCTACTACCAATAATTTCCCCAACAGCACTGCTCTCCATTCTAAGCATGTTCTCAACATACAAGGCATTCCAGTCTTTATGAATAACTCTGTGTGGCATCTTTCGAATAATTATTGGTTGCAACCTTAATGAAACAGTTGGCACAAGCTCTGCAATTTGTTGTATTGCCAAATGCACTCGGTCCAGAATTTTGCTTTTCCTTGCTAGCTGTTCTGTTTTCTTCTGGAGGAGCAGATCCTGCAAAGGAATCAACACAACGATTTCGAGAGCTATTTGTTTGGAAACTGTCATACTGCTGTAATGCAATTTTTCCAACTGCTTGGACAGACTCTCTTGCAATGGCCACATCAACATTTGCAGCATATTCACTGAGCTTCGTCACAATATCATATGTATTACTCTCATTTGCCACGGCTATAATCATCTCAAGCTTCAATTTCTTCACATATGAAGGGTCACTGTAGCGACAATAAAAATGCTTATAATCTGATGAAAACAGTATTGGAGCACGTGTCACCAATAGATGTAGATGGCTCAAGACTGCATATCACTGTTCTGGGCTTCCTGAAATGTATAAACCCGTGTATTAACACATATCGCCTACCAGACATCGACTGTTTGACTACCGAGAGCAAAGGAAGCAGGTGTTATCGGTTGATTTGGTGGGTTGGACACTGAAAGAGTTGGAGGCATCATAGGTGTCGAGGCGCAGAGGATGAGGGGAGAATTAAAATGGATTCCTGGGTTTCGTTTCTTTTCTGTGTTCACCCGTGGCATCTCCTCTGTGGTGTCTGGGTTGTCACATGTTAAAATCAAAAGAGGAAAATCAAAACCACCTGTCATTCTTGGGTTCAAACAACTTGCTAATCGTTAAGGCGGAACCCTCCTTTTTTTTTTCTTTACCTTTATACATACCCACAGGCTGTACAGCTAAGGGCAGAGACGAATACACTTGGGCCTCATATCATTCCTCCAGCTGTTCAGAAGAAACTTCAACCCTTCTAATTGGTAATCATCAGGTGGTGGTAAATTAGAAAAATACCTCACAAATGACCCAAAGTGATTGACCTGATTTATTGTTTGATTTGCTCCTGTATCGTGTAGTTCTGGAGGGCGATCTGCTGTGAGCAACAATATTGGAATACAGTCCTGGCTTGCCTCTACCACAACAGGAAGGAGATTTGAGAGAGTCGTTCCAGATGATGTTATGACTGCTGCCGGTTTATATGATCTCTTTCCATATCCCAATGCATGAAAGGCAAGAGAACGCTCATCGATACATGAGATACATAAGACATGACGCTTTTGTGCAGCTGCCACAGCAAACAGATATGATCTTGATCCTGGTGCTATGCAAAAGTATGTTATACCTAGTCGACAACACTCCTCTACTATGAGAAATGCCCATATAGCATTGATGTTGGGAAATATTTCCAAGTGTTTATATGGCTCGAGCAATGACTCATACTGTCTCGTCTTCAATTCAAGTTCCTGCCAAATATCATATAACTCGGAATTTTTCACTATCCCAGCTTCTGAGTAAACAAATATTTGTGAACCTTACTCCACTCTTCTGCACCAATGCTGAGCCAGTTGCGAGAGCAAAGTTAGCATTCTTGCCTCTAAACCAACCTACTGGTCCACCATACATTCTTCGGTCAAATGTCTCAGTTTGATTAATAAAACATCGTGCAGCTTCTTGTGAATGCCCACAAATGACTGAACTTGGATGAAGCGATGACAAAAGATAGAATTCATCCATATCATTTTTAGTTCCCCTGTCAAACATGTGTGCAAATGTTCCACCTTTGCTTCAGTAACCACATGTTTACAAGTAAGCTCCATTTGCCTTTTAAGAGATATGAAAGGTTATTCTTCTTGAGTGGTAACACACCCCAGAGCTATTTTGCATGACAGTTGCTATGGATTCAAACAAATCCCCAATTTTTTAGCGCAGCCTAAAACATGTTGCACTGCGAAACTACAAAAAGGCTTTATGCGCATCAAACTAATGTGAGCGGTTTTGAAATTTTGGCATTAGAATTTTCAGTGATAATAGTTGCTCCACTTGGGATAGTGTGCCCTTGTGGTACACTAAGAACTCGCAGGTCCAGTGCCTTATCCATTTATGACAAATAGAAATTTGCTTGACAAGCATCCCTTTCCAGCTTCTTGGGCCTTCACCTCGGGCTTAAGCTTGATGACAACTGTAGGAGAAATAAATCTACATCTACTAAAAAAAAATGCTCAGTCAACCTTGAGCTTATTTGCATTTTCCTACCTACCTACCCTACCAATTTCAAACTTCTTTCAGCTCAATCAATGTGAAATTTCCAATGTAGCCAATCATTTGTCTTATCTGATGTTTGATTTCTTTGACTGCATTGGAGTTCAGAGCCAATATGATATTGTGATGACCCGTGCCATTGAAATTGCCTCTGATCTTCATAGAAAAGCTGAAACACTGGAGAGTAAAACTCTTCCATATATTTGGCTATAGGATCCCAGAATACATGATCAGCTTGATGATTCTTGTAACTTTTTGATTGTGCAAACTGATCTTCAACAACAGTGTACAGTTCCTCAATCGTGAAAGAGAAAGGAAGCAACACTCTCTCCTTGTGTTCTGCCATAGAAAGCTTCTGAAAATAATGATCATGATTATGAAAACTATATGCCTAGATTTGACCTTCTAAACCTTCAATGTCTTTCTCAATGTCATTAGCAACTTCATTCAAAAATTTCATCTTATCCTCTGCCTTACACTCAAATGATTTTAGATACGAAGACAAGGACAAAGAAAAATTTTCATATGTTTCTCCATTACTATGATCATTATTCCATTGTTTGAAACCTTGAATTGAAGGAGATTTTGCCACCAACTCTGATCTATCTATCCATTCCTCGAAAAACATAAACCAAAAGTCTTCAAATGACTTGATGGATTTGGCAGGAAAGCTTTCAATCCAACGTTTACATTTCCCTTGAAGTGAATCATAGAACAACATAATGCAAAAATCCTCATGTTTAACTCTAAGAAGCTCAGTAAAATGACAGAAATCTGATATATGCTTCAAAGTTAAACTCAAATCTTCTCCATTGAATTTTGGACCATTCCTTAGAAAATATGCATCCTTGGGAAAATGATTTGGGAAACCATGAATTCCTAAAAAATTTATGCATGCATACCTTGAAATAAGAATGGTAGCATCTGGGTCCTTCATAACTCCAGTGGAATCACCATGAATGTATAAATTTTGAATTCTTCAACAATGGAGTCGCCAAGGTAGATTGCAGCCTCGAAAATTCTTCTGAGCTCCTGCTACCTTCAGAAGTTCAGTCTCTTGATTTCGGGAATGAATAATCTTCAGGCTCCCGGCAGACGCACCAAAATGTTATCTCAAAATCAAGCCCTGGAAGGTTGCAGACCAGGAAGACTTCAAGTAACTGTTTCAAACCAATCTTTTGACTAAGGCTTAGCCTCCTTAGCCTGAGAGGGCTCTCTCAAAGGGTTATTGATTTTAATTAAGAATAAGATGACTAACTCTTGTGAAATAACAGTGACAAATATGAATGCTGGAAAAACATTAAACAAGTTTCCATTGGGCCTATGGAGTCAACTACAACTCAGTAAATAATGATACTGCCTTTACATAGAAGTCAGGGTACTTAGCATTTAGATGTTCAGAACACAACACACATATGGAACCACAACTCATAAGTGCACACAGGAAGTCAGAGCACAATCCATGAATTCTGAGTGATTGTACACCTTTGCAACTGTAAAAAAGACATAAAGGAAAAGATAACATCATACATTCTGAACATAGAAATCCCTCATGAATCCTGAGAAGTAAAGAAGCCCAAATTATATTACTGAAATTTGTCTTTACATAAGCCAAAACAATGCTTTGTTTATCAAATTTCCAACCCTCATTACATTGTTGTTTCAGCTATATATAGAATCCTTATTCTAACTAATTCAAGCTTCCTCCTCCAGCATGAGGGGAGTCGATAACTACCTCTACTGACACCTATCAGCTATTTAACTAACTAATAAATACAACTAAAGTGCTGACTGGAGTTTTTAAAGAGTTCTAAATTAACTATGACTCTAACTCTATTTTCCATGCATACGGCTTCTCCTTGTTCTTTGACACCTGGTCCTCTTTCGATTTGGCTGAGCTGGATATTTAATATTCCATATTGACCTTGAACGCTGAATCTTCTAACTGCTCAGAAGTATTAGGAGATTTTCCTTGTCTCTCGGCTTCAGTTCTTCTCAAAAATGCTCGAATGTACAGAAGCATGTCTTCTAGCTTTTAATAACCCAAAACATGGAACACTGCCACGTTCTTGATGTGCTGTGAGCTTCATCGATGGACATGTGTGCAGGCAAAAGTTTCTTACAGGAAGCTCGTTTGTTGTATCTTGAATGGTGATAAAGGGGCTTTACAACAAAAATTTAAAATTGGATTTAAATCTTCAACCTTTTTAGGAATCCACCTGTCTTGACTTGATTGAGTGCTGGCAGCTCCAGATGATGTTCTTGCATACCCTTTTGGCGTTTCCCTTTCAAAATTCCCGCTCATAATACAAAACTGTCTATCTGTGTTAAAATCATCACCTACAGCAGCTTCGTAGCGCGCTACGAAACTGCTGTGTAATTTCAAAAACACAGTCTTTAAAAATCATCATCCTTAACTGGAGTCTGAACCATTGACAAAAAAGTAAAATTTGGTCTGATAAATCTGTCTGAGCATTTCAGTAAATATGGGTCAAGTGGAAAGAACATGCCGAGTCTCTCAACACCCCCAAAGGCCTTGGATTCCTCTGTTTCAATTATGTTCTTTGAACTTGTGAAGCCTAAAACTTCAAATAGATGAACTGCTTTAACCTGCCTTAGAAATTCTTCTACGACTGCTGGCAAACAAATCTTTAAAGGATTCAACTTGTGCTCAATAATCTTTTTCAATGGTAACTTCTCTAACAGTAATCTCTATTTAGGATCATCTATAAGCGACTTCATTCGGAAGCAAAGTATATACATAACAGCCTGACATGCTGAATAGAATACCCCATGCACTCCTGAATTCACAGGCTTCCTCTCCTTGTTATGATTATACAAGTATTGCAAGCACCAATCCACCAACCTTCCTAATGCTACAGAAACAACATATAAAAGTAGGTATTTAGCACGAGACAAATAATTAGATAGGTAAGCAGCTGCAGTCATCCTTGTATTCCGTGGGCGAGATTTATTGACAAAAATATCACACAGCATTGAAGCAAAGTTTGCACCGCTTGTCTTTGGAGCCAGAGAGCATGAATTGAAGACAAGAAACTGAATAAACTTAGACTTGTGAGTATTCAAAATAGTTGATTGAAATGAGTACATGAGTGTATCATAGATCTGTGGCAGGCGACCCTCATCAACACATAATTTCAGATGTTCTAAAGTCATTTCCATTAATACATTCATCTTATCTGCAACACCCCCCAGAGTCTGCATAGAAGAAGGTTTTGACAATTCAACATTTGCCTCGCTACCAGGCTTCTCAGGTTCTTCATTTTCTTCATCATCTTCCATTTCCATGTCAAATATGTACAACTTGCTTGAGTCTTCATGTAAAATGTGTTCCCATTTTATTTCAACATCAATTTCAATAAGCCTGTCCACCACTGCCATAAGTAATCTACTACCAATAATTTCCCCAACAGCACTGCTCTCCATTCTAAGCATGTTCTCAACATACAAGGCATTCCAGTCTTTATGAATAACTCTGTGTGGCATCTTTCGAATAATTATTGGTTGCAACCTTAATGAAACAGTCGGCACAAGCTCTGCAATTTGTTGTATTGCCAAATGCACTCGGTCCAGAATTTCGCTTTTCCTTGCTAGCTGTTCTGTTTTCTTCTGGAGGAGTAGATCCTGCAAAGGAATCAACACAACGATTTCGGGAGCTATTTGTTTGGAAACTGTCATACTGCTGTAATGCAATTTTTCCAACTGCTCGGACAGACTCTCTTGCAATGGCCACATCAACATTTGCAGCATATTCACTGAGCTCTGTCACAATATAATATGTATTACTCTCATTTGCCACGGCTGTAATCATCTCAAGCTTCAATTTCTTCACATATGAAGGGTCACTGTAGCGACAATAAAAATGCTTATAATCTGATGAAAACAGTATTGGAGCACGTGTCACCAACAGATGTAGATGGCTCAAGACTGCATATGACTGTTCTGGGCTTCCTGAAATGTATAAACCCGTGTATTGACACATATCGCCTACCAGACGCCGACTATCTGACTACCAAGAGCAAAGGAAGTAGGTGCTATCGGTTGATTTGGTGGGTTGGACACTGAAAGAGTTGGAGGCATCACAGGTGTCGAGGCGCAGAGGATGAGGGGAGAATTAAAATGGATTCCTGGGTTTCGTTTCTTTTCTGTGTTCACCAGTGGCATCTCCTCTGTGGTGTCTGGGTTTTCACATGTTAAAATCAAAAGAGGAAAATCAAAACCACCCGTCATTCTTGGGTTCAAACGGCTTGCTAATCGTTAAGGCGGGACCCTCCTTTTTTTTTTATTTACCTTTATACATACCCACAGGCTGTACAGCTAAGGGCAGAGACGAATACACTTGGGCCTCATATCATTCCTCCAGTTGTTCACAAGAAACTTCAACCCTTCTAATTGGTAATCATCAGGTGGTGGTAAATTAGAAAAATACCTCACAAATGACCCAAAGTGATTGACCTGATTTATTGTTTGATTTGCTCCTGTATCGTGTAGTTCTGGAGGGCGATCTGCTGTGAGCAACAATATTGGAATACAGTCCTGGCTTGCCTCTACCACAGCAGGAAGGAGATTTGAGAGAGCCATTCCAGATGATGTTATGACTGCTGCCGGTTTATATGATCCCTTTCCATATCCCAATGCATGAAAGGCAAGAGAACGCTCATCGATACATGAGATACATGAGACATGACGATTTTGTGCAGCTGCCACAGCAAACGGAGATGATCTTGATCCTGGTGCTATGCAAAAGTATGTTACACCCAGTCGACAACACTCCTCTACTATGAGAAATGCCCATACAGCATTGATGTTGGGAAATATTTCCAAGTGCTTATATGGCTCGAGCAATGACTCATACTGTCTCGTCTTCAATTCAAGTTCCTGCCAAATATCATATAACTTGGAATTTTTCACTATCCCAGCTTCTGAGTAAACAAATATTTGTGAACCTTACTCCACTCTTCTGCACCAATGCTGAGCCAGTTGCGAGAGCAAAGTCAGCATCCTTGCCTCCAAACCAACCTACTGGTCCACCATACATTCTTCGGTCAAATGTCTCAGTTTGATTAATAAAACATCGTGCAGCTTCTTGTGAATGCCCACAAATGACTGAACTTGGATGAAGCGATGACAAAAGATAGAATTCATCCATATCATTTTTAGTTCCCCTGTCAAACATGTGTGCAAATGTTCCACCTTTGCTTCAGTAA
Organism: Pinus tabuliformis; assembly: GCA_031772625.1. Classification (NCBI taxonomy): domain Eukaryota; kingdom Viridiplantae; phylum Streptophyta; class Pinopsida; order Pinales; family Pinaceae; genus Pinus; species Pinus tabuliformis. The sequence continues at coordinate 1,143,791,985 of CM062815.1, forward strand.
CCACATGTTTACAAGTAAGCTCCATTTGCCTTTTAAGAGATATGAAAGGTTATTCTTCTTGAGTGATAACACACCCCAGAGCTATTTTTCATGACAGTTGCTATGGATTTGAACAAATCCCCAATTTTGTAGCGCAGCCTAAAACATGTTGCGCTGCGAAACTACAAAAAGGCTTTATGCGCATCAAACTAATGTGAGCGGTTTTGAAATTTTGGCATTAGAATTTTCAGTGATAATAGAGTGAGTCTTGTGTTTTTAGACTTTGTGACCTAGCTTTGTTAAAGGTTTCGTCAAGACGTTATTTGCTTGAGTCACTTGTCTGTCCAAGGTTCATCCATAACCATCTTATTGATTTTCTTGAGGCTCTTTTGCTGTTTGTTTTCTTGCTGATTGATTTTTAGTGTTGGTTATTGAACCGGTTCTTCACATTGATTCGATTTCCTCACTATCAAACATAGATCACAATTGTTTGGATCAGTCAGGTTTACACTTGCTTGTTTGTCATTTAAATTCCAAAAAATCAAAATATTGCATTCATTTAGTATATGAAGTGAAAGTACATTTGCATTACGAATTTTCAAGATTGAGAAATTGAAAAGCAAACTTTAAATCTTTCATTAGTAGTATCGACACATTATGAGATTAGTGTATTGATGCATTGTGTTTCTTAGTGCTTGCATTTGCTTGTCTTGGTTTGTGTTTGCTTGGAAATGAACTCTTTACCTTTCTTTAAGTAGGTGTTCATCGAAACAATTGATGCTTTACTCATTGTAGCTGCATCCTAGGAATTGTTGAGATACATTCGGTAGGGCCTGAAAACTGAAACTTAATTCAAGATCAACTCTAAAATCAATTGAATGAACCTAACAACAAATTGGAACTTAACGCACATTATCTATATGTCTAGGCTAGAGACGTGCTCTGGCATCATTAAACCTAGTCACTATTGTTTTCGCTTAAGGTTGGGTGATTCCTCCTTCTGTGATTCAGTAGCTGCTATTACAGACTTGTGCTCCCTGTACTGTCGAGTATATATCGGGAGACCCAACTAGGTTATCATCCTACATCCATAGGAAGCTGAGTCTACTGCCTTATGAACTGTAAAGCATCGAACACATCATTGAGGAAGACTGACTGCCGTATGGAATGTCCTTGGTCATTTTTTCTTTCATTTGATCACCAAGGTGTATATGCATTTTTATGGTTAGTTTGGTAAACCTCTTGTCTAGTTCTCCAGAGTAGTCACTTTCATTCCTTTTCGACTCCTTAAAAGAAAAGGATCATCTGAGCACTTGTCTTTTTAGGCTCATTAAATATTCGAAGGCGACTAGAGTCATATTTTGTCCTTTTTCTCGACTCTTTAAACATGAAAAGGTCAAGTTTTGTTCTTGTGTCATAAAATTTACTGCCCACAAAATATTCCTGGTAACAGTTAGAGTTCTTGGTTATAGTACAAGTATATTTCAAGCTCATTCCCGATGGAAACATTCCTCGAGTCTACCGGCCAAGGTCTTCCCCCAGATGGGAATCTAGGTCAATTTTCTCCTTTTGGAAATGCGGTGCCTCGTATATCACAACATTGTCTTTGCCTGGGTTAACCATCAGCTTGCCCATTTGGTTGTTTTTGACCTTAGTGGTCCCAAGCGTCATGACCCCTGTTACATCGTCTCCTTCATTTGAATCACGACACGATGATTCCAAGGTTGTGCCTACACCTTCTTCCCTGTTTCTTCATCCTCCTCTCCCATTTCGCCTATTGAAAGTTCCACATCCAGTAACCAGGAGGCTAAGAAGAAGAAGAATTTGGATAAGCGTGAGTTCGCCTGTGCAACTATTGCTCCGAGTACATCACTAGTCATGACACCTTCTGCTCCTCTACAGAAGGTTAAGTTTCCTTGTAAATTGTGCAAGGGCAACCGTATTCTTCGTGATTGTCCTAGAATTCCTAGGATTTTAGAAGTTTGGTCTCATGATTCGGCTCATCCCTTGTCATCCTCTAAAGCTCATGACGATGCTACCCTCTCAACTAGCAGTGGTATGATGACAGGGAAGATTCGATTCCCCTATAGGCTCTGTGAAGTCAACCATCTCCTTCACCTTTGTCCACTCCTGGATAAAGCTTCCGCCGTTTTTGAAGGTCTTACAGCTCCTTCCCCTCTGCTTCTAGTTGGTTATCAGAGGCTCTCTTCAGACCCTCTCCCCATAGACCATGAGATTGACTTAGATTTGTTTCTTGTCCATACTGCTCTTCTTGAGCCTGGCTGTGATAAGCCTGTTCCTGACCAACTATTGGTCGGAAAGACTGTCGACTTGGGTTCACCACTAGTTGTTCACTCTGTTCTAGAAGAGTGTCATGATCATTCTGCTCATGTTCTTCTCATCTCATCAGATCCTACTAAGTCCGAGAATGACCCTCCTATCCCCGCTGATCAAGGGAGTCCTTCTTCTGTTCCTGTAGAGCAGGGGGGAAATCATATGATACCCCCACCAAGCAGTTCAGTCATTTCCTTCGACTGGAGTGATTTGACTACATTCTTCCTTCCATCCTATGTGCCTTTCCAGATTACAGTACACGCCTATGATAAGGTAGTACCAGGCAATCTCTTGGACAAAGGGGCATCTATCAATCTTATGCCTTCCACTACTTGGCAAGCTTTGGGCTCCCCACAACTTGTTCCTGTTACTCAAAATCTGTTAGCATTTGACGGAGGAACTCGTCAACCTTTTGGGATCCTTCCCAAGTTCCCTGTGACTTTGGGAGGAAAAACCATCTGTATAGATGCGATGGTTATCCAAGGTGCTTTAGATTTCAATCTTCTCCTTGGATGTGACTATATTTATGCCATGGGGGCTCTTGTTTCTTCTCTTTTTCGTATGGTCTATTTTTTGCATGATGGAAGAATGGTGCCCATAGATCAACTGTAGTTCTTTAGTCACCCGGTGCCTCCTGTGCCACCGTCGTCCCCTATCGGTTCTTGCTCGCAAGCAGTACCTTCCTCGCCACAGGTCAATTATGTGGCTACCCGTTCTTCGTCCGCATCTGTTGATGATCATGAAGATGGTCTCATACATCATGTACTGGGGACATTGGAACCTGATCTGTCATTGGTTCCTAACAACATGTGTTCCTCCAAGAGCATGGTTCTTCCATCCAGTGAAGACCTCTTGGGCGTCATGTTTTTGTATGGCCCATGAACAAGTGTTCTGAGGAGAGTTATTGTTCCTATGTCAACCTCATTAAAAAATGAAACAAGGATCATGGAGCATAGTTCCTTTTCTTGTGTCAAGCTCGTTAAAAAATGAAACAAGGAGTCTTGAGGAATGTTCTTGATCTTGTGTCAACCTCATTAAACAATGAAACCAATGTCATGAGGATAGTTGTTTTACTATGTCAACCTCATTAAAAAAATGAAACAACTCCCTTTTCCAAATCGAGTCTTTGATTAAGATCTCGTAAAATCTAAGTCAAGTCTTTCCAAGATCTCAAAAGTGAACCTTCATTCCATATTCCTTGTTGGATGCAATGAAGCTTGGGGGGCATGTACCTCGATTTATGTTATTATGCTAGGGGCATGAGAACTTATAACAAGCATAGTTTTTTGTTTCAAGTTTGTGTAAACATGAAACCGAATCCAAGCAGAGTTCTCCATGGTTCAAGCTTGTGTAAACATGAACCCATACTTGATTTACACCTTGTGATTGTCGTTTTTATCCACTAAATTCTGCTAGATGAGCCTTGGTTATTTTGTTCCATCATCGCCATCTCTTTGGCTGATCATATGCTTTCACTTGGGTTTTTTTTCCTTTCCTGAGGGACCGCAGCGATGAGTGGTTTTATTAGCCATCCTCTTGACCATTACATGTTTTGAGCAGCTCCACCATTGTAGGAACCAACTGCGTCCATACCACTTGTTCCTCCAGGACGAGTCCTCTTTAAGCTCTTTTTTGACTCGTAAAAGATGAAAAGATTACCGAGTATTTTTCCCTTTTTGACTCGTTAAAGAGAATAAAAATGGAGGTCTTCTTTAAGATCCTTTCCAACCATTTAAAAACGAAAAGATGGCCGAGCTCTTGTCGTTTCAAGCTTGTTCTTGGTTACGAAATGTCGTGTCTCCAATAAGTTTTCTACTTTTTTGGACAGAAACACTATTTATGAAAAGTACTCCTTGATCGAAATGGTCAAGCGGTTCTCTTGAGTATTATTTTCTACCTTTTTGGGCTTGAAAGACACAAACTTACGAGAAGGGGCCCCCCTGGAGTTTTCTTTTCCATGTCTTTTTCAAACTCTCTAAACATGAAAAAGGCTCTAAGTTTTACCTATGTCGGACTCGTTAAACCTTGACAAGATTGGAGTCATCGCCATGATGAGACTCGAGCTTCTCCTCCCTAGGGCTCGTTAACATTCTACTAGGTTGGATTTGTCCAAAGGACGAACTTATATCGCAAGCATATGCTATCCCCTTCAAGCTTGTTTTTCAAAAATAACTGGGGTACTCTCCAGCAATGGTGGGGGAAAATTTGGAAATCATCCTTGGTTACCTATGGCAGCTCGTCACTCTTGAACATTGACACTTTTTGCTTCTTACCGGGTTTGGGATATCCTTGCATCGTCATTGGCCTTCTGGGGTTTGGGTTGTCATTTTTCTTCATTCCATTTGATCCTTGTTGTCTCCATCTGACCTTTGATACCTTGGTACCAAAATGTTGCCACATTCCAGAGTCGTGTCACCAATATTTTCAAGAGTATAATCCTTCTGCAGTTTATACCCTTACCTCCTCCTCTAATTCTCTGTTTCACCATATTTCTCTTGTTCCTTGTCTCATGTTGTTGATGGGGGGAACATTATGGCCCTCCTACGATGGGTCGCTTCCTGTCAACACCAGCTCATTATCCAAGAAGTCGATCGAGAGATTCCTTTCAGTACTTTGGAGCTTGCATGCCTCAATGCCAAGTTCTTCGCACTCGACGATGGACATACATCATTGGTCTTCGATCGGGTGATTCCACAAGTGTTTGACTCCAGATCATTCTTCACACTTTGTGGATTGTACTGGCAATACCTTGAGAACCATTGACATTACTGGTGGTCTCTCTCACACTTATTAACGGTTTACATCATTGACCGGTAATCAAGCAACTTTCTACCATGCTCGACTTTAGCACATCTATTCATAGGTTAGGAATTTTACTCAGATCGTTTGGATTTCAAGACCCCAGACTAAGATTAAATATGTTCGGGTTGCACGGACTAGTTCATGATTACATACATGACTCTTTGATTGGATGGCTGCGACCATACCTGAGTCTTTCTGGATGGCTACGACCATACCTCTATCTTTATATATGGTCTTATTGACTGGGTGGCTACGTCCATACCATATGCCAGAGTTCATATGTCTTTTGGATCGTTGTGCCCATGCCTAGACTACATGTATTTCACTATCTGAGATATCAGTTGTACTTGTGTCTGCAGGTTCTCCACGATGGTGTTTCATTTCGGTTATGATTTTGTAAAGCATTTCATCCCTCCCACTCTCTTAGGCTTCATGCTTTAGGGGGCATTTGTTACATAGTAATTTGTCACCAACCTCATATCAGTCCCCAAGCGGCATCTCCATTGTGTCATACATCACATAAACATGTCCATATCTTCCCACTCATTTGAGAAAAGCAACAAAGTTCTCTCTAATCCTGAAGATTGACCCTTTTACCTATTTTTCTGCATCGTTGCAAGTAATCATCATTATTCTTGTGATGATTCTATGTGTTGAACTATAATGTCACGCCATCGTTGCAGGGGTACATTAGTTTCCTACGACGGTCGGATTTTAGGGCTCGACACAAGTCCTCAAGATTCTTCTTGCGACAATTTTTCTGAATGCACTACTTCCATGCGACGTCATCATTGAGCCCTAGTATATGACTCGCGATGATCCAGATATGGTGAATTAGTTCAAACAAAATGCTTTTGGGTGATTCTAGAGCTGGTTGTTGGGTCAAAGGAGTTTGCCTTTCCTCCTCTGGGATGGTAGTTCCACCCTTTGAGAAACCTCCCTTGAGGATAAGCTCCCTCTCCCTCATTTCATGGAGGCTCCTCCTCCTATAAAAGCATTCCCTATTGCTATGATCAGCTAGTTCCTAGTTCTTAGTTTTTGGATTGAAGCAAATTAGCTAGCTTTGGTGTGAGTTTGCAGTGTGAATTGTTGATAGTTTAGCAATTGGTTGTGGATTGCCTTAGCCTTGTATTAGAGCTTGTGAGTGAGAGAAAAAGTTACCATCCATTTGGGAGATCCATTCTTGAGAGTGAATTCTTGAAGAAACATACCAACTGGACCCTTCGAGAAGGCTTACGACGTCAAGGCTTGGTTGTAAGCTTTGCTTTTGATTTATTTTAATACAATCAATGATGGTTTCCTATGTCTTGTGTAAAATGTACTTGATAGCTTATGGTTCCTTGATTCTGTAAGTAAATAGATCATTGTTGTTCGCAATTACATGTTCTATTGTTCTCTTGTGTTGTTTCAGGTTGATTTCTCATTGAGGAGAAGGAAACGATAGCTGGAGCGACGAAATGAAAGCTTCATCGAACACCGGTTTGAGGTAGGCTTTCAACAATGACTATTTAAGGAAATTGATTGTTGTTTTGTCTTGTTGTGACTAGACCCACTCTAGGGCTAGAGGGGTTGCCTCTATTCATAGAGGGAACATTTCCTACTTCACACACATAAATGTTTCAATTCCCCCAGGAGTTCATTTTGTTCTGGGGTAGGCGAAACTGTCACGGATAGTCTCTCAGGAAAGGGTGGAATTGCTTTAGGTTCACTTTCCTCTTTATCTTCCTCAACCTCATATTTGTTAGAAAATTATATATTATGGAGCGATGGAACACATAAAATATTGCAGAAATATAAACAAAGAAAGCGCATAAAACAAGAGAGACACAGATATACGTGGTTCACCCAGTTTGGGCTACGTCCACCCCGAACAGCCAGTCCTTCCTTTCTATTATCCAGCAAAATAAGAGATACAACCTACAGCAGATCCGTTGTAATATCCTCTGTTTTCTCTCATAGTCTCACCTCTCTATTTCCCGCTCATAGAATACACATCTATCACACAGCCTCAAATACAATGCCCTCATACAAAGAGAGGGGTTGCCTTCTAGGGAAAAAACCCTAAACTAAACATAAGTTCTATCGTCAGATCATCCGCCTAATGAACGGCCCAGATTGACTAGAAATTACTATACTTTTACAAGGCAATTTTATAGCTGTTTTTAGCTTTGGGGGTGCTGCCCCCGAAACCCCCCGCCACGGGGGGCTCCCAAAGGTCAGAGCCGCCCCCCCTAGACCCCCCCTGTAGTGAATATTTTACGGGCGGCGTTGCCGCCCCCATTTCGAACTGGGGTCCAATGTGGTGATACCTTTGAATATAGAAGATAATCAGGCTCCACACCCAACAATATTGTCGGGCAGATAAATCGTTCTTGCAAACAAGACCAATCTCCCTAGTATCTAATGATATCTAGTGAAAAGCAAACCAAACAAATTCTATCTTTCTCTAAATATGCAATTTATAAATAAAGGCCAACAGTTGTTTTAGGCCTACCTCAGGTCCAGTGCTAGTTTGTGGAAGCCACGCTCCATTTGTCCAAATGAGCTCCCTTTTAAAGAATCTTCAAACATAAACAAGCACACATATCAAATAGCACCTGCATAGCCAATATAATAAACCATATTTATCATGATGATCAAGGAATTCATGAAATAAACCATAGACGACAATTTATTGAGAAAAATGAATCTCATTGTATTAACTTTAATCAAAGAAGAACTTTAGAACCTTGGTGCCTTGATGCTGTATAAGCTCCTCCCAGGGTCCAGCAAGAATCTCCTCTACTTTGACAAGTTTCACTCTCTTCCCAAAGAAGCCAAAAGGTATGTAATCTCTCCTCTCAAGCTTAACTAGGAAGTCTCAATTCCAACAACATTTACCCTAAAAAATGTTTATCTTTCAACCTCCCTAGCAACCAGCCTAATGCCTCAATTTATAGTGCAGAGGAGGGAAGTTACTAGGTCCACCTTCAAAGGGATAGAGTCCTCCTTCAAAGGGATAAGCTCCTCTCATCAAGGGGTTAGCTCCTTTAGTTATGGGATGCATGAACCACCTAGGAGCGAACCAACCACGTCAAAATTCCTTCTAGAAGCATCCAGAATTAACCCAAAGTGAGTTTTTAAGAATAAACTTGCGCCTTTTTGACTTTCACAAGGGTCCGCACCCACTCCTTTAGAGACAGAGCGGGCAGGTCCACAGGTAACATGACCAACGGGTGCAGGACCGCAGGTAATGGTAAGAGAAAGTGCAGAACCAGAATTTTATAGATTTTCAAAGACTTTCTCTCATTTTTAAAGCTTGACATGAAGAGCTGAGGTTTGAGACTTGCAAAGGAGGACAATATGAGTGGTGATAGACTCACACTGACTGCAGAAAGTCATGGTGACAATATTTTGTGTAACAGGGAGATCCATTCTTGAGAGTGAATTCTTGAAGAAACATACCAAATGGACCCTTAGAGAAGGCTTACGATGTCAAGGCTTGGTTGTAAGCTTTGCTTTTGATTTATTTTAATACAATCAATGATGGTTTCCTATGTCTTGTGTAAAATGTACTTGATAGCTTATGGTTCCTTGATTCTGTAAGTAAACAGATCATTGTTGTTCGCAATTACGTGTTCTATTATTCTGTTGTGTTGTTTCAGGTTGATTTCTCATTGAGGAGAAGGAAACGACAGCTGGAGCGACGAAATGAAAGCTTCATCGAACACCGGTTTGAGGTAGGCTTTCAACGATGATTATTTAAGGAAATTGATTGTTGTTTTGTCTTGTTGTGACTAGATCCACTCTAGGGCTAGAGGGGTTGCCTCTATCCGCAGAGGGAACATTTCCTATTTCACACACATAAATGTTTCAATTCCCCCAAGAGTTCATTTTGTTCTGGGGTAGGCAAAACTATCACAGATAGTCTCTCAGGAAAGGGTGGAATTGCTTTAGGTTCACTTTCCTCTTTATCTTCCTCAACCTCCCTGGGTGGAGGCTAGCTATCTGGTAGAACTTTCCCAGATCGCAAGTTAATTTCCTGAATCTGCACAACATAAGTTGGGCATGATGGTTCCCCACTATACACTTGCTGAGCTTGTTTATTGTTTGGGTTCGGATTCGGCTAGGCAGGCATTTGGGGTTGCTTTGGAGGAGTAGGAGGTAACGGTTGTGGCTAGGCAGGTGGTGGAGGAAAAAGAGCGGGAAGAGAGTTGTATTGGGGCCTCCACCCCTGATGAGGTGCATTCCACTGAGGTGGTGGCTGAGCATAGGATTGAAATGAATGGCTGGCTAGTTGGGCATGGTATTGAGATGTGAAGGACCAAGGAGGAGGTGTGGACCAGGAAGGATGAGCAGGGGGGCTCCAAGAAGGTATGGAAGTGACTTGGTTGGGGTTGTAGTATGCCTGAGATGTCCCTTGCATCCCCTACTGATATGGTCTAGGTCCATGCAGCCACCTTTAGTTTATGTAATAGAGCTACTCAGTGACTCCCTCAACCCCTTGATATACAGCTTTAAGTCCGGGTAAGGAAGGACACTTGTCTGTAGAATGATTTTCTTCACAAACTGAACAAACTTCTATAGAGTTCAATGGGCATTCATTCCTAGGATGCCTCCTGGTGCACCTAGGGAAAAAAATGGCCAAAGCCCTCTCTGCTTCCTCTTGTTTCCTTTTGATATGCAAGGTATCCATTTGCATGGCAAGAGTTTGTAGCATCTCACTCTTGAAGTCTTCCAGCATGTTTCCAATTTCTCCTTTAATGGATGAGTTAGAGGAAGAGGTACTGGCTATGGGTTGACTCCCCCTACCTTTCTTTCTGGCTACTCTAGAATGGTTTCTAAAAATAGTATTTATGTCCTCATAGGATAGTTGGTAGATGTCTCCCCTGGCCAGTAGATGGAGGGTGTCTAAAAGATCTTCCCGAATTCCCCTGAGAAGGACTAGCTTCAAATACTCAGGGTCAAGTGTACACCCAGCCCTCTTGTAACTGAGCTGGAACCTCTCCTCATAGTTCCAGGGACTCATCACTTCCTATATTCATTCGGAAAATTTCTTCTTTAGTATTTTTTGACCTACATTAGTCTCGATACTTGTTGTTAAAGGCTTGCTACATCTGAGCCCAAGTTGTGATGCTATTGCTAGGTAATCCCATGAACTAGCACAATGCTGCATCCTTGAGAGTAGAAGGAAACAGTTTCAACTTTTTCTCATCATCTACATAGTCATAGGTTCAACAGATAACAACAAGCTCAAACAAAGGGTGTCAGGATCTTCTATAGTCAGACCATGGAAATGAGGTAGGGTGGAAGGGCTTATATTCTTCATTTTGGTGTCCCCATTGGTCTCTCGAATGGGAAAGGTACCCTCTATTCTCTCTCCATTCCCCCTAGCATTTCTGTGTTCAGCCATTGGCTCCAAACAAATGTTTTCTTCTTCTTCTTCCCCTATAGGTTCTTCAAATATGTTTGGTTGTTCACCTAAGGGTTCTTCTTGATCGTAGCCATCGAAGAAGAGAGAAGGTTGGTTTTGTGAAGCAGTGGGGGTGTTGGGCAAAATTTTTCTTGAGTTATCTCTATTCCTACGAGGCATGAAAGGAAATATTTTTGGTTGGTTTTTGTTTCTTTTTCCCCACACTGATAGTACCTGCAAAACTGAAATTGGTTGAACAAAACAAATTGCAACTAGCTGAAGTGAACTTACTGAAATGAAATTTGCAGAATTGAAAAGGAAAGCAAGGAAATGCAGAACTTTAAGGAAAAGAAATGACCATTCTACTCTTGCTGAAATGAAATTTGCATAATTAAAAAGGAAAGCAAGTAAATACAGAACTTGAAGGAAAATAAATGACTAGTATACTCTTGCTGAAATGAAATTTGCAGAATTGAAAAGGAAAGCAAGGAAATGCAGAACTTGAAAGAAGAGAAATGACTAGTCTACTTTTGCTGAAATAAACTATTAGTAGAATGTTGCAATAGAAAATAGAAGAAAGCAGTAATCATAGAATACTCTGACGCTTCCCCGGAAATGGCACCAAAAAATGGTGAGCACCAGTATTCCAACAATAATGCTGCAACTCCTGGGCTACCTACTTTACTCTTATCAACCCGGTAGTTCGTAACAAACTTGGAAGCGACGGTGTTGTATGCACAAGTACTAGTTCTTACTGCAGGTTGTCACTTGGTCAGCCAGTGCAAGATCACTAGGAGCTCAAGCCAACTTCTATGGATTCCAGAAGAAGCTCTATATGTGATGAAAGGAGGGAAAGACTATTCTACAGATACTACTCTAACTGCAGAAAGGAGAAAGACTGAAATGTAAAGCAAAACTAGTGAACCCTAATTAACCAACTAATTCTACTTTTGCAGAAAGCGCTATGAAAACCATGAAAATAATGCCATTACCTACTCAAGGAAGTAAACAACATCTAACTAAACTATTTTTGGAAGTGAATGAGCAAAAAAACATCTTTTTGGATTTTTATGTGAATTTGTCATGCATGTAATTTATTTGTTTGTGAATGTGGCAGCGAATAGGTGGCGTTAAATGGCGGTTTTGGGACTCAAGACGATGTAATATGGTGTGAATAAGTCCTAGGAGGTCTCAGGTGGCCTTCTGGAGGCTTTTCCCATACTCATCCTTCAAAACAAATCCTACAGGAAAATTTACAGGAGGACACAAGAAATCTATAGGAGGAAGAACAATGTTCTATATGAGGCTTATAGGAGGAGGCTGAGAGCAGTTTTAATTGTTTTGAAGGTGTGAGAGTGGGTGGAAAAGGTGGATGAAGGTTGGAATGAAGTTTTAGGGCACCTAGGGTCTACCAAGAATCATTAGGAGAGAGAAAGATGATTGGATTTGCTCAAGGAGAGAGGAAGAGACTCTATGGAAAATGCAGGAAATTAAGGCAGAATTGAGGGGATACTTGGGTGACCTGTAGGGCATGGATATGATGGAGGATGGGATGGATGATAGGCTGACTTGCTACTAGAAGATATGTATTGCATAAGCAACTGACAGTCAACCAATGAGATTAAGCAAGCAATGAAATAAGTGCATCTAGAAAAAACAGAGTTTTGCGTCAAACTAGTCTAAATTGTGATCTATGAAAGGAAATGTTGATAACTGCTGCAAGAAAGGGAAGCATGAAAGAAGACTATTGTAAATCAATAAGTGAGCATGATGAAGAAGTTCTGAAGCAAAGCAAAACTATACTATTAACCACCAAAAAGTTGCAAACACTAGAAGTCCTAAGAATGAGGAAAATCTGTGTTTTTAGGGCAGCAAGAGGGTCTTTGCCTCAAATCATGGTCCCAAAGGGAGGAAGAGAGGCCAAGGCACTGTTTCTAGACTTTTGAATCTTTTCATTACCACTACTTAACCTTCTATATAAAGCACAAATGGAAGCAAACTATCGAATCATCAAAATCAACCTATTCTTGACCATCAAAGATATTCATCTAACAACAACCTAATCTACAAACTGAAATAAAACATACAAATAAAAGTAAAGAGGAGCTTGGCTGCTTGGATTGGGTCCTAACCCAAGAACTTTAGCCCTCTGAGGTAACTCAGTGCTAATTCAAAAAGGATTCCATCTTTATTTCGAAAAAAAATAAGATTACATGGAACTGTCAAAATAATAAGCTTGAAGTTGAGTAGAGTTTACATAATAAAAAGTACAACAAAAATCAGACCTTAGTGAGGCCCTAGGCCTCTCTACTTATACAAATGAAACTACCAATAGATTCCTTAAAATCAGAGAGGCTTGGCTCCCAAAACTCGAGATAATCATCAATCATCCTCCACTTGCTTGGCTGGCTTCTAGTGCATGACTTGCCTGCTTGTACTCCAAGCTGAATGAAGGGGAATTCAAAGTGAGGAGTAATAAATGAGGGGGATTCCCTCCTATAAGTCCTCTCCTTTGTCCAATTTGAGGTTTTGCTACCACTTTTCCACTGGATCCTTGACATTGACCTCAAAATTCATCAATAATCTGCATTAAAGACATGTTAGACCACATGGCATCATAACTAACTCAACTCACTATATAAGCATAAATATAATCAGAAAATCATGTAATAAGATAAGAGAATGGTTGATTTGACTAGGTTAGGAGGTAAAATGAGCCCATATAATTACCCATTTATGAGGCTCATCAAGTTCCACTTATGATTAGAAATGTGTTAAATTTTTCTAGGTTCTTCATCACTCTGTCACACACATTGAGAATCAATCTATTTTACAATTTTCGCAGCCTGCATATTTATCACATAATCCTATCTCTCAGTCATTGGATGAGTCATACATGGCGAGCACAGTTGCAAAAAGAAAATTTCATTCTTTCTTTATGTTTTCCCATTTCCATAGTTCGAAATTTTGTTCTTGCACGTCTCTGGTCGAAGTGTGTCCAAACACAACAATGCACTTGCAAAATATCTTCCATGCACATTTCGTTCCTACTTCTTTGCATGTACTTCCAAACTTTGAACATTTTGGTTTTCATTTACCTACCTTTTTTGTTTATTTTTATGCTTGTATATATTTCTTGAGATGCATTCCCTCACATACATGGGCCAACCAATGCGCCACTGGCTACATTGGTAGTATCATTTCACATGTGTCTTCCCTATTCAAGGTTAGGTCAAGAATATGAGTAGGTGTTTTCTTTTCTTGTTTGTTTCTTTGATTTTATTTAATTTACTTTCCACTTCACTTCTTTCCTTTTGTTTGTTTCTTTTCAATCATCAGATAGCTTCTGCATGAGACCATGATTGGCTTCTCAAGCAAGTTGGGTGAAGTCCAAGAGGAAGTTGTACTACTATCAACGCTTGGTTATTTGTCTATTCCATCTCTTTGAGTTATTCTTGCATTTATTTTAGTCGATGATACTCTAATGGAAAGTACGTTCCTTTCGAAGAAAGTCACAATGATATCATGATGCTTGCACCTTTAACTAGTACCACTTACTCTAATCGGTCTTCTATTTTCAGTTAATCCTTGTCAACCAAGTCGAGTAGAGTAAGGAGGGGAGGAAAACATTAACAAGTATGTCATAGGTGTATACAAATATCCTTCTCTGATGGGATAAACTCTTATGCTCTCAATAAGTTGGGAACCCTCTTCTGTGCCCATGAAATAAATAAGTTCTTATGCACAATTCTTTGAACAAATAAAAATGGAAAAAAAATAAAATAAATGAAATAAAGGGTGAAAGAAGAGAAAGATTTTATGCGTAGATAGGTGAAGCAAGAAACTTCACTAGGGTACTATCTAGGCTCACTGGTAGTAGAGCAACGTCTGTGTTCCTGAAGTGACTCCATTGGGGTACTATCTAGGCCTGCTGGTAGCAGAGCAGCACCAAAGATGAAAACTAAGAATCTGACAATACCTTTTACTTGTGCATTTATTGATCTGCTTTTGTATGATAAGTTTTGTTGTGCTAATAAAAATTATAGATTTATAATTATGTGCATGCTTATTGTTTCTTGTGCTGAGATTTCATTAGATATTTGTGCATATAATCAGTTAAATTTACTTAAGTTTTAAAAGATATTCATGAGAAAAATAGCTTTAAAAACAAACACTGAACAAAAAACATGTACAGTGTAGAAAACCATCAAATAGACACATTAACACAGTGTTTTGATGAAGGATTTCACCCCTCCTGGGCTACATCTCCTTGGTCCAGCTTCCATGGCTTAGTCCTCTGTATTAGCTCAATGTGGAAAACAATGCTGTTTGAAAAGCTCTACGGCTCTTGATACCTACACCAATGTGTTCAGAATGTCAAAATTAGCCAAGAACACCTCATTCTAAGCTCAATTTGGTCAAATATTGCTCAAGATATGCTTCATTCAATTTTTCCCTAGGAAACCCTGCTAAAATTGGAGAAGACACCAGTTAACACCACCAAAATTGGCAGCCCTACCGAATTTGGCGTGCCTCCAAACCTGCCACCAACATAAACTTTGGATTAATTAAATTTAAATCTGGATTAGCGGCATTAAGCACACTTATTGTTGGAGAGGTAAATCCCCTCTATGGATAGAGGCGATCCCTACTAGCCCAGAACGGGTCTAGCAACAATCAGTCAATGCTACTATGCAAGTTCCTAATTGCAAATAAAAGGCAGGCAATGAACACCTACTTGGATTCCAACGCTACTGTTTGATGAAGAGACGTCGTTCTCGCTCCTTCGCTTTGGCCGGTCACGATCTTCCACGATCCCCGTAGATAGATACCTGCACACACGAAGAGAAACACAAACACAAGTGTGAAATCTAATAAATGCAATTATACATCAGTCAGAAAGGACGTAATTCACATTAACCATTACAAAGACAAATGAGAATGGAACCATAATAGTAGTCATCTATTATTAATCAATAAGAGAGAAGAGTACAACCAAAGTTCTGACGTTGAATCCTTCTCAAGAGGGTCTAGCCAGCAAGTCCCTTAAGCATTCACCCTTGGAGGTAGATCTCCCAAGACAAGAACTCTCTCTCACACAAGCTCACACAAGAAAGCAACACTTCACAACCTTCCTTAAACTCTCTAGCAATCCCACACTTGTCACACCAACTACCTACTAGCAGTAGCACTCTAAGCATTATCAATTCCACACTATCAAAAACTAGCTGCTCATGGCAATGGTAGAGGCTTAAATAGGAGAAGAAGTCTCCATGAATGGTGGGAGGATGAGCTTATCTCCAAGGAAGGTGGCTCAAATGACGAAACAAACATGCCAGAGAAGGGAGGGCGACATTTACAAGGCCAACAACCAGGTCTGGAGTCATTTGGAAGGCCGGCTGTTAGAACAAACTCGCCCAAACTGGATCAGCGCGGGTGTATAACTGCACTGGAGCGCTGATGTTGCATCTTAATAATAGAGAAGGTTATGTCAGCGCGACTCAATATAAACAGAGGAAGCGATGGTTTATGAAATTCGACCAGCACGGAAAACAGGTGTGCTTCTGCGCTGGCAGTGCATTCATTGTATTATGAGGCGCCAGTCAACGCGGTTATTTTAATAACAGTCACGATGATAGAAGAAACTTTGGCAAAGTGGGTCATTTGGCAGCATTAGAGAGCATGAGCATGATTAATTTGAATTCATGACACAGTAGGGAGACTAACAAGGAGACAATGACAAATTAATGTGTAACAGATGCCCCCTAAAGCATGAAGCCCGAGAGAGTGGGAGGGGTGAAATGCTTTACAAAACTCGCTGAACTGGAACACCACCAGGAAGAATCTGCACGTATGTACAACTGATATCTCTATTACATGTAGTCTAGGCATGGGCGCAGCCATCCAAAAGACATACGAAGAAGGTCTGTGGTATGGACGCAGCCACCCAACTAAAGAGACCATGGTGATAATAAGGTATGGTCGCAGCCATCCCAAAAGACTCAGGTATGGGCGCAGCCATCCATCAATGAGTCATGTAATAATAATCAACAAAATCGCAACTTGGTTTGCAACAGACAAAAACCAGGGTCTTGCGCTCCAACCCGACGCCAACAAAGTACAAGTCCAAGCATGTGAATACATGAGTTGAAGTCGAACATGCATGAACATCGTCTAATTACCAGCCAATAATGAAAACTGTTAACAGACGCGAGAGGTACCACCAATAATGACAATGGTCCTCAAGGTACTTATAGGTACAATCCGTGGCCTGTGAATCAATGAGCTGGTGTCGAACACCCGCAGAATCATTCGATCGGAGGCCAATGATGAAAACCTCACGTCAAACACGAAGAACCTGCCATTGAGGCATGCAGGCTCTAAGGCGCCTGAAGGGAGTCTCTAAGTCACCTTCCTGGATAATGAGCTGAAGTCGACAGGAGGTAACCTTGATCGAAGGTGGGCCATAATGTTTCCCACATCATCGACACGAGATAGAGAAGGATAAAATATTTTGTGTGAGGTATCAGAAGGAGGTTGTAAGTATGCAGAGGTCAACTTCTCTTGAACATATCGGCGGCACGACAGTGGATTTGGCAGTATCTGACATCAAATGAGCAGAGGTCATGGTGACAGGGCAATGAGCAGATGAGAGGTCAAATAGGATAACCCAAACCCACGGAGGCTAGTGTAAAACAAGATGAGAAATCCCCACCCAGACACGAATGCAGACTAGTGCCATGTTCAAGAGCGACATACTGCCGACACGACAATTATTATAGTTCCATTTTCGCCACCATTTCTGGCAGGTACCCCGATTACTTTTGGATGACAAGCTTGACGGGGATAGCATATGCTTGGAAAGCGTCATTTCGACGGTGTCCGATGTCATTAAGTTTTAACGAGTCTGACAAAGGAAGAACTCGGCGTCTTTTCCTGTTTAGAGAGTCTGAAAAGACAGCGGAAAAGAAAACTCCAGGGGGGTCCTTTTTCGTAAAGTTGTGTCTCTCGAGCCCGAAAAAGTATAAAACAATGCTCGAAAGAACCGCCCAACCAGTATGATCGAGGAGTACTTTTCATAAGTAGTGACTTTGACCCGAAAAAGTAGAAAAGCGGTCAGAAGTACGTCATTTTGGAGCCGATAATGAGTTCGAAACGACAAACACCCGGCAATCTTTTTAGTTTAAACGGTCGAAAAAAGAACTTTAAAGACGACCGCCTCTCGTTACTTTTAACGAGCCGAGAGGGAGCTCGACCATATTTTCTTGCTTTACGTCGAAAAAGAGGTTAAAGACGACGTTTTGGGACCAAGCGTGTATAAGACCGTCGTGACCCCACCGGTTATGAGAATCTGCACAAGAAACACCGCACGCGTAAACCTATTCGAAATAATATGTACCACATGCATAAAAACATAGTAAAACAACATTGGCACCAAGCACATGGTAAAAAACATGACAAAACCCACATTTATGAAAAATGATAGTTAATTATAAAATTTTTACCATAAATAGGGGGGTAAAAGGAGGTTTTTACCATTGTTACCATTTTGAGCCGTGGAGGACGTTGTGGAGCTGCAAGGTTGACGTAGCAAAGTCCATCCCGTGTGGACATCAACCATCCTGCAATCTGTTCTAGGTAGGTTCTCCTTCTCCTGCGCTTCATTTTGAGTCATTTTAGCCGCATTTCCATGGTGGGAAGTGGTAGTTTAGGCGAATTTTGTGAACTTCAATTCGCCCTCGGTCAGCGCAGATTTCCTCATCGGGTCCGCGCTGATCAAATGATATTTACACATGCCACCTCGGGATCAGCGTGGAAAACACGTGTGCTTCTGCGCTGACCCAAGGAAAAAAACACAGGGCGCCATAATCAGCGCGACTGTTTTAAAAACAGTCGCGCTGATGCCGCGAAACTCAATTTTTAACAATTTGAACGTATAAATTTCAACGGTCAGGGCTCTAATGATTTTTTGTGGCCATGCAGGACAAAATGGAATTTGTTTGGCAAGAGAGAGCTCACGATAATGAGGATATAGCAGCATTCGCCGATGCTGGGTGCCGTAATGCAATGCGGGCATGCGGGTTACTCAAATTCTTCCTCACTCCGCGCCTGCGAGCACAGCCCGATCTCCTCGAGTTCCTAATCAGAGCCTGGAATCCTGTTGATGGAAAGTTTACGATTCGAGGCCGTGATATCGAGTTCGATTACACGGATATCTATTTTTTGACCGGGTTATCACGCCGAGGTGAGATGCCCATTCTGGAGGGGCAGCGACCCAGTGGTGAAACCCTAGATACGCTGATGGCTCGGGTGTGCCCACGGGCACGCAAAACGCGGAGTGGGAAGGTAGCTATTCCGACGGTGGAGGACATCGTCCTTCGAACCATACTCTTCATGGTGACCCGGGCAGCGGGCTGCTTGGCCAATCACGAGGCTTCGAAGACCCATCTTCTATTAGCTCTCGAGTGTTTACATCCCACCATATTCAACTGGGCAGCAGCAGTAACAACCAGTATGAAGAGACAGCTGAGCAACTGCCGACGTGGTGAGTCGAAGCAGTTTGGTTATGGGTCGCTTTTACTCCCGCTCATGCTGGAGCGGGTACCGGGCTTACAGCTACAGGACGTGGTCGTGGATCCACCCAGAGGTCCCCGGGAGACGAGGGCTAGTCGATGGGGCCATGTCATGCTGGCATAGACTTCCGTGGAGATCCAGACATGCCACTGCCTGCGGGAGAGCATTAGGACGATGGTGGTAAGCCACTTGATCTCTTTTTAATTTTTTTTTATTTTTGTAATTTTTTTTAATTTTTCATGTACATGTCTTTACGATGAATGCTATGGTATGCAGACGTAGGACCGACGAGACCCCTTGGTCTGGCCCCAGAGGCGCGGAGAGAGGCACAAGGCGTTGGGGCCCTGGCCCTGGCTCCTCCAGGAGTCGATACGATGGAGACTGTGACACAGAACCTCGAGGGCTTACTGGTGGGGGTTCCAGATTACCAGGGGATTGAGGAGGTCCCCATAGCATCTCAGATCCACACAGTGGGGGTAGAACCCAGGATGCACCGCCTTTTGAGGCGGGTGGCACGGGCAGCTGTATGCTACAGAGAGCATAACCCACCACAGTAGACATCTAGGTCTTATTTCCCACTGATTTTTTTTGAGAGACACGCGTCTCAGATGTACTGAGGACACCGGCCTTATCTAGACATATACACTTATTTTTGAGCGCCTTGGTGCGCCACATGATATATATATATATATATATATATATATATATATATATATATATATATATATATATACCGATTTTGGATGGGATCTTTTACATGTGATGATGTTTTTATATGCTATGCAAATGTCTAACACAAATGTAATCTAATGTATCAGTTGCATAACATACGACCCACATATTTTAATTTTTTTTGCAAGCTTAAAAGCACACACGACAACACACATGCAAACTATGCTTGGAAAAGGATTTTATATATACACATGCTTATCCTATGGTCTTATTATGTTTTCTATGTCTTCTTGTATAAAGTTTATTTGTTACACAAATGTCTGTCTAATACATGGTTTGCCAATGCATCAGTTAATGTGTTTAATCGTCTCGGAATATGTTGATATGTGATGTAATCAAAATTCCTTTCTAACAATCTTACACGTAAATACAACCTTAGAATGCGTTGGTCTCTGACGGAATATCGCCCGTTGAGTTGATGGACGACAAGTTGAGAGTCCAGGTTCACCACCAATGCACGAATGCCGAGATCAACTGCTTCGGCTAATAACTCAATTACAGCACTGTATTCGGCAACATTGTTAGTGGTACGACCCAAGCACACACCTTGAAGATTTAGCAACTCTTCGTGAGGATCATAGATCACCCACGCCGCAGAAGGAAAATTGCAAGTGCTACAGCAGGCACCATCAGCGAAACCAACATAAGGTGCACTAGACATCTGCACAAGAAGCAGAAAACACAATAAGAGGCAAACACGCCTTCACACCAAAGCAAAACATGAAATCATACACACATAACACACTTGCTAAAAAGACACGTATGTACAAGCTAGGTGCACGAAATCATGCATAGTATTTTTTCAAATAAAGCCCGTTACGGGGCTTATCGAGAGGATTTCCTTCGTAGTCAATCAGCTCATATGCCCCCTTCTGCAAAACTCTCTTCACAATATAAGTGCCTAGCCACATGGATTTGAGTTTGCCTGCCCTTAGCTTGATCATAGAGCAGTACAAGATCTCCCTCAACAAAGGAACGAGGTTGAATGGTATTGTCGAAGTGAGCCTTAACTCTCTTCTTCTGTGCTTCGATAGCTAGAGAAGCTAAGCGACGGGTCTCATCTAGCCGTTCTAAATAAAGAAGCTGTTCCTCCACCAGAGTGGTGTTGGGAAGAAACTCGATAGCTAACTTTAACGAAGGAATCTCACATTCAACAGGAAGGGTGGCCTCCAGTCCATAAACTAGCTGAAAAGGGGTGAAACCGGTGGCGTCCTTCACAGAGGTCCGGTAGGCCCACAAGGCGGGGAACAACATCAGATGCCAATTAGACTTGTGTGTACCAATGGTACGTTGGAGCATTGTGATCAAAACTTTGTTCACAGCTTCAACTTGGCCATTGGATTGAGGGTAGTACGGCGTCGAACTATCTTGACACAAGCCTAGTTGGGTCGTTAGTTCTGTCATCATGTGATTACGGAAATGTTTTCCGTGATCCGTGACGATAGCCTGAGGGACTCCAAACCGAGTAATGACATGATTAAACAAAAACTGCGCCGCTGTGTGACCGTCTTCATTCAATGTAGGCATCGCTTTGGCCCATTTGGTGAAATAATCCACGGCAACGATGATATACCCATGCCCCCCGGCCGAACGAGGGTTACAGGATGTATAATCGATGCCCCATTTGGCAAAAGGACCTACGGTAACAACAAGGTGCAGTGGTGCAGGAGGTGCACGCATTTTCCGGTGGTAGATCTGGCATTCATGGCATGAACGGACGACAAGGATGCAATCCTTGAAGATGGAAGGCCAGAAATAACCAGCACAGAGGATTTTCTGGGCGGTGGCATATCCGGACATGTGGCCGCCACAAGCACTGGAGTGGCAGTCATTCAACACCCGCTTAGCCTCCTCGAGAGTCAAACATCGGCGGAGAACAAAATCAGCGCCGAGGTGGTACAGGGTATCGCCAATAATGCGATAGGGTTGAGATTGATGACGAATCCTCGTCGAGCGTCTTTCGATACATTGGGACGGAAGGAAGACGTCTGCAAGTATACTATGATGTCCCCATACCAAGGGTCGAGGGTGCTGATTAGAAACAACATTTCGTCCGGGATATGCTCTTCCGAAAGAGATGGTGCAGAGGAGATGGCAAAGAAAAGAGCATTTCAGCAAAGACCAGAGACTTCTTAGACTTGGCAGCAGTAAATTCCAAGTCAAACTCTTGGAGGATTACGATCCATTTTGAGTATTTGCCCCCCAGCAACTGACGCGACAAAATGTATGTCATGGGGTTGCAGTCAGAAATCACGGTCGTGGCGCGCAACAGGATATAATGCTGGAAACGTTGGACGGCGCAGACAGCAGCCAATGCCAACTTCTCGACATAAGCGTAGCGAGTTTCCGTATCCAAAAGGTTGCGGCTAAGGTAATAGATAACGTGCTCATTGCCGTCATCATCATCCTGCACTAGAACCATGCCGATAGTGGTATCGGCGGCAGCCAGATAGAGAGTGTAATCACGGTGGTAGTTCGGAGGTCTTAATAACGGAGCCGAGACAAGGAGGCCCTTGAGTCGCTCGAAAGACTCCTGAGCGATAGCATCCCAATGAAAGGGTGTGTCTCGCTTCAATAACCGTGTGAAACCCTTAGCCACCTCGGCATAATTCGGAATGAATCGTCTAAGGAAATTCGCTTTGCCCTGCAAGCTCTGCAACTGCTGCAAAGAGGCAGGGGGAGGAAGATTCAGGATGGCCTCGACTTTGAGGGGATCCAGACGGATGCCTTCTCGGGAGACGATAAACCCGAGTAGTCGGCCTGATTCCACGCAGAAGACACACTTATGAGGATTGAGCCTAATACGGTAGTGTCGACAGCGGAGAAAAATTTCGCGAAGATGAGAGGGATGGTCCTGACGCTTGACTGAATGAGCTGGGAGGTCATCCAGGTATGGTTGTACAATGTGACGAATATCATGAAAGGCATAGGACATTGCACGTTGGAACGTAGCGCCGGCATTCTTTAGACCGAAAGGGAGCTTCTTATAAGCAAAAGTGCCCCAAGGACAGATAAAAGCCGTCTTATGTTGATCAGCGGGGGCAATGTTGATCTGGTTATATCCAGAGAAGCCGTCCATAAACGAGTAAATTTCGCTTCCTGCACACTCATCGATAAGCTGATCGATGAAGGGTGTAGGGAAGTTATCCTTAGGACAGGCACGATTGATATCTCGGTAATCAACACAGACTCGGATAGTGCCCTGCTTTTTGTTCACAGGGACTATATTAGAAACCCAATCCGTCAGTGGAATGGGGTAAATGAAACCAGCCTTGAGAAGCTTTTCGACTTCTGCTTTGATAGCTGCGGCCTTTCGGGGGTGCACAGGGCGTAAGCGCTGACGAACAGGCTTAGCACCTGGATACGTAGGTATTTCGTGCACCACTATACTAGGGTCGATGCCAGGCATTTCTTCATAGGACCATGCGAAGACATCACGAAATTCGCGAAATAAGTCAGTGTAGAGTTGAACTTCCTCTGGAGTGCAAGTGACTCCGATATGAATGTGCTCGACAATCCCTGGTTTCACAGAGATGTCGATAGGTTGGGTTTGCGTGATGTTTCCCATATTTCCCTCAGAAGACACTTGATAAAGCTGAATAGGTGTTTGAAGGGGCGGGGATGGGACACACGAAGCAAACCGCTCGAGACATGCGATCATTTCCGGATGGGGAGGGAGAAACGAAGAGCGGTGGTGATGATCTGACCAAGGGAGCTCTTCGAGAGACATGGTCTCTATGATGGCTTCATCGGAAGGAAATATTTCCTTTAATGGATCCGAAGTAGCATCATCTCCTAGCCAAGGGAAATGAACATATGAATCGGGAACACTGCCCGGAAGAGCAGGTTCAGCAGGGGGAGCCGATGCAGCGACGATTTCGACGTAGTTGAGCTCGGCAGGACTCAACGGCATCATATCACCCCAAGAGTCTATCTGATTAGCGGGAGGAAGGACCCACGGATCAGAACGTACAGAGATCATGTTAATAGGGGTGAGATTCGGAGGTGGGAGGGGAAAGACTCCCATTAAAGCGGGATCTTTGAAAAGTCCGGCACCCACGCTCTCGAATGACTTAGAGGTATGCTCCACAAATGGCACATTACCTTCAGAAGAAGAGGCGAAGAAGGAGAGCTGGTCCACCGTGACAATCTTCCCCTGGTGAGGGAAACGAATGACACGGAAAAGGGAGGAAGCCACGGCTTGCATGGCGTATGTCCAGCTACGTCCGAGGAGGAGGTTGTAGGTAAGATTGGCGTCAACAACTTCGACCTCCACTTCTACCGTCTTCCCTTCCAAAGAGATGGGCAAGCGTTGGAGGATACCGTAAGGACGGGACTCTCTTCCATCAAAGGCTTCTAACGTCGTAGGAGACTGACTCAACGTAGGAGAACCAATAGCTTTCCAGCAAGCAACAGACATGATGCAAGTTGAGGCACCTTCATCAATGACTGTACGATGAATTGTTTTGCCATTGATGATGACCTGTATAAGGAAAGCGACTTGGTGAGGCAGTCTCGGTGTAAAGCCCTCGAGATCAAAAGAAATCAAATCTGAATCCGCCGGGTCTATGCCACCAATAGCTGATAGCAAGGACTTCCTCTGGGAGGGGCAGCTCTGGAGGACTTCTAGAGCGGACATAGCAGACGGAGCCTGAGCTAAGTCCTCAACAATGCTATAATGCTGGGCAGCACGAGCATTAGGGTTGTAAGACGACTTCCGGAGTACACCTTTCGGAGGGGGTCGGGGGATCGTCTCAGTGCTGGGCCTTTCGATGTGGAGAGGACCAGAACTGGACGGAGGAGCGCTGGAGGGGACCTCCGGCTCTTTCCCGGCATGAGATGGATATTCTTTTGCTCGAGTAGAAACATGGATGGGAATCGTTCCAGCCATGAACACTTGAGAGCCGAACGAGGAAGAGGGTTGAGATGGGTCTGCCACCATTTGAGTTTGCTGGGAAGGGAAAGGTTCTTTAAGCACGGCAGGAGTCCCAGGAGCACCTTTCAATAATCGACTAACTTCGGACCGCCTTGGGCAGTCCTTAGTGTAGTGATCCTCATCACAGATAAGACAAGGATACTTAGGTTTTCGTTTGGCTCCTTCCTCGGGTGGAGGCTTAGGGGAATCCTGCTTGGGCTGTCCGGATTTATCCTTAGCTTTCCCTTTCTTTTTCCCTTTTGAGGATTTATCCGCCGCGGTGGACTGAACGGCGTTTACCTCGGAGGTACTTCCAGAATTAGATTGGCCCTGAGAAGCATTTCCATTAGAAGCGTTCTGTTTTTGCTTCCCAGGGTTCGCGGTCGATTTCTTTGATGACGAGTTTACAGAGCCAATAACTCCGTCAACAGATGGTTTTGGCGGAGCCTTGGATTGTCCAGGCCTCGGGGCGTCTGGCAAATAATCATATAAAGTACCCGACTGAGAGTATACTAAGTCGAGGTACTGAGCACGCGCGATAGCTTGCTCTTCAGTTACACAAGCTCCCATAGCGATGTCTCGCGCGATCGCAGGGACAAAGGAAGTCGTGAACCAATCGGTCAGGAGTTGATCAGGAATCCAAAATTTGATCAAGCGACGATGCCTTCTCCATTCATGTATATGATCAGATATATGCGTAGCCGTGTCCTGTTTGAGAGACGTAAGGAGATGTGTCCCTGTCTCATACCGAATGGGTAACTGAAAATGAGTTAGGAATGCCATAGCCAGCGAGTTGAAATCTTGAAACGTTCCGCGATTCAGCTCAATATACCACTTAGCGGCTGAGCCGGTGAGAGTTCTTTGAAAGAGGCGGAGCCGGATAGAGTCATCAAGCCATGAGTTCGATGAACACCAAAGGTGATAGGTCATGACATGGGCTTGAGGGTCTTCACCAGCTTTGCCATCAAATTTTGGGCAATCACCGGGTATTTTAGTCGGAACTGGTGGCCAATACGGATTATGAAGAATGGGATCATTCGTTAACTTGGACACATCCGGAAGTTCCAACGTCGCTAAGAAGGGCAACTGAGGGTTAAAGGACATTTGTGGCTGTGGAAGAGAGGCAGTACCAGGGTTCCAACCAGGTGGTGGTTGCCCCCATGGACTCTGTCCAGATGGGCCCGGCCCGAAGGGGCCTGGCCCATAGGGATTTTTCCCGTAGGGGTTCTGTCCATACGGATTCTGTCCATATATAGACAGTTGACCCTGGGTCTGCCCCCCAGCACCCCATGGATTAGCAACTTGACCTGCAGGTGCAGCGTACTGATAATTTTGGTAAGGAGTGACCTGCATCTGTTGATAATTTTGATAAGGGGTAAACTGAGTTTGCCCCTGGGGTTGCTGGTAGCCATACATTTGCTGAGCTCCATACTGAGCCTGATAAGAAGGCTGCATTTGGTAAGAAGGTTGGGGCCGTGGCCCACCTTGCATTTGATAACCCATTTGAGTTTGGGGCCCAGAAAGATGTCCTTGAACAGGTTGGGCTTGGACCATCTGGCCGGAAGGTTGGCCTGGTTGGGTTTGGGATGGACCTGTTTGCCCAGAAGGATGTGCTTGCTGGGTGCCAGGTTGTCCTTGAGCAACCAAGGGTTGTCCTTGCGGAACAGATGGTCGAGCAGGCTGGACGGCCGGTTGACCTTGAGGTTGGCCAGCCTGTCCAGAAGGATGATTAAGACGGGCAGTGGGTTGGCCTTGCTGCATAGAAAGCTGGCCCATTTGCCCGGAAGGATGCATAGACTGAGCAGTGGGTTGGCCCTGCTGTACGTAGGGTTGCCCCCCTTGCCCAGAAGGATGACTAGACTGAGCAATGGGTTGGCCCTGCTGTACGTAAGGCTGCCCCCCTTGCCCAGAAGGATACCCCTGCTGGACTGCCGGTTGACCTTGTGGAATATAAGTTTGTCCAGCTTGTCCAGAGGGATAACCCTGCTGGAGACCAGGTTGGCCTTGTTGGATGTAAGGCTGTCCTGGTTGTCCAGACGGGTAACCTTGCTGGGTACCAGGTTGCCCCGGATAACCAGAAGGTTGACTCTGATAGGTAAACGATGGACCACCAGCGGCCGAAGGTTGTCCCTGATAGGGTTGTCCTTGTGGGCCCCCAGATTGTCCTGGGTAAGACTGGCCATAAAGTGGTTGCCCTTGGGGGGCTTGCACATAAGGTGGCTGGCCTTGATTAGGCGGTCCTTGAGGCTGTGCAGGGATTGCTTGGCCTCCATGAAAAGAGTGAGTACTAGAGTCCCAAGCAATGGATAACGGTACCGAAACCTCAACGAAAGGTTGAAGAGGCAAGGTTTGAGAGAATTGGAGGTATTGACCAGTAGAATCGTAATAAAAGAGTGGACCTTGCGCGTTCGGATCCTGAACAGCTTGCCCATAGGCATCATATGGCCCCCCTCCTGGAACAGGACCAGAAGAGGGTGGAGCACTTTGTGCAGGGTGGACGACTCTAGGCGAGAGTTCCGGCTGGCCACTACTCACTTGACCGTGAGGGGAACCAGCACCAGTGTTCAAAGATGAAGACGCTGTTACGGCACTAACGACCGGAGTCGAGTGTGCTACAAAAACAGTTGGATTCGTGGGAACTGAGGTAACAGGTGTAGTATGGGGTTGTGAAACAAAAGGTCCCATGGTGGGAGTGACATGAGGATCCCACATAGTCGTAGCAGGAGTCCTGGCAGCTACTCTATCCCTCAACGATTGATAACGCGGGGGGAGTGGAGAAGTAGCTGGGATGGGAGTGTCAACATTCGACACCACAGGTGTCTCACTTGCGCTAGGGGATGTCTCATCCATGTGGGAGGTAGACATTGGAGACGAAACACCAGGGGGGGTAACAGGAATATCGTCCTCGTCAGGCTCCCAGATAGGGTTCCAATCGTCTTCGTAATCTTCGTCGCCCGGGGCACGAGAGTTGATAGGTTGGATACTCGGGATAACAGGAAGAGTATCGCTTACAACTGGTACCTCAGGAGCAGCGGAAGATGGAGAGCCTTGATCACTTGGAACGGGAGTTGACGGGTCAGCCAGGATGACAAACCCCAAACAAGACCTAAAGGAATCTAACGATAAAAGACCCTACTCAAACTAATGCACACAAGATCTAACCAGGTGATGTTAACGTGGCCGAATAAATTTTTAAGACACAGGAACTAAACTTGACCTTTTCATGTTTCAAGAGTCGAGAAAAGGACGAAAAGATGACTCTAGTCTCCTTCGAATGTTTAATGAGCACGAAGTGACAAGACGCTCACTGGCACCTTTTCTTTTAAGGAGTCCGAAAAGGATCAAAAGTGACTACTCTGGAGACTCTAGGCAAAGGGTTTACCAAGCAATCCGTAAAACTGCTTATACACCTTGGCAATCGTATGAGAACCAAGGACTTTCCGTACTGCAGTCAATCTTCCCGAATGCTGTGTTCGGTGCATTACGGTTCGCAAGGCGGCAGACTCGGCTTCCTATGGATCAAGGATAAAAGCCTAGTGGGGTCTCCCTATATACGCGACGGTACGTGGGAGCACAATCCGTGTTAGACCACTATCGAGTCACAGAAGGAGGAATCACCCAACCGTAATGTGAAACAATAGTGACTATGTTTAAAGACGCCGGAACACGTCTCTAGCCTAGACCTCTAAATGTTTGCGTTAAGTTCCAATGCGTTTTTAGGTTTATTCAGTTTATTTTATGGTTGATCTTGAATTAAGTTTCGGTTTCAGGTCCTACCGTGTGATCTCTCACAATTGCCTAGATGCAAACTACATGCCAAAGAATACCATTTCGTTCGATGAATTCTAACTATGAGAGGGTTAAGAATTTTCAATCAAACAAAATGAGCACAATCAATCAAACAATCTAATGCAGCTAATGGCAAGGAAATGAGATTTTTTCTTTTGAGAACACAAATCAATGAAATGCTCTTTTTCCCATTAACTATTGAATGCAAAAGATATTAGTTTGATTTCTTTTTCCAATGGCACAATGCACTTAAAATGAATTTTGAGAGACAGCAACACCGAGTAAAGAGAAATAAAATCACTCAATGAAAAACACAACAAATGTGAAAAGAACCGGTTGAGCCCAAACAACTGTAATCCGTGTCTGGGTAGTGAGAAGTAATCGAAACAATACGAAGACTGATTCAATAACGATCACCCAAACAACCAAGCAAAGAAAGAAAAGAGGAAGGTTTTCGCAAAAGCAAAAGCAAGTAGTAACGAATCTTTGTGAATGAGTAACGAAACAAAGCCAATCCAACGAAATCGGGATGATAACACCAGGTCACAAGACACAAAACAAGATCCGCCCAACAAGACTTCGCAAGCAAGTGCTTCAAAGTTCAGATAATAAAAATCAAGTTATAAACCAGGTGGAAAGAGCAGGGGATAGTCAAACCAACAGGCTCAGGAGGCAAAATTAAAAAAAATTCAATTCTACAGGATCAGCGCGGGTGATACACAACAACAAAGCGCTGACCAGAAACCACGCGTAGCAACAAAGCGCTGTCAGGACGGAAGTGCACAGCTTAAGCGCGCTGGTTCGATTTCAGAACCATCGTGACTGTTAAACGTACAAGCGCGATGACCACGAAGTCAAAGAAACAGCTATGCGATGTCAGCACGACTGTTTTGTTATAAACCGTGCTAAGGCTAAAAAACAGGCAGAATCAAGCCAAAAGCTCCCAAACCAAGGCAATAACCCTTTAAACAATTAAGGCACCTCCCAGACTGAACCAAGAAATCTAAAAGCAGCGAACTAATCCCCAATCTTTGAAAAGAGAGTAACAATCAAAATTAAAGCAAGAATGAACAAAAAGGATAAAGGCCAGCTCCCCAGTGGAGTCGCCAAATTGTTGGAGAGGTAAATCCCCTCTACGGATAGAGGCGATCCCTACTAGCCCAGAATGGGTCTAGCAACAATCAGTCAATGCTACTATGCAAGTTCCTAATTGCAAATAAAAGGCAGGCAATGAACACCTACTTGGATTCCAACGCTACTGTTTGATGAAGAGACGTCATTCTCGCTCCTTCGCTTTGGCCGGTCACGATCTTCCACGATCCCCGTAGATAGATACCTGCACACACAAAGAGAAACACAAACACAAGCGTGAAATCTAATAAATGCAATTATACATCAGTCAGAAAGGACATAATTCACATTAACCATTACAAAGACAAATGAGAATGGAACCATAATAGTAGTCATCTATTATTAATCAATAACAGAGAAGAGTACAACCAAAGTTCTGACGTTGAATCCTTCTCAAGAGGGTCCAGCCAGCAAGTCTCTTAAGCATTCACCCTTGGAGGTAGATCTCCCAAGACAAGAACTCTCTCTCACACAAGCTCACACAAGAAAGCAACACTTCACAACCTTCCTTAAGCTCTCTAGCAATCCCACACTTGTCACACCAACTACCTACTAGCAGCAGCACTCTAAGCACTATCAATTCCACACTATCAAAAACTAGCTGCTCATGGCAATGGTAGAGGCTTAAATAGGAGAAGGAGTCTCCATGAATGGTGGGAGGATGAGCTTATCTCCAAGGAAGGTGGCTCAAATGATGAAACAAACATGCCAGAGAAGGGAGGGCGACATTTACAAGGCCAACAACCAGGTCTGGAGTCATCTGGAAGGCCGGCTGTTAGAACAAAGTCGCTCAAACTGGATCAGCACGGGCGTATAACTGCACTGGAGCGCTGACGTCGCATCTTAATAATAGAGAAGGTTATGTCAGCGTGACTCAATATAAACAGAGGAAGCGCTGGTTTATGAAATTCGACCAGCGTGGAAAACAGGTGTGCTTCCACGCTGGCAGCGCATTCGTTGTATTATGAGGTGCCAGTCAGCGTGGTTATTTTAATAACAGCCACGATGATAGAAGAAACTTTGGCAAAGTGGGTCATTTGGCAGCATTAGAGAACATGAGCATGATTAATTTGAATTCATGACACAGTAGGGAGACTGACAAGGAGACAGTGACAAATTACCGTGTAACAGATGCCCCCTAAAGCATGAAGCCCGAGAGAGTGGGAGGGGTGAAATGCTTTACAAAACTCGCTGAACTGGAACACCACCAGGAAGAATCTGCACGTATGTACAACTGATATCTCTATTACATGTAGTCTAGGCATGGGCGCAGCCATCCAAAAGACATACGAAGAAGGTCTGTGGTATGGACGCAGCCACCCAGCTGAAGAGACCATGGTGATAATAAGGTATGGTCGCAGCCATCCCAAAATACTCAGGTATGGGCGCAGCCATCCATCAATGAGTCATGTAATAATAATCCACAAAATTGCAACCTGGTTTGCAACAGACAAAAACCAAGGTCTTGCACTCCAACCCGACCCGAACAAAGTACAAGTCCAAGCATGTGAATACATGAGCTGAAGTCGAACATGCATGAACATCATCTGATTACGAGCCAATAATGAAAACTGTTAACAGACGCGAGAGGTACCACCAATAATGACAATGGTCCTCAAGGTACTTATAGGTACAATCCGCGGCATTTGAATCAATGAGCTGGTGTCGAACACCCGCAGAATCATTCGATCGGAGGCCAATGATGAAAACCTCACGTCGAACACGAAGAACTTGCCATTGAGGCATGCAGGCTCTAAGGCACCTGAAGGGAGTCTCTAAGTCACCTTCCTGGATAATGATTTGAAGTCGACAGGAGGTAACCTTGATCGAAGGTGGGCCATAATGTTTCCCACATCATCGACACGAGACAGAGAAGGATAAAATATTTTGTGTGAGGTATCAGAAGGAGGTTGTAAGTATGCAGAGGTCAACTTCTCTTGAACATATCGGCGGCACGACAATGGATTTGGCAGTATCTGACATCAAATGAGCAGAGGTCATGGTGACAGGGCAATGAGCAGATGAGAGGTCAAATAGGATAACCCAAACCCACGGAGGCTAGTGTAAAACAAGATGAGAAATCCCCACCCAGACACGAATGCAGACTAGTGCCATGTTCAAGAGCGACATACTGCCGACACGACAATTATTATAGTTCCATTTTCCCCACCATTTCTGGCAGGTACCCCGATTATTTTTGGATGACAAGCTTGACGGGGATAGCATATGCTTGGAAAGCGTCATTTCGACGGTGTCCGATGTCATTAATTTTTAACGAGTCTGACAAAGGAAGAACTCGGCGTCTTTTCCTGTTTAGAGAGTCTGAAAAGACAGTGGAAAAGAAAACTCCAGGGGGGTCCTTTTTCGTAAAGTTGTGTCTCTCGAGCCCGAAAAAGTATAAAACAATGCTCGAAAGAACCGCCCGACCAGTATGATCGAGGAGTACTTTTCATAAGTAGTGACTTTGACCCAAAAAAGTAGAAAAGCGGTCAGAAGTACGTCGTTTTGGAGCCAATAACGAGTTCGAAACGACAAACACCCGGCAATCTTTTTAGTTTAAACGGTCGAAAAAAGAGCTTTAAAGACGACCACCTCTCGTTCCTTTTAACGAGCCGAGAGGGAGCTCGGCCATCTTTTCTTGCTTTACGTCGAAAAAGAGCTTAAAGACGACGTTTTGGGACCAAGCGTGTATAAGACTGTCGTGACCCCACCGGTTATGAGAATCTGCACAAGAAACACCACACGCGTAAACCTGTTCGAGATAATATGTACCACATGCATAAAAACATAGTAAAATAACATTGGCACCAAGCACATGGTAAAAAACATGACAAAAAACCCACATTTATGAAAAATTATAGTTAACTATAAAAATTTTACCATAAATAGGGGGGTAAAAGGAGGTTTTTACCATTGTTACCATTTTGAGCCGTGGAGGACGTTGTGGAGCTGCAAGGTTGACGTAGCAAAGTCCATCCCGTGCGGACATCAACCATCCTGCAATCTCTTCCAGGTAGGTTCTCCTTCTCCTGCGCTTCATTTTGAGTCATTTTAGCCGCATTTACACTGTGGGAAGTGGTAGTTTAGGCGAATTTTGTGAACTTCAATTCGCCCTCGGTCAGCGCGGATTTCCTCATCGGGTCCGCGCTGATTGAATGATATTTACACATGCCACCCTGGGATCAGCGCAAAAAACACGTGTGCTTCCGCGCTGACCCAAGGAAAAAACACAGGGCGCCATAATCAGCGCGACTGTTTTAAAAACAGTCGCGCTGACGCCGCAAAACTCAATTTTTAACAATTTGAACGTATAAACTTTAACGGTCAGGGCTCTAATGATTTTTTGTGGCCATGCAGGACAAAATGGCATTTGTTTGGCAAGAGAGAGCTCACGATAATGAGGATATAGCGGCATTCGCCAAAGCTGGGTGCCGTAATGCAATGCGGGCATGCAGGTTATTCAAATTCTTCCTCACTCCGCGCCTGCGAGCACAGCCCGATCTCCTCGAGTTCCTAATCAGAGCCTGGAATCCTATTGATGGAAAGTTTAAGATTCGAGGCCGTGATATCGAGTTCGATTACACGGATATCTATTTTTTGACCGAGTTATCACGCCGAGGTGAGATGCCCATTCTAGAGGGGCAGTGACCCAGTGGTGAAACCCTAGATACGCTAATGGCTCGGGTGTGCCAACGGGCACGCAAAACGCGGAGTGGGAAGGTAGCTATTCCGATGGTGGAGTACATCGTCCTTCGAACCATACTCTTCATGGTGACCCGGGCAGCGGGCTGCTTGGCCAATCACGAGGCTTCGAAGACCCATCTTCTATTAGCTCTCGAGTGTTTACATCCCACCATATTCAACTGGGCAGCAGCAGTAACAACCAGTATGAAGAGACAACTGAGCAACTGCCGACGTGGTGAGTCGAAGCAGTTTGGTTATGGGTCGC
Source organism: Pinus tabuliformis (assembly GCA_031772625.1). Classification (NCBI taxonomy): domain Eukaryota; kingdom Viridiplantae; phylum Streptophyta; class Pinopsida; order Pinales; family Pinaceae; genus Pinus; species Pinus tabuliformis. The sequence goes on from CM062815.1 coordinate 1,143,825,582, forward strand.
TTTTACTCCCGCTCATGCTGGAGCGGGTACCGGCCTTACAGCTACAGGACATGGTCGTGGATCCACCCAGAGGTCCCCGGGAGACGAGGGCTAGTCGATGGGGCCATGTCATGCCGCGAGGAGGTGGCGGCCGCCCAGTGGCATGGGGAGTATATTTCCGAGAGTGGCTGGATCGACAGGTTATTTTTGTGGAGGACTGGCCATATGCTGGCATAGACTTCCGTGGAGATCCAGACATGCCACTGCCTGCGGGAGAGCATTGGGACGATGGTGGTAAGCCACTTGATCTCTTTTTAATTTATTTTTTTATTTTTGTAATGTTTTTTAATTTTTCATGTACATGTCTTTATGATGAATGCTATGGTATGCAGACGTAGGACCGACGAGACCCCTTGGTCTGGCCCCAGAGGCGCGGAGAGAGGCACAAGGCGCTGGGGCCCTGGCCCTGGCTCCTCTAGGAGTCGATACGATGGAGACTGTGACACAGAACCTCGATGGCTTACTGGCAGGGGTTCCAGATTACCATGGGACTGAGGAGGTCCCCATAGCATCTCAGATCCACACTGTGGGGGTAGAACCCAGGATGCACCGCCTTTTGAGGCGGTTGGCACGGGCAGTTGTATGCTACAGAGAGCATAACCCACCACAGTAGACATCTAGGTCTTATTTCCCACTGATGTTTTTTGAGAGACACGCGTCTCAGATGTACTGAGGACACCAGCCTTATCTAGACATATACACTTATTTTTGAGCGCCTTGGTGCGCCACATGATATATATATATATATATATATATATATATATATATATATATATATATATATATATATATATATATATATATATCTATATATATATATGTATATATATATATATATATATATATATATATATATATATATATATATGTATATATATATATATATATATATATATATATATATACCGATTTTGGATGGGATTTTTTACATGTGATGATGTTTTTATATGCTATGCAAATGTCTAACACAAATGTAATCTAATGTATCAGTTGCATAACATACGACCCACATATTTTAGTTTTTTTTTTGCAAGCTTAAAAGCACACACGACAACACACATGCAAACTATGCTTGGAAAAGGATTGTATATATACACATGCTTATCCTATGGTCTTATTATGTTTTCTATGTCTTCTTGTATAATGTTTATCTGTTACGCAAATGTCTGTCTAATACATGGTTTGCCAATGCATCAATTAATGTGTTTAATCGTCTCGGAATATGTTGATATGTGATGTAATCAAAATTCCTTTCTAACAATCTTACAAGTAAATACAACCTTAGAATGTGTTGGTCTCTGACGGAATATCGCCCGTTGAGTCGATGGACGACAAGATGAGAGTCTAGGTTCACCACCAATGCACGAATGCCAAGATCAACTGCTTCAGCTAATAACTTGATTACAGCACTGTATTCGCAACATTGTTAGTGGTACGATCCAAGCACACACCTTGAAGATTTAGCAACTCTTCGTGAGGATCATAGATCGCCCACGCCGCAGAAGACAAATTGCAAGTGCTACGGCAGGCACCATCAGCGAAACCAACATAAGGTGCACTAGACATCTGCACAAGAAGCAGAAAACACAATAAGAGGCAAACACGCCTTCACACCAAAGCAAAACATGAAATTATACACACATAACACACTTGCTAAAAAGACACGTATGTACAAGCTAGGTGCACGAAATCATGCATAGTATTTTTTCAAATAAAGCCCGTTATGGGGCTTATCGAGAGGATTTCCTTCATAGTCAATCAGCTCATATGCCCCCTTCTGCAAAACTCTCTTCACAATATAGGGGCCTAGCCACATGGATTCGAGTTTGCCTGCCCTTAGCTTGATCATAGAGCAGTACAAGATCTCCCTCAACAAAGGAACGAGGTTGAATGGTATTATCGAAGTGAGCCTTAACTCTCTTCTTCTGTGCTTCGATAGCTAGAGAAGCTAAGCGACGGGTCTCATCTAGCCATTCTAAATAAAGAAGCCGTTCCTCCACCGGAGTGGTGTTGGGAAGCAACTCGATAGCTAACTTTAACAAAGGAATCTCACATTCTAAAGGAAGGGTGGCCTCCAGTCCATAAACTAGCTGAAAAGGGGTGAAACCGGTGGCGTCCTTCACAGAGGTCCGGTAGGCCCACAAGGCGGGGAACAACATCAGATGCCAATTAGACTTGTGTGTACCAACGGTACGTTGGAGCATTGTGATTAAAACTTTGTTCACAGCTTCAACTTGGCCATTGGATTGAGGGTAGTACGGTGTCGAACTATCTTGACGCAAGCCTAGTTGGGTCGTTAGTTCTGTCATCATGTGATTACGGAAATGTTTTCCGTGATCCGTGACGATAGCCTGAGGGACTCCAAACCGAGTAATGACATGATTAAACAAAAACTGCGCCACTGTGTGACCGTCTTCATTCAATGTAGGCATCGCTTCGGCCCATTTGGTGAAATAATCCACGGAAATGATGATATACCCATGCCCCCCGGCCGAACGAGGGTTACAGGAGGTATAATCGATGCCCCATTTGGCAAAAGGACCTATGGTAACAACAGGGTGCAGTGGTGCAGGAGGTGCATGCATTTTCCGGTGGTAGATCTGGCATTCATGGCATGAACGGACGGCAAGGATGCAATCCTTGAAGATGGAAGGCCAGAAATAACCAGCACGGAGGATTTTCTGGGCGGTGGCATATCCGGACATGTGGCCGCCACAAGCACTGGAGTGGCAGTCATTCAACACCGGCTCAGCCTCCTCGAGAGTCAAACATCGGCGGAGAACAGAATCAGCACCGAGGCGGTACAGGGTATCACCAATAATGCGATAGGGTTGAGATTGATGACGAATCCTCCGCCGAGTGTCTTTCGATACATTGGGACGGAAGGAAGACGTTTGCAAGTATACTATGATGTCCCCATACCAAGGGTCGAGGGTGCTGATTAGAAACAACGTTTCGTCCGGGATATGCTCTTCCGAAAGAGATGGTGCAGAGGGAGATGGCAAAGAACAGAGCAATTCAGCAAAGACCAGAGACTTCTTAGACTTGGCAGCAGTAAATTCCAAGTCAAACTCTTGGAGGATTACGATCCATTTCGAGTATTTGCCCCCCAGCAACTGACGCGACAAAATGTATGTCATGGGGTTGCAGTCAGAAATCACGGTCGTGGCGTGCAACAGGATATAATGCCGGAAACGTTGGACGACGCAGACACCAGCCAATGCCAACTTCTCGACATAAGCGTAGCGAGTTTCCGTATCCAAAAGGTTGCGGCTAAGGTAATAGATAACGTGCTCATTGCCGTCATCATCATCCTGCACTAGAACCATGTCGATAGTGGTATCGGCGGCAGCCAAATAGAGAGTGTAATCACGGTGGTAGTTCGGAGGTCTTAATAACGGAGCCGAGACAAGGAGGCCCTTGAGTCGCTCGAAAGACTCCTGAGCAATAGCATCCCAATGAAAGGGTGTATCTCGCTTCAATAACCGTGTGAAACCCTTAGCCACCTCGGCATAATTCAGAATGAATCGTCTAAGGAAATTCGCTTTGCCCTGCAAGCTCTGCAACTGCTGCAAAGAGGCAGGGGGAGGAAGATTCAGGATGGCCTTGACTTTGAGGGGATCTAGACGGATGCCTTCTCGAGAGACGATAAACCCGAGTAGTCGGCCTGATTCCACACAGAAGACACACTTATGAGGATTGAGCCTAATACGGTAGTGTCGACAGCGGAGAAACATTTCGCGAAGATGAGAGGGATGGTCCTGACGCTTGACTGAATGAGCTGGGAGGTCATCCAGGTATGGCTATACAATGTTACGAATATCATGAAAGGCATAGGACATTGCACGTTGGAACGTAGCGCCGACATTCTTTAGACCGAAAGGGAGCTTCTTATAAGCAAAAGTGCCCCAAGGACAGATAAAAGCCGTCTTATGTTGATCAGCGGGGGCAATGTTGATCTGGTTATATCCAAAGAAGCTGTCCATGAACGAGTAAATTTCGCTTCCTGCACACTCATCGATAAGCTGATCGATGAAGGGTGTAGGGAAGTTATCCTTAGGATAGGCACGATTGATATCTCAGCAATCAACACAGACTCGGATAGTGCCCTGCTTTTTGTTCATAGGGACTATATTAGAAACCCAATCCATCAGTGGAATGGGGTAAATGAAACCAGCCTTGAGAAGCTTTTCGACTTCTGCTTTGATAGCTGCGGCCTTTCGGGGGTGCACAGGGCGTAAGCGCTGACGAACAGGCTTAGCACCTGGATACATAGGTATTTCGTGCACCACTATACTAGGGTCAATGCCAGGAATTTCTTCATAGGACCATGCGAAGACATCACAAAATTCGCGAAATAAGTCAGTGTAGAGTTGAACTTCCTCTGGAGTGCAAGTGACTCTGATATGAATGTGCTCGACAATCCCTGGTTTCACAGAGATGTCGATAGGTTGGGTTTGCGTGATGTTTCCCATATTGCCCTCAGACGACACTTGATATAGCTGAATAGGTGTTTGAAGGGGTGGGGATGGGACACACGAAGCAAACCGCTCGAGACATGCGATCATTTCCGGATGGGGAGGGAGAAACGAAGAGCGGTGGTGATGATCTGACCAAGGGAGCTCTTCGAGAGACATGGTCTCTATGATGGCTTCATCGGAAGGAAATATTTCCTTTAATGGATCCGAAGTAGCATCATCTCCTAGCCAAGGGAAATGAACATATGAATCGGGAACACTGCCTGGAAGAGCAGGTTCAGCAGGGGGAGCCGATGCAGCGACGATTTTGACGTAGTTGAGCTCGGCAGGACTCAACGGCATCATATCACCCCAAGAGTCTATCTGATTAGCGGGAGGAAGGACCCACGGATCAGAACGTACAGAGATCATGTTAATAGGGGTGAGATTTGGAGGTGGGAGGGGAAAGACTCCCATTAAAGCGGGATCTTTGAAAAGTCCGGCACCCACGCTCTCGAATGGCTTAGAGGTATGCTCCACAAATGGCACATTACCTTCAGAAGAAGAGGCGAAGAAGGAGAGCTGGTCCACCGTGACAATCTTCCCCTGGTGAGGGAAATGAATGACACGGAAGAGGGAGGAAGCCACAAATTGCATGGCGTATGTCCAGCTACGTCCGAGGAGAAGGTTGTAGGTGAGATTGGCATGGACAACTTCGACCTCCACTTCTACCGTCTTCCCTTCCAGAGAGATGGGCAAGCGTTGGAGGATACCGTAAGGACGCGACTCTCTTCCATCAAAGGCTTCTAACGTCGTAGGAGACTGACTCAACGCAGGAGAACCAATAGCTTTCCAACAAGCAACAGACATGATGCAAGTTGAGGCACCTTCATCAATGACTGTACGATGAATTTTTTTGCCATTGATGATGACCTGTATAAGGAAAGTGACTTGGTGAGGCAGTCTCGGTGTAAAGCCCTCGAGATCGAAAGAAATCAAATCTGAATCCGCTGGGTCTATGCCACCAATAGCTGATAGCAAGGACTTCCTCTGGGAAGGGCAGCTCTGGAGGACTTCTAGAGTGGACATAGCAGACGGAGCCTGAGCTAAGTCCTCAACAATGCTATAATGCTGGGCAACACGAGCATTAGGGTTGTAAGACGACTTCCGGAGTACACCTTTCGGAGGGGGTCGGGGGATCGTCTCAGTGCTGGGTCTTTCAATGTGGAGAGGACCAGAACTAGACAGAGGAGCGCTGGAGGGGACCTCCAGCTCTTTCCCGGCATGAGATGGATATTCTTTTGCTCGAGTAGAAACATGGATGGGAATCATTCCAGCCATGAACACTTGAGAGCCGAATGAGGAAGAGGGTTGAGATGGGTCTGCCACCATTTGAGTTTGCTGCGAAGGGAAAGGTTCTTTAAGCACGGCAGGAGTCCTAGGACCACCTTTCAATAGCCGACTAACTTCGGACTGCCTTGGGCAGTCCTTAGTATAGTGATCCTCATCACGGATAAGACAAGGATACTTAGGTTTTCGTTTGGCCCCTTCCTCGGGTGGAGGCTTAGGGGAATCCTGCTTGGGCTGTCCGGATTTATCCTTAGCTTTCCCTTTCTTTTTCCCTTTTGAGGATTTATCCGCCGCGGTGGACTGAACGGCGTTTACCTCGGAGGTACTTCCAGAATTAGATTGGCCCTGAGAAGCATTTCCATTAGAAGCGTTCTGTTTTTTCTTCCCAGGGTTCGCGGTCGATTTCTTTGATGACGAGTTTACAGAGCCAATAACTCCGTCAACAGATGGTTTTGGCGGAGCCTTGGATTGTCCAGGCCTCGGGGCGTCTGGCAAATAATCATATAAAGTACCCGACTGAGAGTATACTAAGTCAAGGTACTGAGCACGCACGATAGCTTGCTCTTTAGTTACACTAGCTCCCATAGCGATGTCTCGCGCGATCGCAGGGACAAAGGAAGTCGTGAACCAATCGGTCAGGAGTTGATCAGGAATCCAAAATTTGACCAAGCGACGACACCATCTCCATTCATGTATATAATCAGATATATGCGTAGCCGTGTCCTGTTTGAGAGACGTAAGGAGATGTGTCCCTGTCTCATACTGAATGGGTAACTGAAAATGTGTTAGGAATGCCATAGCCAGCGAGTTGAAATCTTGAAACGTTCCATGATTTAGCTCAATATACCACTTAGCGGTTGAGCCGGTGAGCGTTCTTTGAAAGAGGCGGAGCCGGATAGAGTCATCAAGCCATGAGTTCGATGAACACCAAAGGTGATAGGTCATGACATGGGCTTGAGGGTCTTCACCAGCTTTGCCATCAAATTTTGGGCAATCACCGGGTATTTTAGTCGGAACTGGTGGCCAATACGGATTATGAAGAATGGGATCATTCGTTAACTTGGACACATCCGGAAGTTCCAACGTCGCTAAGAAGGGCAACTGAGGGTTAAAGGACATTTGTGGCTATGGAAGAGAGGCAGTACTAGGGTTCCAACCAGGTGGTGGTTGCCCCCATGGACTCTGTCCAGATGGGCCTGGCCCGAAGGGGCCTGGCCCATAGGGATTTTGCCCGTAGGGGTTCTGTCCATACGGATTCTGTCCATATACAGACAGTTCTCCCTAGGTCTGCCCACCAGCACCCCATGGATTAGCAACTTGACCTGCAGGTGCAGCGTACTGATAATTCTGGTAAGGAGTGACTTGCATCTGTTGATAATTTTGATAAGGGGTAAACTGAGTTTGCCCCTCGGGTTGCTGGTAGCCATACATTTGCTGAGCTCCATACTGAGCCTGATAAGAAGGCTGCATTTGGTAAGAAGGTTGGGGCCGTGGCCCGCCTTGCAATTGATAACCCATTTGAGTTTAGGGCCCAGAAAGATGTCCTTGAATAGGTTGGGCTTGGACCATCTGGCTGGAAGGTTGGCCTGGTTGGGTTTGGGATAGACCTGTTTGCCCAGAAGGATGTGCTTGCTGGGTGCCAGGTTTTCCTTGAGCAACCAAGGGTTGTCCTTGCGGAACAGATGGCCGAGCGGGCTGGACGGCCGGTTGACCTTGAGGTTGGCCAGCCTGTCCAGAAGGATGATTAAGACGGGCAGTGGGTTGGCCTTGCTGCATAGAAAGCTGGCCCGTTTGCCCGGAAGGGTGCATAGACTGAGCAGTGGGTTAGCCCTGCTATACGTAGGGTTGCCCCCCTTGCCCAGAAGGATGACTAGACTGAGCAATGGGTTGGCCCCGCTGTACATAAGGCTGCCCCCCTTGCCCAGAAGGATACCCCTACTGGACTGCCGCTTGACCTTGTGGAATATAAGTTTGTCCAGCTTGTCCAGAGGGATAACCCTGCTGGAGACCAGGTTGGCCTTGTTGGATGTAAGGCTATCCTGGTTGTCCAGACGGGTAACCTTGCTGGGTACCAGGTTGCCCCGGATAACCAGAAGGTTGATTCTGATAGGTAAACGATGGACCACCAGTGGCTGAAGGTTGTCCCTGATAGGGTTGTCCTTGTGGGCCCCCAGATTGTCCTGGGTAAGACTGGCCATAAAGTGGCTGCCCTTGGGGGGCTTGCACATAAGGTGGCTGGCCTTGATTAGGCAGTCCTTGAGGCTGTTCAGGGATTGCTTGGCCTCCATGAAAAGAGTGAGTACTAGAGTCCCAAGCAATGGATAACGGTACCGAAACCTCAACGAAAGGTTGAAGAGGCAAGGTTTGAGAGAATTGGAGGTATTGACCAGTAGAATCGTAATAAAAGAGTGGACCTTGCGCGTTCGGATCCTGAACAGCTTGCCCATAGGCATCATACGGCCCCCCTCCTGGAACGGGACCAGAAGAGGGTGGAGCACTTTGTGCAGGGTGGATGACTCTAGGCGAGAGTTCTGGCTGGCCACTGCTCACTTGACCGTGAGGGGAACCAGCACCAGTGTTCAAAGATGAAGACGCTGTCACGGCACTAACGACCGGAGTCGAGTGTGCTACACAAACAGTTGGATTCGTGGGAACTGAGGTAACAGGTGTAGTATGGGGTTGTGAAACAAAAGGTCCTGTGGTGGGAGTGACATGAGGATCCCACATAGTCGTAGCAGGAGTCCTGGTAGCTACTCTATCCCTCAACGATTGATAACGCGGGGGGAGTGGAGAAGTAGCTGGGATGGGAGTGTCAACATTCGACACCACAGGTGTCTCACTTGTGCTAGGGGATGTCTCATCCATGTGGGAAGTAGACATTGGAGACGAAACACCAGGGGGGGTAATAGGAATATCGTCCTCGTCAGGCTCCCAGATAGGGTTCCAATCGTCTTCGTAATCTTCGTCGCCCGGGGCACGAGAGTTGATAAGTTGGATACTCAGGATAACAGGAAGAGTATCGCTTACAGCTGGTACTTCAGGAGCAGCGGAAGATGGAGAGCCTTGATCACTTGGAACGGGAGTTGACGGGTCAGCCAGGATGACAAACCCCAAACAAGACCTAAAGGAATCTAACGATAAAAGACCCTACTCAAACTAACGCACACAAGATCTAACCAGGTGATGTTAACGTGGCCGAATAAATTTTTAAGACACAGGAACTAAACTTGACCTTTTCATGTTTCAAGAGTCGAGAAAAGGATGGAAAGATGACTCTAGTCTCCTTCGAATGTTTAATGAGCACGAAGTGACAAGACGCTCACTGACACCTTTTCTTTTAAGGACTCCGAAAAGGATCAAAAGTGACTACTTTGGAGACTCTAGGCAAAGGGTTCACCAAGCAATCCGTAAAACTACTTATGCACCTTGGCAATCGTATGAGAACCAAGGACTTTCTGTATTGCAGTCAATCTTCCCGAATGCTGTGTTCGGTGCGTTACGGTTCGCAAGGCGGCAGACTCGGCTTCCTATGGATCAAGGATAAAAACCTAGTGGGGTCTCCCTATATACGCGACCGTACGTGGGAGCACAATCCGTGTTAGACCACTATCGAGTCACAGAAGGAGGAATCACCCAACCGTAATGTGAAACAATAGTGACTATGTTTAAAGATGCCGGAACACGTCTCTGGCCTAGACCTCTAAATGATTGCGTTAAGTTCCAATGCATTTTTAGGTTTATTCAGTTTATTTTATGGTTGATCTTGAATTAAGTTTCGGTTTCAGGTCCTACCGTATGATATCTCACAATTGCCTACATTCAAACTACATGCCAAAGAATACCATTTCGTTCGATGAATTCTAACTATGAGAGGGTTAAGAATTTTCAATCAAACAAAATGAGCACAATCAATCAAACAATCTAATGCAGCTAATGGCAAGGAAATGATATTTTTTCTTTTGAGAACACAAATCAATGAAATGCTCTTTTTCCCATTAATTATTGAATGCAAAAGATATTAGTTCGATTTCTTTTTCCAATGGCACAATGCATTTAAAATGAATTTTGAGAGACAGCAACACCGAGTAAAGAGAAATAAAATCACTCAATGAAAAACACAACAAATGTGAAAAGAACCGGTTGAGCCCAAACAACTGTAATCCGTGTCTGGGTAGTGAGAAGTAATCGAAACAATACGAAGACTGATTCAATAACGATCACCCAAACAACCAAGCAAAGAAAGCAAAGAGGAAGGTTTTCGCAAAAGAAAAAGCAAGTAGTAACGAATCTTTGTGAACGAGTAACGAAACAAAGCCAATCCAAAAAATCAGGATGATAACACTAGGTCACAAGACACAAAACAAGATCCGCCCAACCAGACTTCGCAAGCAAGTGCTTCAAAGTTCAGACAATAGAAATCAAGTCATAAACCAGGTGGAAAGAGCAGGGGATAGTCCAACCATCAGGCTCAGGAGGCAAAATTGAAAAAAATTCAATTCAACAGGATCAACGCGGGTGATACACAGCAACAAAGCGCTGACCAGAAACCACGCGTAGCAACAAAGCGTTGTCAGCACGGAAGTGCACGGCTTAAGCGCACTGGTTCGATTTCAGAACCGTCGCGACTGTTAAACGTACAAGCGCGATGACCACGAAGTCAAAGAAACAGCTATGCAATGTCAGCGTGACTGTTTTGTTATAAACCGCGCTGAGGCTAAAAAACAGGCAGAATCAAGCCAAAAGCTCCCAAACCAAGGCAATAACCCTTTAAACAATTAAGGCACCTCCCAGACTGAACCAGGAAATCTAAAAGTAGAGAACTAATCCCCAATCTTTGAAAAGAGAGTAACAATCAAACTCAAAGCAAGAATGAACAAAAAGGATAAAGGCCAGCTCCCCAGCGGAGTCGCCAAATTGTTGGAGAGGTAAATCCCCTCTACGGATAGAGGCGATCCGTACTAGCCCAGAATGGGTCTAGCAACAATCAGTCAATGCTACTATGCAAGTTCCTAATTGCAAATAAAAGGCAGGCAATGAACACCTACTTGGATTCCAACGCTACTGTTTGATGAAGAGATGTCATTCTCGCTCCTTCGCTTTGGCCGGTCACGATCTTCCACGATCCCCGTGGATAGATACCTGCACACACGAAGAGAAACACAAACACAAGCGTGAAATCTAATAAATGCAATTATACATCAGTCAGAAAGGACGTAATTCACATTAACCATTACAAAGACAAATGAGAATGGAACCATAATAGTAGTCATCTATTATTAATCAATAACAGAGAAGAGTACAACCAAAGTTCTGACGTTGAATCCTTCTCAAGAGGGTCCAGCCAGCAAGTCTCTTAAGCATTCACCCTTGGAGGTAGATCTCCCAAGACAAGAACTCTCTCTCACACAAGCTCACACAAGAAAGTAACACTTCACAACCTTCCTTAAACTCTCTAGCAATCCCACACTTGTCACACCAACTACCTACTAGCAGCAGCACTCTAAGCACTATCAATTCCACACTATCAAAAACTAGCTGCTCATGGCAATGGTAGAGGCTTAAATAGGAGAAGGAGTCTCCATGAATGGTGGGAGGATGAGCTTATCTCCAAGGAAGGTGGCTCAAATGACGAAACAAACATGCCAGAGAAGGGAGGGTGACATTTACAAGGCCAACAACCAGGTCTGGAGTCATCTGGAAGGCCGGCTGTTAGAACAAACTCGCCCAAACTGGATCAGCGCGGGTGTATAACTGCACTGGAGCGCTGACGTCGCATCTGAATAACAGAGAAGGTTATGTCAGCGCGACTCAATATAAACAGAGGAAGCGCTGGTTCATGAAATTCGACCAGCGCGGAAAACAGGTGTGCTTCCGCGCTGGCAGTGCATTCGTTGTATTATGAGGCGCCAGTCAGCGCGGTTATTTTAATAACAGTCGCGATGATAGAAGAAACTTTGGCAAAGTGGGTCATTTGGCAGCATTAGAGAGCATGAGCATGATTAATTTGAATTCATGACACAGTAGGGAGACTGACAAGGAGGCAATGACAAATTACTATGTAACACTTATCCATTAGCATTAGCCCTTGGGTATGTTGAGTGATCGTATGGTGAGGGAGCTGACCCACAGGGCTGGCTCCATCCGCTCCCGCCATCGGCAAAAACGGTAAGTTCACATATAATGTAGTGACCAACGTTTAATAAATGTGCTTCTGGCTCAATGGTAATACAATGGATTTGGGAGGGGGAGGTCACGAGTTGGACCCATCCTCTGCCCCGCCCTTCATATATTATTCCATTTCAAATACATTCGGAACTTTGGATTGTTTATACATATGTGGATTTATATCATGTTTGATATTTAATATATATATATATATATAAACAATTTCCACATAATGTTCACCATGAACCAATAATTCCACCTTGGAGGACATTGGGCAATTTCTTCTTCACACAACAAAACTGGTGAATCTTAAAGTGATATTTGTCACAGCCTCATTGGGAAAAAACTGAATAAGGTTCCCATCATGCTGACTGTACTGCCATGTCATCATTCTGTCTTGTTCTGCAAATTTTTTAGCTGCTTAGGAAAATGAACAGTGGGCCTTTTCTCCTTCATCCAGACTCAGTTTTCAGTGAAACAAATTGCAATGCGATCATCTTGATGAGACAGACGTCGTCGTTAAGGTTTCGAACTAATATGAGAACTTTTATTTTTGAGCTAAATACTGAGCACCTAATCATTCCTCCCCACTAGAAGCCTTTTGGACCCTAAAATATCACTATTATCTGACAAGTAGATGAGGGTATATCCCCCTCATCTTTCCAAGCTCGATTTAATTGGCTTTTCACGAATTTGTTTCCTTGAGCTCCTCTGTAAGGAGATTAACATTCACTTCCCTTGAGGACCCCGTTCTTCTATCACGGATATCATCTTCTTGAAATTGATTCAGAAATTATGTAGGAATGCATTCAGAATGTGAAATCTAAACATTCTCTCTTTTTCAACAACTTGAAGCCTCTTTTTGCAAAACTGACACTAGCTTGCACCGTCGACTTGAAACCTATGATTGACATAATACCGGTACTTGTCTTTACCTTTTTCAAGTTGATCTTACACTGTTTATTGCACCATTTTCAGTTGTTCATAGAAACTCATGGTTTTGTCCATGTCGCCATTAAAAGCAACATCATTCTTACCAAGATGACATAACAAAATATAAGGGAAATGGATGATAAATTTCACTGCTTGGTTTACATTACTCAAGCCTACTATCTCGAAAGTATGAAATTTTCTAAACATAACTTTCATGTAAAACATAATGACACCTAAATACAAAAGTTACATAACCAATAGGCCTAAAGGCATAACAATGAGCTTGCTTCTTATACCTCTTTTGTAACTTCGAACCAAGTGAAATTTTTACAAGTATCCATCCAATGAAAGTGCATGGATCACTATAACTTAATCTTTACACCATGGAAATCTTCTGAATGAAATAATATGGTGAAGTTGCTTGCAAAAACCTTAAACTCAAATGAACCTTTCAAGTTTGAAAGAGCATAAAAAAGAATTGAACTGATCTTTTGGTTTGAAGCAACACATGCCTCTTGTTGTTTTCCTCCCCATTGGAAGACTTTTCACACACATGACAATGCATGCCAAGGAGCTTCGAAAGAATAAATGTCAACAACAACTCTCCTCCAACATTGGGCTGCTCCCAACAAACCTCTTATCAAAATGACGATCTTGGGCGTTGACCAATCAACAATGGCATCCAACTTGGAGAGGCTTGCCTTCAACTTACCTCCTCCAATATCATGGCCCAAATGCATCAAATAAGTGAAACCCAACTTGTACTTTGATATCTTCAAAACATCAAACAATTTTCCTTCATAGATGACATGTGCATAAGAAAACTTTCTAAACATGTTATGTCACCCAAGTGGACAATTTATTCAAGAAAGGACTCTTGTTTTCCATAATTAAAATACATTTATGTAATAGAAGTGATAAAAATAACATACAACATTAAAAGCCATACAAACCATTCTTGTTTGGTGTTATGTATATTCTTGCACTGACCTCTTTTTACAACTTTGCTTTGGCGAAAACTACTCCTTTTGTCCTCTTTCTTGAAATGCTTACCATTCCTCTTTGGCACCATAACCATCGGTGCACAACATGGCATAAGGGATGATTAAATGAGCCCATTGTTCAACAAACTTTTGCATTGCATTGGTGTCTCTACACTTTGCAATTTTGTCAACCCTTGCATGTTAACATTAAAAAGAGAAACCTCTTGCTGCAAAGATATTTCATGTGAAGTTTCTTTCTCCTTGAAGGACAATTCTTTCACAACTTGAAATAATTCATCAATCTAATGAACTGAACCAACCAAATCAGAATTGAAACTTGCATTACATGCAATAAAATTTTCATAAACAATATCATCATTTGGATTGAACATGAGAAGTACTAAACTTTTACTTGAATTCACTAGTCTTTTTGCCTGCCCTGCATTAACAACTAATTTGTTTAACTTTTTTCGATGGGCTCTCACTATATACTCCACACCATCGTTGAACAAGTGATACTTGTTTTCATGGTGGTAAAAGACTACTTTCCGGTCATACAAATATGGACTACCCAACACCACACTTGAAATATCAAGCGGTACCACATCTAACTCTACTTCACCAACAAAATTTGCAGTGATTGCAAACTTAAACAAACATTTTCTTGTAACCTGTAAACTAGTGTCTCTTATTATCCATCCCAAAGGGTATGGTTTGTGGTGAGGTACAATTTCAAGATTTAATTTGTTAACTAATTCTTCATATATTAGATTCACTTTTGACCCACTATCGAAGTGTGTGTCAATCTTGGTGTGTTTAGATATGACCCTAACATGAAATAACTCAATTCACCTCTTTTCACCTGGAGTAGTAGTATTGTTACAGTTTTTTGAACTAGTGCTTGCAATATCTTATTTTCCTTTGATTCCCATGATAGTGATTTTGTTTTCATCACCTGATTCAGAACCTAAATATTCTTGAGTGAGAGCAGTGGTTTTCTATTTCCCTTTATTTTTGAACTTATTTGGTCTCATTTCTAGATGGAGTTTCCAGCAATGATCCTCATTATGTCCCTCTTTTGAACAATGTTTACAGATAACTTTCTCCCCTTATTTCTTCACACTCGCATTTTTCTTCCCTTTCCATTTTCCTCCTTTCACTTTATCCTTACTCTTAGTTGGATTTTTATTACTACTCTCTTCATAAGTGTTCTTTCCTCTAGATTCAAGATGTGTGGCTTGCACACATACTTCATCCAAATTATTTGGATTGAACATAATAATAGTGTGTTTAAGATAGGAATGTAAACCCCCAGTATATTTCAGTAGAGTATCTTGGGAATTAAAATTCACTCCTAATAAAAAATCCCTTTTCCTAAACTCCTGTGTATAATCTTAGATTGTTTGGCCTTTAAGCTGCCTAAAATTCTGCCAACTCATAATGGCTCTTTGCATATATGCTAAAGGATAAAATTATCTTTTAATTGCAGAAACAAATTCAACCCAATTGATGGATATCTTACCATGGATTCTCATTTCCTCTTGAGTCTTTGCTTCCCACCAAAATAATGCAGCTCCTTCTAGCCTCAATGAATCCAACTAGATTTTTATGTCATCTTCTTGAAGGTTCTGAATTCTGCAGTATACCTCCAACAGTCAAATCCAAATTGTCCAACTTTTCTGCATTCACCTCTCCATTGTACATGGGGAGTTCAAATTTTATGTCCAATTTCAATAATGGAGTCTTTCCTTTTGGGGTTTTGGAATGGGTATGAGAAGTTTCAGTGGTGGTAGTGGAAGATGATGTTCTGTGAGATGGTGAAGATGATGAGGAAGATGATGAGGATGGTGGAGATGGAGGTGGCTTTCCACCATTCCCTTTGTAATCCTTCTTCTCATCTTTTTTGTCTTCTGATCTTCCTTCTCCATGTGGAGGTTTAGAAATCTCTCCAACCATTATAGTGTTCCTCTCTTCATAGAGGACTTTAACCATCTCAATCAAAGTATAGAAAAAATTCTTGAATTCTTCCTCTTCTAAAGAGGGACCTTCAAGCTCTCTTTTTCCATACATAATGGCTATGGATTCAGGCTCATAAATTGGTACTGATTGTACCTATTCAATCACAGTTGAAGGAAAAACTTGAGGAGTTTCAAATGAAACTGGAATTGGAACTTTGGGTGGTGGAGATTGTGGCCTTGTGGCTCTCCTTTTGGGCATTACCCCAGGAGTTGCAACCAATAGCTTCCCTTATCCTCTCTGCAACTTTAACCTTGTAAGCATCACAATTTTGCAACCATTAAAACCATAATTGCACAAACTCAATCAATCAATCAATTCAACCTTTTCTCTGATACCAAGTTGATTTGTTCTTGTATGATTATTTTTTTTGTGCTAATAAAAATTACATATTTATAATTATGTGCATGTTTATTTCTTCTTGTGTTGAGGTTTCATTAGCTATTTGTGCATACAATTAGGTAAATTTCCTTAAGTTTTAAAAGACATTCATGAGAAAAATAGCTTCAGAAACAAATACTAAACAACAAACATGTACAGTGCAACAAACCATCAAAGAGACACATTAATACAATGTTTGATGAAGGTGTTCACCCCTCTTGGGCTACATCTCCTTGGTCCAGCTTCCATGGCTTGGGCCTCTGTATTAGCTCAATATGGCAAAAAAAAGTTGTTTACAAAGCTCTATGGCTCCTGATACCCACACCAATGTGTTCATAATGCCCAAACTAGCCAAGAAAACCTCTTTCCGAGCTCAATTTGTTCAAAAATTGCTCAAGATATGCTTCATTCATTTTTTCCCTAGGAAACCCCACTAAAACTAGAGAAGACTCCAGTTAGCACAGCCAAAATTGGAAGTCCCACTGAATTTGGCGCACCTCCAAAACTGCCACCAACATAAAATTCATATTAATTAAACTTAAATCTGGATTAGCAGCGCTAAGTGTTCTTATTTGTTAGCTCCATCCCTTGGGTATGTTCAGTGGTCGTATTGTGAGGGAGCTGGCCCGCGGGGCTGGCTTCCTCCACTCCCGCCAATGACAAACATGGTAAGTTTAAATATAATGTAGTGGCCAACGTTTAATAAATGCGCCGCTGGCTCAAAGGTAATAGAATGGATTTGGGAGGGGGAGGTCACGGGCTCGACCTGCCCTCAACCCTACCCTTCATAAATTTTTCTATTTCAAATACATTCGGACTTTGGACTTTGATATAATTCAGAATTTTGGATTGTTTATATTTATGCGAATTTATATAATGTTTGATATATATATATCTATATATATATATATCTATATATATATATATATATATATATATATATATATATATATATATATATATATATATATATCTATATCTATATAGATATAGATATATATATATATCTATATAGATATATATATATATATATATATATATATATATATATATATATATATATATATATATATATATAGTTAAAGAAACAATTTCCACATAATATTCACCATGAACCAATAATTCCACCTTGGAGGACATTGGGCAATTTCACCTTCACACAACCAAACTGGCGAATCCTAAAGTGACACTTGTCACAGCCTCATTGGAAAAAAACTAAATAAGATTCCCATCATGTTGACTGTACTGCCATGTCATCATTCTGTCCTGATTTGCAATTTTTTTAGTTGTTTAGGAAAATGAACAGCAAGCCTTTTCTCCTTAATCTGGAGTTGGTTTTCGGTGAAACAAATTGCTTTGTGATCGTCTTGACAAGATGGACGTATTCATTTAGGTTTCGAGCCAATTTTATAACTTTGATTTTTGAGCTAAATACTGAACACCTGATCATTTATGTACTCCTCATCCCTAATCGAAACAACTTAGTCTCACTTGGCTTGGTATGTGTGCTACCAATAAAGATAATGGTAGGGACTATATCTTTAACTCAAGCTAAGTGAAGAAGTTGCGACAATCAATGAACTTGATGCAGGAGCATCCTGCTCAGAATATTATTGTTCATTTGGTTGATTTAGGGGGTGATGTTTTTAATTTTTTTAGGAATCTTGTATAGATTGAGTGAGAAATCTATGTGTGAGGTTTTCAGTTGTGAAATATTCTCAACTATGTGAGAATATCAAGGATAATTGATATGTGTAAATCTCATAGAGATCTTAGGGATTACGAGATCCTCGAATAGGAATTAGTTGAGTAGATTATGGGAAAATCATGGATTTAGTATAATCCATAATTATGTAATTATGCTATAAATGTAAGCCTGCGAGAGAGTGTTAGAGAGTGTAAGTAGTGGTGAGAATAGACCAGAGCACGAGATTTTTTGAATGTATATATAAATACTATTATGAATGAAAGGAGTTTGCAATCAAAACTTGTTTATGTGTGATCTTTTATTATATGATTTGATTTCATTGGTTCTTTAAATTGTAGGTTGAATCCTCTATTAAATACAAGAAATTTTGTGTGTGAAATTAAAAGCTTTAGTGGAGTCTGTTGTTTGATGATCACCTTGACAAAGGCTTTAACTTGTTGGTCGCCGGTTGAAAGTGGACAAAGATCAAATGCACTAACAAATCATCATTGATCATAGGATGGATCAATTATGATCTATTTGAGAGAATATCGTGATGGCGTGGGTGCAGGCATTAGAGTCAATTTCCCCAATCTGTCAGCAAGTTCTTCTACGCCTTGGTTGATTTCCTTTTCTTCTGGACTGAGCGCATCAGTCATTAAAATGATGGTTCATTTCAAAAATTCCAATATCAAGCTTTACTAATTAACCGTGGCTCTCGGTGACGCTTAAAAGCGATATTCCTTTTGGTAGATTTACATATACACTATATGTATCCACTTATTTATATGCCCACGCAACATAATATGGAATTTACGATAGGCAAAGACTCGCATATCGTGGACTTCTATTTATATATATATATATATATATATATATATATATATATAGATATATATATATATACCTCCACGTTATAATTGCCCACGCAACATATATATGCCTTCGTTATATATACCCACGGAATTCCTTTACCTCCTCTTGCAACGGCGATGGTTATGCGCTGGCTTTTGTCATGGCAAGGCTCTTATATTATGACCGACAGTTACATATATCTCTTCTCTTTATACGATTTGGGTCGATATATATATATCAGTCGGCTATATATACCTCCGCCCTGCAGTTGGGTTTGGCCGATGTATCACCAAATCGGCGGTCGCTCAACAATGGTCTTCTCCCTCCGGACCCGATACAACTATAAGCAATGGTTTATACTTCGCCGGTTCCGCTTTTCGCTGGTCGTTGCAAATCACAACTTTGTTGTCTCCGCGATAGTGGACTCAGCGATATATATCGATTCCAATTTATATCATTTCGGCTCCAAATTTATTATTCACTGGACTCAACGATATATATTTACAGTTTATAAGGTTCATTCTCAAATCCGGAACTCGCTCTTGACCACACTAATTCTCTGCTCGGACGGAAAGCTTATTGAACCGCATACAACCAACGAACAGTGAAATAAAACCCCTTTCGATGCTGATATGGTCTTGCCCGATATGGGTATGCGCCTTCGGCTATGAACTCTCAACAACGCCTCCGCTACTTAATGAAACTACAAGCGCTCTTGCCATACCAAGAAGACATATGCGCCACAGCAAAATAAGAATCAAAGCAGTATTTTTATGAATGAAAGGACGGAACCTTCATTGATTAATAGACAGTATTATAGCGTGAGGAATCAGAATCGTGTTAGGATATTCCGACACATAGGATATAGTTAAGTTCAACTTGGTCTAGTATAGAGTTAGGTATAGAGTTAGGTAAAGTGTCTTTCTTTACCGTTGTACATTTTGTAACTTACAATCCGACGGTCACGATATGTAGTGATCCGACGGTTCACTCTCACCTCGGTATTACCGACACTTGATCCGTGGCTTGACACCCGATTGGTCCATGAGTTCTATTTAAAGCGCATGGAGGGTCATTGTTCGGGTAATCCGTGCATGAGAGAAGCTTATGTAAATTTTCATTCTTTAATTAATAAATTGCCTGTAGTACCCACGTTGGGACAGGCCGTGGACTGTTTCCCTCTTTGAGGGTTTTAACCACGTCAAAAATACTGGTGTATTGATCTGTGATCTGGTTGTGAGCGGTGTCCTTTTGGTATTCTTTCTGAGGAACTTACCCTGTAAATTCCTACATGGTATCAGAGCTATTTGAGGGCCGCATCCATTGGTGATCCAAATCTGAAGCCGGTAGAACTGCATGCGGCTGTCGTTTCCTAGATCTGCTGTTTTTGACTGCTTTCGGGCCGAGAGGACTACTCTGTTGCGTTCGGAGCATCTGTTCCATTGAGGAACCCCTTTCGTTTCACGCGAAAAGGTTTCCGGTAGCCCTAGCTGCGTCATTTTTCAGATCGGGAGGTATACAGTGTTTTTTGCAGTTTACTGTTATTTTCTCTCTGCTTATTTCGGTTTCGGTTTATTTAGCCTTTGTTTTAACCGGATCTATACCTTTCATTTCTGCGTATGCTCTTTGCCCTGCGACTCTGTGTGATCTGGGCAAATCAGAAACAGAAAGGAAGGATTTTTCTCATGCGTATGCTCTTTTCCCTGCACCTTAGTGTGATCTCGAAAAATCAGAAACATTGAGAAAAATATTTAGTTTTTCGGCTAAAGCTAACTTTGAAATTTTTTTTTAAAATTTCTAGTTTTTTGGCCAAAGCTAACTTCGAGCCGCAAGGTTCATTTTTCTTTGCATATTCGTGTTGGGTTTTGTGTTTTGTGTTTTGTAGAAAAAAAGAGCTTTCTTAAGGCAAGCACGCAAACCAAGGCCCCCTCTCTCTCTCTCTCTCTCTCTCTCTTTCTCTCTCTCTCTCTCTCTCAAATTTTTTGTATAGATCAATTGGTTCAAAGCTATTTTAAGAGAGTAGAGGTCTTGGGTTCAAGTCTCCATTTTGTGGGGGCTGATTTTTTCATTCCCGCACATTCGCGCACTTTGCCGGCAACGTCAACAATTTTTTTTCAAAAAGCCATAACTTCTTCATCCGGAAGCCTTTTTCAGAGCCGTTTTTTTTAAAACCGCCTATTTTTTCGAGATCTATCCATTGAAACACTTACTTTTAGCATCTTCAGCTTCAGTTTTTTTAAAAAAATGGAAAGTCCATGCCAAGTCATTCTTGACAGCACTAACTACTTCCAATGGGTAGCCTACATGGAAGATTTACTTAGAAGTAAAGGTCTCTTCAGAATAGCCACAGACCAAGAGAAAAAACCAAAAGATGAAGACAAGGCTGCAAAATGGGAAAATAGACAAGATCAAGCACGTGGTTTGATAGGGATGTCTATTTCTCCTGATCTTAGATTCCACATTGCAGAACTTGAGACTCCTCATGAAGCATTAGAAAAACTCGCTAAAGTTTTTGGGATTAAAAATGAAATTAGAGCCCATCAACTTGAAAATGAGTTGCTTACTTTGGATCCTAATAATTTTTCTTGCATTGAAGATTTCTTGTCCAAATTCAAGACCCTTAGATATCTCTTGGAAGGTGTTAAAGTTAAGAAAGAAGATGGTAACCTTATTTATTCCATCCTTACTAAGTTGGGACCAGCCTACTCTGTATTTGTTTCCACTTTCCATTCTACAAGGGAAGCTTTCATTTGTCAAGGAAAAGACTACAAGGCCCCTTCCTTTGACTCCTTTTGTGATTCCTTAATAAGAGAACAAGAAAAACTCTTACACCTTGGTCTTCTTAATCTTGGAAACTCTTCCACGAAAGCGTTAGCCGCCCAGCAGCAACCAAATTCAAAGAATCCTAAGAAGTCATATCCTCAAAAGAATGGTCCTAAACCAACTCAGCCTCAAAATGAAAGATCATTTCAGCAAAATGATAAGACCAATAAAAACAAATGGAAGAAGACTGATAGACATTGTAACTTTTGTAATCGAGATGGCCACTTAGAATCTAAATGCTTTAAGAAGATGGAAGCCTTGGAAGCCGCAATGAAGAAACATAACATCCATGTGGAGCCTACTTCAACTTCAACTTCCGGAATGGCACTTTCTGCATGTCGTTGTCAATCATCTCAGTCTGGTTATGCATTAAATGTATCTTCTTCTTCTTCTCATTCTCATGAGTGGCTCATTGATTCTGGAGCCTCTTATCACATGGCCAAAAACCAAGCCATGTTTTCTTCTTTAAATGATTGTAACACCAAAAATATATATGTTGGTGATGATAGATCTCTTAATGTTGTAGGGACTGGAACTGTTCATCTAGACAATGGTCAGTTTAATGATGTATTATGTGTTCCAACCTTATCCTGCAACCTTCTATCTGTCTATCAGATAACTCATTCAGGTGAAGGTAAAATTGTTGAATTTTCACCTCATGATGTTGTAATCAAGGATCTAAAAGATCCTAAACAGATTCTAGCTACTGGTCTTGCTGATGATTCCACAAGGTTGTATAAGTTTCACAACTTTGGGTCATCCAATCTTCCCTCAGTATTTGTTGCTCATAATGATGAAGTGAGCAAACTTTGGCATGAGCGATTTGGTCACTTAAACTATCGCTCCCTTCAGCATCTATGTAAAGAAAATATGGTGACAGGTCTTCCTATGGTATCTTGCAGAGATGGTGTTTGTTCCGGATGTGTACTCGAAAAACATCATCGGGACAGTTTTGACAAACGTGCCTCTTGGCACGCCTCAGCCCCTTTACAGCTTGTGCACAGTGATTTATGTGGTCCTCTTCCTGTTGCTTCATTCTCTGGCTGCAAGTACTTCTTAACTTTCATTGATGATTTCTCCAGACGCACTTGGGTATACTTCTTAAAACTCAAGAGCGAAGTATTTAACACATTTTTGGCCTTCAAAGCCTTTGTTGAAAAACAATCTGGACATCAAATTCTTAAGCTAAGAACTGATAATGGTGGAGAATATGTTAAAAACACATTCATCAACTTTTGCACCGAAAATGGAATTCAAATGCAACATACTGTTCCATACACTCCACAACAAAATGGTGTAGCTGAAAGGAAAAATCGCACCTTAAAGGAAATGGCTAATTGTATGCTGCAATCTAAAGGACTCAGTCTTAGTTTTTGGGCCGAAGCAATTAATTGTGCAAATTATATAATCAATCGCACTCCTACTAAGGTTCTAGAGAATATCACTCCAGAAGAAGCTTGGAGTTCCATTAAACCAGATGTAAGTCACTTTCGTGTGTTTGGAAGTGAAGCATGGGCCCATATTCCAGATGAAAAGCATAAAGCTTTAGAACCTAAGAGTGAGAAATGTACTTTTGTTGGATATTCTGAAGATGTAAAAGGTTATAGACTTATTCCATTTAAGTCCAAAAATGTTATCATTAGAAGAGATGTAAAATTTGATGAAAATAAATCGGCCTGCGAGCCTAGTCCGGCGGATGTGCCACCTCTTCCTATCTCTTCTACTTTTGAAAACATTTCTTCTTCAGATGATGAAAGCGAGGATGATAATCCTCCCCCACCTTCTCAGGATCCTCAACTTCCAAGATGGGTCCGTGCTACTCGGGATGCAGCAGGTGATCTTGCCGGTGATCCTACAGATCAGCGACGTACACGTTCTCAGTTTGAAAGAGCCTCTTCTTTACTGGCTCAAGCTCCAGTAAATCATGATCCTGACACTTTTGCAGAAGCTTCAGGCCATCCACATTGGGAAGCAGCTATGAATGAAGAATATCATTCATTATTGACAAATGATACATGGGATCTTGTTCCTCTACCAAAGGGACGCAAACTTGTAAGATGTAAATGGGTTTACAGAACCAAGTATGGACCAGATGGGAAAATTGATAAACATAAAGCTCGTCTTGTTGCTAAGGGCTTTTCACAGGTTGAAGGCATTGACTACACTGAAACCTTCTCCCCTGTTGCCAAAATGAACTCTATCCGCCTTGTTCTTTCCCTTGCTGCCTCTTTAAAATGGGAAGTCCATCAGATGGATGTTAAATCTGCCTTCTTGCATGGGGACTTGCAGGAAGAAATCTATATGGAACAACCCATTGGCTTCATACAAACAGACTCCAGCCTTGTTTGTCGACTTAAGAAATCCCTTTATGGTCTCAAGCAAGCTCCTCGGGCTTGGTATGCCAAAATGGATAGCTTTCTTTTAGAATCTGGCTTTTCTAGGTGTCATTCTGACAATACTGTCTACACCAAGAAAGTGGGCAACTCTCTTATCATCCTTGTTCTTTATGTTGATGATCTTATCCTTACTGGTAGTGATCCCAACCTTATAAACCATGTGAAGTCTAGCCTCAAAAAGAAATTTGAAATGACAGACTTAGGACACTTACACTATTTTCTCGGTCTTCAAGTCTTGCAATCCAAGGAGGGTATTTCCCTTTCCCAGTCCAAGTATGCTTGTGATATTCTTTGTCATTTTCACATGGAAGACTGTAAGCCAGCCCCTTCTCCCTTTCAGTCTGGAGTCAAACTTTCAGTCTCTTGTACTTCTCCTGAAGTTGATGCTACCTTATACCGTCAACTTGTAGGAAAACTCTTGTACTTAACCCATACTCGTCCTGATCTTTCCTTTGCTGTTGGCCTTGTTGCTCGTTTTATGCAAAACCCCCGTGAAAGTCATTGGAAAGCAGCTAAAAGAATACTTCGTTATGTTCGAGGTACAGTACAGTTTGGGATTCATTACAGTGCCAAAGCAGCTCCTCTATTAGTTGGTTTCACTGATTCTGATTGGGCTGGTGACCCTGATGATCGGAAGTCCACTGCCGGTTATGTCTTCACTCTTGGTTCAGGACCTATTACATGGGCTTGTAAGAAACAGGCTGCCATTTCTCTTTCGTCAGCAGAATCAGAGTATCGTGGTGCCGTGGAAGCTAGTAAGGAAGCCTTGTGGCTTCGTCAGATCCTATCAGAGTTTGGCTTTGAGCAGCAGCATCCAACCACACTTTGGTGTGATAATCAAAGTGCCATTCAGCTATGCAAAGATCCAGTCCAGCATCAACGCAGTAAACACATTGAACTACACATGCACTTCATCAAAAAGCTCATTCATGACCATGTTCTTGAAGTGCAATATTGTTCAACAAATGATCAGGTTGCAGACATCTTCACAAAGGCTCTCACAGAGGCGAAGTTCACTAAACTTCGATATATGCTTGGAGTTCAGGAAGTTTTCACTAAGGGGGGATAGGCTCTAGTGCCTCCTTCCTTCTCCTATTGTGTCATATTTGTAAATCCTTCAATCCTATCCCAAGTTGTTCTTAAGGGGGGATGTTAGGATATTCCGACACATAGGATATAGTTAAGTTCAACTTGGTCTAGTATAGAGTTAGGTATAGAGTTAGGTAAAGTGTCTTTCTTTACCATTGTACATTTTGTAACTTACAATCTGACGGTCACGATATGTAGTGATCCGACGGTTCACTCTCACCTCGGTATTACCGACACTTGATCCGTGGCTTGACACCCGATTGGTCCATGAGTTCTATTTAAAGCGCATGGAGGGTCATTGTTCGGGTAATCCGTGCATGAGAGAAGCTTATGTAAATTTTCATTCTTTGATTAATAAATTGCCTGTAGTACCCACGTTGGGACAGGCCGTGGACTGTTTCCCTCTTTGAGGGTTTTAACCACGTCAAAAATACTGGCGTATTGATCTGTGATCTGGTTGTGAGCGGTGTCCTTTTGGTATTCTTTATGAGGAACTTACCCTGTAAATTCCTACAAATCATTCCACAATATTAAGGCGCCATAAAAATAAACTATGCAAGCAATTTACAGAATCATTAAATAAGAGACATCAAGAGAAAAATTCCCAAAGTAAAACTAAGGCACTCACCCCTCTCCTCTGTCCCTGAGAGCTTCGCTACCTCTTTATTTATAACTAAGGATAAGCCTTTTCGGTCCTTATCCAATACAAAGAAAAGCATGCTTTACAGATTGATTTAAAGCTTGAAAAGCTTTACTACAGCTTAGCATAAATAGCATGTTTTATTTCCCTACTTTATCCTAATTTTAACTAAAAAAACATGGAAATTGCAGGCTAAAGGACCCCACTCCCTTGCCTGTAGATTTTTTTGGATTTTTTGGAATAATTTGGGAGATTTTTCCCCTCTGAGTCCTATGCTCCCGCATCATATCGACAGTGTTCACTGGTGAATGTGCACACACCTTAACACAAGAAACGGACCCGAGAACATTATAAATTTGAGTTAATTGATGAATCGATCATGACCATTGAAGTGATCTGATAGTCATCGTGTGCCAGAAAGCGCAATAATTAATTCCAAAAATGGACATGATAATTTATAGAACTTAGTTAATATCTCAGTTAATTATGACCGTCTTCTTGAAGAGGTCAGATCGGACAGCAATCACGTCGGAAAGTGCATGAGGTTTAATTTAAAAATAAGATGCGATAAGGTTTGAACAAAATTTTAATTTGGGTTGAGTTCCACTAAAGAGGTCAAGGTCTGATAGTTTAATTAAATAGGGGTTTAATTAATTTAATTTATGTATTTATGTAAAGATGTAGTTTCGCTGCATCAACGTGGTATTAGAGAAGAAGAAGATTCTGCATGAAGTATGATTATATTGCAGACTTGTCAATGTTAGTCTTTATAAATTTTTTGCAGGTGACAACAGAGAAAGGTGAGAAGATTTGCAACAGCCTAGAGCAAGGAATGCTCATATGGTTCCAGAGAAGAGAACCAGAGAAATGCCAAAAGACTGAGCTCAGAGGAGAAAAGCTTAGTGAGGTATCGGGTAGTAAGGAGGACTTGTTACTGTAGAGGTTTTGTTGCAGCTCATGAAGGTTGTTATGAGAGACCAAGAAAGCATATGACAATGAAAATCAGAGGTGCAGCAGAAGCAAAGGAAAAAGAAGAGGAGTCAGTTTTAGAATTTGATTGAGGCAAATATTTTCTTTTATTTAATTTTTAATATTGATTTGAGTTTGAAGAATTAATGAAAATGAACACGGAGGAACTTAGGAAAGGTTCAATTAAAAGTTAGATGAGTCATGAAGAGCGTAGGATAAGTATTGTAGTGATGAGGGAAGAGTTAAGTATACTACAGGAATGGTTTCAAGAGAAAGAGAATGAATACCGAAGACATAGATAGAGAATAAGGAAATAGGTCAAGTGGAATCTATTGCAATAGAAATGGAATGCTATGTTGATGAAAAAACTTGAACAAATACATATTTCTTTGTTGGAGAAGGAGAGAATCATAGGAATTGAGTCACAACAAAGAGGATTTGCTGAAACCTAGAAATTCCATGGTGGGAATTTGGTGCTTGAAGCATCAAAAGGGACCGAAAGGTTTGATATTTTTAAAACTGATAGTTTGTCTGTGAATGCAGGTATGGTACTAAATAAGAAATTTATTGCTATAGAGACAATGAATAACCATTGTTATGATCAAGAAGTCTTTTTTGAACCTGAAGAAAATTGGGATGATTGTTTTTCATTCAATGAAGTTGAGTTTGTAGCTCAATTAGAGAAGGAAACAGTAGCTAAAGAGACAAAAGCCAAAGAAGTTGATACCAAAGAAACTGTAACAAAAGGAGGAAAGGACACCATAGAGAAAATCAAATGCGTTGATGTAATTAATAAAGAGAAATTACTCCTAGAGCATGGTGGAGAAAATTTCTTTACAGATATACTGAATTTGGTTGATAGTTCAAGTGATGATCATGGTGAACTCTCAGATTTAGTTCTTACTAATCTCAGCATGACAGAGCTATTTGGCAAAGCCATAGGTGCAGATGGTGAAACAATTCAAGACTCGTTCAAAATTTGGAAACCAGGAAAATGGGTATTCAAGTTTAATAATTCTATGAAAATATTATTTTGTGAATTTAATGCCAGACTACATGATGAAGTTATTCCTTTGAAGGACCATCAACAAAATAGAGTTTGGAATCCTGGAGGTAGCAAGTCATTCAAACTTGTAGCTATCACGCTAATACAGAAAGGTGATAGACCTCATAGACAGGAGTCTATGTTCTTTTCTACATCAAGAGTCTGATGCAGGAGCATCCTGCTCAGAATATTATTATTCATTTGGTTGATTTAGGGGGTGATGTTTTTAATTATTTTTAGGAATCTTGTATAGATTGAGTCAGAAATCTATGTGTGAGGTTTTTAGTTGTGAAATATTCTCAACTATGTGAGAATATCAGGGATAATTGATATGTGTAAATCATGTAGAGATCTTAGGGATTACGAGATCCTCGAATAGGAATTAGTTGAGTAAATTATGGGAAAATCATGGATTTAGTATAATCCATAATTATGTAATTATGCTATAAATGTAAGCCTATGAGAGTGTGTTAGATAGGGGTTAGAAGTGTTAGAGAGAGATAAGTAGTGGTGAGAATAGATCAGAGCACGAGATGTTCTTAATGTATATGTAAATATTGTTATGAATGAAAGGAGTTTGTGTTCAAAACTTGTTTCTATTTGATCTTTTATTATATGATTTCATTTCATTGATTCTTTAAATCGTAGGCTGAATCCTATGTTAAATACAAGAAATTGTGTGTGTGAAATTAAAACCTTTAGTGGAGTCTGTTGTTTGATGATCGCCTGGACAAAGGCTTTAACTTGTTGGTCGCCGGTTGAAAGTGGACAAAGATCGAATGCACTAACAAATCATCATTGATCATAGGATGGATCAATGATGATCTATTTGAGAGAAGATCGACGGTGTTCACTGGTGAATGTGCACGCACCTTAACACAGGAAACGGACCCGAGAACATTATAAAGTTGAGTTAATTGATGAATTGATCGTGACCGTTGAAATGATCCAACGTTCATCGCGTGCCAACAAGCGTAGTCATTAATTCGAAAAACGGGCGTGGATATTTATATAACTGAGTTAATAGCTCAGTTAATCATGATTGTCTGCTTGAAGAGGTCAGATCCGATGGTAATCGCATTAGAAAGTGCCTGATATTTAATTTAAAAATCGGACGCGATATCTTATGGACTGAGATTTAATCCAATTGAATTTTGGATCGATCATAGCCATTCATTATGAATGGATGAGATTGGATGGATATCGCTTCGGAAGATGTGTGTTGGTTAGCATAGTTTTATGACATGATAAGGTTTGAACAAAATTTTCATTTGGGTTGAGTTCCACTAAAGAGGTCGAGGTCTAATAGTTTAATTAAATAGGGGTTTAATTAATTTAATTTCCGTATTTATGTAAAGATGCAGCTTCACTGCATCAGAACTGAATAATACTTTCAGAAAATTTAGACCTATTTTGCATGGTACAAGACCCATTCAGGGAGCTGGAGTTCTACGAGTGTGTCGACAGTGTTGTAGCGGCTATAACCACCCTCCAAAATTTTTCCTATGCTTTTATTTTGGAGCCTTCCTTTCCACAAGAGCTTATCTTGTACTGTTGTCAAGTATTCATGTTTTTACTAAGACATATCTTTTTCATTTGTGCTTGTGTTTGTTTGATTCCAAACTTAATTGATCTTTTTAACTCATAACCTAACCTCCTAACTTGGCCACACAACATTTTTGGGCTTGCCTCCAGAAACCATGGAATCCTTAAGCAAAAGGAGCCTTGATGATTGGAATTGCACAGTCAAACTGGAAGTCAACCTTGAGTTCAGAAACCGTGCAGTCATGGAAAGAAGGTCAACGTTGAGCCCACAAATTACACAATCCCTCACTAATCTTAGAAGCTACGTAGTGCACTGAGCCATAAATTTTCCTAGTTCCCCATAATTTCACAGTCTTTCCCGATAGTGTGCATGGAAATTTTCCCCGAAAAAGAAAAAAAAAAGCTAAAAAAAAATTAAAAAATCCCTAAAGAATAGGGATCCATTATTAATATCCCGAAGGAGGCACACTTGCTAATTTTAGAACCTTCCGCCAAGTGTTTCTTCTTCCTTATTGGACAGCTAATCCTTTAAGGTTTGGTGTGGAATGTAAGCGGTCAAAGCAAGTCGAAGAGACCTTGGAATATGGAATCCAATGGTCACTCCAATGTATTATAAATGTACATCTAAGTTAATAAAGAATGCAGTTCAAGGTTTTACAATTCATATTATGTTCACATTCCATATGTATTTAACATGGTATGGGAGCGGCAGGTCTGCAGGTTTAAGCTTCCTACACTCTCGCTTTCTCAGGGTAGATGTTACACTCCATTGTAGTTGGCTTGAGTGTCTCATTCTTGGTGATCTGAATTTGAAACTACTTGAAATTTGTTTGCAAGGTATTCAATTCAGAATTGAACATGTTTAAAAGATTTCCAGGTCTTGCAGAAAGAAAATACATGAAATTTTCAGCTGTTCATGACCCATTTAAGCATAGCAAAGTTATTTCCTTTTACTGTTTAACACATTAAAATGAATTTGATCTGCAAAATAAATCAACCACAAATGCAAAAGAAGTTGATAAAGCAGTTCACCCCCTCCAGGGCTACGTCTGCTGGGTCCAAAGCTCCCAACTGGGCTTGTCCTTGTTTTTATTAAATGATCAAATTGAAAATACAGCTGAATAGAAGCATCTACAGGAGAAATATATGGTAAAAATGGATTCAAAACACTTGAATCCTTTAGGATTGACTATTGGATCACCTCCAATGGATACCTGCAACCCTATACAGTCTTCACAAAACTGGGCCCTGGAGGCTCCTAGAACTTTCACGGCTCCAAAACCTCTACAAATGACCTCAGATGGCTATAATACCTGCACCAATGGCTTTAGAAGGTCGAAAATACCCAAAATCAAAAAAAAATTCGTCCAAAACCGACCTTCCTAGCCAAAGTTATGGCCATTTAAAGTTTCTTCAGTTTGCCCCTAGAAAAACTCTAGCTAACTTTAGTTAACTCCAGTTAGCTCTGCCAATTATGGCGGGTCCGCCAAATTTGGCGCTCCTGCCAAAATTCCGCCAACTTAACTGCAGTTACATTTAATGTTTGGTGGTTTCCTCGGATTTCGTGCCCAGTGGAATATTCCTTTTTTAATTTATTTTTTTGAAAAATTAAAATTTATAATGTTATGGACAAATTCTTCTTTTTGCCATAACTTCCTCATACAGCGACCGTTTTTCGAACTGTTTGTGGTGCCGGAATTGGGAAGACAAGCACTTTCCAGTCATTCAACTTTGAACCAGTTCTAAGTACTTTAAATTTTGAGCATTTTACGACACTTAGGACATGAGCACCTGATCACGCCTCCCCATTGGGAAGCTTTTGGACCCCAAAAGCCTTCAACTACCTGTTAAAGAGGTGAGGGTACAGCTCCCTCACTCTGTCCACCTCCATCCACTTTGCCTTGTTTGGTTTGCTGCCTTTGAAACCAACCCGAACATAATCTACACTGCCCCTTCTTGAAGTGTGTGTCCTTCTATCAATGATTGTATCTTCTTTCAGCTCATCTAAGAATTCTAGCGAGAAATCTTCTATAGATGGCAGCTGAACAACATTTTCATGATCAGCAATCAAAGGAGGTTCATACAAACGTAAGTTCTCCATATTGACAACATAATACATTTGCATGTAGGAAGGCAAATCTAATTGAAAAGCATTATTTCCAACCTTCTTGAGGAATTTGAATGGACCATAACGAATAGGCTTCAGCTTTTTACCTTCTCCTTGCATCCTTTCCTTACTAATGTACAGCCATACCTCATCTCCTTCTTGAAACTTGTGATCGACTCTATGCTTGTCGTGTCTTTCCTTGTACTTTCCTTGACTCTTCTCAAGCTGTTCTTGAATTTGCTGATGTATTTGCTGAATTCTTTCAATGAATGAACGAGTTTTGTCAATATCACTATGTCCCTCAATGGCAACATCTTTCTCAAGAATTAAATCAAGTGGTGGTTTTGGCAAGTAACCAAAACAAGCTTCAAACGGTGAGGTGTTTGTGGAAGAGTGCTTGGCACGATTGTAAGCATGTTGTATGTAGTGCAAATGTTCATCCCAAAGCTTGGGATGCTTGCTACAATAACCTCTCAAGAGGTGCACAATGGTTCTGTTCACAACTTCGGTTTGTCCATTTGTTTGCGGATGGAAAGCAGTACTTTTCTTCAACTTTGTGTCCATCATCTCCCATAGGTTGGACCAAAAATTCCCCACAAATCTGGAATCCCTGTCACTAATAATGGAAGTAGGCAAACCAAAGTGAATCCATACATGATGAAAAAATAATTCAGTAGTTTGTTCAGCAGTTATAGTTTTC
Source organism: Pinus tabuliformis (assembly GCA_031772625.1). NCBI lineage: Eukaryota > Viridiplantae > Streptophyta > Pinopsida > Pinales > Pinaceae > Pinus > Pinus tabuliformis. The sequence continues at coordinate 1,143,857,762 of CM062815.1, forward strand.
TTACAAGGCATAAGTATACACATTTTGCTGAAACGATCAACTACTACATATAAATAATCATGCTACTTTCGAGATTTTGGCAAACCTCCTACAAAATCCATAGAGATGCTCTCCCATGGTCTAGAAGGTACCGACAAAGGAGTATACAAACCAAGCTTCCTGTTGCTAGGCTTGCTTGTAGCACATAATGAACAACCTCTTATGAACCTTGAAACAGAATCTACCATGCGAGGCCAATAGCAATACCTCTGTAGATGTGCAACTGTTTTGCTCACACCAAAATGGCCAGAAATAAGAGAAGAATGAGCTTCTCTTATGACATTTATCCTCTCCCCCTGTGGTATACACAACTTGCCCAAATGAAACAGCAAATTGTTATGCATGTGATAGTCATTTTCCTCTACATGATTTCCTTTACTCAAGTTAGCATACACATCTTTAAAGTCATCATTAGATGCATATTGTTCTATGTAACTATCATGTACAATGGAATCATTCTTAAGTAAAGTAACAGCACCAATAATAGGCCTTGAAAGCATATCAGCAACCTTATTCAAAGTACCTTTCTTATACCTTATTACCAAATGGAACTGTTGCAAGAAGCCCATCCATCTGAAGTGTCATGACTGTTGTAACTTGCTTTGTGATTGCAAGTACTGTAAGGGCTGATAGTCGGTATGTATAACAGTTTCTTTGCCCATCAAGTAGTGTTTCCACTTTTTGACGCTTTGTACCAACGCATACAACTCCTTATCATATGTAGGATAATTTACAACAGCACCATTAAAAGTTTCAGAATGAAAAGCAATAGGCTTACCATGCTATAGAAGAACTACACCCATAGCATAATCACTAGCATCAGTTTGTATCTCAAATGGTTGTCTCAAATCCGGCAATGCAAGGACTAGAGCTGAACTAATCTTCTCTTTCAAAGATTCGAAAGCTTTTTGCTGCTTGCCTCCCCATTGGAAAGCATGCTTCACACTTGTCACTGCATGCATAGGAGCTGCTATAGAAGAGAAGTTAGAGATAAACTTCCTCCAATATTGAGCTGCACCCAAAAAACTTCTTACCTCTGTTATGGATTTGGGAGTAGGCCACTTCACAATAGCCTCAATCTTAGCAGGATCAATTCTCAAAGCACCTCCTCCTACTATGTGTCCCAAATAAACCAAAGAAGTCTTTCCAAATTCACACTTTGACATTTTAAGAAATAACTGATTCTTCTTCAAAACATCAAGTACTTTTCTAACATGCATGACATGATCTTCTCTAGACTTGCTGAAAATTAAGATGTCATCTAAGTAGACAATAACGAAATCATCAAAAAAAGGACGCAAGACATCATCCATTACCCACATGAAATTTGCAGGTGCATTGCACAAACCAAATGGCATCACAAGCCACTCAAAGAGTCCTTGTTTGGTTTTAAAGGCTGTCTTCTAAATGTCACTTTCTTCAATTCTTACTTGATGATATCCACTGCGCAAGTCTAGCTTAGTGAAATATCGAGCATCTTTCAGCTGGTCTAGCAAATCATCTATCCTTGGTAGTGGGTAATGATTCTTTACCGTTATCTTGTTCAAGGCCTTGAAATCAACACACATACGCCAAGTGCCATATTTCTTTGGAATCAATAAAATCGGTGACCCACATGGCGAAGTACTTGGCCTTATGAAACCCTTGTCCAACAAGTCCTTGATTTGCTTCTTTATTTCAGCATTCTCCATAATAGACATGCGGTACATGCCTATGTTTGGAAGAGGACAATCTGGATGCAAATGGATTTCATGCTAAACCTCCCTCTTAGGAGGCAAACCTGTAGGCTCCTGAAACATCTCATGATATGCATCAACTACATCATACAGATCTGATTTAAGTTTTGGATCACAATTGTCAAATGACTCATGATTCACATCAACCTTGGGCTTAATCATAAGAAGAACAAAATTCTTACTTGAATTGACCAGCCTTTTTACCTGTCCTGCATTCACCATCGTTATATTTGTCTTCTTGCGATGAGCTCTAACAATGAACTCCTTGCCATCTTTGAAAAGATGATATTTGTTTTCATGGCGATGAAAGATAGCTTTCCTGTCAAACAAGTAAGGACTTCCCAAAACAATTCCTGCTATATCAAAAGGTACCACATCAAGTTCAACTGTGTCAATAAAATGTGCAGTAATTGCAAAGCGCAATGTGCACTTTCTTGAAACTTGTAAATTTTCATCCTTGCAAATCCATCCAAGTGGATATGGATTCGGATGTGGAACGGTCTCAAGTTTAAGATGCTTGACCAAGTCCTCTGATATAAGGTTTGATTGTGACCCACTATCAAAAAGTGTGTCAATTTTAGTATGTTTTGAAATCACCCTCACATGAAACAGTTCAATTCTTTCTTCCTCATTAGGAGCTTGTACATGGCAGTTTGAGGTGCTAGTGCTGGCTTGAGTTTCAATTTCTTTTCCCTTCAAGTTTTTCAAACCCATGGCTGCAATTTTGGTTTCATCACCTGAGTCATCCCCTAAATCCTGTGGTGTAGATGTAGTAGCAGAAGTTTTCTGTTTCCCTTTGGATTTGTTAGATTGAGGTTTTTTTTCAGGATGTAATTTCCAACAGTTTTTCTCCTCATGGCCTCGTTTAGAACAGTGTTTACAGATCACTTTCTCACTCTCCTGTTTGACAGATGCATTCTTTTTGCTCTTTCCCTTGGAGGTTTTCTCTTTGTTGTTTCTACCCTCTTCAAATGTGTTTTTTCCCCTTACCTCTAAATGGGTAGCTTGGACACAAACCTCGTCCAGGCTAGTAGGGTTAAACATCAAGATGGTGTGTCTAAGGTAGCTATGCAAGCCACCGATGTATTTCAGCAAGGTTTCTTGGGTCTGTAAATCTACCCCTAACAAGAGAGCTCTTCTCCTGAATTCTTGGGTGTAGTCTTGGACACTCTGACCCTTAAGTTGTCTGAAATTTTGCCAATTCATAATGGCTTTCTGCATGTGAGCAAGAGGATAAAACTATTTTCTAATGGCTAATAGAAATTCAGGCCATGTTAAGGTAACCTTACCAAATTTTTTGATCTCCTCTTTAGTCTTGGCCTCCCACCAGACCAGTGCTGCTCCATCCATTCTCAAAGAAGCCAACTGAATCTTTGTGGCATCATCATGCATATTTTGGATCCTCAAGTAAACTTCCAACTGCCTAATCCAGTTGTCAAGCTTTTCTGCATTCACTTCACCATTAAACATAGGTAATTCGAATTTTACATCAAGCTTCAAAAAAGGACTATTTCCAGAGGATCTATGCTTATGAACAGAAGAAGACGAGGATGAAGAGGAAGAAGGTGAAGATGGGGGTGGCGGATCACCATTTCCTCCATGTCCTTTCTTGGAATGATCATCATCCTTCTTACCTCTTGAAGAGCCCTCTCCTTCATGTGGATGTTTAGACCCTTCTCCAGCCAATTTCTCATTTCTTTCTTGGTACAATATCCTCACCATTTCAGTGAGGTCTAAGAAAGCCTTTCTGAAGACTTTTTCTTCTTCTCTTGGATCTGTCTCTATAGGAATTTCTCCTTCATGTTCAGACATCCTTGAAGCTTCTGCTGAGACTCTTGAGGGTGAAATTGAAGGTGGAGATGATGGCTCTCTGGCCTTCCTTTGACTGAGGATTCTCTCGTTCTCTAGTCAACTGTCCTTTCCCTCTTTTAAGTTTCAACCTGGTAAGCATCAATACTTTGCAAGACAGTTAGAATATCTTTGCACAAAAACCCTGAGCTCTCATACCAACTTGATCTGAATTTGAAACTACTTGAAATTTGTTTGCAAGGTATTCAATTTAGAATTAAACATGTTTAAAAGATTTCCATGTCTTCAAAAAGAAAACACATGAAATTTTCAGCTGTTCATGACCCATTTAAGCATAGCAGAGTTATTTCCTTTTACTATTTAACACATTAAAACTAATTTGATCTGCAAAATAAATCAACCACAAATGCAAAAGAAGTTGATAAAGCAGTTCACCCCCTCCAGGGCTACGTCTGCTGGGTCCAAAGCTCCCAATCGGGCTTGTCCTTGTTTTTATTAAATGCTAAAAATGAAAATACAGCTGAATAGAAGCATCTACAGGAGAAATAGATGGTAAAAATGGATTCAAAACACTTGAATCCTTCAGGATTGACTATTGGATCACCTCCAATGGATACCTGCAACCCTATACAATCTTCACAAAACTGGGCCCTAGAGGCTCCTAGAAATTTCACGGCTCCACAACCTCTGAAAATGACCTCAGATGGCTGTAATACCTACACCAATGGCTTCAGAAGGTCGAAAATACCCAAAATAAAAAAAAAATTCGTCCAAAACCGACTTTCCTAGCCAAAGTTATGGCCATTTAAAGTTTCTCCAGTTTGCCCCTAGAAAAACTCCAGCTAACTTTAGTTAACTCCAATTAGCTCCGCCAATTATGGCAGGTCCGCCAAATTTGGCGCTCCTGCAAAAATTCCACCAACTTAACTGCAGTTATATTTAATGTTTGGTGGTTGCCTCGGATTTCGTGCCCGGTGGAATATTCCTTTTTTAATTTATTTTTTTGAAAAATTAAAATTTCTAATGTTATGGACAAATTCTTCTTTTTGCCATAACTTCCTCATATGGCGACTGTTTTTTGAACAATTTGTGGCACCGGAATTGGGAAGACGAGAACTTTCCAGTCATTCAACTTTGAACCAGTTCTAAGCACTTTAAATTTTGAACATTTTACGACACTTAGGAAATGAGCACCTGATCAGTTGGGTTAATTGACCTTCTTACTTTCCAGTCTACTTTACCAGATTGTCTAACATAGTTTGCCTGTCTCTGCTCCCAATTGACAAACCTGCCCTTAATATGCATTGAATGTTACTACTTTTGCTGGTGAATCTCTCCTCTGGGCACTTTGTCATTATGAAATTACATATCTCACCTAACCATTTCCCTCACAAGGGATTTCAACGAGCATTTCTCTGTATCTCCCAGCCCATGTCAGTGGTTGCTTCTCCATGAACAATGGTTGGAATTGTATCTTTGTTAGGCCGATTCATGCCAGCCATTGCACAATCCATGACGATTGAATTTAATTGTGTTGTTGTTTTTTGCGTTAAGCACGTACCTGTGTGTGTGAGAGTATCACTTGTTTGAGCTCATATCAAGTCGAATCGTGGAGTTGAGAAAGATTTAGCATTGTATTGAACATTGTTGAATGGAAACACATTATTTATGGAATAAGATTGTGTTCGCCATTATAAAATTTCTTCTGAAACATATGGTCAAGAGCTCTTATTTGTTGATGGGAATTCTATAGGGGTCAGGCTTGAGCTCCCACTTTTGGTATCTGAAGGGTAAGTTCTAGGGCAAGGTAAACAACCTGAGTATTCATGGAGCGTCTTTCATGGAGCTAGCACAACAAATGAAAGCTTATTGAATTATACTATGAAAACGGGGTCTTCTGGAGCCTCTAAATAGGATCCATTATTAAAGTTTGGATTCCTATCACTTATAAAAGAGAGCACATGACTAACATAGTTACCGATCAAACGAGAACTATTACCTCAAAACAGGTACTCGAGCCTAAAAATCCCAAAAAAACATGAAAAATCAACCCAAAAATAAAAGTGTTGATTCTGCATCACCATTTTTTTTTCAAAGTAAATTTTCAATATTTTTTAAAAATAACAGTAAAAAACAATAAAAGCCATTTAGTTTGGAGCAAAAAACACCTTGAAATCGAAAAGTGTTGATGCCAGAATAATGTCTTTTTTTCAGAGTACATTTTCAACATTTTTTAATAATGATGTTAAAAACAAAATACCATGACTCTAAAAAGCTTTAAATTTCTAACGATTTTCAAGCATAACCTTAACGATAAAATATCACGTCTTTGAAAAGCCTTAAAATTCTAATGATTTTTAAGCATGACATTAAATTTAAAATATCACGACTTAGAAAAACATTAAAATCTTGACAATTTTTCAACCATGGAATTAAAACCAAAGATTATAACTATAAAACAATCTTAAGTTTTCAAAATATTTCAAGCATGACATTATGGAAAAAGTTTATGACTAAAAAAACTTTAAAAGTGCCCTGAATGAACGAGTTATTATACCAAGAGTAATTTTTTTTAAATGTTAAATGTATAGCGATTTTAAAATCTTAGCCTAAGACAATTTAATATATTGCAAAAAAAATTTAAAACCAACTATCAAATTGACACGTAGTGTAGATGAGCTCAACCCATTGTAATGAAAATTTAAAGGCCAACTATGAAAATAACACATTGTTCGGCAGACTCGATTCATTATAACGAAAAAATTAAATCAAATATTAAATTGCACATAATGGGATCGGGTTGCTAGAGAACATCGACACGGACCATACAATATATATATATATATATATATATATGAAAGATACATGAGAAAAAAAAATTCAAATATTGAAAAAAAAAACCCACAAAAATACAAAAAAAAAAAATTCAAATATTAAAAAAAAAAATTAAAAAATAATAACAAGTAATAAAACATTAAAAACATGACAGAAAAATCAAATATAAAAAATGAAAAAATTCAAATAATGAAAAAAAAAAAATAATAATAACAAAAAAAAAAAAAAAACATGACAAAAAAATCAAATACAAAAATATGTATAGAAATGGTAAAATTCAAATATTGAAAAAGAAACCAATAAAAAAAAACACAAAAATACAAAAGAAAACAAAAATTCAAATATTGAAAAAAAATAAAAATAAAAAATAATAACAAGTAATAAAACATAACAAAAAAAAATCAAATATAAAAATATATATAGTAATGACATAAATAAACTATAAAATGTAAACAAAAACAAATCATACCATGTAAAATTTAAAAAAATAAATGAAAATCAAGGATGAAAATCACTTCCTCTTAGAGTGGCCCGCGTACAACCACATTAGATCTCAATTTCAAAATCTCTGTTGCAATACTGACCTTCCTAACCTTTTACAATGTCAAAATTACAGAGAGCTCGAACGGCTTCTCTCCAAGCTTTCTGAGCATAGGAATAACATCTTAAATCAAACTAAATAATTCGTTTCTTTAGGTCCGATAGACCAAAATTTGGTCTCACTGGATGTTAACCATCATCATCATCATCAAAATAAAATAACAACCAAATAAAAAAAGAAAAAAAAATACCAGAATAAAATACAACAATAAAAACTAAAAAAATTAAATTAAATTTCCCTGATCACCCCTAGGTACAACCGGCCAAGGGTGGCAAGGGGACTATTCATCACAAAAAAATAAATTAAATATCATAACAAAAAAAAACCAACCATAAAAATAAAATAAAATAAATAAATTTGAATTAACTTGTAAAAATGAAAAATCTAAATAAATAAATAGATAAAAAAACCTAAAAATAAATTAAACAAAAAACAAAAAAAAAATATATATATATATATATATATATATATATATATATATATATATATATATATATATAATTTAATAAAAAATATATAAATTAAAAAAAAAATTATTTAATTTTAAAAATTAAAAAAAAAAATTATATTATAAAATTTAAATTATATATAAAAAAAACATTTAAATTGAAAAAAAAAATAAACAAAACAAACTATATTATAAAAAAGAATATATATTTTTTAATTAGAATACCCTCCCCCTCCTTCACTCAGCCCCACCGCACCGTCTCCCTCTTCCTCCCGACCCCCTCGCTCCCCCATCGCAGCCCCCCTCCTCCCCTCCCCCTCCTCCACTCCCCACCCCACCATCTCCCTCCCCCCAACCAAACCCACCCCCCTGCTCCTTCCCCACCTGGCCCTCCTCGACCCCCTGCCTGCAACCCCCTGGCTGGTGGCTGGGGGCTAGAGCGGGAGGGAGCGGGGGGTGAGGGAGGGCGGGTGAGGGGAGAGGAGAGGGCCGGAGGGGAGGGAGGGAGTGGGGTGGAGAGTGGAGGGGGCGGGGGGGTTTGTGGGGGTGGGGTAGGGGAGTGAGGGCGTGGGGAGGGAGAGGGAGGCAATGTGATGGGGCTAAGCGATGGGGGAGGGGGATATTTTAATAAATAAAAATATTAATTGTTTTTTTAATATCTTTTTTTTAATGTTTTTTTTTAATTTTTTAATTTGAATATTTTTTAATTTGTTTTTTGTTTAATTTTAATTTTAATTATTTTAATTGTTTTGAAATTTTTATTTATTTATTTTGAAATTTGTTTTTTAATTTTTTTTTAATTTTTTAATTCTTTTGAATTTTTACTTTTTTAATTTTGTTTTTTAATTTTTATATTTTGTTTTTTGTTTAATTTTTATAATCTAATTTTGTTTTTTTTTTTGTTTTTTTATTTCTTTTTGGTTATTCTTTTTTTTAATATAGTTTTATTTATTTATTTATTATTTATTTTTAAATTTGAATATTTTTTAATTTGTTTTTTTAAGATCTAATTTTTTTTTTTTTTTTTTGAATTTTTACTATTTTGCTTTTTATTTTTTATATTTTAATTTTGGTTTTTTTAAATTTTGTGTTCTAATTTTTATAATTTTGTTTTTTAATTGTTTTGATTTTTTTTTTATATATAATTTTAATTTTAAAACATAATTCTTAAATTTTTATTTTATTTTATTTTCTATTTTTAATTTTGTTTATTTATATTATTTTATTTTATTTTTTATATTTTATGGATTTTTTTCTTAATTTTTTTTAATTACAATAAGGTTTTTATTATTATTTTTTTTTTTTTACTTTAAAAAAATATATATTTTTAGCTTTTTCTTTCTTTCTTTTTTTTTTAAATTGTATATATTGTTTTGGAATTTTTTTTTTTTTTTTTAAATATATATATATATATATATATATATATATATATATATATATATATATATATATATATATATATATATATATATATTCCTGTTAATTTTTTATTCAATTTTTTTTATTTTTACGAGTTAATTTTGGTTTTTTTTTACATTTTTATAGGTTTTTTGTTTTTGTTTTTTCCTTTTTTATATATATTTTTTTGTATTTGATTTTTTTTGTCATGTTTTTTTTAATTTTATTTTTATGTTTTATTACTAACATGAAAATCACCAACATTTAAAAAAAATTATCCACACTTAATTCATTAGAAAATTTAAAGTGTAAAAACTAAGCCCTCTAAACAAAAGGGTTGATGCTCATCAACACTTTTCAAAATCAAGATGAAAATCACTAACAAAAAAAAAAACTTTCACACTTGATACATAAAAAAATTTAAATTGTAAAAAATAAGCCCTCTAAAAACATGTGTTGATGTTGCATCAACACTTTTCAAAATCAGCTAGAAAATCACTAACATTTAAAAAAATTGTTCATACTTGGTACATAAAAAAAAAAAAAAATTAAAGTGTCAAAAATATGTTCCAAAAAACAAAAGTGTATTCTAAATCACCATTTTTCAAAATCGAGTGATTTTTTGCCACCTCAAAAAAATGGGTACTAGGTCATTTTCTCGTTTGATCGATAACTATGTTGACTATTCTCTGTGCATTTGTTTTATGCTGGAGCATATGGTGAGAATGTTGCATGCGATGAAAGCTGGCCTCTTGGATGATTCTATGCGATTGAATGTCTCCATTAAAGTGTGTGTTGTTGTGTATGGTGAAAAAGTCTCCTCACTGTTCACCGCTCTCCCATAACTCCTGTGTTCAAGCCATGATCCGCATACCCCGGCTGTTCAACTTCCACATAGTCCATATGTTGAATATCACTATGTGAATCTGCTCCCGCATTGGCAGTATCCTTCCTCATTGGTATACTGTTTTTTTACTATAATACTATTACACAGTCCATTCACCATTATGTATTCCAAACACTTCCTTCCCATATGCGTTAATAACATATGCACTCTCTTTTCCTGTAGCCATATGCGTTATTACCTCCACTTTCTCAACGATGGATTTGAGAATGCCATGATTTGTGAGAATGTGTTGCCCATGACTCTTGTGAAGCTCAACCTCTGGCTATGACTCAAATAAAACACAAAGTGACACACAAGTTCCAGCTCCAGCAAAATTGATGATGATATCCCTGTCAAACCTTAGAGAAATATGAAGCACAAAACAATTCTCTGTGACATTTATATGGTCTCCATTTTACATTTTATCAATCTTCTCCTTCAGATGTGCCACCTCTGCTAGCTTAAAAAGCTTCTTCATAGTCTTTTGATTTATCCTTTACTGAGAATAGTCCAATATAATTCCGTCAAATTCTATTGTCATTGATTCACAGCGAGCTTCATCCCTCAGTAAATTTATCAAATATGTCTTATCAACATCTACAACGTGTTCCCTTAAGCATTTCCATTTCTCAGTTGCGTTGATCAGATTAGTGCTTGCAATTGAAAGTCTTTTAGTCGCAACTGCAGATAGATTACATAGGAGTAATTCCCCTTTGGACAAAGGCAAACGGATCCTAAAACGATGGATACAAAGCAATATCGAAGAAGCCACACCATCGTCCATATTTTCCATATTTTTCCGCAGGAAAAGCATATTTGACATCGACTTCGAAGTGGATTTGACAATGTGGCTTGGGCTATTTAAATGTGTTGAATATTGAAATCATGTACCTTATTTAAAAACTGGTATGTCATATGTCATATGGTGATTCTTATGTGCATTAAACGGTGATTCTTCAAGGTGCATTGAACACTAAATTGAGTTGAACACTAGTTGGTTGGAGCCTTGAAGTCTGTACGTGTTTTGAACGACCTCAAGTTATATACAATTTAGTTTATATGTTGATTAGCTGAAATCTTACTAGAAGGTTACTTTGTTCAGCTTTACTTGTTTGAAAAATAGCTAAAATTAGTGATACATTAGAGTTTCTCAATACCTTAATTCATTCCACTATTGATGGCATGCTAAAAATCAGCAATGCCTCTCTTTTTGATATTCAAATTTGTCTATATAATGCAGAAGAAAACATCGAATTTTTGCAACTCGAGTCTCAACTTCAGCAATATGAGTTACAAAAGAGACAACATTCTAAACCTATTTTTGTTTCAAGCATTGAGACAGGCATCCATCAACAACTAGCAAGTCGTCAAATCAATCATTTTGAGGTTGATTCAGATCAAGTGCTCATTTTAGAAGCATATTTGAATACAGGTGTGGAAATTTAGTCTGCATTTCCCAAGTCAATCATCAGACCTTGGGAAGAGCTTGTCCACAACAAGCATAGAACAGATATTGGATATGATAAGGAGACATCCTTTCATATTCTAGACTATTCCTAGCCCATTCAATTTCAAGGTGTTGGGTTTCTTCATGGAAATTCACCTTCACCCGTTCCAAATTCTGCTCCTCCACATTCGCAGCCAAAAGTTATTAAATGCCAACACTATGACCGAGTGGGCCATATGAAATATCATCATTTTGATCTTCATTTATGCAAGCATTGTGGTCAATGTACTCATTCTTCACACAGATGCTTAAAAAACAAGCCTCCTACAAGAACAAAGATTCATCTTCGATGGATCGCTTCTTGGAATTGGGCCTCAATAGCCAAGAAGATATTTAAGTCATATGTCAAAACTTTTTATAGAGTATTGAACAGTCTTGCAGTTGAGTTTTCTCCATCTTCTCACCTTGTATCTAACAAGGGGGGAAATTATGGTCATCTACAAGTTTCAAAGCCACATCAAGCAAGCCTGAGCCACAACCTACCATACCAAATTCAAAGTTGTAGCCAGAGACAGAGATGCCACTGAGCATGCCTTTGGTTAGTGGTCAACCTTAAACCATCTATGTAGGGTTGAGACCTCCCTTTTCAAGTTGATCTTCTCCAGATTCAAAGAATTGGGGACACTTCCTCTAACAGAAGGCTTCATCTTCTTGCCAATTTTGGAAGAGTTCCAAGAATCACACTAAGCATTCCTTTGATTGTTGGTCATCCTTAAACCACCACAGGTTGTAGACCTCCCTTTTCTAGGTTGAAGTTCTCCCTCTCCAAAGCATTAGGTACACTTCCTCTAGCAGAAGATTTCAGCTTCTTGCCGGACTTGGAATATTTCTGAGAACTGCACTAATCATTCCAGTGTTGGTTGTTATCCTTAAACCAACCCCTTATACCAACTTTTTAGAGATCACATTTAGCCTAGTGTTTCCATGCTTTTTTTCACATATTATATTACAACTCTCTTCTTAGACTCATACATACCCCTTTGGATTAAGGGGAGGGATGTTGGACACCTAATCCTCTAAGGGTTGGTGTGGAATGTAAGCAGTCAAAGGGAGTCCAAGAGACCTTGGAATATGGAATCCAACGGTCACTCCAATGTATTATAAATGTACATCTAAGTTAATAAAGAATGCAGTTCAAGGTTTTATCATTCATATTCTATTCACATTCCATATGTATTTAGCTTTCCTTGATTTTAGGCATATGCATCATAAACCCTAATTCACTCAAATCTATTTAATCGATGCCTCGAGAGCTCATTTGTACATTTGATATTGGAGCTCTAGCATTCCTATAGAGATCAAGGAACCTTTGGTGCAGTTGTTTTCGCTTTTCCAAGTGAGTTTCTCTTTTATCATCTTTTGTTATTTTTTTTGTCACTTTTTTTCATTTCACTTGTAACATGGTTACCAATCAAAGAAGAACTATTACCTCAAAAAGAGAACTATAGCAAAAAGACCCCAAAAAATGAAAAAACAACCCAAAAACAAAAAGTGTTGATTCTTCATCACCACTTTTTTTTTGGAGTAAAGTTCCAATATATTTTAAAAATAACAGTAAAAGACAATAAAAGCCATTGTTTTTTGTGCAAAAAACACCTTGAAATCGAAAAGTATTGATGCTCGAAAAACATATTTTTATTTTTTATTTTTATATTTTTATTGGGTAAATTTTCAACATTTTTTAGCAATGGTGTTAAAGATAAAATATCAAGACTCTGAAAAACCTTAAAATTGCAACAATTTTCAAGCATGGCATTAAAGATAAAATATCATGTCTCTGAAAAGCCTTAAAATTCCAACAATTTTTAGTCATGGCATTAAAGATAAAATACTTATAATTGTTTTCAACAATAACATTAAAGATAAAATATCATGACTTAGAAAACCTTAAAATTTTGACAATTCTTCAACCATGGAATTAAAACCAAATATCACAATTGCAAAAAGCCTTAAGTTTTTAATATATTTCAACCATGGCATTATTGAAAAATTATACGATAAAAAAATCTTTAAAACTAAACATCTAAATGAAAGAGTCATTATACAAAGACTAATTTCTTTTTTAAATGTTAAAAGTATAGCTATTTTAAAATCTTAGACTAAGACAACTTGACACATTGCAACAGAAATTTAAAAATCAACCATCAAATTGACATGTAGTGTAGGCGAACTCGACCTATTGCAATGAAATCTTAAAAATCAACCATGAAATTGATACATTGTGGGGCACTTGTCCATTATAACAATAACTTTAAAATCAACTATCAAATTGACACATAATGAGGTTAGGTTGCTAGTTGATGATTGACACAAACCCTAAAAAAAACAAAGCATAAAATTTCTAAAAAAACAAATTAACCCAAAAAGATAAAAAATAATAATAATCATAATAATAAAAGGAAAAAATTTAAAAATTTAATACTAAAAAACAAATAAAAAATGTGAATTAAAAAATAAACAAATAAACAAATAAAAAATATAAATACAACCTAAAAACAATTAAAAAAAAAAACTATTTAAATCATAAATTTAAAAATAAATTAATTAAATTAAAAAATAATTGTGCAAAGAGGCGCTCTACAACCTAGTATATGAGGGAGATGTCACGTAACGTTACATTAAAAAATATTAAAAATTATGTAACATTACGTTAAAAAATATTAAAAAATGTATATTTGTCGGCTAATATATATTGTATATGTTAAAGATATGTGTAGCATTACTTTAAACAAATTAATTAAATAAAAAATTGTGTAGCTAATATTAACAAACTCAATTTTAAAAATGATATATATAAGATCCATCTTAACACCGAATCTATCAAGTGTCGAGAGGGATCAAATCTCTCGAGGTGCAAACCTATTTTTTGAGTGAAAAACTTGAGGAAAGGTTTGCACCTCAAGAGATTTGATCCCTCTCGACACTTGATAGATCCGGTGTTAAGATGGATCTAGGTTGGTTTCAGTCGTGTGCGGTCATACAAAATTTGTTGAACATCTAATTATTTTGATCATTTTAAATATGCTAAATATTTCTAAGATTAATTTGGTCAATTTAATTTAAAATTTTCTTAGTTACCTCAGTTTGTTGAGATGAGAGATATTGTTAGTAACTTGAATGATGAAAAATGATGAAATACAAATTTTGAGTGCAAAGTGTCAATGTAACAATTTTGATAGATAGAAAATGTGAATACTAAGAATATAGTCAATTACAAACAATCTTCATTGCAATCAATCTAAAACTATTTTCTTCTACTGTTCCTATTGTCACACCTCAATTTGAAACTATTTTCTTCTATTGTTCCTATTGTCAAACCTATTATTTTTTCCATTTTCTCATATCGATCATATGAAAAGAGTAGTTGCAATCATAGACCATTCAAATATTTAACTTGAGCTATTGTAGTAAACAACATACCTTGTCTCTGTTGCTCTCCAATATTAATAGTAGTTTTCTCCAAAGTCAATCATTGTGACTTATGGAGTGTTAAACCCCAAATAATTTTCAATGGTAGTTATTTTCTATTACTGCGTTTGAATGCAAAGTAATTAACAATGTTGAATGATGGAAAATGGGAATAATAAGAATGTACTAAATTATAAATAGTTTATAGTTTCAAGAAGAAAACATTTGGGGTAAGCAAACATTTTATTTAGGATGAAAATTCAAGTATTGTATTTATGGTTGAATAATTTTTATGTGCTTACATTGAGAGAGAGTGTGTGTGTTTTGGGGGTGAGAAGGAGAGACAAGGGGAGATAGAGATATAGATGGGGCGGGGAGAGGGAAGAAGAGAGAGGCAAAGATAGGGAGGGAGGAAGAGATATATATATGGAGAGAGAAATGTTAAAGAGAGAGAGAAGGGGAAGAGAGAGAGGGGGAGGGGAAAGGGAGGGAGGGAGAGAGAGATAGATAGATATAGAGAGAGAGTGTGTATGTTTAGGGGCTGAGATAAAGAGATAGAGAAGGAGAGACAATGGGAGATAGAGATATAGATGGAGGAGATAGATATGTGCTTACACTAAAATAAATGCATCTAGTGCAAACAATCAAATAGGATTAGAAATCAACATCTATACTGAAATCAATGCATCTAGTGCAAGAAATCAAATAGGATTAGAAATCAATATCAAAATTGAAACCAATGCTTATAATGCAAGAAATCAAATATAAGTAGAAGTCAACATCTATGCTGAAATCAATGCATCTAGTGTAATGTATTAGATATGATTAGAAATTGATATGAAATGGGGACCTAAAGGCTTCTTTTCATGCTTACAAGAACCTCTCCTACTCCAAAGCTTATATATTCCCAAGATATATGCTTATGACTGATAATTTGCAGAATAATAACTTGAAATAGGTGTATGCTTGTGTTTGTACTTTAACTGTTAAGTGCTTTAAGTTTATTTGCTTGAACTGATATAAAACATATAACAGCAAATACAATGTAGCAATAAGCAATCACACATAACAACAAATTAATATGGAGTTCACCCAAACCTCTTGGGCTACATCTCCTTGAGCTCTAATCAACTCTATTAAACTCTTTGGGATTATGGCTGAATTCTTTTACAAGTTCCACACTTAACTCCATAGGCTTACAACTGTCCTATGGGTTTAAAATACCATCCTACCCCATTGTCCTTACTCTGCAGATAGATCTAGGCTTCTTTGGACTAGACTCCTTCAATTAGCACTTTGAGCTATCTTGAACTCTAGCTTGCACCAACTCCCTCAGAATTCTGTTAACTCTCTGGAATTCCTTCTTCTGTCTTCAACACACATTGGACATTAGCAATAGCTTGATCATTTGATCTCTTTGTTGTTCTACAACTTCACTATAGTATCATGGATCTTAGAAGTCTGCTTTGAGCTCTTTGGCTCTGAGGCTCTACCTCCAAACTCTGGTGGCTATGCCTCTGTCAAGCCTCCAACCTCTGGTGGCTCTTTTTGTCCTCCCAACCTCTGGTGGCACTCTGTGAATCCTCAGCTCTACAACTCTCTGGCCTTCTGCGCTCTGCAACTCTGCTGTGCTCAAGCTTTTGAGGAACTGTGGCTTTGGCCTCCCAACCTCTGGTGGTTTTAGTCTCTACCAAGCCTCTAACCTCTTGTGGCTCACTGACTTTACAGCTCTATGGCTCTCGGCTCTTTGCTCAGCTGAGAGCTCCCTGAAGGGAAAACTTCTGGAGGGAGACTAGCTTCTTCGCTTGGCTCTCTGGCCTTTGAGGAATCCTCCGACTCTATAGCTTCCATCCGTTCCTCTATGTGCAATCATGAGGAATCATTCCTATGTGGCTCTGTGTCCAGCCCTTTGGCTCTCTGGCTCTGTGGCTCTGCATCTAGCCCTCTAGCTCCGTGTGCTTCATAACGCATTCATGTTACAGAAACACCCGCTTATAGCATGGCACAGTGTGCTCTTTCCCATGGAAATGAACCAGCAGCCTCTTTCCAAGACAAAATCCGCCAAATAACGCATTCTTGGTTCCTAACGAAAATACACAGAAATGCATGGAAATCCTGACAAAATGCTTTATGTCAGAACTCAAATTTTATCCAATCACGTCCATAATCCCATCGGGTCCACCTTTGGTTGCAATATCGCGATCACACAAGCGGGAGGTCAAAACCTCAATACATGGGAAACACACAGAAATCCGCATAACCTAGATTTCAAATTATATGTAGTCACATTTATAATCCCATTAGGTCCACTCTTTATTGCAAGTCGTAATCGCGCTGCATAAGGGCCAAAGGTCTACCTCCCATGCCTTTTTCCATGATGCGATCAATATCTCCAATCGCTTTATTGGCATATTGCAAGTCGCTTTATCGGCATATCGGCCCCATCGCATGTGATCCGATCTCTGATCGCTCCCATCGGCGCTATTGGAGTATCGCAATATCGATTATCGGCATTTTAGCATATCGGCAGTCGACATATCGCTAGTTCCATGGCCCATAGTCTTGCTGTTGGTCACTTTAATTGTTTAATGATAAAACAGTCGAGTGCCACATTAATTATCAATCCGGGAAAGTCTGATTATTCCAAAGGTGACTACGTACTATATGTACTCAATCTTAATGGTATTAAAAGCTGTAGTATAAACAATCTACTATCTTATGAAATCCATACTCTGTGTTACAGCAGTTATAGTAGTTACAGCCTATTGCAGAAAATGAAGTAAGAACAAATATCTTAAAAGAAACAAGTCTGCAAAAGGAAGTGATGGTTGTCCTGCAACAAAGGATCAGGACCCTATCCTCAGAGTAAGGACTTTCAGCACCTGCCTCTGTTGGCCAGTTCACGCATACACTCTGTGAATCCTAATCACTGGTGAGGTCTTCATATACAACAGTAATCAGCTAAAAGGAAAACAGAGTTTCAGCAAAAGTAAATATCATTAGAAGCAGTAACTATAATGTAAATAGAAATCACACACACACACCACACAATAGAAAGAAGATGGGTGAATCTT
Source organism: Pinus tabuliformis (assembly GCA_031772625.1). Taxonomy (NCBI): domain Eukaryota; kingdom Viridiplantae; phylum Streptophyta; class Pinopsida; order Pinales; family Pinaceae; genus Pinus; species Pinus tabuliformis. The sequence goes on from CM062815.1 coordinate 1,143,875,503, forward strand.
GTGATGAAGGTGGGCCCTGTCCTTCTCACAAGATCCCCCAGAACATAGGAATTAAAATAAAATACTCAGAACAGAATTGTATTCATCTGCCAATAAATCATATTACAGAAAGAGATTCAGTCTCATCACTTCACTACAAGTTCTGTATTACCAGTTGTTACCCCCCTTCTCTAATGTAGATGTCTCCTCTTTATAGAGGAGACATCTATTACAACAGATTTTCATACATTCAGTTTCAACCCTTTTGTACCAAAAATAAGGAAGCCAGTTTTCGATAACAAAATATTGTTACAGCCATGAAGATCATGACCAATATAGTAATCAGCCGGACTCTTTTGCCGATGCAGATTTGTTACACAAATCCCAACTGTTCCTCAAAATGCGCATGCTATTCGTGGTGTTTCAGCGTCGAGGTTCATGCTGTTCTTGCTGTTTCAGCTTCACTGTTTGCACTGTTTCCGCTGTTTCAGCAACGACAGAATGTGATCCTGCCAGTTAGGCAGTTTCAGCAATTAGTCAACACTTTAATCATCTTCAGGAAATAATTATAAAGATAGCATGATTACGTGTTAAATAATTAAACATGTAGTAATGAGGAAAGTTATTCTGTACCTTTTGGAGTGATTAAGCCAAAACACCTAGCAAAGGCTTTCACTTAAGGGTTGAAGAGGGTAATACAATGGCAAAATATACAGTCAAAAATAGACAAAATGGGAACCTAACATCCCCCCCAACTGAACATGTTGCATGTCCACATGCAATGCCTAATCTGAATCAGAATCAGAATACTGAGCTGAACAGTGTAGATTGCTTATACAGTAAGTGTAGAAAGTGTTGTCAGCCATGTCTCTGAACCCTTGGGCATTCTGAATACTTTTCCATGCTGCCAATTCTTCCTTTTTAGTCAATGAAAATTGAGCCTTGTATTGTTCTCCAGGAAGCCATAAGAGAGGGAAATGAAAACGGTACCCAATCCACCGTTCAGCACATTATCTCACGCATTTTACATAAGCAGGTATCCTTGAGATTGCTGCCTACAAATTGAGGGGATTGTAGGGATGGTATTCCATTCTTTCTTTGGGACACTGTTCCCAGAAAAATTCATTTGCTTTTATGGCCAAAGGTCCTTTAGCTTTGACATAGTGCTGGCAGTCTTCCAAGACTGCTGCTTGCAGATTCCTAATGTGATCGGTCATGCCTGTCTCTTGTAGATTCCGTTGATGGTCCATGAGGAAGATGGTTGCATTTTGTGGTTCTGGTCGAATCCAGAGAAGATAGTTCTCCTCATTGTGCTGTGCAGACATGAAAGCATTCTGCCAAGTGAATTGATTGGCCAAAAAGAAAATAAAATCTCTTATTTGAATATCACCACAAACAGGAAGTAAATTAATCTTTCTATCTTCAGGCATAGCCTCGTTATGAAGATAGAGTTCGCACAACAAATTCTGATCATTGTTTGGTGCTTCTGAAAAAGTTTCAATGAATTGTTGTGGTGTAGAGACCTGGTGTGGTCTGCCATCCTTTATTGCTTTCAATTGAAGGAACGCCAAGCGTTCTCTCAAGAATATAGAGTAATTAAAAGAAGGCTTTCTTGAAGCCAGTAAGCGCTGGACCAAATCAAGGATGAGGGACAGTCTGGCTTTTAATTGCTTATTTTCTTTGTACTGTGCACGAGACTGTTCCATTGCTTCCCAATTCCTATAGGCATAATTAAACCATAATGATTTTTGCTGTTGAAATGCCTTTCCTTGGGAAAGCTCATATTCTTCTTTCCATGTGTATCTTAATTCCTGAAAATTAGAACTCTGTGCATGAGCATCACTAACACAGGGAGGTTCAGTTTGTATCTGCACAGTTGTGAAAAATTTAGATTCTGATTCCTGCTCATCAATAACTTGGGTAGGCCGGAGTGGTTCTGTTTCCTCTTCAGGTTTCTGCTCATCAATAACTTGGGTAGGCCAGAGTGGTTCTGCTTCCTCTTCAGGTTTCTGCTCGTCAATAACTTGGGTAGGCCGGAGTGGTTCTGCTTCTTCTTCAGGTTTCTGCTCATCAATAACTTGGGTAGGCCGGAGTGGTTCTGCTTCCTCCTCTGAAATCCTTGAAGACCCTGCTGGTTCTTGTGGAATGGTAGGGTGTTCCTTTTTAAATATAACAGGACTGGCTCCAGTTAAGGGGACTGCAATTATTTTATATCCTACCTGAGTATAGATATCCCCACATTCACTACACATGTATTCACTGTATTGTTCTTTCTCTATACTCTTTTCATCTTGAGATGCTACTTGAGCTAACATGTATAGGTTGAGTTCTTCTTTATAGGCTTCCCTAGCCATTGCTAATTCTTTCTGATAGGCCTCAATTTCTGATTTTAAGAACTCATTCTCTTCTTGTAGGGAGGCTAGAGTGACCGGGGCTTCTACAGTTACAGATTCCAAAGGAAAAGAAAATTGTTGTTCAGCATTATCTTCCTCATATGTGTCCCCAACAGGTGGTTCTTTTGTTTCACCTATTGGGTCTGTTTGTATATCAGTTTCATCTAAGGCATCTTCTTCTTGCTCCCCAACAGGTGGTTCTTGTGTTTCACCCATTGGGTCTGTAGCTGGTTTTTGTGTAACAACCGCATGCAAGTCGTCTTCTTTTTGCTCCCCAACAGGTGGTTCTTGTGTTTCACCTATCGGGTCTGTAGCTGGTTCTTGTGTAACAGCCACATGTAGGTCGTCTTCGTTTTGCTCCCCAACAGGTGGTTCCTGTGTTTCACCTATTGGGTCTGTGGCTGGTTCTTGTGTAACAGCCACATGTCCTATATCAGCTTGGATGTCTGGTTTGAATTTGTTCGCAACTGGTTCTTGTGGAATAGTTGCCTCTGTTGAGAGAAATGATGTTACAAATTCGTGAACACTTTGGATTTCAGCATCTGAAGGTGAAGGAGATGAAGGTTCAGGGCTATGGGAAATACGAGGTTTTAAGATAATAGGAGGAACGGCCTCAGTTGCTGCAAACAACCTCGCTCGTTTCCGAGGTAGGGAACCAGGAGAGACAGTAGTCTTCCTCTTGCGAGGACTTTTACTCGAGGACTCATCAGGACTAGTGGCTACCTTTACTGAAGCCCTGGTTCTTCTTTTTGACGGGGATGCAGTTTTCTGTTGTTTTTTTCTTTTTAGGAAAGTGATGAGGGTATCCTCATCTGAATCATTGGTAGGGATGTGAACTATAGGAGTGGATGGTTCGGCTTCATCATGGGATGAGGAGTGCAGCGGATTCTCAGTGCTTAATTCGGGTGTTCCTGCTGTAGGTTGCTGAGTTTCAGCTTCCTACTAGGAATTTCCTTCCTTTTGCTGAGGAATTTCCTCAGCTTGCTGGGGAGGGTTAATGGGGGGAGGTAGGTTATACATAGTGAAGCCTCTATTTATGAGGAGTTGGACCAAGCGATGGTGTGTGAGACAGAGGAGTTGATGCCTAGCGTTCGCAGTGTAATGTGCCATATTTTTTAGACATCCAAGGAGATAATAAGGCATATTTACTAGACGACCATGCCGCAAATGATTCAATAAGACAAAGTCATGTTGGTAGACTACCTGGTAGCGGCCCTCACAAGTGAAGTAGTGCTTGAGAAATTCTTCAACTTTTGGCCAAGGTGGTGGTAATGACCGAAGCGCAACACCCATGCCTTTTGCTTCCACCTACTCCCCCGATAGCAGGAAATCTTGCTGCGCATTGAGGATAAGATGCTTCCTACTGAACCAGCAAATGCCATTGGTTGGAAGCCCCAAAACTTGTGCTATATCTTCTTCTGTTACTGGGATTCTGACCCTTTGGATAGTAGAATACCCCTCCCTCAAGTTTCATGCAAATTCAAGAACTTGCTACAAATCGAATTCCAGAAGTCTTCTAAAATAGTCCACCCAACCTTCCTGAAGGAAGATTTGGTATGTGTCTGGGTAAAATTCTAGTAATGCCGTCAAGCCCAGTTCATGTCTAACAGCATCTCCACCCATGGTTACTGTTTTAGGCAAACTACAGAGTGCAGAGCCGAATTGCTGAAGTCGAAACAGAGCAGAACATTGCAAAATAGGATTATGACGTGGTCAGGCATAAGCAGGGTGGATTAGACACAACCGGGAGGAATGGGGATGGCGGCGATAGGCGTGTCCTATCATGATTGTAATATTTCGGTAATCCCCCCCCCCCAACTGCGGCTGAATGATATGGTTGGCAGTATGACGCTTTTAGCGGTCATGTCAACTATCTCCTCATTATCTACAATTTAATATTCACACATAACATGCGTACCTTTACAATTACCTTTGGTTGCTGCGCCGAAAAGTGTTACCTTGTCCTTAATAGGTTAATGATCAGCAAGGATTTGTAAGGTGTGAGGGTTTTTATCCCCGGGGTTTTTATTATTTACAAGAAGCAGTAGTGAAGAGGTATTATTAATAGGATAAATGGTTGATTCCTTTGAATCAAGAATGATATATTTCTTTTTGAAATAATAGTTCATTCTCGGGAATAAGAATGGGGATATTTAGGAAAAATAGAAAATATTGGCGTTTAAGCAGTGGGAATTGGTGTATCGGTAATAGGAAAATAGTGTATCAGTAATAGGAAAATGGTGTATCAGCAACGGGAAATGGTGTATCAGCAACGGGAAATGGTGTATCAGCAACGGGAGATGGTGTATCAGCAATGGGAAATGATGTATCAGTAATGGGAAATGATATATCAGTAACAGGAAATGGTGTATCAGTAACAGGAAATGGTGTATCAGCAATGGGAAATGGATTATGACAATGCTTTTCCAATCTGCAGATTAGTTCCTCCTATACTGGAATTTTTCTTTTTCAGCCACCATCCAAAGCTAAGATCTGCAAAATAATTAATTGTAACATGGCAACCCTTGACAGGGATTATTAGTTAAGAAATCTAATCTAAAAATAAATACATAAACAGGAAATTAAGTGCATTGAGGGATAGCAGATTCCCCCAAAAAGGTATAGTGTATATCTGTCATGCAAGTAGCTTTGAAATCCTCTTTAGAAATAGGTCGTTGATACAAACGGAGTCGATACCCATTCACTAATAATGGTGTTCTGCTATCATCAATCGTTAGGAGTCTGACTGTTCCATTTGGAAAAACAGCATCTACTTCATAAGGTCCTAGCCACCTTGTTCTTAATTTCCCCTGAAAATTTTCAAAACGGGAGTCATATAGCAAAGCCCAATTACCTTTTTGGAACTGCTTGTGCTTAATAGTTTTGTCATGCCACCTGGTTCTTTGCTGTTGTATCATGGTTGTTTGATGGATGGCATCCAACCTTTTTTCGTCCAATTCCTGAAGCTGCTGCAACCTAGCTGTCTGTGCATCAGTCAAATCAAGGTTAACAGCTAAAGCAGTCCTCAAGGTTTTGATCTCAAATTCCACAGGAAAAACAACATTTTTACCATAGACTAATTCATAAGGTGAAAAACCCGTAGTGTTCCTCCAAGTAGTTCTGTAAGCCCATAATGCTTCAGGCAACCTTTGAAACCAGTCCCTTCTATTCTCCTTGATTGTCTTTGTTAAAATGGCTTCTATGACTTTATTTGTACTTTCCACTTGCCCATTTGCTTGGGGGTGATAAGGTGTAGTCATCTTATGCTTAATATGATATTTCTGGAGTATATCTTTGAAGCCATGAGAATTAAAAGGAGGTCCTCCATCTGTGACTAGTTCTCTAGGCAAACCAAATCTAACAAAGATTTCTTCAAATAGAAAAGTTAATACTGATTCTTCATTAGCTTTGATAAGTGCCTTAGCTTCTACCCACTTAGTCATATAATCTATACAAACCAGTATATAGACTCTTTTATTGGATGGAGGATTGATGGGACCTATAAAATCTAGTGCCCATCTTTCAAAAGGTTCAAGTATTACCTGGGGGTTAAGTGGCATTTCATCCCCGTGATTAGGCTGGCCCATTCTCTGACAGCTATCACAGGCCCTAACATATTTCTTTGCATCCTTAAAAAGTGAGGGCTAATAGTAACCCATTCTGAGAACTTTGTGCGTTGTTCTTTTGTCTGCAAAATGCCCTCCACAAGGGCCATCATGGCAAGCCTTCAATATATCATAAACTTCATATTCTCTGATGCATCTTCGAATTTCTTGATCGAGTCCTGTGTGAAAGAGACACCCACTTATCCAGCTGTACCTAGCACTCTACTAAACGATCTTTCTTTTCTCTCTATGTGATAGGTGTGATGGTAGTTTTCCTGCAACTAAGTAGTTGGCAATGTCTACATACCAAGGTGAGTGAGCAGATACTGCAAATAAATATTCATCAGGAAAAGAATCATCTACTGGAATATTTTCATCAGTCTTTAACCGAGAAAGAAAATCAACAACTATATTCTCTTTACCTGGTCGATCTACAATTGTGATATCAAATTCTTGTAATAATAATAACCATCTGGTAACTTGAGCATTTGTAACTGATTTTTTCATTAAATATTTAATGGCCGAGTGATCAGTATGCACAAAAGTAGGGTAACCAGTAATATAATGCCGAAACTTGTTAATAGCATAAATAACTGCTAAGAATTCTTTTTCGGTGACTGTATAATTAAGTTCAGCAGGGGTCATATTTTTACTAATAAAATAGATAGCATAGGGAAGATTGTTTTCTTCTTGACCCAAGACAGCTCCTATTGCAGTGTCTGAAGCATCAGAGGATATATGAAAGGGAAGTGCCCAATCAGGTCCTCTTAAAATAGGAGCTGTAGACAATTGATGTTTAAGTTCATTAAATGCTTTTTGACAACCATCAGTCCACTTAAATTCAGCATTTTTCATAAGTAACACAAACAAAGGAGAAGCTATTTTAGAAAAATCCTTGATAAATCTTCTATAATATCCAGCATGTCCTAAAAAACTTCTTACATCAGTCTGTGTTTTTGGGATAGGCAGAGTCTGAATTACTTATACCTTAGCTGGATCAACTTGAATTCCTAGGAATGAAATGAAGTGTCCCAAAACAATACCTTGATTCATCATCATATGACATTTTTCAGTACTTAAGGCAAGATGTGCTTCTATACACCATTTAAGTACTTTTTCAAGATTTTGTAAGGCATCTTCGAAAGTCACACCATAAGGAGTAAAGTTATCCATAAATATTTCTAAGGAATCATTAAGCCTATCAGAAAAAATTCCTATCACCGCCCTTTGAAATGTTGCCGGGGCATTACATAGTCCAAATGGAAGAACTTTATAAGCAAAAGTTCCCCAAGGACTAGTAAAAGTGGTCTTGTCTTGATCTTGGGGTGCAATCTTGATCTGATTATAACCACTAAACCCGTCCAAAAAGGAAAAGAATCTCTTACTTGCCAAATTATCTAGCACCTGATCAATAAATGGTAAGGGAAAATGATCTTTCTGAGTGGCCTTATTCAGAGCTCTATAATCCACACGCACTCTCCATTTTCCATTTTTCTTAGGTACTATCACTAATGGTGAAACCCATTCACTATCAGATATAGGATATATGAATCCTACATTCAACAGTTTTTGAAGTTCTTCTTTCACAATTTCCATTAAATTGGGATTCATTCGTCGTTGGGGTTGGTAGACTGGGTGGGATCCTTCTTTAATATAAATTCGGTGAGTACATAATTCAGAAGAAATTCCCTTCATATCTATGTAATCCCATGCAAATGCTTGTTTATTTTCATGGAGTAACTTCATTAACTGTTGTGTTTCAGCATCTGTTAAGTTAGGGTTTATATTTAATGTTTTGCCAGGCTTGATTTCAACTGCTATACTTTTGGAAGGGGTGCCAGCTGATGTCTGAGATAGGTCTTCAGTTTCAAGATTCTGCTGTGATTCAGATTCCAAGATTGAAGTCAAGTGATTATGTATTTCAGGGTTAACCGAAGAAGGTTTAGAAATAAAACTACTAATTAATTCGTCTTCGGTTGAATCTTTAAAAGTTAGGGCTTGTCCGACAGTCAAAATGGGTTGAGTCTCATCATCCTCATAATCTAACCATACTGAATTATCATTATTAATCATAGGTGTGGCATGAGGGTACAGAGTAAGCTACTTGGTTTCACATCCATTAGAAATTGTCATTGAACCTGACCTACAGCTAATAAAGGCATCTGCTGTAGCCAGCCAAGGTCTCCCTAAAATCAATGGATGACCCCCCAACTTATTTTTGGTTTGTAACACCACAAAATCAGCTGGGTAGTTCCAAGATTCGACTGAAATTATCAGGTCTTCAATGACTCCTTCAGGTTTGATTGTGGAGCGGTCAGCCAGCTCTAAAATGGTTGGGGTTTCCCTAATAAAAAATTTTAACTGCATTAACTGTGTTGTTTCAAGTGTCATGATGTTTATTGCAGCACCCAGATCCACTAGAACTTTAGAAACAAAGGTTTTACCAACCTGAACTGTGACTGTAGGGTGACCAGGGTCACCATATTTCATAGGGGGATTCTTTTCTGACATTAGAGCAGCTAGATCACCCATCACATGAACTGTGAGGGGGTCTTTAGCTTTTCTCCCAAGTTTCTTAATACAAATATCTCTAACAGTTCTAGCATAAATCGGTACATCTCTTAGTGCCTGTAAGAGTGGAATTTTGACATATAAATTCTGCAGTTCTCCTAACAAATTAAAAGCAGGTGGCTCAAGTGTTTTGGTAAGAGCCAAACGTTCAGGGAATGGTGGCTCTGCTGCTTCAACAGTCTTTTTAGAGGATGTTTCAACTGTTTCAGCATTGTCATTAGAAGATGATCCAACTGTTTCAGCATTAGATGACTTTTCTTTTCCGATTTCTTCTTTATCAGAATCAGAAGTGATGTCATCAATAATGGGTTCAAGTATTCTTCCTGAGCGTAAATGAATGTCATTGCATTGCAGAGGGGAAAATAGTTGGTTTTGAACATCAATCACTTGCAGAGCTTTATTATTATTCGGGTTGGGGTTAGGTTGTACAGGCAACTGAGGTCTTATTGTCTGATTATTAGGTGGGGCATTTGATGGTAAGGAGAGAGATTGTTGATACTGAGGTAATTGGTTTGGAAATGGGATCTGTGGAGCTGTCCAATTCGGGTTCCATTGATAGGGTTGCTGTAAAGGCCAGGGGTTCCACATCATAGGATCAAAAAAAGGAGGGCTTGGTTGCTGCATGGGTGGAAAATTCATTTGATTAAGGTGTGGGTACTGCATTTGGTTGAAGGGTGGGTAATTTGTTTGAAAAGGAGGATGATTATTCCAACGATTAAACGACATGTTAGAATTCGTACCTGGTCCTCGTGGTTGCCATTGTCTTCTCTGTGTGAGGAGGTACACTGCTTCAACCTCTTCTTCAGTTGGCTGTAGTGTTGCTTTTATTCCTGGCAAAGAAGGGCATTGTTGAGTCTCATGGGCCTTTTCACAAATAGTGCAGATCGGTACCTTGTCCAGGGGGCATTCCCTTAGTGGGTGTTTCTCCCTACATTTGGAACAGAAAATAGCCAGAGAAGCTTCTACTTCTGCTTGCTTCTTTCTAACCTGCAAGGTATCAATTTGTGAAGCAAAAGAGCTCAACATTTCAGTTTTAAATTCTTCAAGTAAGTTACCTATTTCGGCCTGTGTTGCTCCTCCACTTGCTGATTTCTGGACCCTTGAGTATGTATTGTCTTTGCTTTTTGGTCTGCTTGCTAACCCTCTCAAACATCTTTTATAGAGATTGATAATCTCATCATAGGATTCCTTATATATGTCTCCTTTTCCAAGCATATTTAACATATCTAAACAATCATCTCGTACCCCTCTTAGCAGTATTGACTTGAAAATTTCCTTACTCATATCAGGATGGTCAGATCGCTGTAAGTTATATTGTAGCCTTTCCACGAAATCCTCCAGACTCTCGTCCTCTTTTTGAGTCATCTTGAATAATTCCTCCTTTCTTTCTCTCGTTCGACAATAATCTTGGTATTTAGCCAAAAATTTCTCCTTCATCTGGTCCCATGTTATAATCACATGAGCTCCCAGGCTCATGAACCATCTTAATGCCTTCCATTTTAATGTAGCTGGAAACAACTTTAATTTTTTAGCAGAATTAATATAGTCATAGCTTCTACACAGTATATCAAATTCAAAAAGAAATTCATCAGGATTTTCTGTGGATAACCCATGGAAATTGGGTAATGCCGAAAGTGGGATATTCTTCATAGGAGTTGCTCCTCTGGGGAGATCTCCAATGGGGAATTCCAGGGTGGAGAGAGAATTTTCTCCCCTTCCCTCTATTCTGCGTCCTCCACTGAAAAGTCCTTCATTGTTATCCTCCATTGTTTGTTTTCCTGATGCGCTTGCCCGGTCTTCAGAATTTTCTGTTGGAATTTCAATGTCCTGCACTGGTTCCTCCACCTTAACTTCCTCTATTGGTTCTTCCACTGATCATTCGTCTTCTTCCACTGGTTCCTCAGTATATTCTGATAATCATATGACCCTCTCTGGCCCCACTACTTCCTCTGTCTGAAAATCTGTCTGGGAAGAGTGTTGAATCTGTGGCCTCCGAGAGCTTAACCTCTGGGATGTCTCAGCTTTTGAAATAATGTCGTCAATAAATTTTTTTCTTCCTCCTCCCTTGCCTTTGCCGCCTGAATGGTTAACCTTCTTGCGTCCTCTCATGCATCCTGCATTACTAAAGAAAAAATGTTAATAACCTTAAAATCTTTAGTCGCCTTCCCCGACAACGGCGCCAAAATGTTGGCCACTTTAATTGTTTAATGATAACAACAATCGAGTGCCACATTAATTATCAATCCGGGAAAGTTTGATTATTCCAAAGGTGACTACATGCTGTATGTACTCAATCTTAATGGTATTAAAAGCTGTAGTATAAACAATCTACTATCTTATGAAATCCATACTCTGTGTTACAGCAGTTATAGTAGTTACACCCTATTGCAGAAAATGAAGTAATGAACAAATATCTTAAAAGAAACAAGTCTGCAAAAGGAAGTGATGGTTGTCTTGCAACAAAGGATCAGGACCCTATCCTCAGAGTAAGGACTTTCAGCACCTACCTCTGTTGGCCAGTTCACGCATACACTCTATGAATCCTAATCACCAGTGAGGTCTTCATATACAACAGTAATCAGCTAAAAGGAGAACAGAGTTTCAGCAAAAGTAAATATCATTAGAAGCAGTAACTGTAATGTAAATAGAAATCACACACACAAACCACATAATAGAAAGAAGATGGGTGAATCTTGTGATGAAGGTGGGCCCTGTCCTTCTCACAAGATCCCCCAGAACATAGGAATTAAAATAAAATACTCAGAACAGAATTGTATTCATCTGCCAATAAATCATATTACAGAAAGAGATTCAGTCTCATCACTTCACTACAAGTTCTGTATTACCAGTTGTTACCCCCCTTCTCTAATGTAGATGTCTCCTCTTTATAGAGGAGACATCTATTACAACAGATTTTCATACATTCAGTTTCAACCCTTTTGTACCAAAAATAAGGAAGCCAGTTTTCGATAACAAAATATTGTTACAGCCATGAAGATCATGACCAATATAGTAATCGGTCAGACTCTTTTGCCGATGCAGATTTGTTACACAAATCCCAACTGATCCTCAAAATGCGCATGTTGTTTGTGGTGTTTCAGCGTCGAGGTTCATGCTGTTCTTGCTGTTTTAGCTTCACTATTTGCGCTGTTTCCGCAGTTTCAGCAACGACAGAATGTGATCCTGCCAGTTAGGAAGTTTCAGCAATTAGTCAACACTTTAATCATCTTCAGGAAATAATTATAAAGATAGCATGATTACGTGTTAAATAATTAAACATGTAGTAATGAGGAAAGTTATTCTGCACCTTTTGGAGTGATTAAGCCAAAACACCTAGCAAAGGCTTTCACTTAAGGGTTGAAGAGGGTAATACAATGGCAAAATATACAGTCAAAAATAGACAAAATGGGAACCTAACACTTGCCTCTTTGATTTGCGATTGTTAGTGTCGGTATTTTCATCCCTCCGTCAGTGATCAAATCCTCTTGTTGCATTGCATGTTAGGTGTCTCGCTCAGTTAGCTGCATTCCATTAGGATCATGGATCATCTGACGGTAGTGGCTTGTTGTCAATTTCCCTCATGCTTTTCATCTGCTGGCCTATTTGCACATGTACAGATCATTTGCTGTCATTTTTATTTCATTTCATTTACAAGAGTCATTTTTAGGGTTTCTACTTCATTAGGTCTAGGGTTTCATCAAAAAGGTCTTCAAAATGTTCAATAACAGTCAATAGGTGCATGAGGAGGACAAATAAAGTTTCAGCAACCATAATTTCTATAATCACATGCTCAATGATTGATTTTTCCTCAAAACCCTGTTTGAGGAAAAACATAGTTTTTTATGTTTTTATGTATAAATTTGATGTAATTTCAGTTTTTCCATTTGTAATAACTTCAATGGAAACCCTGGTCACCTTTCCAAGCTTCAGCATCTCCATCACCTACAAGGCAAACAAAAAATCAAAGCATTCAGTTCATCACAGGGAAAACTAAAGCAAACTTCCCAAAAACAGAGTTTGAAAAACAAGTCAATTGCAAACATTATAAAAGTGGGTTTTATAAGGAAAAATCAAAGCTCTTGTATATAAGTCATCTTTACAATTCAAAAAGCTGATTGGCACTTGAAGAAGAAAGATTGAGCAAAGTGAAGGTCATGTTGGAGAAAGGAAGCAAAATCGCATAAAAGAGTTCCAATTTTGGAGGTGCAGCGCATTGGGCGGGAGGCGCGGCGCGTTGGGTTTGTGGCACGGTGCATAGAGCTGCCAAGCCCGATCTCATCATAAACTCCCTCAAATTTCCAAAATTTCTCAAATATTCTAGTGTGCAAGTAAGTCAATTCCTTTTCATTGCTAGTGAAAGAGTTTTCTTAAAAATTTATGGTGGTTGTATGAAAAAACTCAAACCCTTGCAATTTCTCAAAAAACGATTTCCTAGGGTTTGCATTTATCATTTTGCTGCCAAGTCCACTCCACCACTCCCTTTCTCTTTGACTCCATTTATTTTCCAGTTCATCCACTCACTCCCTAACTCCCATATTCCTAAAAAATCATTCACCCCTATCCCCAATTCTCATTTTCCCAAATCCTAACTACAAAATCCCTAAACCCTAATTGTTGTCCCAAGAGTGTAAATATTATTCCCTAAACCCCCTATTCCTTAAACAAATTGTTATCAACATTCCTAAAACCCCTCATACACATTCCCTCCACATTCCCTCATACATTCTTATCCTTGGCAGAAAAAAATATAAAAACACCATAATCTCTTCATACTCATCTAAGAAAACTCAAACATTGGCAAACATGGAGTCTGATCCTTCCTGTGAGAGGGATGATGAAACTATCAGTGATTCTTCCCAAGAGCTTCATGTCACCATTCAGCTGAGTGTACCATCATTCAGAGGGTTGTCATCATCATGTCAGGTTCCAATGGGTCATTTTACACCTTGTTCATGCTTTAGTTGTGTCTAGGTAAGGTTCGTTTCCCTCTCCTAGGGTTTTGAAGGTAATTTCTCTTGGATGGTCAAATCATCAGAAAAAAATTGTATCCTGATGTTCATACACCTTCCCCTATCCTTAATGTACCTTATTAAACACTTCCCATCATTGATATCCCTTAAATTCCTCATTTTCCCACAAACCCTAGTTTCGTGCTACAATTTGGCAATTTTCTAGGCTAGGCTTGTGTTTTTCCCTTTTGTATCGCTTCCCCTCACTCAATATTTGAAATTCCACTTTCCCATATTTCCTAACATCCCTCCCTACTTCCAAAAATTTCTGCAAGAATTTAGAAGCCCCTTATCTCCTTCATTTCCATTCATTTCGACAAATCCCCTGTTCCACACATTGGGGTAGGCTTTACTCAAATGATGTTTTTGAGCAAGGAAAGATGAATTTGGAAAAATTGAGAGAGGCTTTTGTTAAAAGTAGGCCAAGGAAGAAAAAAATATTTCACTTTTTACACAGGTGTCATGGTTTTAGAGAAATGTCAAAAATACAGTTGCCTCGGGAGAATTGATGCAACTCTGAAGTGACTTTGGAAAAATCAAGATTTCTCCTAGCTTGGTTGGCAAAATGACTTCCTTCATGAATCAAATGATAACTAGAAACAAAGACATTTCCAGTGAGCTATCATGAGCTCAATTTTGGGTTGAGGAAAACCTTTAAATTTTTACAGCAACAACACTCTGCCTTTAGGCAGCCTCATTTTGCACATTTTGACCAGTCTTGGGAGATTTGACTTTTGACAGGGAAAATGAACTCCAAATTGAAAAATTCAAGTTGGATTGGAAAGTAAACTCAATAATATTTCCAACGAGCTATTTTTCACCCAATTTTGACACTATGAAGGCCCTCAAAACAGGTCTTCAAAAAGGCGCTCGCATAGAAATTTTTAAAACGGGTTTTTCTGCCCAATGCGTCGCGCCACCTGGCGCTCGCTTTTGATGGAGGCCTCCAAATGACAAAAAATCAGAATTTTTGGATTTGTCTTGGAAAAATATGCATGCCTACCAATGGCCAAGATATTTTGACAGGTTTTGAGCCCCCAAAAAGGTCAAAAACACCCAAACAATGACCTTACTGCCCCTATTTTGACACACAGGAAGCAGTGTTGGGAGAACTCAGGTTTGGAGGGAAAATTCAAAATTCCACTTTCTTCTGGAAAGTAGACATGTATACCTTTCCAAAAAACACACTTGGAGAAAATTTTGACACCGGGAAGGCCTCCAAAAGTGGCTACAAACAGGCGCTACGCATAGAGAAATCAGCACGACGCATTGGGGAAATTTTGCTCAATTTGACCAAGTATACTTTGTTTTTCGCCTATTTTCTTGACAATTTGACTTTTATCTTTATTAATGTCAAACTTATGATGTAATTTAATTTAAATTGATAGATCTTGATGTAATTATGTCAAATTTTCACTCATGAAGGTAGATTCATCCATAAGAATTTAGTTTGTAACTGAATGAATCAGTTCCCTAGTTTTTAGAGGCATGCTGTTCCACTACCTAATTTGTAGTTCTCAGTTTAGAATTAGTTGGAAAAGCTCCTAAACTCATGAGCTCGACCCCTGGAGGCTAGGATGAGTTTTTTTTTTGCTTATATATTATGTTTTTTCAGTCATTAGCATGGTTGGACTCTTGAGAAAGCTTGGAGCTTATTGTATACTCATTTCAGCAGTTTTGGCTAAGGAATAGACCAGTGATTTGCAACACTCTATGGGATTCATGTGGCATGTTGCTTTGATATTGTGTTTCCTTCTATAAATGTAAGTTTATATGTGTTTTATGTATGCCATTATCTATCTTGTTTCTTCTTAACTAAAACAAACAAGGTTAAAGGTAGAATCCATTGAAATTGCAGTGCTCTACCTAGGGTTTTCTTAGTTATTGATGTTTTCAGCTATTTGAAGAGGATCCCTGAGGTTTTCTTGCCATATTCAACCCCTCAACTATCTAAATCTCTCTATTTCATTCAATTTTAGGTATCAAATCACTTGCCTACCTTGCCCCATTGAGACCTCTGCAAAACTGAGCCTCATTCCCAAGACCCAAAAATTGCCTTTCCATTTGAGCCAACAAAACATCATTATATTCAATCAATATTTTTTCCACACATACCTAGCCTAATATCAGTATTCATATCAGTCATATCAAGCCCTCATTGATCATATTTTGCTGAAATTGACAAGGAGAGAGCCCTCTCCCGACCTGGTAGGGCTAGCTACCAGGTTAAGTGTGGTTTGATGTCACCCTAGATCCTACCTTTCTCAGCCTGAGGTAGATTTAGGCACTAATATCAATCACTGATCACATCTCGACCGTTGATTCAATTTTGATCCAATGGCTGACAACACTCATCACAATCGGCCCATCACTAGTCTTCACACCTTTGGTTAAGTCTTCCCTTTTTCTTTTTGCGATGCGATATAATATTGCCAGATTTCCTTTTCAACCAATAAAACAAGGCCACGTGGCCCAATCCCAGGCTGCCATGTGTCAGTTGTGGATTTTTCTGTGAGCCTATACCAAAATCAACATTTTCAATATGGTTTGAAGATTAATGAAATTGTCTCCTTTTCTAAGGACATTGGACAATTTTCATTTTACAATAACTCCTTCATCTGGAGTCTGTTTTCACCCATTCAAATTGTGTTAGATTTAGAATGAAGAGATCTATGCAATGAGACTATTTCCAAGAGCATCCTTTGACTTTAATTTTCTTCTATGAGGAGAATTCATAGATTTAGAAGTCTATGTTAGATCCATTTTGGATCACGCCTTCCCACTAAAAAGCTTTTGGACTCCAAAAGACTGATATACTGATCTGAACAGTAAATGAGAGTACCTCACCCTCTTATTTCAGCCTCCATACACTTGCCTTGCATAGTGCCTCTAAACCAAAGCCTTTGAACACTCCCTTCCTGGATGTGCTTGTCCTCCTAGGAAGAACTGTCTTCCTCCTTAACTTCCTACAGAACCCCTGCTGAGAAGGTCACGAAAGGTAGTTTGAACTTCTCTTCCTTGATCATTGATCCAAGGTGGCTCAAACCAATGTGAAGTTACATTTGCTTCACAAAATTTTCATTTGTACCTGTTTGACATATTGTCAACAACAACTGTTAACAACAACAGGATTACAGACAACAACTGGATGGCCTAAACTCCTTCTTCAACAAAAGAAATAGATTTCACATCTTGTGAACACCTCCATGTCTTTATATCTTCATACAAATGATTGACTAGATAACAAGCCAACAAACATGCCTTTAAAACAATTGAACCTTCAAGTCAAGCATGTAGAAAAAGAATTCTACAATTATTTTTCAAAGATGAAATACTTCATCATTATCTCCATCTTGGATACCAAATCAACTTTTCCCAAGTCAATATTTCATTACATGCATGTTTACAACAATGTAATCAACCCTTCAAGTTAATCACACATACATGTTCAAATACAAGGAAATCATCAACATCCCTTTGTTCATGCACATCATTCTCATGCATGCATTTCATCCTTCAAATTTCGCTTAAGTACACTGTACTTTCAAAGCTGAAATGAACATAATGTTGCAGCAATAAAGTGAGTCTCCTACTCAACTTTTCTATTCACCTTCTTGGTAGAATCTTGCAACTTTCATCTCATTAACAAAGAAATGCAAATAGATGTGATACATTTATGTTCGCATCAAAAGATATGCAACTTTAATTGGATAAGAACTCTAACCATTTCTTACCAATCCATTTCAAAGGTCCTTCCTTTGTCTGCACATCAATATCAACATGTGAATCATCTTGAAACACATAATTTATGGAAACTTCCTTTCCAGTCTTACCATTTTCTCTTTCCACCTTCTTCAAGTGTCGTGGATGCAATGTTGGATTCAAAGTCCAACACCTTTTAGCAATATGTCCTTGCTTATGGCAGTAAGTGCAACACATGTGCATCTCCTCAGCAACATGATTTGCCTTGTCCAAGGGACCTTTGGCTTCTTGCTTCTTTTCATTCCAAAGTTTCCTACATGTGGCCATCTTCTTCCAACAGCTAGAAACATTATGGTTATCCAAACCACAAAAGGAACATGAAATTATTTTCCAATGCTTATATGGAAATTTACCATGCTAAACATAATCGAAAGGAATATGATTAGAACCAGATTTATACCTTTCTTTTTCACCTTTAATACCTTCATGAGGAGGTGAATCAAATGAAGAAGTGGCTCCCTTTGGAACACCATCAATCTCTTCAAGGCTTTCAGAGTTTCCACAACTCTCTAGTTCAAGTGCATGTTGATATACACCTTATTTCTGCAAAGTATGCTTCACACTATTGCATTCCCCAAGAATAAAATCTTCACACTCTTGCGATAGAAGACCTGAAATGAAACTCCTTCTTGAAACTGTTTCAATTGTCTTCATGGCAACTTTGGAACTTTCTCCATAAGATTGTCCATAGCCAAGACCCAAATACTTAGGCCTTTCCTCAACCATTATTGGCTCAACAATACCCTATGCATGTTTGCCCAAGCCTTTTCCTTCATAGCCCATTTTGGACATTAACTTGGAACCTACGCCTCTAGTATGTTTTTCAAAAGAACCAATATAAACATTCTTAGAGGAATTTGAAGAAAAATTGGAATTTTTTACCTCTTCTTCAAGCTGATACTTGATTAAGGCTTATTTGGTAACAAGGAGTTGTGTCTCCAACTCATGCACCCTTTCTAGGTTCATATTGCAATATGAAGTTGTTTCTCCATTTCCTGCAATTTGTTAGAAAGCAACTACTTCTCTTCCTCCATGGAATTCAACTGCTCTCGAAGTCCAACACTCATTTCTCTCACCATATCCATCATGATGAACAAGTCTTGCTTCATGTCTTCATCAAAGAATCTTGTGATGAAGGAAGGATTTGAGGACTCACTTGTAGAAGTAGTCATTATCAAAATGAACAAAAGAACTTCAAACAAGATTAACAAAGAGCTTATTCAAGCAACCTTTTGCAACAAACCTCTTGTGCTTCAAGGATTGCTCTGAGGTCCTTTGGGATAAGAAGAATTCCTTTAGCCCTTCTTCCTTCTTGTCCTCTCCTGGACTTAGCTAACAATAGCTTTCCCTTCACCTCTGCAAACTCACACAACAGTCAGTTTACAAACAATCAAACAGCTAAATTCTTTCTACTGTTTGAACACCTTTCAAGTCAAACAAGCATATAGATTGCTTTGTTAATCAAGCATTCTAATCTGATACCACTTGCATCATGATACCACTTTCTCTGGTATAACTTAAGCTCTGATATAACCTTCTTTTAAGGTGGGTTTAATTAACCTAATGCCCTGATATAACTAGCTCTGATGCCACCTGATTTGAAATGGGGACCTAAAGGCTTCTTGCCATGCTTACAAGAACCTCTCCCACTCCAAATCTTATATATTCCCAAGATCTATGATTATGAATGATAATTTGTGGAATAAATAACTTGAAATAGGTGTATGCTTGTGTTTTTACGTTAACTGTTAAGTGCTTTAAGTTTATGTGCTTGAATTGATATAAAACATATATTAGCAAATATAATGCAGCAATAAGCAATCACACATAACAACAAATTAATATGGAGTTCACCCAAACCTCTTGGCCTACATCTGCTTGAGCTCTAATCAACTTGATTAGACTCTTTGGGATTATGGTTGAATTCTTTTACAAGTTCCACACTTAACTCCATAGGTTTACAACTATACCTATGGGCTTAGAATACCATCTTACCTTGCTATCCTTGCTCTGCAGATAGATATAGGCTTATTTGGACTAGACTCCTCCAATTAGCACTCTAAGCTATCTTGAGCTCTAGCTTGCACCAACTTCCTCAGAATTCTGTTAATTGTCTCTGGAATTCCTTCTTCTGTCTTTAGCACACTTCGAGCATTATCAATAGCTTGATCATTTGATCTCTTTGTTGTTCTGCAACTTCACTACAACATCATGGCTCTTAGAAGTATGCTTTGAGCTCTTTAGCTCTGAGGCTCTGCCTCCAACTTCTGGTGGCTATGCATCTATCAAGCCTCCAACCTCTAGTGGTTCCTTCTATCCTCCCAACCTCTAGTGGCACTCTACAAATCTTCAGCTCTACGGCTCTCTGGCCTTCTGTGCTTTACAACTTTGTTGTGCTCAAGCTTCTGAGGAACTGCGGCTTTGGCCTCCCAACCTCTGGTGGTTTCGGCCTCTACCAAGCCTCCAACCTCTGCTGGCTCGCTGTCTTTATGGCTCTATGGCTCTCGGCTCTTATCTTAGCTATGAGCTCCCTGAAGGGAAAACTTCTAGAGGGAGACTAGCTTCTTCGCTTGGCTCTCTAGCCCTTGAGGAATCCTCTGACTTTGCAGCTTCCATCTATTCCTCTACGTGTAATCATGAGGAATCATTCCTCTGTGGCTTTGCGTTCAGCCCTTTAGCTCTCTAGCTCTCTGGCTCTACGTGCTTCATAACGCATTCTTGCTACAAAAATGCCCGCTTATAGCGTGGCACGGTGTGATGGGCTGTTTCCCATGGAAATGAACCGGCGGCATCTTTCCAGGATAAAATTTGCCAAATAACTCATTCTTGGTTCCTAACAGAAATACACAAAAACGCATGGAAATCCCAACAAAACGCTTTATGTCAGAACTCAAATTTTATCCAATCGCGTCCATAATCCCATCAGGTTTGCCTTTGGTCATAATATCGCAATTGCATAGGTGAGAGGTCAAAACCTCAATACACAGGAAACACACAAAATACACATAACCTAGATTTCAAATTATATTCAGTCGCATTTATAATCCCATCGGGTCCGCGCTTTATCGCAAGTCGCAATCACGCTGCATAAGGGCCAAAGGTCTACCTCCCATGCCTTTCTCCCCGATGCGATCAATATCGACGATCGCTTTATCAATATATCACAAGTTTCTTTATCAGCATATCGGCCCCATCGCATGTGATCCAATCTCTGATCGCTCTAATTGGCACTATCAGAGTATCGCAATATCACTTATTGGCTTTTTGGCATATCGGCGGTCAGCATATCGCTGGTTCCATGGCCCGCAGTCTTGCCTCTCTGGTTTGTGATCACCAATCGCATCTCGACCGTTGATTCCCTTTTGATCCGATGGCTGACAACACTCATCGCAATCAGCCCATTACAAGTCTTCATGCCTTTGGTTAAGTCTTCCTTTGGATTTTTGCGATGCAATATAATATTACCTGATTTCCTTTTCAACCAATCAAGCAAGGCCACATGGCACAATCCCGACTTGCCATGTGTCAGTTGTGGATTGGCCCGTGAGCCTATACCAAAAATCAACATTTTCAATATATTTTGAAGATTAATGAAATTGCCTCCTTTTCTAAGGACATTGGACAATTTTCATTTTACAATAACTCCTTCATCCGGAGTCCGTTTGCACCCATTCAAATTGCTTTAGATTTATAATGAAGAGATATATGCAATGAGACTATTTCTAAGAGAATCCTTTGACTTTAATTTTCCTCTATGAGGAGAATTCATAGACTTAGAAGTCTATATTAGATCCATTTTGGATCAGAAATAGACACCTACACTGAAATAAATGCATCTAATGCAAGCGATTAAATAGGATTAGAAATCAATATCTACACTGAAACCAATGCATCCTGTGCAAGCAATCAAATAGGAGTAGAAATCAACATCGACATTGAAATCAATGCATCTAGTGTAAGGTATTAAATAGAATTATAAATCAACATCTACATTGAAATCAATGCATATAGTGCATGTGATCAAATAGGATTAGAAATCAACAAGTACATTGAAATCAACATATATTTGAGTGAAAATCTAAAATATTCACGAGTTTCTAGATCTAGCTTCTATGTATGTATTTGTCTCTGTGAGACTCTTCCTTCTTCCCTCTCTCTCTCTACCTTCCATTCTATGCCTATCTACCTCCCCCTATCCTTCTCTCTCTTCCCCTCCCTCTCTCCCTCGTCTCACTCTATCTGCCTCTCCCTAACTTTCTCTATATTTTTCTTCTTTCCTCTCTCCCCCTGGCATCTATATTTATACCTCCCTCCATCTCTCCTTATTTTTCTCTCTATCTCAACCCCCTAAACATATTTCACGCTCTCTCTCTCACCCCACAACTATCTATCTATCCATATATCTCTCCATCTCCCTTTCCCTTTCTATCTCTTCCCTCTCTCTCTCTCTCTCTCTCTCTCTCTCTCTCTCTCTCTCTCTCTACCCCCGCCATCTATATCTCTATCTCCCATATATCCCTCTTCCTCCCTTCCTATTTTTTCCTCTCTCTTCTACCCCCTCCCCTACCCCACCTATATCTCTATCTCCTATTGTCTCTCCTTCTCACCCCAAAAACATACACACTCTCTCTCCATATCTATCTATCTCTATCTCTATCTCTATCTCTGACTCTCCATCTCTCCCTTGCCACCCCCTCTCCACCTTTCTCTGTCTATGTCTTTCTTCCCCTTCCAACTCCATATCTTTCTCCCCCTCTCTCTCTCCTCTCTCTCAAGTCCTCTCTCTCCCCTTCTCTCCCACCTCCCTCTGTCTCTCTCCACCCTCCAACTCTGTCACAATCTCCCTCCCTCTCTCCTTTTCTCTCTCCCCCTCTCTCCCCCCTCCATATCTATGTCACCCTGTCTATCTCTTCCCCTTCTTTTCCTACCTTTATCCTCTCCTTTTCTCTCTCTTCCCTCATTTCCCCTCTCCCTCATTCCATCTTCATCTCTCCCTTGTCACTCCCTCTCTTTCCCCTCCAAATCCATCTCTCTCTCTCTTCCTTTCTCTCTCCCGTTGTGTCTCTCACCTCTATGTCTCTCTCCCACACTCTATTCCCCCTTCCATCTCACTCTCTTTCTTAAATAACATCCCATTCTATTGTATTTAAGAAAATATCTAAATTACTAAAAAACATAATTGGTTGTAAAATATTAAACCTATATTTTGGATCAATCATGTTAAAGAAAATACAATAATAAAAAAATTAAAGAATTAGGCACTATATTCCCTCTATCATTGTTAATCACTTTTCTTTCTCACTTAGATTGGATCCTTGCTTAAGAGGTGTTATTGTTCTGTGATTTTGAAGATTGGAAAGACAAAAGTCACAAAAGATACATCAAACCACTTAGGAGTCTAGGATCTAGCCCTCCTAGACTCAGAGAGGGCTCTCTCTGTATTTTTAGGATTTGACTTTATTTTCAGTGTTCTAATGTGTTAGGCTAGATATAAAAATGAAAGAGATTTATTACTTGATTTCTTGGTTGTTTGTTTGTTTTGTTGGGGTAGATCATATTTGAATCCTTTCCATTGGGCTATGGAGTCAAAGGCTGGGTGGTAACATCAATTTTCCAGAGCGTTTACAGGGCAAGCTAATTGTTTATACAGATCTAACTGCAGAATGAGAAATGAGATGACAAAAAAGTGATATCAGTAATGATTAAAAAGCATTTATGTATTTCTTAATCATACATCAGAGGAAAACATTTAGATTGCAAACACAGATAGAAATAAGGTGCTCCAATAACATATCTTAATCTATAATTTCTACTTTGAAATAATACTTAATGATGCATAAATGAATAAAACAGAGATACATTCAGCACGAAAAGGAAGACATCACGAGGTCAAAACAGATCAAGTATCTTGCAAATGGTCCTTTTTATTGATGCTCCAGCTCAAATTACAATGCTCCAAAGAGAAAATATAGTTCACATGACTTGGGTCCAACCCCTAATACTTCTAATGCATGAAGTATTTAAAAAAAACCTACAATGATTTCCTTATACACTTGGCAATATGTTATTAATTACACTAAAAGAAAATCAACTAGTGTAACCATGAAGTGGTCATGCTGAGAAAACTGGGACATCTGGTTCTCTTTTTTAGGGATGTTGTTTCTTGAGAAATCAATTTAACTGTAGTGGCTCTACTAACATGGTTGGTGCTGACTCAGATCTACGTTTTCACTTCAATCATCCTTATCTCATTCTTCTTGATAATCACACAGGTCACTCCACACTTCTTCATCTGGAATCTTGATCTTCATTAGCCTTGTGCATACTTCATCATGTTCAGTGTATTTTGCAAAATTTGGTTTAACTACAAAAATATACTCTAGTTCATGTTCATTGTAGATCTAATTATTGATATCTTCTAGCAATGCCTTTCCCGTTATGTTTCCTTTGATATTGGAAAGATTTGCAGCATATGTGGCTATGCCCTAGAGTTTCTTGACATAGTTCTCTCTGGCCATGAGTTTGTCATTATGACAAACAGAGACGGGAGACCTTTCTAATTTAAAGGCTGAATTCCGTTGAA
Organism: Pinus tabuliformis; assembly: GCA_031772625.1. Taxonomy (NCBI): domain Eukaryota; kingdom Viridiplantae; phylum Streptophyta; class Pinopsida; order Pinales; family Pinaceae; genus Pinus; species Pinus tabuliformis. The sequence continues at coordinate 1,143,899,405 of CM062815.1, forward strand.
GAACCTGTTCACTGTTAGCTCCAAATTTTGACGTTTGTCTTCTAGTTGTACATTCAAGCTCTTCTTAGTCAACACCTTCTTTACCTGAAGTATAGTCTTTATCCTGTATTCTACTCCTAGTTCTTCTAGCTCATACCTATTTCTTGAATTTAGAAATTTGATTATCCTATTGGTTGTTGTTGGCATGTCTCCCAGCTCTTCATTTGTAGCTAAAATAGCTTCTTTAGCTTTCTCAACTAATTCTTTCTGTTCAAAGATAATTTGGATGTTGGGCCAAATTTCATTCATACCATTGATTATGTTATTCCGAATAATATCCTTAACTCTTCCTAGAGTGTTCCCAATAGATGATTCTTTCTCTACTTTTTGCAACCTTTCAATTAAGGTCCTTGCCCTCTGTATCTCTACTGAGTGGTCATTTTCAGCTCTTTTGATTTGGTCTTGCAGAACACTGACTTGGGTTTCTAATCTTTTAATCTCCTTAGTTTGAAGATTCATGCCCTCCATAGATCTAGCTAGTTGTTCTGTGTTGTTTCCTATCCTTGTGGAAACAGTTGCTGGAGTGGTTGTAGGAAGAGATGAGAAAGGAAGAGCTTCCATAATAGTGCTAGCCATTTTTGCTACCTTATATTTCTCTTGTATCATTTTTTTCCATCTCTTTTTCCATTTTTTAATTTGGAGAGATTGTTCTATTATTAACTTCATCATTTCGGCCTTATGACTCTTTGTTTCCTCTATCTCTTTGGTCAAGGGATCATATGTTGCAGTCATTTTGAGCTGCTTCCTCAAAGTTGCTATATCCAACTCCCTTTTCTTGATTATTTCTTCTGCTGCTTTTAAATCTAAAGGATCATTCCCAGTCCTTACTACTAAGTCTTCCAAAGACTTAATTCTGTTGTACTTTGACTATGATGAAATCCTTTCCATCTTTAAGTGATTGAGCATTTGACAAAGCTACTTGCACTTTAAACAAGTTCATAGAAGTGCTCGTAGAGTAGATGAAATCATTTCACCTGTTTTCTTTTGCATTTCCAACTGATCAATTGGATGAACACTCCTGGCATCAAACTCAAAACAAGGTTGCTTGTAATCTGCTGGAGTTTTGAGCTCTGCTATCTGTGCTTCCAAGAATGCCATGTGCATCTTGCCCTTTTCTGAATCAAAGGCCGAGAGAAGTCTGCCTTGAGAAGTTGCACTCTGTTCCCAAAACTAAGCATAAGTGTTCTTTTTCAATATCTTATTCCTGATTTTAATCTCCTTGAAGGTATCAAAGACTGTCTCATCCTTTTCTCCAGTCACATATGTAGATGAGGAAACTTGAAGAGACTACTGCCTTTCTCAAATTGGAGTGGTAGGAAAAGATTGCCCTCTAGTTGGGTATGAGTCTAGAATATCAATGAGATTAATTATTGTTTGCTGCAGTGATTCCTTGCCTATGTCCATGTGCTTTTTGTGCTTTTTGTGCTTTTTCCTGTATTTCAGTTTGGATTCATTCATAGAAGTATCAGTCCCTGGTGACTTATCTTCTCTATGTCTTTTCCCTGTTATTCCCTGTTCTTGTTCTTTTCCATTTTCTGTTCTGTCTTCAGTAGTTTGCCTTTCCTGCTGTCTTGGAGTTTGTGCACTGGAAGAAGAAATCACTTGTTCCTCAGCCTCTTGCAATGTGTCAGGCATCCACTCAATCTAGTTCATGTATTTTTCAATTTCAGGCCTTTGAGTGTGAATATAGGCTGTTGACTTGTTCTCCACCCTTTTCTTAGAGATGATGCCCCATGGGTCATAGGACCATGTAAAATTGTGGGTGAATTTCATTTCCTTCAATCTCTTATCCGCCTCTTCCCCTGATGCTCTCTTTTCAAATGAAAGGACCAATCTAGGATTTGATCCTAAATTGTGACTTTTTCTTGGCTGCTACAAAATGCACTTCATCTACATTGATCATTTGTCTGACGTATTCAAGTGCAAAGATCCTCATGGGGAGGAAATTTGGCAGCTTATTGTTGGAAATAATACTCAGAGTGGGTTGGGGGGGGGGGTGAATCAGTATTAGCAAATCAATAACTTTTTCATTTCCATAATCAGATTCATATATGCTACTTTAGTTAAGGGAACCCGCATGTACATGCAACTATGTTTAATGCAACTAGCGTGTATCCAATAAACTTATGATTCAGTTAGTTCATCATATGTTGATATTTAATCAGTACATCAGAACTTCATTAACCATGTAAATAGTAAACAGGTGCAGTAAAATAGAATAGATAATCACACATAAGAAACACACATGAACACCATGATATAAGGTGGAAACCCAATGCGGGACAAAAACCACCTGCTGCTGTCTTCCTTTTAATATAAGAAAAACTTGTTTATAATCTTGTACTAGTGCAGACTCATACCAGTACATAGGCACCCACCTACAGAAGGCCATAACCTTCTCTCATTCTCCAGCTACTACTAGACAGGAGCTACAACCCCTTGGCTCTTCTACTAGCCGATATATTTACTAATATGTAGGTGGTGGCCTATAGAAGGCTACAACCCTCTCTCGTTTTCTAGCTGCTACTGGAAGGGAGCTCCAACACCCTAGCTATTGTACTGGCCGATATGTTTACCAGTATGTAGGCACTGGCCTATTGAAGGCTCCAACCTTCACTCTTCCTCCAGGGACCACATTTCATAAATTTTTAGACTAGGTACACCTGGATCACAACACCATAATCTGAAGGTCACGTTTCATCCTATTTTCATACTGGACCCATCAACAACATTGAAGCTCAAAATCAATCACCACTGCAACACAACTATTGCATTAACCAATCAATCTATGAATCACCCACAACTGAATCACTGAACACAATTACCAAAACACAAAGGAGAACCTAGAACTCTTTAACAACCACCAGAACCATCTGCAAATTTAGATATCATATTTCATAATGTATACGCTACTCTGATGAGCCGAACCAGCGTGTATAAATGCTTTTACCAAAGCCAACATGCGTACAGATTTGCAAATATTTACTCATAACATTGCAGCTATTCTAGACATCAGTCATACCAAGATCATAACATTTATAGAATAAAATATGTGTCAGTAATTCAAATCTAGTCTATCCATGATCAAAGCACATAATGATAATACATTGCAAGCTTTATGATCTCGATCCATCATCATCCACATAGTTGCATCCTTGGTTCAGATCAAGCAAAGCATCACAAACCCATAACCTACATACTGGATCTCACACTTCATCAAATATTCAATACTTGCACCACTTCCACACCTTGGCTTAATGATCTTCTCCTCCTTATATAGGTTTAGGCCTCTCTCAATACCATGGTCCAAAATCACGTAGGACCAATACCTTGGACCCAATACCTGGGGTCAATACCTTGGACCAAATACCATGGACCAATATCATGGATAAAAATACCATGGACCAAATACTAATGACCAAAACTTAGTTTTCCAACATGTACGTGCATTTCCTTCTGTGAAAGTGTGTGTGTACGTTATACACTCCTTTTGGTCTTCTAACCCGTGTGTATACGCTCCTTTGTCATGGTGCACCTGCATATACCTCTCTCTGATCATTAATTCTTTGCTATTGGCCTGCCGCACTATGATTTGTCATCTGAGTGAGTTGCCATCAAGGACAACACCTGTATCATATTTGTATCATAATGCCAACAATCTCCCCCTTTGGACTTCATGGAAACAGCCAAACCAAGTCACTCTCCCCCTTTGACATCAAGGGCAAAGGGTGGACCAAGATATTCTCTCCCTTTGATATACATTGTGCTGTCCATACTCCCCCTGAGTACTTGCTGAAATCTCTGATTGAACTACCCTTTTGTACATGCTAAGATGTACCAATCCGTCCATGCTCCCCCTGAGCACATGCAGAGTCTGCAAAAATATTTTTCAAAGGAATAACATGACTCTACAACTCAAGTAAGTGAGTATGACCTTCCTATCACTAATGACTCATACATACATCAATCTCCCAACCAAGTGGGGATACACCATTTTGACTAATCCACCCAACCAAGTGGGGATATACCAAATGTTTATACATGACTGAAAATAGAAATTATTCCATCATCCTTCCCATGCATAGTGGGGGTAAAATTATGTCTTTGCATGACCTTTACATCAAATTATATACATGAATTTTATAACAAGGACCAGCAATCTAGATAAGACCATGATAGTCATCAGCAACTATCATACACCATATATGATCTACACCATAAGCATCTGCCAACAACATCTGTAACCTACAATAACATTCTCTTGACCAACCAACAATAAGTAGCAAGATGTATCATTTAGCCACATAAGCATCATCACCAAAGACTTCTAACCATAATGCCAACAATGCATTATTCGAAGAATATGCTCCCCCTGACCCTGTTCCATCTGTTTACTATCAGATCTGATCATGCATATGTCAGCAAGAAGTATTAAGGCATCATCATCTATCAAATATACATCTAGTTAACTTGTGAGGATCAAAAGCACTTCTAAATGAAATTTTATGAGTACCAACACATTTCCACACATCATCAGCAGATTGTAACCATCATCATACAGAGCAAATAATTGACTGAACCATATCTGACCCCTTTTTTTGAGTTTGTCCCACTTCTTTTTCCTCAAATTAACATATACGCGGCTGTGAAGCTTCGAACTCGCGTATATACGCGACTTGTCTTCATGAAACTTGCGTATGAGATTTATAACATTGAAGTTTCACACTTTCAACTCCCTTTGAGTCTGTCATGTCTGTATACTCTGCTATGCCGCATCTTTCTGACTATACTTCCTTCTTCTTCCATATCTTTGACTAAGATGATGTTTTCTCCTTTTGGTATGGTGCCCAAAATCTTCTCCTGCATTCCTTTGCTATATGTCCAAGGTTGTTACTTGCATAACATCTCATATGTTTCATATTCCTTCTATAGCAGTCAATGACTTTGTGACCAAACATATTGCAAGCAAAACAATATCGCTTAAAGTGCCTGGAACGTGATGATCTTTTTGTGTGACGGTCTTGCACCATTCTACTTCTGCATCTCACTGCAACATGTCCAAGATTATGACATACATAACACTCAACATTATTCATCTGAGAAAATAACCGACTATCACTTCCATAGTTTGGAGAAAAATATTTTCTTTGATGGATTTCTTTCCTTGGTTGTTGATGTGGTTGACCTCTTATCTCCTTATTGAGCATTTCAGGTTTTGCATTAGAGTTCCTTGCCTCACCCTATGAGCTAGATTCACCATCAACAGATTCATAAAAGCCAAGACCAGTTTTGATAGCAGGGGGCCTTTGACTACTAAGAATATTATCCAAAATATTAGTACTATCTTGAAATCGTAACAGTTTATCCTTTTCTTCTAATTTATCTTTTAAGATATTTTCCTCAACCTGATATTTCTCTTCCTTTTCCAAATGTTTCTTCTTCAAGATTTCTACAGCCTTTCTTCCTTCTTCCACTTGTTGCCTTAATTTGAGAATCTCATTTTCTTGTTCTTTATCTGCTTCATTCTGCTTATCTTTTAATGATATCACTTCATCCTACAGCATTTGACATACTTTGAAGACACACTCCAACTGAGCTTTTAATCTGGTAACTTCTTCTTTGAGGGCACACTCCCTTTTGTTAAATAGATCTTGTTGATCTATGATTTTATCTGATGCTTAATTTGCTTGTTCATCTTCAATCTGAGGTGATTCAGAATCTAAATACTTTCTTCCACCTAACGACAAGCTATCATTGTTCCTTTGAGTTGTCTTCTTCTTCTGACGTGCTTTCATTCCCATTGTTCTATGGATCTCCTTCAAGCGATCAAGCTTCTACCAAAGGACCTGCTCCCATACCAATTTTTGGAAATAATACTGAGAGCAGGGGTGGTGAATCAGTATTAGCAAATCAATAAATTTTTCATTTCCATAATCAGATTCATATACTCTACTTCAGTTAAGGGAACCCACGTGTACACTCAATTGTGTTTAATGCAACTAGCGTATATCCAGTAAACTTATGATTCAGTTAGTTCATCATATGTTGATCTTTAATCAATGCATCAAAACTTCATTAACCATGTAAATAGTAAACAGGTGCAGTAAAACATAACAGATCATCACACATAAGAAACACACATGAACACCATGATATAAGGTGGAAACCCAATGCAAGACAAAAATCACCTACTGTTGTCTTCCTTTTAATATAAGAAAAACCAGTTTACAATCTTGTACTGGCGCAGACTCATACCAGTACACAGGCACCCACATGTAGAAGGCTGCAATCTTCTCTCATTCTCTAGCTACTACTGGAAGGGAGCTACAACCCCCTGGCTCTTGTACTAGCCGATATATTTACTAGTACATAGGCGCCGACTTATAGAAGGCTACAACCCTCTCTCGTTTTCCAGATGCTACTGGAAGGGAGTTCCAACCCCCTTGCTCTTGTACTACTTGATATCTTTACTAGTACGTAGGCGCTAGCCTACTAAAGGCTCCAACCTTCACTCTTCCTCCAAGGACCACATTTCATAAATTTTCAGACTGGATACATCTAGATCACAACACCATAATATGAAGGCCACATTTCAACCAATTTTCATACTGGACCCATCAACAACATTGAAGCTCAAAATCAATCACCACTGCAACACAACTATTGCATTAGCCAATCAATTTCTGAATCACCCACAACTGAATCACTGAACACACTTACTAGAACAAAGAGCAGAACCCATAACTCTGTAACAACCACCAGAACCATATGCAAATTCATATATCATATTTCATAATGTATATACTACTCTAATGAGTTGAACCAGTGTGTATACGTGCTTTTACCAAAGCCAACACGCATACAGATCTGTAAATATTTACTCATAACATTGCAGCTATTCCAGACATTAGTCATACCTAGATCATAACATTTATAGAATAAAATATGCATCAGTAATTCAGATCTAGTCTATCCATAATCAAACCACATAATGATAATACATGGCGAGCCTTATGATCTTGATCCATCATCATCCACATAGGTGCATCCTTGTTTCAGATCAAGCAAAGCACCACAAACCCATAACTTGCTTACTGGATCTCACACTTCATCAAATATTCAATACTTGCACCACTTCCACACCTTGGCCTAATGATCTTCTCCTTCTTATATAGGTTTAGCCATCTCTCAATACCATGGTCCAAAATCGTGTAGGACCAATACCTTGGAACCAATACCTAGGGTCAATACCTCAGACCAAATACCATGGACCAATATCATGGATCAAAATACCATGGACCAAATGCCATGGACCAAATACCATGGACCAAAACTTAGTTTTCCAACATGTAAGCGCCTTTCCTTCTGTGAAAGTGTGTGTGTATGTTATACACTCCTTTTGGTCTTCTAACCCGCGTGTATACGCCCCTTTGTGACGGTGAACCTACGTATACCTCTCTCTGATCATTAATTATTTGCTATTGACCTACTGCACTATGATCTGTCATCTGAGTGAGTTGTCATCAAGGACAACACCTGTATCATACCTATATCATAATGCCAACAATCTCCTGCTTTGGACTTGATGGAAACAACCACACCAAGTCATTGTCCCCCTTTGACATCAAGGGCAAAGGGCAGCCCAAGATATTCTCTCCCTTTGATATACATTGTGTTGTCCATACTCCCCCTGAGTACTTGCTGAAATCTCTTATTGAGGTCCCCTTTTGTACATGCTAAGATGTACCAATCCGTCCATGCTCCCCCTGAGCACATGCAGAGTCTGCAAAAATATTTTTCAAAGAAATAACATGACTCTACAACTCAACTAACTGAGTATGACCTTCCTATCACTAATGACTCATACATACATCAATGTCCCAACCAAGTGGAGATACACCATTTTGACTCATCCACCCAACCAAGTTAGGATATACCAAATGTTTATACATGACTGAAAATAGAAATTATTACATCATCCTTCCCATGCATAGTGGGCGTACAAATTAGGTCTTTGCATGACCTTTACATCAAATGATATACATGACTTTTATAACAAGGAACAACAATCTAAACAAGACCATGATAGTCATCAACAACTATCATACACCATATATGATCTACACCATAAGCATCTATCAACAACATCTGTAACATGCAATACCATTCTCTTGACCAACCAAAAATAAGTAGCAAGATGTATCATTTAGCCACATAAGCATCATCATCAAATAATTCTAACCATAATGCCAACAATGCATTATTCAAAGAATATGCTCCCCCGAACCCTGTTCCATATGTTTACTTTCAGATTTGATCATGCATATATCAACAAGAAGTATCAAGGCATCATCATCTATCAGATATACATCTAGTTAACTTGTGAGGATCAAAAGCACTTCTAAGTGACATTTTATGAGTACCAACACATTTCCACACATCATCAGTAGATTGTAACCATCATCATACAGAGAAAATAATTGACTGAACCATATCTGACCCCTTTTTCTAAGTCTGTCCCACTACTTTTCCTCAAACTAACATATACGCGACTGTGAAGCTTCAAACTTGCATATATACACGACTGTGAAGCTTCAAACTCGCATATATACACGACTTGTATTCATGAAAAATGCGTATGAGATTTAGAACACTGAATTTTCACACTTTTAGCTCCCTCTGAGTCTGTCATGTTTGTATACTTTGCTATGCCACATCTTTCTAACTGTACTTCCTTCTTCTTCCATATCTTCGACTGAGATGATGTTTTCTCCTTTTGGTATGGTGCCCAAAATCTTCTCTTGCATTCCTTTGCTATATGCCCAAAGTTGTTACATGCATAGAATCTCATATGATTCATATTCCTTCTATAGCAGTCAATGGCTTTGTGACCAAACATATTGCAAGCAAAACAATATCCCTTAAAGTACCTGGAACGTGATGATTTTTCTGTGTGACAGTCTTGCACCATTCTACTTCTACATCTCGCGGCAACATGTCCAAGATTATGACATACATAACACTCAACATTATTAATCTGAGAAAATAACCGACTATCACTTCCATAGTTTGGAGAAAAATATTTTCTTTGACAGATTTCTTTCCTTGGTTGTTGATGTGGTTGATCCCTTATCTCTTTGTTGAGCATTTCAGGTTTTGCATTAGACTTCCTTGCCTCACCTTGTGAGCTAGATTCACCTTCAACAGATTCATAAAAACCAAGACCAGTTTTGATAGCAGGGGACCTTTGACTACTAAGAATATTATCCAAAATCTTAGTACTATCTTGAAATCGTAATAGTTTATCCTTTTCTTCTAATTTACCTTTGAAGATATTTACCTCAACCTGATATTGCTCTTCCTTTTCCAGAAGTTGCTTCTTCAAGATTTCTACAACCTTTCTTCCTTCTTCCACTTGTTGCCTCAATTTGAGAATCTCATTTTCTTGTTCTTTATCTGCTTCATTCTGCTTATATTTTAATGATATCACTTCATCCTACAACATTTGACGTACTTTGAAGCCACACTCCAGCTGAGCTTTTAATCTGGTAACTTCTTCTTTGAGGGAACTCTCCCTTTTGTTAAATAGATCTTGTTGATCTATGATTTTATCTAATGCTTCATTTGCTTGTTCATATTCAATCTGAGGTGATTCAGAATCTGAATACTTGCTTCCACCTAACGGCAAGTTGTCGCTGTTCCTTTGAGTTGTCTTCTTCTTCTAACACACTTTCTTTCCCATTGTTCTATGGATCTCCTTCAAGCGATCAAGATTCTACCAAAGGGCCTGCTTCGATACCAATTGTTGGAAATAATACTGAGAGGGGTGGTGAATTAGTATTAGCAGATCAATAACTTTTTCATTTCCATAATCAAATTCATATATTCTACTTCAGTTAAGGGAACGCACGTGTACACGCAACTGTGTTTCATGCAACTATCGTATATCCAATAAACTTATAATTCAGTTAGTTTATCATATGTTGATATTTAATCAGTGCATCGAAACTTCATTAACCATGTAAATAGTAAATAGGTGCAGTAAAATAGAACAGATCATCAGACATGAACACCATGATATAAGGTGGAAACCCAATGCAGGACAAAAACCACCTGCTGTTGTCTTCCTTATAATATAAGAAAATCCTGTTTACAATATCGTACTAGCACAGACTCATACAAGTACGCAGGCACCCACCTGGAGAAGGCTACAAACTTCTCTCATTCTCCAGCTACTACTGGAAGGGAGCTACAACCCCCTAGCTCTTGTACTAGCCGCTATATTTACTAGTACGTAGGCACCGACCTACAGAAGGATACAAACCTCTCTCATTTTCCAGTTGCTAGTGGAAGGGAGCTCCAACCCCCTGGCTCTTGTACTAGTCGATATGTTTACCAGTACATAGTCGCTGGCCTAATGAAGGCTCCAACCTTCACTCTTCTTCCAGGGACCACGTTTCATAAATTTTCAGACTGGATACACTTGGATCACAAAACCATAATATGAAGGCCACGTTTCATCCAATTTTCATACTGGACCCATCAACAACATTGAAGCTCAAAATCAATCACCACTGCAACACAGCTATTGCATTAACCAATCAATCTATGAATCACCCACAACTGAATCACTGAACACAGTTACCAGAATAGAGAGCAAAACCTAGAACTCTGTAACAACCACCAGAACCATCTACAAATTCAGATATCATATTTCACAATGTATACACTACTCTGATGAGCTGAACTAGCATGTATACATGCTTTTACTAAAGGCAACACACGTACAGATCTGCAAATATTTACTCATAACATTGCAGCTATTCCAGAAATCAGTCATACCCAGATCATAACATTTATAGAATAAAATATGTGTCAGTAATTCATATCTAGTCTATCCATGATCAAACCACATAATGATAATACATTGCAAGCCTTATGATCCTGATCCATCATCATCCACATAGGTGCATCCTTGGTTCAGATCAAGTAAAGCATCACAAACCCACAACCTGCATACTGGATATCACACTTCATCAGATATTTAATACTTGCACCACTTCCACACCTTGGCCTAATGATCTTCTCCTTATATAGGTTTAGGCCTCTCTTAATACCATGGTCCAAAATCACGTAGGACCAATACCTTGGTCCCAATACTTGGGGTCAATACCTCAGACCAAATACCATGGACCAATATCATGGATCAAAATACTATGGATCAAATACCACAGAACAAAACTTAGTTTTCTAACATGCACGCGCCTTTCCTTCTGTGAAAGTGCGTGTGTACATTATATGCTCCTTTTGGTCTTCTAACCTACGTGTATACACTCCTTTGTCACGGTGAACCTGCGTATACCTCTCTTTGATCATTAATTCTTTGCTATTGACCTACTACACTATGATCTATCATTTGAGTGAGTTCCCATCAAGGACAACACCTGTATCATACCTATATCATAATTCCAACACTTATAGGGAGCCAACGCATAGCCACATACTCTTAATTTAGTGTAATTTTGGTATAATTACCAATCACCTGATCTTTCTTGGTCTATCAACTACATAATCCTTCTAATTTCTTCACTGATTTTGGGTTTTGCAGTCCCACTAAGGAGGCTCATTGCTGCGTGAAGAAACATTTCTACAAATGTTTTGTAGCTAAAGGCTTTTCTTTCCTTCATCACTAATGTTGTCCAGAAAATAATAGATTGGGGTTCACCCTCCTCTTTCGACTTTCTCGTTGAAAACTGGAACCTGTCTACCTGAAAATAAACAAACATATATACCAAAACTGAGGAGTATTGGAAGACTTCCTCTGTGAAGAAATTGATAAACTGCTCATGGATGGCATCTGCTAGAAATTGACTGAAATTGAAAAGGAAAAAGGGCTTGGATTCTGTTGATAAAATAGACAGAAAACCTATGATAGCTTCATCAAGCCATTGATATGAATAATAGCCAAGTAAATAAGAAAGAACAGTGACAATGTGTCTGGTTTTGTCAGGGAAAATAGAGGAGGAATAAGGAGGATTCTTGTTTGGCAGAGGTGTTTTCTCAGTCATGAAGAGTTCTAAGGTTTTAGCTCTCTTAGAAAAATCTAGTTTCTGATACATTTCAGTGAGAATCTCATGGGAAAAGGGAGTAGTTCCTTCAATAACAGGAGCCTGCATCATTTGCATAATAGACTTGGCATCAATGGTAAACAATATATGTCCTGTTGGGGCCATCACTGCCCTTTGTTGTGGATTGTAGCATGAGTGGCATTTCCTGATCAATTCTGGGCAACTGTGGGTTTTAGGGAAGATATAGAAAGGTAAATTAGTGTCCCGGATGCCTATTTCATCTACTTCATCCACAAATTTATCCTCCCACCAACTGTATATGTCAAATAAATCAAACTCTGAGAGTGTTTCATGTATCTTAAAATCCCTGTCTACCAATGGTATGTGATCCAAATCCAATGGTGGATGGACCATTGGGTTAAATACCTCTTGTTCTTTCTTCTTGGGTGCCATGGTTGTCTTCTGTAAAAACCTTTGAAAATGGAACTATGTTGAATTTGAAGTAGACCTACAACAGAAAGGGGATGAGAAGAAATGAGAATTCAGTGAGGGAGAAAGAAAACATATGAATTGGAAGTGGGATTCGGGAAGGGGAATGCTCTGTAATTGCATAAAAATGGAGAATTCTGCAAATGTAATGCTATTTTATTATGTTTACTGCGTTCTCTGTGTATGCATGAATGGAATTGAATTGTACCTGTAAACAACGAGATCACATAAGAATTTGTAAATGGATATGAGATGGTGCATTTGTAGATTTTTGAGGTGTTTGTTGTTGGTTCGGCTTGACTTGGCACCAGTCCATTAGCTAATGGTCCAGCCAATTGAATGCACAATGGCAGGAATGGAGGTGATAGGCGGATGGGATGGGATGGCGTTGTGAGGTGGCGGGAGTGAGAAATGGTCACAACGGGAGAGTGGTTTAGTTAAAGGCATAAACTGTTTTTTTTTTTTTGGGGGGGGGGCGCCTGGGAGTGGTAAGTGGTATGAGACGAGGGGTTGTTAAATCCTGAGAGCGCGACATGTTAGTGGCTTGAAACCACTGATTTCGGATCCCCCCCCCCCCCCCAGATTAACTTTCAAAGGGTGGGGGGGGGGGGGGGGCGGTGCGGAAACGCATGTTGACCGTGGGATCATATGGAGTGAGCAGAGATTAGGTGAGAGATGGGTGCGGGTAAGGTTGGATGTGATGAGTAAGTGATTGGTGGGGTAGGGAAATATATATGGGGGTGGACTATAGGATTGAGGGGTATAGAATAAGGTTCAGAAAAATAACAAAAAACCCTTCCCCTTTTAATTTATTTCCGGAACTTAGGAAAAAACATTGAAATGTGTCACCACACTTTAAAAAAAAATTCAGGTCTTTTTACCTTTGCAATTTTCTCAACCTACCTACCCTTTATTCTTCTAATCTAACATTTTTCTTTTTGCATTTGCAGGGTGCATTTGGACTTGCAGACCCTTTCATTTTTTCTTTCATTTCTAACCTACTCTATCACTTATTTCTCCCATTGGTCCAGATTAAACAGTTGAACCAATTTTATTTCTACCTATCTATTGATTTGCCAAGATTAAACTGTTAACATATCTTTATTTTCCACCCTATAAACAGAAATTGAAATTTGTTCAATCATGCTTAGACTGTATGATTTGAACAACATTTGGGGTTTTCTTTTTGTTCTTTTTTTTTCTCTTTTGTTCTTTTTTCTCTCTCTTTTTTTTTTATATACCCTCTTTTCATTTCTTTTCTTTTCTTTTTTGTCAAATCAATTGAATATTGGAATCTATGATCAATTTGAAATCTGAAAACTGTGAAATACTCAATCACCTTGAGATGTTATAAATTATAGGACCCTAACAGTGGTTGTAGTAGTGGATGGCACTTCTCAGCTTGAAGTTTCAAGAACACATGACCAGTAGCCTTGGATCCTTCAAATCTGCATTATCTTCAATCTGTTTTTTTTTAATGAATAATCCAACTAAAAACCTGAAATACTGTGATATTTACAATGAAGTGAGGAAATCTGTGTACTCAAGAAAAGTAATGTTTCAACATCCTGCCATTGACAGGACCTCCTAGTAATTCTGTTCCATCTAACTCCTTGAGGAAAAATGCATTATTCTCTCTTAAATCTGAAATAATATATGGATCGTTCCAACTATTTTCAAACTTACCATGTTTCCCTTTGTCTTCTCTTCTTGAGTCCCATTTTAGCACTTTATCTCCCAGGTTGAAATCATTAGCTTTGGTTCTTTTATCAAAAATCTTCTTTATGTTTTCCTGGACAACCTGAGTTCTATTGTATACCTCTTCTCTGGACTGCTGCAATTGAATTATCTGATATATCCTTCTTTGTATATCATTTGGTTCACTTTGTACCTCCTGAATGATCTTCATGACTAGCACTCCCATGGAAGAAGGGAAAACTACATCTATTCCATAAACCAGTTGAAATGGGGACATGCCAATGGATTTCTTTGTAGTCAATCTATCAGCCCATAATGCATAGATCAATTTGTTGTGCCATGACTTTTTATTGTCCTCCAGAATCTTCTTAATGATGTTTACCAAACTCTTGTTGGAAGATTCAGCCAACCCATTACCTTGAGGGTAATAAGTTGTTGAATGACCCAAAGAAATATGGTACTTATGACAGAAATCCACCATCTTTTTTTATTTGAAAGCTGCAACATTATCAGTGATCAGTTTCCTAGGACAACCAAATCTGGAAAGGATATTGGTTTCAAGGAATTTTATAATAATAGAATCAGTAGCAGCTCTGGAAGGGATGGCTTCTATCCATTTGGTGAAGTAGTCTGTGGTTGTTAGGATCCATTTGTGAGAGGATGGAGGATGAATTTCACCAATGAAATCCAATCCCCATTTTTGGAAAGGGATTTCAATAGAGATGGGTTTTAGGGAAAATGGTAGTAATTTTATCTTCCCTTCGAAGATTTGGCATTTATGGCAAGCAGTCACCATCTTATGGATGTTTGGGAAAGGTGGAGGCCAATAGTAACCTGCTCTAAGGATTTTATTAGTAGTTGTCTTCCAATAACGATGACCTCCACAGTCACCTTCATGAAATTATTGCATAACTTTGTCAGCATCATCTTTTAACAAACATCTGAGTAAGACACCTCCAACATCTTTCCAATACAATGTATTATCAACAATGCAAAATTTGACTGCTTTTAATTTAAGAAATCTAGCCTTTGTTTTGGATAATCCAGGAGGAGCATTTAAATTGAATAGAACATATAAAAGGTTTGCATACCAAGGGGAATTTAGATATGCCTCGTCTATTGGTGGAGTTGCCAGTTCCTCAAGATTGTCCAGAGAAAATACCATGTTGATATCTAATGCATTGAAATTTGATTTAGCCATCAATTTGGCTAATCCCTATCCTTTGATCAACTTGGTGGGCTTAATTTCTATATCATATTCCAGAATCACAGCTATCCATTTGCCTCTCTTCCCATCAGGTCCATTTTGTGTGAGAATATCTTTGACAATTACATTAGGCACATAAGCAATGATATGAGAATGTAAAATGTAAACCCTGAAATATTTTATTGCTTTGACTAGAGAAAATGCTTGTTTTTCCATGATATTGTATTTTAAAGAAGCATCTCTCAGAGCTTTGCTAAAGAATGCTATTGGTTGTTCATGTCCTTCATTGTTTTTCTGTAATAGCACAGCAGCAATAGTATGTTCAGATGCAAAAGAAAAGATAATAAAATCTTTAGTGAAATCTGGGTTGATTAAAACTGGAGCTTTTGTTAATGCATGCTTGACTAGATCAAAATATTGTTTGGCTTCAACATTCCATTTAATTTATGTGTCTTTCTTGAGCATGTTTGTTATATTTCTGAGTAGTTCAACAAGATTTGGTATAAATCTTCTCAAAAAAAATATTTTTCCAATAAAAGATTGAAGTTCTTTCATGTTTCTTGGATGACTGATTTTAAGGATACCTTCAATCCTACTGGGGTCAATTCTGATTCCATCTTTGGAGATGATATGGCCTAAAATTTTTCCTTCTTCAATACCAAACAATGTTTTCTTGGGATTAAGGGAGATACCAAACTTTTTGCATTTTTCAAATACTTTTCTTAGATGTGCTAGGTGTTCTTCATCAATCTTTGAAAATACAGTGATGTCATCAAGATAAATCACAATGAAATGTGTGATTTCATCTAAAAAAGCAATGTCCATTTCTCTTTGGAAAGTAGCACCTGCATTCATTAAACTGAAAGGCATTTTTACATACATGAAAGTTCCCCAAGGAGTAGTAAAAGTAGTTTTATCTTGATCATCACGATGTACCAAAACTTGATTATACCTTGAAAAACCATCTAACAAGGAAATCCTACTAGAACCCACTACCCGTTGCAGTATGTGATCCATATTTGGTAAGGGATAGTTGTATTTAAGGGAAACCTTGTTTAAATTCCTAAAGTCAATGCACAATCTTATTTCACCAGTTTTATTCTTCGTAGGCACAATATTGGATACCCATTTAGAATATCTAATTGGGACTATGATCTTAACCTCATACATTTTCTTGATTTCCTTTTCCACAAAAGGCATTAGGATAGGGTTTATCCTACGCAGTTTCTATTTGAATGGTTTTTGGTCTTCTCTGATTGGAATTTTATGTTGTATAATGCTAGTATCATAAGCTTTTAAATCCTCATAGCTCCAGGAAAACACATCTACAAATTCTTTGAACAAAGCTATATACTTTTGTTTAGCCATGAGAGGTAGTGATTTTGACAATTTTATGATTTTGGGGTTCAATTCACTTCCTATGTTGCATTCCTCAATGTTTGTTCCTGTTGGTTCCATTTTTGGCTTTCTAGCAACATCATTAAAGTCAAACAACTCTTCCAAAGGGGCAAGCCCTCTAGGTAAAACATTATCTTTGAGTTGTAGTACTTTGAATTCTTCTTTTTCTGGATCTTTATGTATTTCAGTTTTATGTACAGTCTTATTTACATAAAAAATTTCATTAGAAGCAGCAGGTTGATTTATACTAATATGTACATCATTTTAATTGTCTAGTTCATTGTTAGGTCCCTATAATACTGGTGCTTCCCCCATTACTATTGTAGTTGTATCCCTTATTAATATTGTTGTTCCCCTATTGTCCCCATATTGTTATTATTGTGCCCCATAGAATCCCTCTATTGTTATTTTTGTGCCTTTATATTATTATTGTTAGGTCGGCTTGGTTATATTGTGACCTCTTAGACTCCTATATATAGAAAGGAGGTTTTTTCATTTGAATCATCGAAGAATTGTTCATTTGTGTAATGTAAAGGAGGTTTACCCCTTGAAGAGGCTTATTTCTAAGGCATTGATCTATCTTTTCTATCTTTTTTTGAGCTGGTTTCCTAACATTTGGTATCAGAGATTTGGATTCTAGGGTTTCGCTGCTCCAAACAAGACATTGTGGAATTTTCACTATAACTTTTTTTCTGAAATGTTTCAGAAGTGAAAAACAAAACCCATTTGAGACAAAATCGCGCTAAACCTCGGGTCCAAATTTCAGAGCTTGTCTCACTATATTCTCAAAGATATGATCTGAGGAAGTTATGGTTTTTGCAGACCCCCGAATTACATTTCAAATAGGTCACCTTGGGAAAATCGTCATAACTTTCGCTCTGAATATCAGATTGAATTTTCGTAAGAAGTTACAGAAAGAGGATAGACTATAGTTTTTGCGAGTATCATTTTCAGAACCTAAGGTTGAAACAGTGAGACATGGCACGTCATACAAGCTCGCTCTACTGAACTAGTCTATAATCAGGTCACCGTGGGCGATTTGGCATAACTCTTCCTTGGAGAATCCAATATTGATCAGACTTGTGGGGTTACAAAGAGGAATCAAAGAGCTACCAGATGATGAGATTTCAAATATTCAAGATCTATGGCTATAGAGATACAACAGGTTCAATATCGAGCTCTTACAAAGTGAAAAAAAAAGGTGTGTAATTTTTTTATTTTGCATAAGATTGGTTGGAAAAATTAGTTAGAAGGAATTCAAAGGGAATAGTGAAGAATTATTAGCATTAATTAATGCCCCAAAGAAAGAAAATGGAACACCTAGTAAGCAACCTGAAAGCTCTACGATGACTCGTGAAGAAGAGGAAGAAATGCAACATGATATATCAAAATTACAAGACCAAGTACAACAAATTTCACTCTCACTAAAGGTAAATGAAGCCAAGATGAATGGAGTGGAAGCTAATATGATTGGAATGCAAGTTAAGATGAATGGCATGGAAGCTAAGATGAATGACATGGATGCTAAGATGGAAGCTAAGATGAATGGCATGGACGATAAGATGGAAGAATTGAAGATAAATTTGAATAAGTTGCTACAAGAAATGGGCACTAATGGTGAAAGGGTAGTAAAGGAAATTCATGATGAGAACAAAAGAAATGTTAGTCATAATTTCATAGACTCTAATGTTGGATTGAAGACCCACCATATTCCAAAAATCAATATGAGGAAGTTTGATGGCAGGGATCCCGCAACATGGATACTATAGATGGAGCAATTTTTCGATCTCCATAATGTACAAAACACACAAAAGGTACGTATTACAACTTTATATTTGGAACCAAATCAATTTGTATGGTATCAATGGCTTTTCTCTCATAAAAAAATTGTCACTTGGGCAATTTTTACGGAAGAAATGACAACACATTATGAGGATACAAAAAGAAACACCTTTTTTAGCCAATTGATAAGTCTCAAACAAAAGGGTTCAATAACAGAGCACATTGAGGACTTCCAAAAATTGAACATAAGGGTAAAAGATATTCCATGGGAGCATAGGATTGATGTGTTCATAGGGACTTTAAAGGGATAATATCCAACATGAGGTTCACCTTTGGGAACCTGATTCATTGGAGAAGGCATTCAGGTTAGCAAGAAAAATGGAAAGCAAAATTATGGCAACCAAGAAGCCTACTACTCACAACTATAAAGATGGAAGTGTTGTTGTCTGTAGCCTTCCACAACCTATAAGGTTGACACTACAATAATTGGAAGAAAAAGAGCAAAAGGGATTTTTTACAGTTGTGATAGCAAATACACTAAAGGTCATAAGTGTGCTGAGAAGAAATTATTCTACATAGATTGTGAAGAGGAGGAAGAAAAGGAAGAAGAAATGTCAAAAGAAGAGGATATACTCCAGGAACAAACCCTAGACAAAGAAGAAATGAATCTAGCCATATCTTGTAATGCATTGGCTAGAATTACCACTCCTCAAACTATCAAGATAGAAGGACATATCAAGAAGAAAAGGGTAATAGTGTTGATTGATTCAGGAAGTACCCACAATTTTATTCATTGTGATATAGCAAAAGAATTGAATTGCTTCCTATATCTAGCACTAGAGTGTCAAGTAATGGTTGCAAGTGGAGGAACCATAAATTTCTCTGGAAAGTGCCATAATATCAAGCTATCCATGGGAGAATATGTATTAAATAGCCCAATGCTTTCCATTCCAATGGGTGGTGATGATGTTGTACTAGGAGTCCAATGGCTACAATCCTGGGGTACAATAGCTTTTAATTTTCAAGAACTTTTCATGAAATTTTCTGCAGAAGGAAAGGAAATTGAATTAAGGGATATTGCAGGGAAACCGGGAAAGATAATCAGCTCAGACAGTATGACAAAGCTTCTAAAAAAGGAACAATGAGGTGTAATTGCACAATTATGTTCGCTAGATGTTTCCACATCAAAATCATCTATTTCTCTAGACCTCCAAAAAGTCTTCGACAATCATTCCAAGGTATTTGAGACTCCCAAAGGTCTCCCACCTATTCGTGATCAGGATCATGCTATTCATTTGATTCCAGGAAGTGCTCCTCCAAACACCAGGCTGTATAGATATCCCTATGCCCAAAAGAGTGAAATTGAACGTATGGTTGTAGAAATGTTAGAGGCTGGAATAATTCAACCTAGTCAAAGTTCTTTCTCTGCTCCAATAGTATTGGTGCACAAGAAGGTTGGATCATGGCAGATTTGTCTAGATTATAGGGAGCTCAACAGGCTCACTATTAAAGATAAATTTCCCATTCCTGTCATTGATGAATTATTGGATGAATTGCATGGATCAATTTACTTCACCAAGTTGGATCTTCATTTGGGATATCATCAAATCAGAATGAAGACTGAAGACATTCCAAAAACAGCATTTAGAACCCATGAGGGTCATTATGAATTTTTTGTCATGCCTTTTGGCCTTACCAATGCACCTTCTACATTTCAAGGTTTGATGAATTCCATTTTCAAACCCTTCCTTAAAAAATTTGTGTCAATATTTTTTGATGATATACTAATCTACAACAAGTCTTGGAAGGATCATGTTGAACATGTTGACAAAGTGTTACAACTATTGGAGGAGAAACAATTATATGCAAAAAGCTCCAAATAAGAGGTGGAATATCTGGGTCATATTGTATCTCATGAAGGTGTTAAGGTAGACCCTAGCAAAATTAAAGCCATTAAGGAATGGAAAATCCTCACATCCATAAAGCATTTGTGAGGATTTCTCCGGTTGACAGGGTATTATCGAAAGTTTGTTAAGAATTATGGGAGAATAGCAACACCTCTAACAACATTATTGAAGAAAGATGCATTTTCATGGACTCTAGAAGCAACAAAGGCCTTCGAACATCTTAAAGAGGCAATGTGCCAAGCACCAGTCTTAGCTACACCGGACTTCACAAAAACCTTTATTGTGGAATGTGACGCTTCAGGAAAAGGAATTGGTGATGTTTTAATGCAAGATGAAAGACCCATTGCTTTCAAAAGTCATCTAATCAAGGGAAAGTATTTACACGGAGCTATTTATGAGAAGGAAATGTTGGCAATACTACATGCACTTAAGAAATGGCAACCCTACCTAATGGGAATACACTTCAAGGTAAAAATGGATCATGATAGCCTTAAATACTTTTTAGAACAAATATTATCCTCTGAAGAGAAACAAAAATGGGTCACAAAGATGTTGGGTTATGACTTTGAAATCGTCTACAAAAAAGGGAAGTAAAATGTAGTGGCAGAAGCACTCTCAAGAAAGGATGAGGATGTGGAAGCATTGTTGTGCGCCATTTCTATTATCCAACTATATTGGATAAATGAAGCAAGGGAGGAATGGAATAATGATGAAGAAGTGTGGGCACGTATTCAAAAGTTACAACAATATTCCAATACATATGATACATTTAGTTGGAAAAATGATTCGTTATGGTACAAAGATCACTTATACCTCTGTAAAAATTCCCAACTCCAATAAAAGATTCTTATGGAATTGCACACTTCTCCCTTAGGAGGGCACTCAGGATTTTTAAAAACTTACCACAGGGTTAAGAAGGAATTTTTTTGGGATGGCCTTAAATTGTATATTCAAAAGTTTGTGGCAGAATGTTTAGTTTTCCAACAAAATAAAGTTGAAACAATTAAGACCCCAGGCCTATTAAAACCTTTATCCATTCCAAGCCAACGTTGGGAGGAGGTTTCAATGGATTTTATCACAAGTTTACCCAAGTCTAAAGGAAAGAGTGTCATCATGGTGGTAGTTGATAGACTTACCAAGTATGCACAATTTTGTGCATTATCACATCCATTTAAAGCTAGTACAATTTCTACTGCATTTATGGAAACAATTCAAAAGCTACATGGAAACCCAAAGATTATTGTAAGTGACAAAGATCCCATTTTTACTGGAAATTTTTGGACATAATTATTTTCTTGTCTTGGTACTCAGTTAGCTCATAGCTCATCTTATCATCCTCAATCTGATGGGTAAACTGAGATAGTAAACAAATGTTTGGAAGGATATCTCCATTGCTTTGTATCTGATAAATAGACACAATGGGTCAAATGGTTGCCTCTGGCTGAATGGTGGTATAACACTTCCTTCCATACTGCAATAAAAATGACCCCATTTATGGAACTTTATGGATATCAGCCACCATCCATCACATCATATTTAAGATAAAATTCTAAGGTTCAAGCAGTGGAACATCACATCGAGCATCAACAACAAGTTCTCCAACTCTTAAAGGATAACCTTGTGCTGGCATAGAATAGAATGAAACAATAGGCAGATCAACATCACAGCGAAAGAAGTTTTGATGTAGGTGACTGTGTATTCCTACAGCTACAACCATATAAACAAATGTCCCTCAAGCAAGCTAAGAAGGATAATAAATTATCACCAAAGTATTATTGTCTATACAAGGTGTTGCAAAAGATTAGTACTATGGCATACAAATTGGAGCTTCCTGCAGCTTCTCGAGTGCACCTAGTTTTCCATGTTTCATGTTTAAAGAAGGTTATAGGCGACAAGCTCCCAGTTCAAACAATATTGCCAAAACTTGATGAGGAAGGAAAAATTATATTAGAACCGGAAGTAGACACAAAAATAAGAACTCGACAGCTACAAAATCAATCAATTTTAGAGTATCTAATCAAGTGGAAGAACTTATCCATTGAAGATTCCACATGGGAGGATGAGAATTTTATACAGAAGCATCCAGAACTACTCAAGCATTGAGGACAACACATTTTTGAAGGAGAGGGGCATGTTAGGTCCCTATAGTACTAGTGATTCCCCCATTAATATTGTAGTTGTATCCCTATTAATATTGTTGTGCCCCTATTGTCCCCATATTGTTATTACTGTGCCCCATAAAATCCTTCTATTGTTATTTTTGTGCCTTTATGTTATTATTGTTAGGTCGGCTTGGTTATATTGTGACCCCTTAGACTCCTATATATAGAAAGGAGGTTTTGTCATTTGAATCATCGAAGAATTGTTCATTTGTGTAATGTAAAGGATGTTTCCCCCTCGAAGAAGCTTATTTCTAAGGCATTATCTATATTTTCTATCTTTTTCTGAGCTAGTTTCCTAACATTCATCTTCTAGATCTATGTTACTATCCTCAAATTCATCCTTTGATTGCAGAAAACTCTCAATTTGTTTATCACTTCCAAAAACTTGCCAGTATCTCATGTTATTAGTCACTGCACGATGATGTTTCACTTCAACTGTGTATTGTTTATTTGGATGAGGTAATTTGTAGGTTCTGGCTGAAAACGCTAATCCATTTGTCAGGGAATTCTAGAGCCTAGGGATCACAGCAAGGTCATACTCTTCAAATTTTTTGAGAAAATCAATCACAACATTTTGGTATTCTCTCAATCTAGGATGTTTTTCATAGTATTGACCTTTAATTTGTTTGATGACGAGTTCAGAGTCTCCCTAGACATAAATTCTTTTAGCACCTACCTTTTTAAGCAATTTCAAGCCTAAGAGTAATGCCTCATATTCTACTATGTTGTTTGTACACAAAAAATTCAATTTGTAAGAATGACCTTCAGCCTGATTAGTTTTTGAATTGTACAACCAGACTCTTGCTCCTGCCCCTGTTTTACCACATGAGCCATCAAAAGTCATATTCCAAAGAGGTTTTATTTCAGGGTCCTATTGGATAATGGGTATTTGAGTGTCAAGTCATTCACTAAGATCTTTCTTTGCCCGATTGACCTGTGTACTATGTCTCCATCATTGTACATTATGAAAGAATCAACATCAGTATGGACAAAGTAGAGGGGATAGTTTTCTAGCCTTTCTTGGCTACTCACCATATATTTCGTTAAGGTTTCTCTATACAGTCTCCTTGGTTGGCCAAATACTAGTATTATGGCATATGTCATATCCATTTGAAGTGTCCCTTGTAGATTAGCTCCCCAAGATCTTGATAATAGCATACCATACTTAGGAGGAATGTCTGCTACTACTATATCCATCACTAAACTTTTTTCTGGTATCTAGGCTAGTGTGACACAAAGGTCTTTAATGAGACCTAGACATCTAACCTTGCTGGAATCAAATGAATATAGATCTTTGTATGGTCTAGTGATTTCAATTCCAAGTTTTTCCATAACAATACTTGGCATGAGATTATGTGATGCACCTGAATCCAACTTGGAATTATGAAGGATCTTGTCATGAATATTAAGGCTCACATAAAATGGAGGAACACCCCCTTCTTGAGGCCTGCCATCAACTTCTGTTCCAAACAAAAGTTCAGGCTCGTCATCATTCAAGTTCACTGTTTCAGTGCTTTCTCCTATGTTGAGTACCTTTAGAACCTGGGACATATACATATTTTTGTTTACCAATTCAGTAAGAGGAATAGAGATCTTGAGTTTGGCAATTTCGTTCTCAATACTGAAGGGTGCTTGATTTTTAAGCCAATTTGAGAAATCAATCCTTTCGACCACAACCTTTATTATGAGTTTTGTTTGTTGACTTGTAGTAGGCATTCCAGATTGGACATATTTTTTTGAGACGTCAATTGTTTTCTTAGCAACATTTTCTGTGTTTCTCGTTTCTGGATTGTTTTCATTTTTCTTAGAGCTTTTAGTTGTCTTCTTGGGATCAGGCTCTAAAGCTTTCTTGGTAGAGTTATTAGAGTCCTTTTTGTTTGAGTTATCATTGTTTTTCTTTTTCTTGAGATTATATTGTCTATGGACTTCTAATATAGCATTCTCAAATCCATGTTTATAGTCATCAGATTCTTCAAATTCCAATTTTGCTTGAGTTAATAAAAACAATTCTTGTTCTTCTTGTGTAAGAAAAACAGAACTATCTTCATTTGTTCCCATTAAATTAATCTAATTTTCTCCAACTTCTTCAACTACACTTATATCTTCATCAGCATAATTTTCTTGAAATGGCAGTCTAATTTGTTGACTGGGCCTCTTTGATCTCTTTGTGTTATGAAACCAGCTCAAAAAAAGATAGAAAAGAGAGATCAACACCTTATAATTCAGCCTCTTCGAGGGGGAAACCTCCTTTACATTACACAAATGAACAATTCTTGGATGATACAAATGACAAGACCTCCTTTATATATATAGGAGTCTAAGGGGTCATAATATAATCAGAGTCGACATAACAATAATAATGTAAGGGCACAATAATAACAATAATGGGCTTCTATGGAGCACAATAATAACAATATGGAGACTACATGGACACAAAAATATAATAAGGGGGTTTTACTAATAACAATAAGGGGTTACCCTAGTAGTATAGGGACCTAACATGCCCCTATCCTTCAAAAGGTGTTGTCCTCAACGCTTGAGTAGTTCTTGATGCTTCTGTATAAAATTCTTGTCCTCCCGTGGAATCTTCAGTAGGTAAGTTCTTCCACTTGATGAGATACACTAAAATTGATTGATTTCGTAGCTGTCAGGTTCTTGTTTCTGTGACTGCTCCAGGCTCCAATATGATTTTTCCTTCCTCGTCAAGTTCTAGCAATATTGTTTGAACTGGGATCTTCTACAACTTTTGATTGATTGGCCACACTTCTTCGTCCTTATTCCATTCATCCCTTCCTTCGTTTATCCAATCTCATTGGATAATAGAAATAGCACAAAACAATGCTTCCACATCCTCATCCTCCCTTGAGAGTGTGTATCCCACAACATTTTGCTTCCCTTTTTTGTAGATGATTTCAAAGTCATAATCCAACATGTTTGTGACCCATTTTTTCTGTTCTTCTAAAGATAATATTTGTTCTAAAAAGTATTTAATACTATCATGATCCATTTTTACCTTGAAGTGTCCTCCCATTAGGTAAGGTCGCCATTTCTTAAGTGCATGTAGTATTTTCAACATTTCCTTCTTATAAATAACATGCTTGAGATGTAGCCGTAAAAATACCTAATTGCCTACATCAAAACTTCTTTCACTGCAATGTTGATCTGCCTGTTGTTTCATTCGATTTTGCACCAAAGTGGCGTTATCCTTTAAAAGTTGGAGAACTTGTTGTTGATGCTCGATGTGATCTTCCACTACTTGAATGTTTTTCTTCTTGATATGTCCTTTTATCTTGAGAATTTGAGGAGTCGTAATTTCTTCCAATGCATTAAAAGATATGGTTGGGTTCATTTCTTGATGCTTGATGTGATCTTTCATTTCTTGAACATTTTTCTTCTTGATATGTCCTCCTATATTGATAGTTTGAGATGTGGTAATTCTGGCCAATGCATTACAAGATATGGTTGGATTCATTTCTTGATGCTTGATGTGATTTTTCACTTCTTGAACCTTCTTCTTCTTGATATGTCCTTCTATCTTGCGAGGTTGAGTAGTAATTTTTTCCAATGCATTACAAGATATGGTCAGATTCATTTCTTGATGCTCGATGTGACCTTTCACTTCTTGAACATTTTTCTTCTTGATATGTCCTTCTATCTTGATAGTTTGAGGAGTGGTAATTCCAGCCAATGCATTACAAGATATGCTAGGATTCATTTCTTCTTTCTCAATTTTATCTTTCACTTCTTGAACCTTTTTCTTCCTGAAATGTCCTTCTATCTTGAGAGTTTGAGGAATGGTAATTCTTTCCAATTCTTTACAAGATATGGTTAGATTCATTTCTTCTTTCTCTTGGGTTGGTTCCTAGTGTATATCCTCTTCTTTTGATGTTTCTTAATCCTTTCCTTCCTCCTCTTCATAATCTATGTAAAATAATTTCTTCTCAACACACTTATGACCTTTAGTGCATTTGCTATCACAATTGTAACAAAGCCCTTTTTCTCTTTTTGGCTTCCAATTGTTGTGGTGTAAACCTTGTAGATTGTGGAAGGCTAGGAGAAAAAACACTTCCATAATTATAGTCATGAGTGGTGGGATTCCTTGTTTCCATAATTTCGCTTTCAATTTTTCTTGCCTACCTGAATGCCTTCTCCAATGAATCAGGTTCCCAAAGATGAACCTCATGTTGAATGTTATCCTTTAAAGTACCTATGAAGACATCAATCCTTTGCTTCTATGGAATATCATTTACCCTTATATTCAATTTTTTAAAGTCCTCAATGTGCTTTTCCATTGAACACTTTTGTCTAAGATTTATCAATTGGCTAAAGAAGGTGTTTCTCCTTGTATCCTCATAATGTGCTATCATTTCCTCTATGAAAATTGACCACGTAACAAGTGGTTTATGATAACAAAGCCATTTATACCATAAAAATTGATCTGGTTCTAAATATGAAGATGTAATACATACCTTTTGCAATAGTGGTACACCATGTAGATCAAATATTTCTCCTTCTGTAGTATCCAATTTACCGGATCCTTGCCATCAAACTTCCTCAAATCGCCTTTTCTTGATTTTAGGAGCTCGATCTTGAAACGACTGTAACTCTATAATTTAGAATCTTCCAGTTCTGAAATCACGACTTGTAGTATCCCTCTGTGTCCTCTTTCCAATGCCACCAGTCTTATTGAAATTGGATTCTCCAAGAAAGAGTTATGCACAATATCCCAAGATGACCTGATTATATACCTTTTCAGAAGAGCGAATTTGTATGAGGTTGCACGTGTGACTGTTTTGACCTTCAGATCTAAAAACTATAGAAAGGAAACTATAGTCTATTCTCCTTCTGTAACTTCTTACGAAATTTCAATCTGATGCTCGGAGAGATAGTTATGATGATTTTCCCCAAGTCACCTATTTGGAATGTAATTCGGGAGACTGCAGAAAGCCTAACTTCCTCAGATCATATATCATAAAATATAGCACGACAATCTTTGAAATTTGGACCAAAGGTTCAATGTGACTTCATCTCAAATGGGTTTTTTTTTAGCGTCTGAAATGGCACAGAACAATAGTTATAGCAAAAATTTCACGATGACTTGTTTGGAGCAGCAAAACCCTAGAATCCAAAGCTCTGATACCAAATGTTATGAAACCAACTCACAAAAAGACAGAAAAGAGAGATCAACGCCTTAGAATTCAGCCTCTTCGAGGGGGCAACCTCCTTTACATTACACAAATGAAAAATTTTTGGATGATGCAAATGACAAGACCTCCTTTAATATATAGGAGTCTAAGGGGTCATAATATAATCAAAGCCGACATAACAATAATAATGTAAGGGCACAATCATAACAATAGTGGGCTTCTATGGGGCACAATAATAACAATATGGGTACTACCTAGACACAACAATATAATAAGGGAGTTGTACTAGTAACAATAATGGGTTACCCTAGTAGTATAGGGACCTAGCACTTTGTCTGATTTGTGGAGTGTTTGTCCTAAGGTTTGGATTTCAGTTCTATTGGACAGGTGGGTTCTCCCTAGGGACATTTATTTCATTCAAGCTCATCCTCTCCATCATTCTTTCCATAGTCCTTACTAAGGAATCAATTTTGGCTTCTATTGTAGAAGTTGAAGATTCTTCCTTTGTAGTAACCCTTCTTTGAGTTTTCATCCTGGCTCTTTTAGCTTGTAAATTGGCCTCTACACTCACAACAGCACTTTGCATTGCTTCTAGTGTTGGAGAATTTATTTCCCTAAGCTGGTAAGACATATCTATATCAAAACCATATGGGAACTTTATCAAGGCTAAATGCTGGTGTGGTTTAAGATTGAATCTAGCACAATAGTCATGTACACTTTCACCTACTTCCCTTTTAATATTTTCATATTGTGATAGAATCTATAAAGGGTTATTCTTGACTTCCCATCAATTGAGAAAGGTTTGGTGGAATGCATAGAGATCATTTATACTATTTGCGGGCAGAGACTTAAACCATTTTCTGACTTCTCCTCCTAAACTTTGAGCTAACATTCTGAGCTTAATACTTTCATCATCTACCTCTTGTAGGTCAAAACAATAATTCATTTTATCCACATGTTGTTGGGTTGTTAAAGGACCTGTCCCATCAAATAGTGTGATATTGGACTAATAGTCTTGTGGAATATTAGCTAATGGGACTGGTAACACCAAAGGAGCATATCTGGCAGCCATGATTGTGGTGGTGGTGGAGGACCACCTAAAGGAAGTTGAAATGTGGATGAGGGAAGTTGAACAGTGGATGAGGTTGGAATAGTACTAGGTGGAAATGAGAGTAAAGGAATTTGAGCAACCTTATGTTGAAGGATGAAAGAAGGGGTAGGAATTATGGAGGTAGTAGGAATTGGTGACTAAATTTGTGTAGGCTGAGATGTGAAGGAAGAAGCTGCTATGCTCAAGGCATTAAATTCTACTGAATGTTGCAGATAAGCATCATCAATTTCAGAGGTGAGATCTGTCACTAGATCTTGTAGAGTATCAAAATGTTGTAAAAGTTGAAGATCTGATTCAGTTTGTGAAGAAAGTTCTCTCACTGGGCTCTTTGGTAAGATTGATGGATCAAAGATAATATGATCTTTCCAATTCTCTGATTTAGTCCTGAATAGGACTTGTTC
Source organism: Pinus tabuliformis (assembly GCA_031772625.1). Lineage (NCBI taxonomy): Eukaryota > Viridiplantae > Streptophyta > Pinopsida > Pinales > Pinaceae > Pinus > Pinus tabuliformis. Next base: position 1,143,928,814 of record CM062815.1, read on the forward strand.
AAAGTGTAAATCAAATTGGATATCTTGAAAGGTAACAAAGTTTTCAGGAAGTGAGTTGGCTCTATGAAGAAATCTACTGCTTGTCTGACTCTCAGTTCTAGGAGTTTTCCTTAAGATATTTTCAGGATTGTCCACTATGGTAGGAGGATTTGGATCTGGATGGGATCTAGTAGAGATTCTTTTGGGAGCCAGTGTTTAGATCTAAAACACAGACAGACTAAATATACAAAAATAGAAAAGAAACCAATCTTAGGAATAAACTTATCATACAAATCTTTTAACTGGGTACTTTGAATTTGAATGAAAGGATAAATTTTCAATATTTCCCCAGTATGGTCACCATTATGTTATCGTTCTCATATTTTAAATATTGGAAAGACAAAAGTCACAAAAGATACCTCAAACTGCTTAGGAGTCTAGGATCTAGCCCTCCTAGACTCAAAAAGGGCTCTCTTTGTATTTTTAGGATTTGACTTTATTTTCAGTGTTCTAATGTGTTAGGCTAGATATAAAAATGAAAGAGATTTATTACTTGATTGCTTGGTTGTTTGTTTGTTTGGTTGGGGTAGATCATATTTGAATCCTTTCCATTGGGCTATGGAGTCAAAGGCTGGGTGGTAACATCAATTTTCCAGAGCATTTACAAGGCAAGCTAACTGTTTATACTGGATCTAAAAGCAGAATGAGAAATGAGATGACAGAAAAGTGATATCAGTAATGATTAAAAAGCAGTTAAGTATTTCTTAATCATACATCAGAGGAAAACATTTAGATTGCAAACACAGATAGAAATAAGGTGCTCCAATAGCATATCTTAATCTATAATTTCTTCTTTACAATAATACTTAATGATGCATAAATGAATAAAACAGAGATACATTTAGCACGAAAAGGAAGACATCACCAAGTCAAAATAGATCAAGTATCTTGCAAACGATCCTTTTTATTGATTCTCCAGCTCAAAATTACAATTCTCCAAAGAGAACATATAGTTCAAATGACTTGGGTCCAACCCCTAATACTTCTAATGCATGAAGTATTTAACAAAAACCTACAGTGATTTCCTTATACACTTGGAAATATGTTATTAATTACACTGAAATAAAATCGACTAGTGTAACCACGAAGTGGCCACGCTGAGAAAACTAGGACATCTAGTCCTCTTTTTTAGGGATGTTGTTGCTTGAGAAATCAATTTAACTATAGTGGCTCTGCTGACATGGTTGGTGCTGACTTAGATCTACATTGTCACTTCAATCATCCTTGTCTCGTTCTTCTTGATAATCACACAGGTCACTCCACGCTTCTTCATCTAGAATCTTGATCTTCATTAGCCTCTTGTATATTTCATCAGCTTCAGTGTATTTTGAAAAAGTTGGTTTGACTACAAAAATATGCTTCAGTTCATGTTCAATGTAGATCTGATTGTTGATAGCTTCTAGCAATGCCTTTCTTGTTATGTTGCCTTTGATATTAGAAATATTTGCAACATATGTGGCTATGCCCTGGAGTTTCTTGACATAGTCATCTCTGACCATGAGTTTTTCATTTTTAACAAATAGAGAGGGGAGACCCTTTTGATTTAAAGGTTGAATTATGTTGAAGAACTTGTTCACTGTTAGCTCCTAATTTTGACATTATTCTTCTAGTTGTACATTCAAGCTCTTCTTAGTCAGCACCTTCTTTACCTGAAGTATAGTCTATGTCCTATCTGCTACTCCTAGTTCTTCCAGCTCATACCTATTTCTTGAATTTAGAAATTTGATTATCCTATTAGTTGTTGTCGGCATGTCTCCCAGCACTTCATTTGTAGCTAAAATAGGTTCTTTAGCTTTCTCAACTAATTCTTTCTATTCAATGATAATTTGGATGTTGGGCCAAATTTCGTTCATACCATTGATTATGTTTTTTCAAATAATCTCCCTAACTCTTCCTAGAGTGTTCCCAATAGATGATTCTTTCTCTAATTTTTGTAACCTTTCAATTAAGGTCCTTTCCCTCTGCATCTCTACTGAGTGGTCACTTTCAGCTCTTTTCATTTGGTCTTGCAGAACAATGACTTGGGTTTCTAATCTTTTAATCTCCTCAGTCTAAAGATTCATGCCCTCCATGGATCTAGCTATACGTTTTGTGTTGCTTCCTGTCCCTGTGGCAGCAGTTCCTGGAGTGGCTATAGGAAGAGCTGAGAGAGGAAGAGCTTCCATAGTAGTGTTGGCAATTTGTGCTGCCTTATCTTTCTCTTGTATCATTTTTGCCATCTCTGCTTCCATTTTTTTAATTTGAAGAGATTGTTCTATTATTAACTTCATCATTTCAGCCTTCTGGCTCGCTGTTTCCTCTATCTCTTTGGTCAAGGGATCATGCGTTGCATGCATTTTGAGCTGCTTCCTCAAAGCTACTATATCCAACTCCTTTTTCTCGATTATTTCTTCTACTGATTTTACATCTGAATGATGATACCCAATCCTTACTACTAAGTCTTCCAAAGACTTAATTCTATTGTCCTTTGACTATGATGAAATCTTTTCCATCTTTAACTGTGATTGAGCATTTGAAAAAGCTACCTGCATTTTAAACAAGTTCATAGAAGTGTTGGTTAGAGTAGATGAAATCATTTCACTTGTTTTCTTGTGCATTTCCAGCTGATCAATTGGATGAACACTCCTGGCATCAAACTCAAAAGAAGTTTGCTTGTAATCTACTAGATTTTTGGACTCTGTTGTCTGTGCTTCCAAAAATGCCATGTGCATCTTGCCCTTTTCTGAATCAAAGGCTGAGAGAAGTCTGCCTTGAGAAGTTGCACTTTGTTTCCAAAACTAAGCATAAGTGTTCTTTTTCAATATCTCATTCCTGATTTTAATCTCCCTGAAGGTATCAAATACTATCTCCTCCTTTTCTCTAGTCACATTTGTAGATGAGGAAACTTGAAGAGACTATTGCCTTTCTAAATTTGGAGTGGCAAGAAAAGATTTCCCTCCAGTTGAGATGAGTCTGGAATATCAATGAGATTAATGACTATTTGCTTTGGTGATTCCTTGCCTATGTACATGTGCTTTTTGGGCTTTTTCCTGTATTTCAGTTTGAATTCCTTTATAGAAGTATCAGTCCCTGGTGACTGATCTTATCTTGGTCTTTTCCCTGTTATTCCCTATTCTTGTTATTTTCCATTTTCTGTTCTATATTTATAGTTTTCCTTTCATGTTGTCCTGGAGTCAGTGCACTGGAAGAAGAAATCACTTGTTCCTCAGCCTCTTGTAATTTTTTAAGCATCCACTCAATCTGGTTCATGTATTTTTCAATTTCAGGCCTTTGAGTGTGAATATAGGTTGTTGACTTGTTCTCCACCCTTTTCTTGGAGATGATGCCCCATGGGTCATAGGACCATGTAAAACTATGGGTGAATTTCATTTCCTATCTACCTCTTCCCCTGTTGCTCTGCTGTTACAAATGAAAGGACCAATCTGGGATTTGATCCTAAATTGTGATTTTTTCTTGGCTGCTACAAAATGCACTTCATCTGCATTGATCATTTGTCTAATGTATTCAAGTGCAAATATCCTCATGGGGAGGAACTTTGGCAGCTTACAAGGAGCAAAATCATAGCCATATACTCTTAATTCAGTGCAATTTTGGTACAAGTACCAATAACCTATTCTTGCTTGGTCTGTCAACTACATAATCCTTCTAATTTCTTCATTGATTATGGGTTTTGCAGTCCCACTGAGGAGGCTCATCGTTGGGTGAAGAAACATTTCTAAAAATGTTTTGTATCTAAAGTCTTTTGGGTCCTTCATCACTAATATTATCCAGAAAATAACAAATTGGGGTTCACCCTCCTCATTCAACTTGCTCATTGAAAAGTGGAACTTATCTGCCTAAAAATAAACAAACATATATACCAAAACTGAGGGGTATTGGAAGAATTCCTCTTTGAAGAAATTGAAAAACTGCTCATGGATGGCATCTACTAGAAATTGACTGAAATTGAAAAGGATAGAGCACTTGGAGTCTGTTGATAAAATAGACAAAAAACCTATGATATCTTCATCAAGCCACTGATCTGTATAATAGCCAAGTAAATAAGAAACAACAGTGACAATGTGTCTGGTTCTGTTAGGGAAAACAGAGGAGAAATAAGAAGGATTCTTGTTTGGCAAAGATGTTTTCTCGGTCATGAAGAGTTTTGAGGTTTTAGCTCTCTTAGAAAATCTAGTTTCTGATACATTTCAATGAGAATCTCATGGGAAAAGGGAGTAGTTCCTTCAATAACAGGAGCCTGCATCATTTGCATAATAGACTTGGCATCAATGGTAAACAATATATGTCCTATTGGGGCCATCACTGCCCTTTGATGTGGATTGTAGCATGAGCGGCATTTCCTGATCAATTCTAGGGAACTATGGGTTTTAGGGAAGATATAGAAAGGTAAATTGGTGTCCCAGAGGCCTATGCCATCTACTTCATCCACAAATTTATCCTCCCACCACCTATATATGTCAAATATATCAAACTCTAAGATTGTTTCATGTATTTTAAAATCCCTATCTGCCAGTGGTATTTGATCCAAATCCAATGGTGGATGGACCATTAGGTTAAATACCTCCTATTCTTTCTTCTTGGGTTCCATGGATGTCTTCTGTAAAAACCTTTGAAAACAAAATTGTGTTGAATTTTAAGTAGGCCTACAATAGAAAGGGGATGAGAAGGAATGGGAATTCAGTGAGGGAGAAAGAAAAGGGATGAATTGGAAGTGGGATTCGAGAAGGAGAATGCCCTGTAATTGCAGAAAAATGGAGCTTTCTATGACTGTAATGCTGTTTCAGTATGTTTACTACATTCGCTATGTATGTATTAATGGAATTGAATTGTACCTATAAATATCGAGATCATGTAAGAATTTGTAAATGGATATGAGATGGTGCATTTGTAGATTTTTGAGGTGTTTACCATTGGCTTGGCTTGACTTGGCATGGGTCTATTGGCTAATGTTCTAGCAAATTGAATGCATAACGACATGAATGGAAATGATAGGCGAATGGGATGGGATGGCATCATTAGGTGGTGGGAGTGAGAAACGGTCACAACAGGAGTGTGGTTTAGTTAAAGGCATAAATCATTTTTCAGGGGGCCTTGGGAGTGGTAAGTGGTATGAGAGGGGGCGGGGGGGCGGGGGGGTGCGAAATCTTGAGAGCGCGACATGTTAGTGGCTTGAAACCACTGATTTCAGACCCCCCCGCCCCTGGTATTAGCTTTTTGAGGGTGGGGGGGGGGGGGGGGTGGTGGGGGCAGAAACACATATTGACCATCGGATCATATGGAGTGAGCGGAGATTAGGTGAGAGATGGGGGCAGGTAAGGTTGGATGTGACGGGTAAGTGATTGGTTGGGTAGGGAAATATATAATGGGGTAGACTATATGATTTAGGAGTATAGAATAAGGTTAGGAAAAATAACAAAAACCCCTTCCCCTTTTAATTTATTTTCCCGACCTTAGGAAAAAACATTGAAATGTGTCACCACACTTTAAAATAATTTTTCAGGTCTTTTTACCTTTGCAATTTTCTCAACCTACCTACCCTTTATTCTTCTAATCTAACATTTTTATTTTTTGCATTTGTAGGGTCTATTTGGACTTGTAGACCCTTTCATTTTGTCTTTCATTTCTAACCTACTCTATCACTTATTTCTCCCATTGGTTCACATTAAACAGTTGAACCAATTTTATTTCTACCTAGCTACTGATTTGTCAAGATTAAACTGTTGGGCAGATCTTTATTTTCTAACCTATGATTTGAACAACATTTGGGGTTTTCTTTTTGTTCTTTTTTCTCTTCTTTTTTTATATATCATATTTTCATTTTTTTATTTTTTTTGTGAAATCAATTGAATATTGGAATCTATGAACAATTTGAAATCTGCAAATTATGAAATACTCAATCACCTTGAGATCCTATAAATTAAAAGTATTCTCATTTTTAATTTATTAAAGCCTCCATTTAATCTCTATGAAAATATTGTTAGTAGTCGTGAGGATGGAGGGTTTAGATATACCTCAAAAGTAATTATAAACATTTTTCTCTTAGATTTCTTTAAAAAAATGTTATAAAATTAAATTAAAATAAAATATTTGTAAAATATTGTTATTTTTAAATAAGTTATTGTTTTTGGACATGTGGTATTGATAAGACATGGTATTGACCCATGGTATTGTAACAATTAAAATCCTAGATCCATAACATAATAATCAAAAGTCTAGATGACCCATGATATTGATAAGCCATGGTAGTAGCCCATGGTATTATAATTTTCTTCCCCCCTCTCCCTCTCTATCTTTCTCTTGTGGGTATTGGCCCATGGTATTGTAAAAAATCTACTTAGAGACGCTCTACAACCTAGTATATGAGGGAGATTTTGTCACGTAATGTAACATTACATTAAAAAATATTAAAAAATATGAAAAAATATGAGGGAGATGTTGTGAAGTAACGTAATGTTACATTAAAAAAAAATATTAAAAAATATGAAGGAGATGTTTTAATGTAACATAACATTACATTAAAAACAAATATTAAAAACTGAAAAAAAAAATATTAAAATACTATATGTGTCAACTAATATATATTGTATATGCTGAAGGTATGTGTAACATTTTTTTTTCTCGATAAAACTGAGCTAATTATATTACAAAAAAGTCAAAATTACAACAAAATTTACATCTGGGCCGAAGCCCTGTTTCTTCAAAGAAGATGTCAGTCATTGCTAACCTTGCAGAGAGATTCGACACGGAGTATACAGTAATCGACACGATGGATTCAGGACTTGACACGGTGAATACCGCAATCGACACGATGGATACATTACTGGACAAGGTGAACATAATTCGACACGATGTGAATAGAAAACGACACGGTGAACATGTAGACTGACGCGTGGACTGAGACTATGGTGATTTGGACCGACACTGCGAACATAAACCTTATGACAGATATACAAAATCATGAAAATGAGAAGGTCAGAAAGATTCGTTCCTTGCTGCCCAGACTTGGTGTCTTCTGAGTTAATCTTCATCCGTGGTGTGAGGCTCATCTTTTGCAGGACCCTTGAGCTTTTCCAATTCTTCCTTACCCTGACACGAGCTCCTCTGAACAGGCTCACTGGGGCCGGCCTCATCCTTCTGAACCGGACGCCTGAAGTCGACAGTGGGAGTCTCCATATCCACCCGCGGAACAGTCACAGTTTCCAAGCGCCCCCAAACACTGCTGCAGTGCTCCACGGTAACCGAAACTATCAGAGTGTTGTTAGCAAAAGCACAAGGGATTCTGTAGCGAATGGCTGGGTGTTCCGTGTGACCACACTCCGGGATGCCCCAGCTTCCTCTAACATTGCGGCCTGGAGGCCTGTTTTGCTCAGAGGTAAATTCAACTGAGGACGATGGTGAGATTTCAGGCCTCTGAGAGGCAGAACGACCCCGTGACCCTCCTCTGCGACTGCTCATTCTGAGCCTCTCCCTTGGCATTTGACAATGGCTTCCCACACCAGCGATTCCCTCAGAAACCTTACTCCAAGCAATCACCCACTCAAATGGCTTGAGATGTGGCAGAGTGGTTAGGGTGGCAACCTTAATAGCTTCCATGCTCCTCGGATATTGCAGCGCATTGAATGGCGCATGCAAACGTCTGTACATTCCCACAGCGTTCCCCTGCAATCGACTAGACAGACTAACGACATTCCCCTCCGCATAAACCATTTCCAACTTGCTCATTGCTTCGCCTTCCGGCGAATTTATGGAGCCTTCTCCTTGGAGTGGCGTGGCTTGTCCGGGCTGACAGAGGCCCATGTGACAAGCCACATGCCTCTTAACTCCCTTAACACGCGGCATTGAAACTATTAGCACCCGCATCCGGGAGAAGGAGATCTTTTTGCACCAAAGAGATGCATTCTTTCTTAAGTTGATCATTTTCAACCATATCCAGAGCACCCGAGAAATACGTTGTCGACTGAGCCGCTCCTTGATTAGCCAACCTATCTGCCACCTGGTTTGCTGATCTTCTGACATGCTTGAAGGTTATGTTGTGGGGAATGAGAAGCTTTTCCTCCAGGGATTCCAGACGACTTAGCAGCCTCCAACTTTTTGCAATTTTGACAGCTCTGGCGCCGGCTTGTATTCTTTTGGCTGCCTCTATTAGTATGAGCGAGTCCCCTTCAACTTCAAGGGGAGAGAGGTTATATTGCTCAGCCAAACATATTCCTTTCCATAATCCTTCCAGCTCTGCGGCATTATTGGTGTTTTTGCCTAAAGAGCCAAAGTACAAGAGTTTCACATCTCCTGAATGATTTCTTATGACCCCTCCGAAACCTGCAGGGCCGGGGTTGCCTTTGGCTGCTCCATCGAAGTTTATCTTGTAGGAATTTAAGGCAGGAGGGGACCAGGATGAAGGAGAAGCAGATATGGAGCAAGGAGCGGTTTTTGCTTTGACCAAGGGCTTGAGATCCAGATCCCATTCCTTCAGTATTCTGCATTCTTGTGGGGTTTCGGGCATGTCAGTATCATTCCAGATTCGGATGGCCAAGGTTTCTTGTATATTTTGTTTGAGAATGAGCCAAAGATCATCCATGGATCGATGAGTGTTGTTGAAGATTCGATGGTTGCGCTCTTTCCACAGAGTCCAGTACAGGAAGCCGGGAATGATATTCCACAGAGAGTTTAGAATCTGGCACTTAAATGGATTTTTGACCCAGTGTCTTATGTTTTCCGTGACGTCCGCCTGTCTAGGGATTGCTCTCATATTACAGTTTTCGACTTTCTTCCATATCTGTTTTGCGAGAGGACAGTCTTCCATTAGATGACTGATAGTTTCATTATTAGCATTGCAGTTTGGGCATCTGGAGGGCCCAATGAATCCTCTTTTTAGTAGGTTATCCCAAGTAAGGATGCGCCTTTTGCTTAAAAGCCAGATGAAGGTGGAGATCTTGGGCCATAGTCCCTTGTTCCAGACTTTCTCCCAAATTTGATCTCTTTCCTCTTGGAGATTGGAATATCGCAGATGGTGAGCTTCTTTAGTGGTGAAGGTGCCCCTGGTTGTGTATCCCCAACGTAATTTGTCCTGTTGGTTGGAGAGGCGGATTCTCCTTTCTTTAAGTTCTTGTTCTATTTCTGTGTATGTTTCTCCTTGCCAATCTGTTTGCCATTGTTGCGCTGGTTTCCATATCTGAAAATCGTGATTTGAGGAGGACTGCCAGAACTGGTGTACCTGGGTGATACTTGTTTGCTTCATGTGTGCCTGCCAAAGAGGTTTGTGGAACAAATTTGCGAGTTTTGGGAGCTGTTGCCAAGAGTCCTCCCAAAATCTGGCGGCAGTCCCTGAGTGTATTTCCCAAAAGCTGTGTTCTTGAATGAAGCGGCTCTGCGTTTTTGCATTGTTCCAGATGAGTGAACCTTGCACCGTGGGATTGATTCTGATGAGATCACTCCAGCTGCTGCCTCTGGCATATTTTGCTTGCCATAGTTGAGCCCATGGGGAGTTTGGCTTGGAGACCCAGTTCCACCATATTCTAGCACCCATTGTGTTATTGCTATGAAGCGGATCCCGAAGTCCTAACCCTCCTTCTGATTTGGTTTTGCACACCTCTGTCCATTTGACAAGAGCCCATTTCCTGTTTAAGGCAGTGGATCCCCAGAGGAAGTTGCGTTGCAGAATGCGAATAGCCTTCAGAATCCCTTTTGGAGCTGCCAAGATGGAGAAGAGATAGAGCGGCATTGCTTGCAGTACAGATTTAATGAGAACAAGCCTACCAGCTAGATTTAGAGCCCTGTAAGTCCATGAGGAAAGTTTTGATTCAAGTTTGTCCAGAAGTGCCCTCCAAGACACTTGTTTGATCGCGGAATCGGAGAGGGGGGCTCCTAGATATTTTGAAGGCAAATGGGAGATTGTGAATCCCAGAGTTCTGGCAATGTTCCTTTGCGTGGAGGGGGGAGTATTGAAGAAAAAGAGCTGGGATTTGGAGGCGTTAATAGAGGTGCCGGAAGCTTCAGCAAAGATATTTAGAAGGGTTTTGAATACGGAGGCTTCTTTAACAGAGGGATGCCCGAAGAGCAGAGTGTCATCAACAAATTGTTGATGGGTCTGGGGAGGACGGCCGTGGAGGGATAATCCTTTGAGAGCTTGGGAGGAAACGGCGTATTTCAGGAGCCTACTTAATCCCTCGGCCATTAAAACGAAGAGAAATGGCGAGAGCGGATCCCCTTGCCTTATGCCCCGAGAGGATTTGAAGGGAGGTGAGGGAGATCCGTTCAGTAAGACTGAAAAACTCGGAGAAGTTATGAGGCTCATGATCCATCTGGTCCAGGTTGCATTAAAACCAAAAGCTAAGAGCATTTTATGAATGTAATTCCAGCTAAGTTTGTCGAAGGCTTTAGAGAGGTCGAGCTTGAGAAGCATACCTGGTTTTTTTAGGAGCTTTAGAGAATGTATGACTTCATTTGAGAGAATTATACCATCCATGATTTGCCTTCCCTCGACATACCCTGTTTGCTCTGGAGAGATTAGCATTGGTAGTAGCGGCTTGAGACGGTTTGCAATGACCTTAGAAATGAGTTTGTATATCACATTGCATAACGCTATTGGTCTGTATTTCTCAGGTTTGCTGGAGGCTGCTTCTTTGGGTACCAAGGCTATGAAAGTTGAGTTGAGGGCAGGGAGGACCCAGTGCATGCTTCGGGATTCATCCACTAGATTCCATACTTCAACTTTAATGAGCTCCCAAAATTCATGAAAGAAGTTGGCTGTAAATCCATCTGGCCCTGGTGCCTTGCCATCTTTGAGTTGGGCCATGGCTTCTTCTACTTCCTTCAGTGTAACAGGTTGGAGTAGCTGATTGTTGTGTTCCTCATTGATTATTTTGGGAATGTGCTGCGTGATGGCTCGGATTGCCTCATCCCGATTGACTTCAGGTTCCTTTAAAGTGTCCTTGAAGTAGCCTGTAAATTCTTTTTCCATTTCTTCATGAACCTCTATTCTATCACCCTGTTGATTATTGACGAAGGTTATTTTGTTGTGCATGCGCCTTTGTATGGTAGTTTTGTGAAAGAACTTTGTGTTTTTTTCTCCTTCTTTCAGCCAGCTTATTCGGGATTTTTGTTTCCATAAAATTTCCTCTTGTTGTTGGCGCTCTTCTATCTGACTCCAGAGGCTCTGCTCTTGTTGTATTTGTTCTTCTGTGCGTCCTGCCAGAATGAATTTTTGTTGAAGTTCTTTCATTTGCTGCTCCAGCTTTTGTTTGCTTTCCTGTATATTGCCAAAATGAGTGCGATTCCATCTTTTTAAAGCTTGTTTCAGATGTTTTAACTTTTCTTGAAACTGATACATCTTGGCTCCCGCTGGTGGTGAATATGATGTCCAAGCTTGAGTGACAACATCCTTTAATTTGCTGTTTTTTAGCCAAAAGGCTTCAAAGCGAAAAGGTCGATTGCAGCCATGACCTGGTCTTGACCAATGAAGCAGAATTGGCCAATGATCCGAGCCGCTTTGAGGAATTATTGAGGTGCTGAAGTCTCCTCCGAGGTGGATCGCATTGTCAGAGATTAGAAAACGATCCAACCTTGAGGCGATATGGTGGGCTCCTTTGCGCTTGTTGGACCAAGTAAAAATACCATTGGAGGTAGGAATGTCCATGAGCTGATTGTTCTGAATGAATTGCTTGAAGCCATTGCTGTCGCTGTCGAGCCGTACTCTGCCCCCTTGTTTTTCCTCCATTGATTTTATGATATTGAAATCTCCCCCTCCAATCCACAAGGGGAAGAGTCTATTTGCATTAAGGAGGGAGATCGTATCCAGGAGGTCCAATTTTTGCTGAATCGACTGAGGGAAATATACATTGGTGAGGTGCCCATGAATGTTGGTGCCTATGAGATGGAAGGTGGCTTGAATTAGATGGAGAGTGGCATGGAAATTGTCCAACGTAACAATCTGCGGGTTCCATAAAATGGCCAAACCGCCTGACGCCCCTGAAGCGTCGACTGAGATTGACCTACTACCTGCCCAGATTTTGTTGCCGAGTTTGTCTATCATTGTGCTACTGCTTTTTGTTTCTTGGAGAAAGACTACTGCTGGTTGTTCTTGCATAATCAAGTTTTTTATCATTCTGTGTTTAGAGGGACTGTTGAGTCCTCTGACATTCCAGGATATGAGCTTCATGGAGATTGCGTTGAGGGTTTGAAGAACTTTGTCAGCTTGGGAAATAGCCCCGAATCCATAAGTATTTCCCCAACTGTTATTGTTCTCTGAAGGTCTGTTTTTCTGCCTCTTTTCTTTGTTTCTTTAATGATTTTTTTTCCATCCCAATGACTTCCACCTTGAATACCCAGACTTTTATGGTGATGTACTCGCGACAAAACTCCTTCAATTTTGTCTATTTGCCAGGGGGGGATTGATTCATACTCTTTTTGTTTGCATGCTGTCTCCAATTTGGAGATGTCAAGCTTAGAGATGTCAAACTCTTCTAAATTAACATCTACTCTGTCTTCCTCCATAATGATCGGGATGTTTTGCTCCATCTCCTCTGCATTATCATGGAGACTTAAGGCGAGTGCTGCATCAAGATCCATATCTGAAGCTATTTGATTTTCATTCAATTTGGATTTCCCTTTAGAGGGGAAAGGGGGTTCGAGATCTGAGATAGACTTGGTGAGCGCCAATGGGGATGAATCTGCAGGTTTGGAGAAGGCGGGATCCGAGGATGATAAGGAGATGGAGCGGTTGGAGGGGGGCACGATGGGAATCTGATGATCCAGGTTTTCAGAATGGGGTGGATTTGGAGAATCCTGAGAGGCTAGAACAGAGAAACGGTTCTGGAGATTCACCTTGGGTCCTGGATCTGGGATAGCCTGGTTTTTCTTGGCATGCCGGCGACGGGTGGGGACTTTGGTATAACCATCTTGATCCTTAGATGTCTCATTTGAAGGAACAAATGGCTGAACATTTAAGGGGCAGTCACGGAAGAGATGGCCGTGTTCATGACATTTTCTACAGCGAAAGGGGATGTGCTCATAATCTAAGGACTGCTTCCATTCATAGTCATCGTGAAAGAGACTTACCGTGTCTGCAAGCGTCTTGGTTAGGTGCATCTTGACGCATATCCTGGCATAGGAGGTGTATTTGCGAGATTTTGTTTCGGTTGCAACTTTGATAAATGTCCCCAGCTTGTTGCCAATGTCAGCCAGTGTCTCTTCTTTCCAATATTCCACAGGAAGTGAATACATTCTTATCCAAACAGGGGCCCAGCTGAAGTCTTCTTTGTCCGGATTGAATCTTGGCTTCCATTCAGTCAGATACAAACCGGAAGAGTTGAAGAAGTACGGGCCACCTTCAAATACCTTCGTTTTATCTTCGAGACAGTTGAAAATAGCTGTGAAGAAGCCCTTTGGGCCAAGCTGCAACGTCACTTGTCCTTTTGGCTTCCATTTGGAGGCTATCCAGCCTTGTAAGGCTTTCTCTGTGGGCCAAAATCCCAGAAACTTTCCAATGAGGGCGTAGTCCTGCATGTATTGTATTTCGCTGTTGATACGATGGCTTGGCAGATCCACCTTGATTGATTCTGCCGCTTTTGGTATGCAGGTCCTTGAAGTCGCTTTGGTCTTAGATGGTTCCGCATTGGTGTGCTTGTCATTGTTTTCTGTATCCTCTTCATTCTGGGCTGCATGCAGCTTTTCTTTCTGCGTCCTTTGCTGGGTTTCCTCTGTTTCCGGATCTGTGTCTGCAGAGGGCAGGATCACCGGCTTTTGCTTGTTGTCAGTCATGTGCATGTCCTGTGGAGGGGAGGCAGAGCTCTCCCCTCCTGCGTCTGGTACCATGTGCGGCCGTCAATGGAGAGACCTGCAGAAGCGAAGGCAGGTCCGTGTAATGGCGGCTAGGTTTTTGTTTTCCTCTAGCGAATTGCCCCAGAGCGCATCGTTGAGCGGAATCCGACATAAATTAAAATAACTTTTGAAGGTATGTGTAACATTACTTTAAAATAAAAATTCAATTAAAAAATGTGTCAACAAATATTAACAAAGTTGATTTTGAAAACTATTTATATACAATTTAAAAAGAGATCGATTAGCTTATTCATTGAATAACAAAGAAAATTAGGTAAAGGAAGCAGATGATTCAATTGGGCATATCATGTAATAATAACTAGGTAAATTTCGTGGCATTTAGGTTTTCTGTTGTGTGATTTTTGTAATAATAATAACCCGGTAAATTATATTTCATGGCGTTCAAGTTTTCGGTTGTGTGATTAGTGTAATAATAATAATTAGGTAAATTTGAGGTTTTCCATTGTAGGAAGGTAAACTCAATATAATGGAAGGTTCTCAATAAAATTAGTGTAATAATAATAACCCGGTAAATTATATTTCATGGCGTTCAAGTTTTCGGTTGTGTGATTAGTGTAATAATAATAATTAGGTAAATTTGAGGTTTTCCATTGTAGGAAGGTAAACTCAATATAATGGAAGGTTCTCAATAAAATTAGTGTAATAATAATAACCTGGTAAATTATATTTCATGCCGTTCAAGTTTTCGGTTGTGTGATTAGTGTAATAATAATAATTAGGTAAATTTGAGGTTTTCCATTGTAGGAAGGTAAACTCAATATAATGGAAGGTTCTCAATAAAATTAGTGTAATAATAATAACCCGGTAAATTATATTTCATGGCGTTCAAGTTTTCGGTTGTGTGATTAGTGTAATAATAATAATTAGGTAAATTTGAGGTTTTCCATTGTAGGAAGGTAAACTCAATATAATGGAAGGTTCTCAATAAAATTAGTAGGAGTGAGCAGAAATATTGAGTAGAATGTAATATTTAGGGTGGGGTGTGACCTGAAATATTATGGTAAACTCAATATAATGGAAGGTTCTCAATAAAATTAGTAGGAGTGAGCAGAAATATTGAGTAGAATGTAATATTTAGGGTGGGGTGTGACCTGAAATATTATGTAAAATTTAATAATATTACATTTTAATTAGTATTTCTAATATTTTAATTAGTATTTCTCGCCACCCCTCGCCACTGTTTATTAGGTGGGGTGGTTATAAATATTGGGTAACACATAATATTATAATATTAAATTTTATTTAATCAATATATCTGTAACAATTAATATAGATGTGTTGCATCTATAAATTTAATTAATAAGAAGGTAAAAACTTAATATTTACAATATGACAAGATTTTTAATCATGAATATTTACCATGGATATTATTAATTTCTAAGTAGGATTTTTTACAATACCATGGGCCATGACTTTTGATTATTATGGTATGGATCTAGGCTTTTAATTGTTACAATACCATGGGTCAATACCACATGCCAAAAAACAATAACCTATTTAAAAATAAAAATATTTTACAAATATTTTATTTTAATTTAATTTTGTAACATTTTTAATTAAATCTAAGGGGAAAATGTTATAATTACTTTTCAGGTATATCTAAACCCTCCATCCTCATGACTACTAACAATATTTTCATAGAGATTAAATGGAGGTTTTAATAAATTAAAAAATGTGAATACTTTTATATATAGACATGTGAAATTTATATAATATAAATAATATTATAATGAACAAGGATAAATGAATCTTAACTAATGAGTCTCATCATTGAGTAATTATATGGGCCTTAATTGGCCTTAATTCACCTCCTAGCTTAGTCAAACCAACCATTCTCACAGGTTATTGCATACTTTTGATTATATTTTGCTTATGAGTTGAGTTAGAGTTGGATATTTTGCTTTGTGGTCTAATGTACATGTAATGCAGGAATAAAGGATAAAAGCAAGGGAAATGTAGGGATAAAAGGTAAAAGCAAGGAACCATGGTAAAAGACCTTGGTAAAAACTAGGATGAGACAAGAGAGGAATTATAGGAGGTAAATCCTCCTCATTTACTACCCATCCATAGCCAAATCAGCAGTACTAAAAGACAGCGAAGCAAGTGGAAGTACAAGTAGCCTCCCTACTAGAAGGCAGCCGAGCTAGTGAAAGTGAAAGGACAAGTTACCATTAAGTTGGGAGTTGTACCTCCCTAATTTTGAGGGAAGTTGTTGAGACTTCAGATGTATAAATAAAGAGGCTTAGGACCTTAGTTTTTTTAGTTAGTCAGCTAGGCAGTCACCAGTCAGTCAGTTAGCAAGTATTCAGACTTTTTGTCCAGTTGTAGACTTGTAACAGTTCTGATGTAATACAGTTTTTGATTTATAATGAAGATGAGTTTTGATTTGAGCCAGCACTGAGTTAACTCAGAGGGCTGAAGCTCTTGGGTTAGGGCCCAACCCTAGCAGCCAAAGCTCCTCTTTATTGTATTGCTAAGTAGCATAGCTTCCTACTTTTTGTTCATTTGCTTAATCAAATGCATTCTCATTACAGCAGCAGTATACATTCATTCTTTTTGTTCATTCACTTAAGCAATTCATTTCTATTACAACACTAGCATAGATGCATGGTTTGATTATTCCTTTGGTTAAGCAGATGCACGTTCATTATAATGGTTCAACATAGATTCATGGCTTTCCTGTTCATTTACTAAAGTGGCTTCCTATTTTCTGTTCATTTTCTCAGTGGTTACGGTTTCATTATAGTAGTGCAGGGAGGATTGGTTGTGTTTCAGTTTGTTCCATTTATGCTTTCATTTAATCAGTAGGTTGGCAAAGAAAAGATCCATCAGGATGCTCATAGGTGTCTCGACCTCACCTCCTCCCTCTGGGACTATGATGTGAGGAAGAAACCCTGCAACAACCCAAAAAACACAGGGTTTTGGTTTTCACAGAGGGTTTGTCATTTAATCCAAGCACTGAAGTCATTTCATATTGCTCTATTCCTCTAATGGTCATCTTCTCATTCGCTCTCTTTCTGTCATCAGACCTCACTCGCATACCCCTTTCATTCTCCTATAGCATGAAAAGCTCAGTGGAATTTGTTCACCCACATTCAAAAGGTTTTTAACCGTCAATTTCCTTTCACACGCAAAACCCACCAATCACTGCCCAGTCCACTTTTCGTGTTTGACTTTCTGCCTTTTAAATCCCCATTGTCGATCTGCCTTGTCAGATCTTACGGTAATCATGCACCTGCTCGGTCACCTCTCCGCCGTAGATCTACTTCACTAGATTCGACGGCCTTTGTGCCATATCACGTGGATTTCTGTCCAAACATTATCGGGCTGAGAGCACGTGAGATGGGCAGTTTCCTCGTGCTATGTGTCTGTCCGGGAGGCTAGTCGAGTGAATTTTCAAAATACAACTTATGGTTTTGAGGGCATGCAAGATACAACTTACTGCCCTCCAAACCCACTCGTCATTTCCGCATGTTTCATTTCGCAATCCAACCTCCACTATCGATCTTCCCTGCTAGATCTGATGGCTGTCACATCACCCAATCACTTTATCGCCTTGAACTCTCCACCGTCAATCTGTCTCTTGATCCGACAGCTGTCACTTCACCTAATCACCAACTGGCTTGGCCAATCTCCATCCTTCATCTGCTAATCGCCTCCGTGATATGATCCCAGCCATCCATCCTGTTAGTCCACCATGTCCTCCCATTTGCCTACGTACCCTCCTACTGTCTGATCTCGATTGTTCATTTACCTTTCACCTGCCTAATCCAAAGGTCCTCATGCACTATTTCTCATTACATCCTCCTTTCACCATTTTTTACCTCTGACCACTTCTTTCGCTTATACATAGACTTAGCCTAATTCCATTTCTAACCCCTTTGTCTAGTTTTGCTACTTTACTCCTACAAATTAGATAGTTAGCATTAGATTAGTGTTGCTTAGCAATTCTGCTTAGTCTAGTTTTTTTCATGATTAATTAGGTTATGGTGATTTAGTTTTGCATGTTGTTTTCTTCATTTCTACAGTAGATTAGCTCTCCCCTAGACTAGGTTTTCTCTCCTTCCATCAAAATCAAGCTTCTTCTGACCCTATAGAAGTATGGCTTGGAACCCCTGGGGTCTCTTGCTAGATGAGCAGTGACAACAAGCAGTACCTTCACTCCTACTTGTGTATATAGCACAGTCACCTCCAAGTTTGTACAAACCCTAGGTTGATAAGTAAAGCTGGTAGCCCTGGGAGTTGCAGCATTCTTGCTGCAATACCTAGGCTCATCACTTTTTTGCACCATTCCCGGGGAGGTGTCAGAGTAGTAGTGATTACTATTCTTTTCTTCTATTTTCTAGTTTCCAACTTCCATTAGTTTATTTCTGCAAAAGTAATCTAGTTTCTTTCTTTCATTGTCATTTATCTACTTTCCTTTCCATTTTGCAAGTTAATCTAGTTTCATCCAACAATTTCAATTCAGCAAGTAGTTTCCTTTTGTTAGTAGTTTTCATTCCATCAACAATCTCATTCTGCAAGCAGTTTTCTTTCTGTCAGTAGTCTTCCATTCAACAATTTCAATTCAGCAAGTAGTTTCCATTCTGTTAGTTGTTTTTCATTTAATCAACAATTTCCTTTCTACAATTACTTTCCAGCTTTCAAGAAAAATCTCACAAAAACCCAAAAACATTTCCTTTCATGCCTCATAGGATTAGGGATACTTTAGGAAAATTCTTGCCAAACACCCCCACCTCATCCAACAGTCAACCTTCTTTCTTCTTCATTGACGGTGAATTGGAAGCCCCTTTGGTTGAGCAACTTGACATATTTGAAGAACCTATAGGGGAAGAAGAAGAGGAATAACGCATTCCTACTGAACCAATGGCTGAACACTTAAGTGACAAAGGAGATAGAGGGAGAAGTGTGGGTGTCGTCCCCATTAGGGAAACCAATGGGGACACTAAAATGAAGAACATAAGCCCCTCTGCTCTACCTCATTTCCATGGCTTGACCACAGAGGACCCTGACACTTTCCTATTTGAGTTTGTTGTTGTCTGCCAAACCTATGACTACACAGATGATGAGCAGAAGTTGAAATTGTTTCCATCTACCCTCAAGGAGGCAACATTGTGTTGGTTCATGGGTTTACCTGGAGATAGCATAACAACTTGGGCTCAGATGCAACAGGCCTTTAACAACAAATATAGGGATTACTGTAGGTCAAAGGACACTAAAGATGAAATTTTCAGGATGACCATAGGCCATGATGAATCCCTAGAAGACTACGAAGAGAGATTCCAGCTCAGTTACAAAAGGGCCAGGTGCACACTTGACCCTGAGTCACTGAAGCTGGTCTTGCTTAGAGGAGTGAGGGAGGATATCCTAAACACCTTACATATGTTATCAGGAGGAGATATTTACCAAATACTCTATGAGGACATCAATACTATCTTTAGAAACCATTCTAGGGCATCCAGAAACAAGGGTAGAAGTAGTCAACCTATGGCTAGTACATCATCCTCCAACTCATCCATCAAGGGTGAAATTGGAAATATGTTGGAGGACTTCAAAAGTGAGTTGTTGCAAACCCTTGCCTTACAATTGGATACCATGAATATAAGAAGAAAGCAAGAGGAAGCGAAGAGAGCCCTGGCCATCTTCTATCCTAGGTGCACTAGAAGGCATCCTAGGAATGAATGCCCATTAAACCCTGATGAGATTTTCTCAGTCTGTGAAGAAAACCGCTCCACATACAAGTGCCCTTCCTTGCCTGAACTCAAAGTTGTGTATCAGGGAGATGAAGGGATCACTGAGTAGCTTTGCTATATTAACCAAAGGAGACCTCCTATGCCTAGACCATACCAACAGGGTATGAAATTATCATCCCATGCATATCACAAACCCAACCAAAACAAAACTACACCTTCTTGGGGACACCCTACCAATCCTTCCTAGTCTACACCCCCTCCTTGGTTCTATGCATCTCAATATCATTCCCAGCCACCCAACTAGTCATTTCAACTTTACAATTAGCCACAACATTAGTGGAATACCCCACCCTAGGGGTGGAGGCCCCAATTCAACAATGTTCCAGCTCTATTGCATCCATCAACTACCCAACCGCAACTCTTGCACTCTGCTCCACCTAGGCAACCCCAAATACCTGCCCAGCCAAATCCAAACCCAAACAATAGGCAAGCCCCATAACACATACAGTGGAGAGACATCATACCTAGCTTATGTTATTGAAATTCAGGAGATCAACCTGAGATCTGGGAGAATTCTACCAGATTACCAACCTCCCTCTCCACATAAAGAGGTTGAGGAAAAAGGAGAGGAAATCAACCTTAAAGAAAATCCACCCTTTCCTGAAAGATTAGCCCAACCACACCAGCCTACCCCAGAAGAAACTGAACTTCTGGAAGAATTGGAGAACCTATGTGTAAAGATTCCCCTTCTCCAGGAAATCAAAGATGTGCCTATTTACAATAAACTGATTAAGGAGAAGTGCTTTAAGAATCCAGGAAGAAGAAAAAGGGATGCCCCTACCATTAATGTCATTGGGCAGTTATCTGACTTAATGTTGGGGTAGGCAATATGTCCAAAATACTTAGACCCTAGAAGCCCTATAGTTGATGTCCACATCAATGGCACCATTGTCCCACACACTCTGATTGATCTTGGGGCTATCATTAATGTGATGACCAAGGACACCATGCTCAAGCTTAACCTCCAAGGGTCATTAAGGAAGACCACAACAGTGCTGCAACTTGCAGACTGTTCCACAGTCACCCCTGAGGGAATTATGGAGGATATGATGGTCTCCATTCATTCCTGGGAGTACCCAGCAGATTTCCAAGTTCTTCAACCCAAGGCTAAGCTTACCAGTTACCCTCTCATCCTTAGGATTCCATGGTTGGGCATAGTTGATGCCTACATCAGCTGCAAATTTTGGAATATGACCATTAAGAATGGGCATATGTCCAAACAATTAGTCCTATACCCTCCTGCTCAACCCTCCCAATAACATGACTTACCTTTATGGTTGGAGGAGGTGGAAGAAGATGAGCTTTATTCTGCAAAACTTTATACTTTGGAAGCCATCATAGGAGGAGGACAGCAAGATGAGGATGATTTAATTGAACACCTGCTCCAAAGTCCAACTCCTAGTTCATTACCCCTAGAAGAAGAAGTAAAAGAAACATTGAACAGTCATCAAATTGACTTATGCTTGGCCGATTCCAACCCACTCCGAGTCAAAACCATAGAATTTGGGCCAGAGAAAACCTTGAAGATTAATCCATCTCTCTCTACTTCAGAGGAGGAACAACTATGCAACTTGTTGAGGGAGAACCTAGAAGCCTTTGCTTGGAACTACAAGGAAATGAAGGGAGTACACCCCTCGGTGTGTACTCACCACATATACATCAAGGAAGGTTGCAAGCCAGTCAGGCAACCACAAAGGAGAATGAATCTAGCCCTCAAAGACATAGTCAAAGAAGAACTATAGAAACTGTTAGATGCAGGGTTCATTTACCCTATCTCTGACAGTGAGTGGGTCTCTCCTTTAGTGTTAGTGCCCAAGAAAAATGGGAAGTGGAGGATTTGTGTCGATTATAGGGAATTGAACAAAGCCACCAAGAAGGATCATTTTCCCTTACCCTTCATTGACCAAGTGTTAGATGGCCTGGCAGGGAAGAAGTTCTTTTCCTTCTTAGATGGATTTAGTGGGTACAACCAGATCCAAATCTTCCTATAAGACCAAGATAATACCACTTTCACATGTCCTTGGGGTACTTTTGCCTATAGGGCCCTTCCTTTTGGCTTGTGTAATGCTCTTGCCACTTTCCAAAGAATAGTCCTAAGTATTTTTGTTGAATTAGTTCATGACGCTGTGGAGATCTACATGGATGATTTTACATCTTATGGTTGTGATTTCCAAGAGGCCCTGACTAACCTAGGCAAAGTATTCTGTAAATGCATTGAGATGAACATGTCCCTTAGTTCGAAAAAATGTGAATTCTTAATGACTGAAGGGACTGTGCTAGGTCACTCAATATCTTAGCAAGGACTGCAAATGGACCAAATAAAGTAGCAATCATTCAAAGGGTCCCTCCTCCACAAAAGCAAAAACATGTTAGGAGTTTCTTAGGGCTAGCTGGATATTACAGAAATTTCTTAAAAGACTTTAGAAAGCTAGCCTCTCCTTTGTTTGGTTTATTGGCCAAAGATTCTGAATTTATATGGTCAAATAGTTGTCAAGAGGCCTTGGACATTTTAAAGGATAAGATAACCACTGCACCAATCCTTAGAGCCTAAACTGGGCCCTCCCTTTTCACATTCATGTTGATGCCTCACATAGAGCCATAGGAGCAGCCTTATGATAGATAGAAGAGAAATTGCCTTATGCCATCTACTTTACCAATAAAAAATTGTTAAAGGCTAAACTAAACTATACTATGACAGAAAAAGAACTCCTGCCTGTTGTGCATTCATTGAACAATTTTAGGCATTACATTATAGGCTATCAGAAATTTGTGCATATTGATCATTCTACAATTAAATATTTAATGAAAAACCCAAATGTAAATGCTAGAATCATCAGATGGTTACTTTTATTGCAGCAGTTTGATTTAACTATTGTTGATAAGCCTGGTAAAGAAAATGTTGTTGCTGACTTTCTGTCTAGAATGAATATACCTGCAGGTGAAGAAGGAATGGTGGATGATTAGTTCCCAGATGAGCATTTGTTTGCTATTTTAGTGCTCTCCCCATGTTTTTTTTGTATAGCAAACTATCTGGTGTTAGCACAGTTCCCACCAAACCTGCCCTCCAAAGAAAAGAGCAAGATAATTAGGAAAAGTGCCCCCTTCCCCTAGATTGGGGGAAATCTATCCAAACTTCATCCAGATCAAATCTTGAGACGATGTGTAAGGGAAGAGGAAGTCTTTGACATCCTTTTGACCTGTCATGATGGACCTTGTGGAGGCCACTTTATAGAAAAAAGGAAAACATTCAAAGAGCTGCAAGCAGGTTATTATTGGCCTACTCTTCATCGGGATGTGAAGAAGTATGTTAGTCAGTGTGATCAGTGCCAAAGGGTGGGAAAGCCGACTCCAAGGGATGAAATTCCCCTACAGCCTCAAGTGACTTTCGAGCCATTTGACAAGTGGGGAATTGACTTCATTAGACCTATCAACCCTCCTTCCAAGAAAAAATAGCACATCATTGTGTACACCGATTACTTGACTAAGTGGGTAGAAACCAAAGCAATCAAGGAAACAACAGAAGAAAAGGTAGTTGAGTTCCTAAGGGAGAACATATTCTACAAATTTGGGTACCCTAGAGAACTAGTCACAGACCAAGGCAGCCAGTTCACCTCCAACATCATTGAAGAACTGCTCAAGCATGATCAAACGTAGGACCTCCACTCCTTATCATCCATAAGCTAATGGGAAAGTGGAGGTGACCAATAGA
Organism: Pinus tabuliformis; assembly: GCA_031772625.1. Lineage (NCBI taxonomy): Eukaryota > Viridiplantae > Streptophyta > Pinopsida > Pinales > Pinaceae > Pinus > Pinus tabuliformis. Next base: position 1,143,952,151 of record CM062815.1, read on the forward strand.
GCACTAGAGAACATCCTAACCAAGGTAGTGAATAGCAACAAAAAGTATTGGGCTGAGAGACTAGTTGAGGCCACCTGGGCTTATAATACAACATGGAAGACCACCACTGGGTTTACACCCTATGAGCTGGTCTATGGGAAAAAGGCTTTGTTGTCCATTGAATTTGAATATAAAACATTGAGGATGGCAACCCAACTAGATCTAGATCTCATTCATGCAGAAATAGAAAGGTTGTTCCATTTGAATGGAATAGATGAATTCAGAATGCAGGCCCTCCTTCATACAGAGATAACTCAACTTTAGAGGAAGATCTCGCATGACAAGAAAATTAAGGATAAATTGTTTCAAGAAGTAGATTGGGTTTGATTATATGATTCAAGGTACAAATACTTCAAGGGAAAGCTAAGAACAAGATGGCTCAGACCATATGTGGTGGAAAGATTCCATGACAATGGTTCAGTGTGAATCAGGACTATAGATGAAGAAGCCATTCCATTGCTAGTTAATGGACACAAATTGAAATTATACAAGAGGCCTTCATCTAAACAAGAGTTCATTGACAACATCAATAAGACAGTGATGATGGTGGAGCAAGTTTCAGCTCCTCCCTCATCAGGTCACTGAAAAAGAAAGAAAAAACAGAATAAGGATTCAGGTGAAAACCTCCATGAGGCACTTGAGTCCCATATTTGGGTTGAAAACCTCCATGAGGTGACCCAAGGATGAAAAAAAAAAGGAAAGAAAAAGAAGATCCCTGGGTGAAAACCTTCCTTGAGGTGCCCAGGGCAGATATCTAGGGTGAAAACCTCTCTGAGGCAGCCTACGTGTTTCTCAAAAAAATATAATAAAAAAAAAGAAAAAAAACATAACTGTTGTTTGCAGGAGGATGAGAAATACAATCAGGGAGCAAAGAGAATATCCAAATGGGGCCTTGCCTCACATATGTTCATCTCCCCCACTCCTTACCATGCATCCCTCCATAAATTCCATTGTTTTTTTCACTTCACTACTTCAATTCAAGAGAAGATTATGTTTTCCATAGCATCACCTCATCCATTACCATCATCCCTGCCTTCACACACACTCCTACTCCCTCTATACAATAGATAGTAGAAGAGGTAGAAAGATGACCACACAGTAGCAACAACAGCATCAGATCTGCGATCAAGAAACGATCAGCAGACAGCAGAGGAGGGAGAAGAATGACCATTAGCAACACCTCTGATCTTTGACACTTGTAGTGTGGCATTAAGGCCACAGGTAAGTATCCTACTCACTCACTCATATGCATAATTTTATCAAAAGTTGTAAAGGTTAAGAGGTAGTTGGTTTGTGAGTAAAAAGGTGACCAGTTTCCTCTAAAAAGGCTATGTCCTCCAAAACCTCAGGATCCCTATAACATGGATAGTATTTAATGACTTACTAGCAGAGGATGACAACAAAACCTTCATCTATGATGTTATTCCTTCTGTCAGTAAGGAGGAGACAAAACAAGAAAAGGCAAGTACAGAGCTAGGTGGGGAGGAGATGGATACAAAAGAAACTAATACAGAGGGACATGATGAAGGAGAAAACAAAGAAACATGATGCTGAAATAGAAGAGAAAGAAGGCATTGAACAAAAAAAAAAGTAAAAAAAAAAAAGGAGAAAGAGTAGTAAGAAACAAAAGAGCTAAGAGGCCTCAGGGACAGAGAAGCAACTGAACAATCAAACCCTATGGCCCTAATCAGCATCCAATGGCAAGAAATCCTCAGCTAACACTTAGATATCTTGTTGTCCAAGGGAAAGAAAGTACACATTATGAGGATATATTTAGGTTGCTTAAGAAATGATCATATAAATGCCTTCTAAAAAAGATAATACACTACCACATAGCTTGAAGATCAAAGAATATTAGTGGGGAGAAGGAGAAAGGAAAGAAGACTGCTATAAACAAGAAGAAAAGACCACAATAGAAGCATGAGATGTTAGAGAGGCTACCAGAGCCACTAAGTTGCTCAGAGGATGAGCAACACTTTTAGTAGGGGGTGATGATGAGTCTCATCATTGAGTAATTATATGAGCCTTAATTGGCCTTAATTCACCTCCTAGCTTAGTCAAACCAACCATTCTCACAACTTATTGCATACTTTTGATTATATTTTGCTTATGAGTTGAGTTAGAGTTGCATATTTTGCTTTGTGGTCTAATGTGCATGTAATGTAGGAATAAAGGATAAACGTAAGGGAAATGCAGGGATAAAAGGTAAAATCAAAGAACCATGGTAAAAGACCTTGGTAAAAACTCAGATGAGACAAGGGAGAGGAATTACAAGAGGTAAATCCTCTTCATTTACTACCCATCCATTCGAATATCCCTCCATCAGCTAAAAGTACACACAGCCAAATCAAGAGAAATGAAAGATAGCAAAGCAAGTGGAAGTACAAGTAGCCTCCCTACTAGAAGGTAGCTGAGCTAGTGAAAGTGAAAGGACAAGTTACCATTAAGTTCGGAGCTATACCTCCCAAATTTTGAGGGAAGTTTTTGAGACTTCAGATGTATAAATAAAGAGGCTTAGGACCTCAGTTTTTTTAGTTAGTCAACTATGCTGTCACTAGCCAGTCAGTTAGCAAGTATTCAGAATTTTTGTCCAGTTGTAGACTTGTAATAGTTCTGATGTAATACAGTTTTTGATTTATAATGAAGATGAGTTTTGATTTGAGCCAGCACTGAGTTAACTCAGAGGGATGAAACTCTTGGGTTAGGGCCCAACCCTAGTAACCAAAGCTCCTCTTTATTGTATTTCTAAGTAGCATAGATTCCTGCTTTCTATTCATTTTCTTAATCAAATGCATTCTCATTACAACAACAATATAGATTCATGCTTTCTGTTCATTCACTTAAGTAGTTCATTTCCATTACAACACTAGCATAGATGCATGGTTTGATTATTCATTTGGTTAAGTAGATGCATGTTCATTATAGTGGTTCAGCATAGATTCATGGCTTTCCTATTCATTTATTGAAGTGGCTTCCTATTTTCTGTTCATTTGTTGAGTGGTTGTAGTTTCATTACAGTAGTGCAGGGTAGATTGGTTGTGTTTCAGTTTGTTCCATTTATGCTTTCATTTAATCAGTAGGTTGGCAAAGAAAAGATCCACCAGGATTCTCACAGGTTTCTCAGCCTTACCTCCTCCCTCTAGGACCATGATGTGAGGAAGAAACCCTGCAGCAACCCCAAAAACATAGGGTTTTGGTTTTCACAAAGGGTTTGTCGTTTAATCTAGGCACTGAAGTCATTTCATATTGCTCTATTCCTCTAATGGTCATTTTCTCATTCACTCTCTTTCTGTCATTAGACCTCACTCGCATACCCCTTTCATTCTCCTGTAGCATGAAAAGCTCAGCAGAAGTTGTTCATCCACGTTCAAATGGTTTTTAACCGTTGATCGCCTTTCACACGAAAAGCCCACCAATCGCTACGCAATCCACTTTTCGCATTTGACTTTCTGCCTTTTAAATCCCCATCATCAATCTACCTTGTCAAATCCGATGGTTATCGCGCACCCACTCACCAACCTACTTGGTCACCTCTTTGCCATAGATCTGCTTTGCTAGATCCGATGGCCTTCGCGCCATATCGCGTGGATTTCTGTCCGAATGTTATCGGGCTGAGAGCACGCGAGATGGGTAGTTTCCCCATGCTATGTGTCGGCCGGGGAGGCTAATCGCGTGAATTTTCAAAATACAACTTATGGTTTTGAGGGTGTGTGAGATATAGCTTACTGCCCTCCAAACCCGCTCGTCATTTCCGCACATTTCGTTTCACGCTCCAACCTCCACCATCTATCTTCCCACCATATCTGATGGTTGTTGCATCACACGATCGCTTTATCACCTTGAACTCTTCACCGTCAATCTGTCTCTTGATCTAACAGTTGTTACTTCACCCGATCGCCAACTAGCTTGGCCAATCTTTGCCGTTCATTTGTTGATCACCTCCACGATATAATCTCAGTTATCCATCCTATTAGTCCAGCATATATGCCCATTTTCCTACATACCCTCCTACTATCCGATCTCGATCGTACATTTACCCTTCGCCCGCCTGATCCAATGGTCCTCATGCGATATTGCTTATTACGTCCTCCTTTCACCATTTTGACCTCTAACCGCTTCTTATGCTTATACATAGACTTAGCCTAGTTCCATTTCTAACCCCTTTGTCTAGTTTTGCTACTTTACTCCTGCAACTTAGATAGTTAGCATTAGATTAGTGTTGCTTAGCAATTCTGATTAGTCTAGCTATTTTCATGATTAATTAGGTTATGGTGATTTAGGTTTGCATGTTGTTTTCTTCATTTTTGCAGTAGATTAGCTCTCCCCTAAGCTAGGTTTGCTCTCCTTCCATCAAAATCAAGCTTCTTCTGACCTTATAGAAGTCTGGCTTGGAACCCTTGGGGTCTCTTTCTAGATGAGTAGTGACAACAAGCAGTACCTTCACTCCTACTTATGTATATAGCACAGTCACCTCCAAAGTAAATCTGGTAGCCCTAGGAGTTGTAGTATTCTTGTTGCAATACCTAGGATCATCATTAACCAAGGATCCAAGCGAAGTGAGAAAGAAAAGTGATTAACAATGATAAAGGAAAGATAATGCATGATTCTTTTAATTTTTTTATTATTATATTTTCTTTAACATGATTGATCCAAAATATAGGTTTAATATTTTACAACCAATTATGTTTTTTATTAATTTAGATACTTTCTTAAATACAATACAATGGGATCATATTTAAGAAAGAGAGTGAGATGGAAGGGGGAATAGAGTGTGGGAGAGAGACATAGAGGTGAGAGACACAATGAGAGAGAGAAAGGAAGAGAGAGAGGAGGGGGAGAGAGGGAGGGAGAGAGATGGATTTGGAGGGGGAAAGAGAGGGAGTGACAAGGGAGAGATGAATATGGAATGAGGGAGAGAGGAGATGAGGGATGACAAAGAAGAGGAGAGGATAAAGATATGTAAAGAAGGGGAAGAGAGAGACAGGGAGACATAGATATGGAGGAGGGAGAGAGGGGGAGAGAGAGAAGGAGATAGGGAGGGAGATTGTGACAGAGTTGGAGGGTGGAGAGAGAGTGTGTGTATGATGGGGGGAGAGATGGAGGGAGGTGGGAGAGAAGGGGAGAGAGAGGAAGGAAAAAGAGAGAGGACTTGAGAGAGAGGAGAGAGAGAGGGGGGAGAAAGAGATGGAGTTGGAAGGGGAAGAAAGACATAGAGAGAGAAAGGTGGAGAGGGAGTGGAAAGGGAGAGAGAGAGAGAGAGAGAGAGAGGGAGAGAGATATGGAGAGAGAGTGTGTATGTTTTGGGGGTGAGAAGGAGAGACAATGGGAGATAGAGATATAGATGGGGCGGAGGAAGGGGTAGAAGAGAGAGGCAAAGAGAGGGAGGGAGGAAGAGGGATAGATGGGGAATATATATATATATATATATATATATATATATATAGAGAGAGAGAGAGAGAGAGAGAGAGAGAGAGAGAGCATGACATATGTTTAGGGGGTTGAGATAGAGAGACAAATAAGGAGAGATGGAGGGAGGTATAAATATAGATGGCAAGGGAAGAGAGGAAAGAAGAGAAAGATAGATAAAGTTAGGGAGAGGCAAATAGAGTGAGACAGGGGAGAGAGGGAGGGGAAGAGAGAGAAGGAGAGGGGGAGGTAGATAGACACAGAATGGAAGGTAGAGAGAGAGGGAAGAAGAAAGAGTCTCACAGAGACAAATATAGACATAGAAGTTAGATCTAGAAAGTCATGAATATTTTAGATTTTCACTAAAATAGATGTATTGATTTCAATGTAGTTGTTGATTTCTAATCCTATTTGATCACATGCACTATATGCATTGATTTCAATGTAGATGTCGATTTATAATTCTATTTAATACCTTACACTAGATGCATTAATTTCAATGTCGATGTTGATTTCTACTCCTATTTGATTGCTTGCATAGGATGCATTGGTTTTAGTGTAGATATTGATTTCTAATCCTATTTGATCGCTTGCACTAGATGCATTAATTTCAGTGTAGATGTCGATTTCTAATCATATTTAATACCATATAATAGATACATTGATTTCAGCTTAGATTTTGATTTCTACTCATATTTGATTACTTACATTAGATGCATTGGTTTCAATGTAGATATTTATTTCTACTCCTATTTGATTGCTTGCACAGGATGCATTGGTTTCAATGTAGATATTGATTTCTAATCCTATTTAATCGCTTGCACTAGATGCATTGATTTAAGTGTAGATGTTGATTTCTAATCATATTTAATACCTTACACTAGATTCATTGATTTCAACGTAGATTTTGATTTCTACTCATATTTGATTGCTTGCATTAGATGCATTGGTTCCAGTGTAGATATTGATTTCTAATCCTATTTGTTTTCGTGCACTAGATGCATTGATTTCAGTATAGTTGTTGATTTCTAATCCTATTTTATTGTTTGCACTAGATGCAATGATTTTAGTGTAGATGTTGATTTCCGAATTGATGCAACAAGATGTATGATGTACATTAATTTCAAAGTAATTAGATTAATAGTGTGCATTGATTTTAGTGTAAGCACATCTCTACCTCCTCCATCTATATCTCTATCTCCCATTGTCTCTCCTTCTCTATCTCTCTATCACAGCGCCTAAACATACACACTCTCTCTATATATCTATCTACCTCTCTCTCCCTTCCTCCCTTTTCCCTCCCCATCTCTCTCTTCTCGTTCTCTCTCCATATCTATATATATATATATATATATATATATATATATATATATATATATATATATATATATATATATATATATATCTTCCTCCATCCCTATCTTTTCCTCTCTCATCTTCCCTCTCCCCCCCTACCCATCTATATCTATCTCCCCTTGTCTCTCCTTCTCACCCCCAAAACGCACACTCTCTCTCTCAATGTAAGCACACAATAATAATTCAACCATAAATACAATACTTGAATTTTTCATTCTAAATAAAATATTTGATTCTTGAAACTATAAACTATTTATAATTGCGTACATTCTTATTATTCCCATTTTCCATCATTCAACATTGTTAATTACTTTGCATTCAAATGCAATAATAGAAAATAACTACCATTGAGAATTATTTGGGGTTTAACACTTCATAAGCCACAATGATTGACTTTGGAGAAAACTACTATTAATATTGGAGAGCAACAAAGACATGGTATGTTGTTTACTACAGTAGCTCGAGTTAAATATTTTAATGGTCTATCATTCCAACTACTCTTTTCATATGATCGATATGAGAAAATGGAAAAAATAATAGGTGTGACAATAGGAACAGTAGAAGAAGATAGTTTTAGATTGATTGCAATGAAGATTGTTTGTAATTTGACTATGTTCTTAGTATGCACATTTTCTATCTATCAAAATTGTTACATTGACACTTTGCACTCAAAATTTGTATTTCATCATTTTTCGTCATTCAAGTTACTAAGAGTCTCTCTCATCTCAACAAACTGAGGTAACTAGGCAAATTTTAAATTAAATTGACCAAATTAATCTTAGACATATTTAACATATTTAAAATGATCAAAATAATTAGATGTTCACCAAATTTTGTATGACTACAAGCGACTGAAACCAGCCTAGATCCATCTTAACATCGGATCTATCAAGAGCAGAGAGGGATCAAATCTCTTGAAGTGCAAACCTTTCCTCAAGTTTTGCACTAAAAAAATAGGTTTGCACCTCGAGAGTTTTGATCCCTCTCGGCGCTTGATAGATCCGGTATTAAGATGGATCTAGGCCGGTATTAAAAAAACATTAAAAAAAAAAACATTAAAAAAAAAACATTCAAACAAGAAAGAAAAATAAAAATTATTACGATAGAAAATAAAATAAATTTTAAATTTTAAATAAAAATTATTAAAAAAAATAAAAATATATAATCATCATAAAAAATTTACAATTTCAACCAAATAAAAAATAAAACAATTATAATTAATTTTAAAAAATTAATAATATTTTATAATTAAAAATTATTTGAAAACAATATTAAAAATTAATTAAAAAACTAAAAAAACATATAATTTCCCAAAAAATTTAAAAAAGGAAAAATAAATAAATAAAACAAATAAATAAAAGTGAATTAAATAATTAAAAACTAAGCAAATAGAAGAAAATTAAATAAAAACCAAAAAACAGTGTTTATAAAATAAATAGATAAAAATTAAAAAAATATTTAAAAGTAAATAAATAACCATTAAAAAACAAAAATTTAAAAGAAAATAGTTAAGAAAAAAATTAAATAAAATAAATATGAAAAAATAAAAAAAATAAAACAATGTAATAAAATATAAAATATAAACATTATAAAAAATACCAGAATTAAAAATATATATAAAAAAAATATAAAATATAAATATTCTAGAGAAATTAAAAAATTAAAAAGATATGAATAAATTAAAAAAAAAGAATATTTAAATAAACTTAAACTAAAAAATATTTAAATTAATTTTTTAAATGAATTAAAGTAAATTAAAAGTTAATCAAAAAATTTATTGAAATTTTGTAATTAAAAATTATTTAAAAAATTGAATTTTTGAAAATATTAAATAAAATTAAATTTTAAAAAATAAAATTAATTTTTTTTAATAAATTATAATTTCAATTTATTTAAATGAAAAAATAAAAATAAAAAATTTAAATTTAAAAAAAGAAATAAAAAATTACTTTTTTTTATTAAAATGGAAAACAAAATGGACCTTAGCTAGGGAGGGTTATAAGGGCGTCCTAGGCCCGATCGAGAGGCCTCCACCAAGCGGCCTGGATGCCAGCTTAACCAGCCCTAGGGAGGCCCTCATGCCCCAACCTGGCTGAGGGTTGTTTTTTCTTTTTAGCTATGTTGAGGTTAAGATTTTTTGGTTCAATAAGATTTCCCACCCTTCAACAAAGGTCTTAGGCTGAAACCAAGAAGAGGAATAGGATAACTCGAACAATTTTTATAGAAAAAAAAAATGTGCATACTTAGGAAATCAAAAAATTTGAAGTGTAGAAAATATGCCTTAAAAAAATGATGATTTTCAAAATTCGCATGAAAATCACAAACATTTAAAAAAAATTATCCACACTCAATATATTAGAAAAATTGAAGTGTCAAAAATAAGCCCTCTAAAAGAAAGGGTTGATGTTGCATCAACACTTGTCAAAATCAATATGAAAATCCTTAACATTTAAAAAAATGTTCATATTTGATACATAAAAAAATTTCAAGTGTTAAAAATATGCTCTAGAAAAAAGGGGTTGATGCTGCATCAACACTTTTCAAAATCAACATGAAAATCACTAACATTTAAAAAAAATGTTCATAAGAAAATTTAAAGTGCCAAAAATATGCTAAAACAAAAGTGTATTCTGAATCACCACTTTTCAAAATCGGGTGATTTTTTACTACCTCAAAATCGGTAACTATGTTTTGCGTGAGTGTTGTTTTGCTTATTCTTCATTGTTGTTGCTGTTTCAAATTATTTTAGCTTGTAGAAGTGTTGTTCTAAGTTGTCGTTTTCCTTTCACAAGTGTCGCATCAGTTTTCTTGTTTTTGCACCGATGGTCGTCATCATGGCGACTCTCCTCACGTACTTGATTTTCCTTATGTTTGTTTAGTTTCTAAACTTGATCTATGTTGATTTAATCATACTTAGACATTTTTGCACTCAATCTCACATCATCACTCACTTCTACTCGGTTTTCACACTTCCACTAGGTAGATATGCACTTAGACAAATTTTTCGTTACCCCGTTGGGTACTACACAATCCTAAGGCTCAAGCCGAGAGCTTAGCCTCTAGAATTGCGGAGTGCACAGTATTAGTAGGCCCAACTGTGCATTGCGTAGTTCAGGGCTTAGCGTGCTACCTTAGCCACTAAGACCGTGCAATGCACAGTCTCTGCCTAGGCTGAACTACGCATTGCATAGTCTCAGGATTCAGGATGCGCCCTTGGCTAATGGGACTATGTAGTGTGTGGTTCCCACAACCAGTCTTATTTGCTTGTTGATGAAAACTCTGCAATCCATCTCATTAGTTGCCCAGTTTTTTGCTTGATCATGGTTTGAAGCTAGATTTGAAAAAGTTAATTTTTGCTTGCCATGAGTGTCCTTTTTGTCCCATAGGTACCACAGTTGTGAAGCACTTCTCTCCAACAGTCATTGTTACCATGACACCAAAGAGAATTGCTTCAAAAGAGACCACAGAAAGGAGTACTGGGAAAGCAGTTGAGTAAACACTAGTAGATTTCCTAGTGTGTGCGACCACTCAACTATTTATAGAAAAGGGGTCAATACTAACATGGCAGCAAGTTAATGAAGCTCTTTTAGCAAAGAGCCTTGAGGCAGATCTAGAGGATCGACATGTTTATCTCAGTCTCTGATAGTCAAGACTACACAAGGTTACATGAAAATATCTAACCTTCCCATGTGCAGATGTCATTAGATGGATTGTTTTGCACATCGATGAGAAGACAATGACATTGACCAGTGCTAGTGGACAGAAGCTAGCTACCTTTCTGGCAGAATATTATTAGCGAATGTATCACTTGCCCGAGTGAGTGAAGCTCATGAACTCATTTTTCTATGCCACCAACATCTATGTGAATACAAGAGATAATTTTAAGGGTTGGGTGAAATAGGCATCGAAGTTTCTAAAGGCACCCACCCATTCATACAAGACAAAGTCTCTCAGGAAGGCCTACCATCTCTTGATTATCTTAGCTTGTAGGATCCATGGTCAACATAGCGCAAAGACCTTTGTTGAAGGGTGGGAAGTCTTATTGAACCAAGTTGTGAATGAGGGGAAGTCATTCAATTAGTTATATTTTTTGGATTTATAGCTGAGAGCCCATGTAGCACATGCCCAGAGTCCTCCCACGGGTGAGTAAGCAAGGTTTTATATGTATGCATATTTACTGGATGAAATATGTGCATAACATCAGTTTCTTGGAATAAATTGGACATGGACACCATGAGAAATTGTCATGCATATTTATTGCAAGCTGCTATTAGATTGCATTCATTAAGGAGTAATGGAACAACTAACTGACCATTTCATCATCCTGCTCTACAAGCTCATATTTGAATAAGAACCACCTTGCATGTCACAAGGAGAAATGGAGGCAATATCAGAGATCGTAGATTGGCATGCCTCACTAGGTGGCACCTTCCTTTGAGTGTTCAATAGAGAGAAGCCACCACATGTTTTACCAAGGTATGCCATCGACAAGCTTGTTGTGCAAGAAGTGTCATATCGTCTCACCACAGGGTTGTCAACAACTTTTCACAAGAAGAAGAATTCACCATGGCCCACTCTTCATTTGCAAATTGATTATACGAGATAAATAACTTGAAAGTCGCGAACACCAAGGGAAAGGAGACAGCGAAGTTTGCATTTAGTAATCGAGACTTTAATCCATATGTGTTGGCTTAAGGGTGCCTGGCCTAGATTCAAAGTTGTTTGTGCCAACCAACAAAACCATAACTTCTGGCCCTTTCGAAAACAACCTATAGTGCAGGCTGCAGTCTCACCTGAAGCAGTATTGGGGGATGCTAGAACCAAGTTCCTGCATCTAGGGATGTGTTATAAGTGGTTTCCAAGCTCTGATAGTTCAGATATGCCTTCACGTTGATCTATATCCTTCTAGGGCTCGTTACTGTAACTAGGGTAAACTGGTTTCTAGACCTTCGCGAAGGTCTACGATCAGTCTTTGTGGACCTTAAACAGACAACTTATCTATTTTCACGCATCAATAAATAATCCTAGATCTGACTTCATGTAGATCTATCCAATTCATTAGAAACATAGCAGAATCAACCCTTGACTTCGCAAATACAGATAATTACTTAAAGCACTCATAAATGAGACAGATTCAGTAGTTTTGTGTAGCATTCATACATTATTTCATGAAAACATAGTATTGAGCGACAAAATATAACATAAACAGAATCAAGAGAAATGCATAGTAATTCTTCAAAATCAGTCTTTATTGATCTTCAATGTTCATATTACATACTCGTCTACCCTGCGCACTCAACTGCAGGGGTCCATGCACTCAGCTGCAGAGGTACTAAGGCCTCCTGCACACTCAGCTACAAGATCATTTCCCTTCTCACCTAAGTACAAGAAGCAGAGCCTTCTTGCCTTAGCACTTGCCCCAAAAAGTATTTGTCTTGACTCTTCACTATCTAGTCTCTAAGATAATTTATCCCTAAGACTCTCTATGACCCAACTATTTATAGCTTTCTTCGATAAAATACCATGGTTTGTGGACCATGGGTGAATCTTAAAACCAACCAAAACAAGGGGCTAACACCCCTTTGACTCCTATCTACCTGTGCACTCTGCATCAACATTTCATGGAGACTTTACATCTTTTACAAAAAAGTATACAACATTTTGGTTAACTAACCCCAAAACTGACCCTGGGGACCTTATCCCAATAGGGCCCCAACATAAATATCATGGCTTGCCCTCGAGTCACTCAACTGATGCCTCGATCTTGCTGTAAAGTCCACCCAGCTCAACCTGCAACAATGCAACTTCAGCAACACTCTTCACTACAGCTTGATGTACCTCTTCAACCAATTTCTCTATGGTCGACCCCTCCACTGCTAGGCGCATTGTCCTCTGTGTCTGCTAGAGCATCTTGAGCTTTTCCTAAAGTGATAGAATAAGTTAACAAGCTTCCTCTAGCCACGACTGTAATCTGACCTTTAGCAGGGCCTCTTTTCTCTACAGTTCTTCCACATGTGTTTGGAGCTGCTTTCCCTCCTGTAACTTCACGAGGCATTGATCTGGCAACAAAGTGCATGCAATCCCTCGGACCTCATTAGATTTCCATTGTGTCTCTCGGACATCATTATTCAACTTCTACAATTTCGAGTCCTCCTGCAGATTTTTTTGTAGTTCCATAGCCGCATCAAACATTGATGAGTAGTCAATGACTGTGGTATCCAATGTGTTCATAGCATCCTTGATCGTTGCTCTACTTTGCTCCCTAACCTCTGGCGGAATCATTGGCTACAAATTCAACTGCAGCTCTACTATCTTCATCAGGAAGTCGAAGGTAACCCTACCAACCTCATCCTTTGAGGCACTTACCACAGGAACCAATTTCCTTACTTTTGCCGAGGTTTTGACATCCTCTAGGATGTTCAATTCTAGTACTAATTTGCAAGCCTGTTCTATCGTTGTCTCTAGGTTCTAGCTTTGTTGTTGCATCTCCTCCTTGGCCTTTAGTGCCTGAGTCTTCTTCGAGAACATTTGTTTATTGCTAACCTTGAATTCACTAATGACTATGAGGGCATGCTGCTCTCTGACCCTCAGCTCCTATGAAACCCCCTGATGCAGTGCATGGAGGGTCTGGAGTGGTAGCGTGGCCAAATTCAGTCCCATGTCCTTCACTGTGCTGATCACAGTGTGATCCTCATCTGATTCTACACGAACGAATCTCTCTGGCAGTGGTATAACCCTAAGATCCGAAGTCCATTCCAGCTTCGTCGCTGTGCTACTTCCTTGTTTCAAGCTCACTTGCACCCTGCTCGCTTTCTTGACGCCCGCTTGAATCCTGTTAGCCTGGATCTGCAGCTCGCACAGATCCTTTTGGATTCTCCCCAATGTTTGCATATATTGCTACTCAAATTGTTATAACACCTCAATCGTTGTATCTCAAACTTTATCACCGATCTCATCGAGATTGCCTTCCGTCAGCACCATTGGATCGATATGCATCTACTTGTCAAACTTATGCTTCTTTCTCTATCCAACTATCTACTTCATACTACGCCTCTTCAAGGTGAAAGGAGTGTGTTGCTCCTCACCACTGCCTCCTTGTGGTTCTAACAACTCCTGCTTATCTATATGTTGTGAGGTCGATTCTTCACCTCCCTTTGTATCGTGACGTTCTTCTTCTACCTGCTCCTTTTCAACGCACTCTTTTTTCCATTTGTTCTGTCTCCACAGCTGCCTTAGAAGCTTCCTTCTTCTTCTACTTAGCCAAGGCACGCGCGACCTTCTGAGCTGCACCCTTTCGCTTCTGTGCAACAGATCTCTCGGCACCTTTGCTTGTTCCCACATCAAGCCCCATGGGCTCATGCCACTTTGCTGGCCAATACCCCATGACCTCCTTCACGTCCATCTCAAATACCAAATAGGGAAACTTGTGCCATATGTGTTTTGGGTCCTTCCACACTTTGATTGGCACACTATGTAAATCGGCCTTGAACTTTGCGTAGGCCGTTAATTGCTCGAACAAGCTTGGGGACAACCTTGGCCTTTGATTAATAACCATTTGAAGGTCCATCTCCATCGAGATCTAGAAAATTTGCGACTCCTTGACTCTTGCTAAATCCTTTGTAGATCATAGCAAGGCAAACTATGCTACCTCGGGTAAATCTTCCTTGTGTGGGGGAAACTGAGTGTCCTCCGGTAATCTCCAAGCGACTAACACAATAGACAGTAACAACCGAGCATAGTGGAATGGCTTGCTCTCTTCCTGGGCTTCTCAGTAGTTCGTGAGGAAATCCTTGCATATATATTTTACCCAATTGTATTGGACACCCTTCGTGAACTGTGCTGCAAGTGACACTACCAGCATTGGAACCTCGTCCATGCAGTACTTCCTCATTATTTTGCCCACAAGAATCCGGGCAGTGAATTTCACCGCCTGGTCCTGAATGTAGTGGATAGAGTATCCGCGCAACTTCTTAACAAGGCCATACTCTGCCTTCATCTTGTCTGCCAAGTCTTTTTCCCTGGTTTTCCCTCCAAACTCTTTGGCAAGGTCCACTCCTTTATAAGGAAACTTTGTTATGTGATGTATTAACATGTTAGTTATTGGGATGGGCTCCCTAAGCCAAAGACACCCATTATGCACCAGCGCAAGGAGATGATGCACACACACCATGTTGATAGTTGAGCGATGATAATGCAGCAAGTAGAGCATGTGTAATAGCCCCGCCTACTCAACACCTTTGACCCACTTCATGGGCTCCAACTACACACCCGTCCCTTCATAATATATCTTTGTCATATATTTGTGGGTCACCAAATGTGGGAACCTCTCATGATCCACGAGGTCCCAATCCTCCATTTTCAGTACTAGAATGTGCACTAATGTAGGACCTTCAAATTCCACCTATTCTAGTAGCATGGGTGTCGAAACAGTGAATTTCCAAGAGTTTGTATCCTGGTTAACTTTGGTTCATCCCTTCTGTGGAGGGATATACTTGGGAAGTCGTGAGATGGGCTTGACCTCCTTGGCATCCAATTCTACTATACTTTGGTACTCCTCTTCTAAAATAACCACTTTCTCCAACTGTTTGTCTTTTCTCTCCTTTTGTCGCACCTCTGGGTTCTTCCTAGGTGACATTCTCACCGGCAACTGCTTCTTCTACTTCTCTTTCGTGGCTGATTGCTTCTCTTTTGTGACTGATTTCTTCGACATAGGCGACCTTGGTGCAGTAGGCACAGGGGTTGTAGCTTCCATACTTGATGACTCTTGGCCCAACGCATCGGAAACAACAGCTTCAGAACTCACGGCTTCGGTGGGGTTGGTGGTAGTCATTCACTTAATGAATATCTCTCATGTTGCTGCAATGTAGTTTGCAAACGAGGGGTGTGTCACAAACTCTTCCCATAATTCATGATTCATAAATGTAGACAGAAAAATGCCCAAACAACTCTCAAAAGGCAAAGTGTTCTTCGTTGGACCAACATACGTAATTTATAGGAAGGTTTGAACTCAAATCCGACCATCCCCCCCAAATTCTGATAATAAATGCATATTTGGCAGCAGATCTCCAAAAATTTTCGCCATAAATAGCGCCTACCTGCTCCTCTTAACTGATTTTTGGTCATCAAATCATGAATAATAACCTCAATGGCTACTTGTGAATCCACCTATGTGGAACCATCCCCAATGTCGCAGCTCATCTAGTGCAGCTTCATCTATCACACCCCTATCATCCGTCGCGCAGTCTTTCTACCACATTCTTCATCACGTCAGGTAGCATAGTTTCTAGTCCTGCAATCCCCTACAACTTCTTGGATTATAGATACTATCCTATTGCCATATAGTCATCGCTCGTGCCCCTGCCACCTCCGAGTTGGCTGGGCCGCAGGGGTGGTCGGGGAAGGAGTTGCATGCAGCTCCCTCCCCACCCATTCTCGCAGCCCAGCCGACCCGAAGGTGGTAGGGGTCGATTCCTCGAAGCGGCCCCTGCCACCCTCGAGCCGACTGGGCTGCGGAGGTGGGCGGGGAGGGAGTTTCACGTAGCTCCCTCCACGCCCACACCTGCGGCCCAACAAGCCCTGGGGTGGCAGGGGCCAATTCCTGGAATTGACCCTTACCACCCCATGGCCTTTTTCTATTTTTTTTTTCTATTTTTTTTAAATGATTTATATTCTAATGTTTCTGTTTAATATTTAGTTTTAGTTTTAAAATATTTTTTATTTTAGTGTTTTTTTAATATTATTATTATTTTTTTAATTTTAATTTTTTTTAATTTTTTTAACTTCAAAAAAATTGTTTTTTTTTGTTAATTTTTTCATTTTTCTTAAATTGTGTTTTATTTTTTAAATATTTTCCATTTTTTTTTTTTTTTTTTTTAAATTTTACGACTAATTTTTTATTCTTTTTTACATTTTATAATTTTTTTTTTGTCTTTTTTATATATTTTTCATATTTAATTTTTTTTGTCATGTTTTTTATTTTTTATTTTATGTTTTATTACTTGTATAATTTTTTGTATTTATTTTTCATTGTTTTTATTTTTTTAATATTTGTTTTCTTTTGCATTATTTTTGTGTTTTTTTTATTATCTTTTTTTGAATATTTGAAGTTTTTGATATTTTTTATTGTTTGTTTTTTTAGTTTTTTTTTTACAAGTTAATTTGGTTTTTTTTAACTTTTTTTTAATTGTTTTTTTGTTTTGTTCTTCCTTTTTATATATTTGATTTTTTTTTTTTGTCATGCTTTTTATTTATTTTATTTTTTACGTTTTATTATCAACATGAAAATCACCAACATATATATATATATATATATATATATATATATATACACACATAGCACATTAGAAAATTTAAAGTGTAAAAATTAAGCCCTCTAAACAAAAAGGGTTGACATTCCATTAGCACTTTTCAAAATCAAGATGTAAATCACTAACAAAAAAAAAAATGTTCAGACTAGATACACAAAAAAAGTTAAAGTGTAAAAAATAAGCCCTCTAAAAAAATTGTGTTGATGTTGCATCAACACTTTTCAAAATCAGCGTGAAAATCGCTAACATTTAAAAGAAAATGTTCATACTTGATACATAAAAAAAATTAAGTGCCAAAAATATGCTCCAAAAAAAATGTTTATTCTGAATCACTACTTTTCAAAATCAATTGATTTTTTGCTACCTCAAAAAAACAGGTACTAGGTCATTTTTTCATTTGATTGGCAACTATATTAACCCTGAAATTGTAGCCAGGCACATCCAAAAATCAACTAAGAAACTATACTAGGGTTTGCAGCAAAAGTATACAATTATATTAGATGACACCTGTGAAAATATAGATACACACAGAAAAATTAATGGTAAACTAACATGGAACCCCAGCGAGGGTTTGCAATATAAATGCCTGTAGTATGAAACTCAACACATGAGGATATAACATCAAAACACAATAATTGAAAATACTTAAGCATAGAACCCGAACCTAGGTTTTTAACACAAAACATCACATAATTTAATTTATGTACATAGGGACAAAAGTACTTATCTGAGAAACAAAAGCTAACTCGCTAGGAGCTCTCCATGTTCCTCCCAGTCGTAGACTATGTGGCTCAAAAACTTAGCCATAGGTCACCCCTAATTTGAGGTGGAACTCCATAGGCATTCGTAACTGAAACATCCACACATCCATGGATAGGGTTCCAACCCAATAGACATGATGCTCCAGGGCTTCAGACACCTTCCAAGCTAATTGCCAAGGTGCAAACCCAACATTTGTGCTACTCCAGGGCTCCAAGTACCCTCTATGCCATCAATCAACACTGAGTTCTCCCCAAAACTCCTTAATCGCTAGGTCATAAACAAGGCCATCAAACCCTAGGAGCACCAAGCTCTCGAAGTCAGCATTGGGGCCCAAATTATAAATAGTGTTGGCTTAGTGGGGCTTGACCTAGGTTCAGAAGTGATTTAGCCAAGCAAATCCCAGTACCACTGGCCCTTTCGGCAACAATTCGTAGAGCGCGGACTGAGGTCTCACCTGAAGTAGTATGGGAGGGTGCTAGAACCAGGTTTCCACACCTTAGGGATGTCTAATATGAGGTGATTGGTACGTGGTCCAACCTTTGCACTTACTGCGCTATGCGCACCAGCGGGCACCCCGTGCCTTGTGATATTGTCTTCACGTAGTTCTAGCCACAGCGCAACCCATGTTATTTACCCAAGTCTTCCTTAATTAGGCTCTGTTAGCTGATTACTTAGATTATTTTCATATATAAGCATTCATACAAGTCTTTATCGATCGGCCGCAGTAAATAAACAAAGTAAAAGTAATGCATAACATCAAAATACATATTCAAGAATAGATGCACAAAGTAAACTTCTCTTTATTAACATTCAATCCCAAGTACAGACCCGACTCCACCCTGCAGGGGTCCACAAACTCAACTGCAGACTCTACTAGGCCTCTGTGCACTCAACTGCAGAGCCTCTTCCTACTACTATGACCCAATACACTTCAGATTCCTCTCTATGCCCTAACCATGCCTTCGCTACTCTATATATTCTTCCTTAGCTATCTTTACACTTAGAGCCTTGCTCAATTTACATTACATTAAATTACAATATTTTAGGGCAGACAACCCTATGACTCATCCTAGACTTCGCGCTCCGTGTCCGCAATTCGTAGAGTCTTACAATACAATTGACCAAAACTTGGGCTTTGAGCCCCAAAACATGCTATGGGGGATTGCATACCCAATAGGCCCCCAACACAATCATCGTGACTCATCCCAAGTCACTCTGCTGGTGCGGCAATATTGGCATGGATCCCCTCCAACTGTTCCTGTGTTGTACGAAGGTCCGCAACGCACTATTCTACTGTCTATTGAATCTTCTCTACTCTTCCAGCTGAATGCTCACTGTCAGGGGAAAATCCTTGTCTTAAGGAATGCATCACCTTCATCTATGCAAACTTTCCTTCGATATCGGCAGTGATGAGGAATGCCTCATCAATCAAAGGCTAGACGTGCACTTTAAGTACTTCCTCTTTCTGTCGCGCGGCATCCACTTGTTCCTTCAATGCCTTCCCCTGCTGCAGCTTCGCCAACCGCTGGGTCAGGACAATTGTTTCTGCCATTCTGCACACACTGTCATACTGCACTTGAAGCTCCCACGCCTCTATTTCCAAGTGCTATATGGTGGGGTCCTCTTGTAAGGAAGTGAGGACCGCGAAGGATTCTTCCAACATCATAGTACAGTTCTGCACTGCCTGTCCTATTTCCTCCAGCCCTTTTTGGATAGCGCAAGCGCGCTATTACCTAACTTCTAGGGGCATGGATGACTACGCCTTCAATTGCAGTTCGACAATCTGAAGGTTGAGGTCCAGCTGTATCCTTGTTGCTTCCTCCTTTGCCTTGCGAAATCCACTGTCCAATCTGTGAATTCGCTCTCCTACTAGTAGATCTGCCGGGACAACCACTTCCGAGACAGTTCTATAAGCATCGTCCACCACCTGTGCCAATCCTTGGGTCTACACAACGAGTTCATCACACTGCCCGATGAGTTGTTCCATATTGATCTTTTGTTCGCTCAATACCTGTAGCACATGACCTTCTCTGGCGCGAGCTCGGCTATGACCCCATCCTGTAACTGGTACAGGGTTTCTTGCAAAAGGGCAGCCAAGTTTACACTCAACCCTTTAATCCTACCCACTGCAGCTTGGTCAACTTCGTTTACTACCGCTAACGCACCCTTGGGGAACATGAAAGTGTTGGTCACATGGACATGCAACATTTGTTCTGTCTCTGATGTACCTGTTGCGACATATGGGGCCATCATTCCTGTGTGCAAGGGCTACACCTGTAGTCCCTGTAACTGTGTTCGTAGCACCCCCAACACAATGTTCTACCCCATCATCACTTCTTAGAGCGTGTCCTTAGTGACATCGAGAACCATCTCACCAATGTCAAACAAATCACCTTCTGTAAGCGTGATTGGGTCAATGGATGTCTTAGATGCCTTCGTCTTCTTTCAAGGGACCAATTTCTCAGGGACACATGGTCTTTTCAATTGTTGCGAGGTAGTTTCCAGATCCACGCACTCTCCGTCCAAGTTGATGCCCTCAGCCTCATGCCTTGTGGACATTTCATGGCCCGCCTCTGCCTCTTTTATTGGCGATGTTTCTGCTGTCTGCGTCGCTATTGCTGCATCGACTGTCTTCTGATGTGTGGTTGTTTCTTGTTCATGGCACCTCTTTTTGGCCAGCTGAGCAATGCATAGCTTGGTGTCCTTCTTCCTTTTTTAGGTTGCGGCCTTCTCCATTCCTGCCAAATCTGGGGCATGCCACTCCGGAGGCCATGTTTCCAATGCTGTGAATATGGCATCATTTGTAGCAATAAATGGAAGCTTTGTCCATTCCTTCGCTAGATCCTTCCATGCCCGGACATGAATGTTGTCCATTTCCGCTTTAAACTTTGCAAAGCTACGAAAATTGGCATACACTATGGGAGACAATCGTGGCCTTCTATTGTTCCATATCCGGATGCTCTCCTCCATCAGCACCCAAAACACCTTGACCCCGTGAATCTGCTTTGTGTCCTTCGTGACCCAGAGTGAAGCATTCTTCACGGCCTCAGGAAGGTCTTGGTCGATAAAAGGGAACTGGCTATCTGCCGGTAGTTCACCTACTACCAGCACAATAGATAAGAGCAACCACGCGTAGTGGAAGGTCTTACCCTGTTCTTGGGCCTCCTTGCAGTTTATCAAAAATTCCTCATAGAGGAACTCAACCCAGTTGAACTGGACCCCCTCCGTGCACTACTCACCCAACGAAACCACAAGCATTGGTACTTCATTGGCACGACACTTCCGCATTAATTTGCTGGCTAGGAGCTGGGTGGCTACGCGCACACCTTTTCCCTTGATACTCGTAATTGCATAACCATGCTTCTTCTTCTCCAACTTGTACTTAGTTTTCATGGCTTCGCGAGAGCCAAATTGCTGCTTTTACTAGCTATTTCCATGGGGTCCCTTCCCTTACAGGGAAGCCGAGAAATCCTGTGAATAAGTTCCACCGTGATGGGAATCAGCTCCTCCAACCATAGATACCCATCATGCACCAGGTACAGCAGCTGCCTGATGAAGAAAATGGTGATGGGCATGTGGTGAAAGTGGGGTATCCATCATAGATGAAGTAACCCGACCCTTTCCACACCACGCAACCATTTTTTCAGTTCCAACGTGATCACTGGCCCTTCCAAATTTTTTTTTCATCAAGCTTTTCGTCGTCAGGTGCGAGAACTTCTCGCTGTCTTTGAGGTCCCAATCGTCGAACTTTAGGGTAGGCATGTGGCTAAGGGGTGGACCTTCAAAAGTAATGCCATCGGGGAGGAGCAGGGTCTAGAGTGCACTCTTCATGGCCTCCAGGTCTTTAGCCGCCCTAATTTTCCCTTTCCATGGAGGCACGTATGTGGGTAACTTTGTTGCAGAAGGCATTGGTGGGACATCCTCCTGCACATCGTTTTGTGCCTCTATTTGATCAATTAGAGCCTATAAGTCTTCCTCCTCTTCATCTGATTCAATGCTGACAACTTTTCCTTTCTCTTCCATTGACAATTTGTCGAACTGTGGGTTTCTTGGGGATACATGGACTGGTCCCATATGTAGGTTTTAACCCTGTACAAAAATTACCTACATATGAATTCTAAAACACAGAAAATAAACAATGCGAGAGCATAACACATAAAACACATATACACAGCGATTTTCCCCTAGATCCCAAAACCGAGACTACCAGCTTGATTTTTCATTATGTTCTTGTCAATGTTACAATACATAGTTATAAATGCCGAAGCATCCAATACCATGGACCTAAAACCATCGCGTCCAATACCATGGACCGAAAACCATCGCGTCCAATACCATGGAACGAAAAACCATCGCGTCCAAAAAAACATGTGCAAAAAGCATGCACAAAACCATAGGTTGGTCCGCCCAACCTAACATAGGGTCCAAAACCAAAATTTTCTAGGGCGGTACCCCAGACCCCATAAAGTGGGGTTATGGGTGCCCTTCAAACCCTGTTAACTACGTGGAAAGAATATAACACAACCCAACATTCTCTCACTTGTTGTTTTCGTTCCACTGGGGGCCACAAGAGAGATTAGTAATTTTCCCTGCCCTAAAATGCCCATTGTCTCTCTACAACAAGAGAACTTCTCAGATCTCACAGATTTTGTTAATGCATCTGCAGTATTCTTCAAAGTGTCCACCTTTACCAGCAACACCATTTTGTCTTCTATCATATCCCTCACAAAGTGATACTGAACATCAATGTGCTTTGTCTTTGAATGATATGCAGGGTTCTTTGCCAAGAAAATTGCACTCTGGCTATCACAGTCTATCCTTATAGCTTCCTGTACTAACCCCATACTTGAACATAATCTCTGCAACCAAACTGCTTCCTTGCTTGCATGAGTAGCTGCCATGTATTTTGCCTCTATAGTTGATAGTGCCACTAGAGATTGTTTCTTACTCATCCAACTAACTGTACCTCCAAATAGGTTAAACACATACCCACTTGTAGATCTTCTCTGATCCAGATCTCCAGCCCAGTCTGCATCAACAAAGACATGAATGTCCAACACTTTGTCCAATCCTAGTCTTCCTTGGTAGCACAGACTTTAATCACTAGTGCCACGCAAATACCTAAAAACCTACTTCACTGTTGTCCAACTCTCCTTTCCTGGTTTTGACATAAACCTGCTCAATACTCCCACTGCATGTGCAATGTCTGGTCTAGTACAGACCATTTCATACATCAGGCTGCTGACTGCACTTGCATATGGAACACGGGACATGTACTCTTCCTCTTCTTATGTCCTGGGACACTATTCAACAGATAACCTCACACCTACAGGAATAGGAACCTTCACTGGTTTACTATCCTACATATTAAACCTTTGCAGTATTGTCTCGACATACTTCCTCTGGTTTAACCAGAGCTTCCTCTTTTCCCAATCTCTTTTAATTTCCATGCCCAAAGTATAGTTTGCAGCACCAAGATCTTTCATGTCGAATCTGGAGGACAATTGGGTCTTCAAATTCTAAATAACTTCTTTGTCATTTCCAACCAACAACATATCATCCACATACAAGACCAGATAAATAACATGGTCACAAATTAATTTAAAATACACACAGTGATCTGCTTTGCTTCTGGTGAAGCCAAGTCCCCATATAAATGTATCAAATTTCTGATACCACATCCTTGGTGACTGTTTTAACCCATACATAGACTTCTTTAACCTACATACCAGTTATTTCTTACCCTTCACCACAAAGTCTTCAGGTTGCTTCATGTATATCTCCTCTTCCACATCCCCGTGAAGAAATGTTGTCTTCACATCCATCTGTTCTACCTCAAAATCAAAAGCAGCAGCAACAGATAAAAGTAATATAATAGAAGTTACCTTGGCAACAGGAGAAAAAATATCACCAAAATCAATTCCCGGCACCTAGGAATAACCTTTTGCTACCAACCGAGCTTTGTATTTCTCCACTTTTCCTTCTGCATTTGTCTTCTTTTTGAACACCCATTTCCTGCCAATGGGTTTCCTTCCAGTCGGCAACTCCACTAGATCCCAAGCCTCATTTTTGTGCAAAGATGCCATTTCATCAACCATGGCCTCTTTCCAGAGTTTTCCATCCTCTGAATCTACTACTTCTTTCACAGTTCTCGGATCATCGTCACTAATAGATAAAGCAAAATTTGAATAGAAAGCAGATGGAATATACCTTTCTGGCTATCTTCTTTCTCGAACTAATCTTCTCACAGCCAGAGTTTGTGGCTCTTCATCTTCTAATTCCTCCTCTATTGTAGAGTCTAATTCTTCCTCCTTTAGCTCAAACTCTATTTTCTTTGGTTCCTTTGGTTGGACTTCATGTTCAATAACATCTTTCACCTCTCTGAACACCGCATCTTGGCTGTACACAAACTTCCTTGTTACTAGGTTCCAAAGCTTATAACCCTTTAAATCATCCTTATACCCAATAAAGATGCACTTTTCAAATTTACCATCCAACTTGGTTCGTTTCTCCTTTGGAACATGTACATATGCATCACATCCAAATACCCTTATATGCGAAAGAGAGGGTTTCTTACCAGTCCATACCTCTTGTGGAGTCTTATCCTCCAACGCTGATGAAGGTGACCTGTTGACCAGGTAACATGCAGTATCCACTGCCTCTGCCCAAAATTCTTGTCCTAACTGGGCACCACTGAGCATGCTTCTTGCCCTTTCCGTCAACGTCTTGTTCATTCTTTCTGCAACTCCATTTTGCTGAGGTGTATATGGAGTAGTCTTCTGCCGTGCTATACCACACTTCTTACAGAATTCTTCAAATTCCTTGCTGCAAAACTCTCCACCATTATCTATCCTTAGCACCTTTATCTTCTTCTCTGTCTGGTTTTCCACTAGAGCCTTAAATTCTTTAAACCTGTCAAAGACTTTAGATTTCTTCTTAAGGAAATATATCCATGTATTCCTTGAGAAGTCATCGATAAATGATACATAGTACACAGACTTACCTAGTGATGGAACCTTCATAGGTCCAAACACATCACTGTGTACAAGCTCTAATATTTGTTTCGCCCTCTTACCACTAAAGGGGAAACTCACCCGATTCTACTTCCCATATACACAATTTTCACAGAAATCAAAATCTAGAGAGCTATTACTCATACCTTCTACCATACCTTTACCATGAAGTATTCGAAGGCCCTTTTCTCTAATATGTCCAAGCCTTTGATGCCACAACATGGTATTCTCTCCAGAGACCACTAGATTTTCTGCTCCACTTTCAGGAACCACAGAACTATTGCACCCATCAATAACAATGCTACCTTGCAGCTTGTATAGAGTTCCAATCCAAACTCCCCACATCAATACTAGTGCTCCCTGAACCATTTTGTAGGTATCCTTCTCGAACAATGTTTTTACACCTGCATCATCCAGCTTGCTTACAGAAATCAGATTTCTGGCTAATGCAGGAATATGTAGAACACCTGGAAGCGTTCTAACCCTTCCACCTTGCAACTTCAACTTTACTTTTCCGCAACCAATGATTCTAGCCTTCCTATCATCCCTAAAGAAGACATTACCACCATCATATTTCTCATACTCGCCGAACCACTCTCTATGGGGAGTGAAGTGAAAGGATGCACCTGCTTCAATCAACCATGCCTCATGATCTACATGTGTACTTGAAGAAGCCAAATACACATCACCACCTTCATTTGAGGTGGCTTTCGCCTCTGCAGAAGGAGCCTCATCAAATCCCTTTCCTTTGTTAGGAGCTTTAGATTTACAGTACCTTTGAAAGTGGCCTTCCTTTCCGCATTTCCAGCACACCACCTTTACAGGTTTTCCTGGAGATTTATATCTCCCTCTAGATTTAGATCTCCCACTCAATGACTTATTTTTGTTTCTGTTCTGGGACTATCCTTGTATAGACAAGGCATCACCATTCTGGCTCTCCATGTTTTTCCATCTCATCTCCTCTGTCAGCAAGGCTGAGACTATTTCATCAAACTGCAAGGCAGTTGCATTGCTACCTATTGCAATAACCAGACTATCCCACGAATATGGTAGAGAACACAACAAACTGATGCACTTATCTTCATCTGAAATTTTAATATCAACAGATGCTAACTGACTTACCACAGCATTAAATGCGTTCAGATGCTCTGTCACCAAGACTCCATCTTTCATCCTCAGGTTATACAGCTTTTCTATAGGAACAATTTATTCACTAGAGACTTAGATTGGTACAAAGTCCCTAACTTGTCTCACAAAGCCTTCGCCGTAGCTTCCGCTGATACATTCAACAATACTAAATCTGAGACACACAATCGTATTGTGCTCTTTGCCTTCCAATCCAACTTCTTCCATTCTTCATCGAACACTCCCGTTGGTTTAGTACCCGAATCTACCGCGATCCATTGATATTTATCCACCAAAAGATCCTCCATCTTGAGTTTCCACAACTCAAAACTCTAACCATTAAATTTCTCGGTCTCTATCTTTCCACTACTCACCATCTTCTTTCACCACCAGAATCGATCTCGCAGATCTCCCACTAAACAGGGTCTACCACAGGCCCGAGCGAAACCCCTCAGCAACAAAGGCATCCCCTTGAAGCATCTGCTCTGACACCAAATGTTGGTTTTAACCCAGTATAGAAATTACCTGCATACGAATTCTAAAACACAGAAAATAAACAATGCGAGAGCATAACACATAAAACACATATACACAGAGATTTTCCCCTGGATCCCAAAACCGAGACACCAGATTGATTTTTCATTATGTTCCTGTCAATGTTACAATACATATTTATACATGCCAAAGCATCCAATACCATGGACCGAAAACCATCGCGTCCAATACCATGGACCAAAAAACCATCGCGTCCAAAAAAACATGTGCGAAAATCATGCACAAAACCATAAGTGGGTCCACCCACCCTAACATAGGGTCCAAAACCAAAATTTTCTGGGGCGCTGCACTAGACCCCATAAAGTGGGGTTATGAGTGCCCTTCAAACCCTATGTTAACTACGTGGAAAGAATATAACACAACCCAACACCATAGTCTGTTTATCTTTCTTCAGCTGCGACGTCTGTGGCAATTTTGGAACTTCTGACGCAATCGCCGCATCTCCAGGCTCCTCATGGACCATATGGGGCTACGCAACCTTACCAGCGGTATGTTCGATGAATTGCACTCCTGGTCTGGTAGTAGCCGTTGTGTTTTCACGGGATCTGTTTGGTCATGTACTCAAAGGTAGTAAGAGTGCTTGGCACTCAATGCTCTGTAACTGCTCAAATCTCAAACAACCAAGTGTTGTCTCGTGGCTAGCCCTAGGGGTTTTATAGCTTCTTTTGAATTTGAATTCGACCATTCCCCCCACTCCTGAGTCATTAATGCCTTCTTAGCAGCAGATTGTCCCAAATATAGCTCTTAATTCGTATCTTAATTGCCCGCCGCCCACTCCTCTTTGTCTTAAATTGGACATCTTATCATGAATAGTGACACCAACGGTCACTTCCCAGCCTACCCGCACAATAGCATAGCCCATCTGCACGGGCGCAACGCTTGTGACATGCTGATCCTATGTGCAACTTCCTTATCACACAGCTCCCTCACAGACTCTTTTATAGTCTCGCGCTCTCTTTCAACTGCTTGGAGTGCTGAGAGTGTGCTTCCTACGACTAGTCAGGTGGTTGCACCACCTGTGCAAGACTTCAATTCACCTTCCAGCCTAGTCCGTGGGCATTCCTCATTTATATTCACGACAGTAGCGCCGCGCGTTCTCCCTTATGTGGTTTTCTCCCCTGGTTACTTTGTTTGGTAAGGTACAGTCGCAGCCATGGTAGCAGAGTTACAAATTCTCGGTGACAACCTTCTAATGCCATAGTATGGTTGTCTGTATCTTTTCTTATCATTCCTAGTTTGTCAATGAGACATGCTTGCGTGATCTCGTTTTCTAGTTTTTTGATCTCCGCGTTCATTAACATGCTTTTCCTCCTTAGTTGTACCTAATCTTTTTCGAGTTCGCAAAGTTTAAGGTTCCCTTTCCGAATGGCTTCCTGAATTTGCATATGTTTGCCCTCGCGTATCTGCATAATTCCTTCGTCCTGGTCCTCACGTACTGTCACAAATGTGGGAGCTATTGCATGAGGATTCCTTTCCTCCAAAATTATGGTTTCGACTCTGCTCCTTAGCTTCAGAATCATCTTCGTGCTCAGGTTTTTGCACATGGCCCTATAGGCCCATCAAATTGTTGGCACGCGCAGGTCCCAATCAGTTTGTCTCACCTAGTGAACCCTGTTCAGGACTCTGCATATCTTATTGAGTGCTTCTACATGGTCGTTTGTGGTGTGCATCGCCTTTCCTGCTGCTGCGTCTAGTTCCAATTTTCGATCCTGACCTTGGGGTGTGCTTGTGTGGGATGTACAACACATGTCTGTACCCATCGAGACAGATGGGCATGCAAGTTGTTTCGTCCTTGCCGACGGGTTTCTATTCAAAGTTGGGGGCTTCCAAACTATAGGTGCATCATCCTTCTACATCCACGCCAATCCTCAAAGTTTCCTTGATGTGTACCCTACCATCGTGTGGGTGTTGTGCACAGTGCCCACTTCAACGCATTGAACCACTGTTGTTCCGGTACTATGCTTTCAAAGTTGCTCAGGAATTCATCCATCACTGTTAATCCATCATATGTTGGCAGCTCTCCTGCCTCTGTTGTCACGTAACGTAGTGATCTAACCATCATGTTGGAATTCAGTGTCATCACTTCGTGCAACTGATTCTGCCATCGCTCTACTTCTTCGTCTGAATCCGAAGTGCAGGAACTTTCACTCTCCGACGAGATCCTCCCATCTACAGTCAAATTCACCCAATCTTGGTCAAGTGCACTGATCTTGTAAATACAATTGAGATCATCATCGCTTTCATCATCATGCACTGGTTCAGTGTAGTACGCTCCTTCGGCTGGGTCCAGTGGGACTACTACGCGTAACGAATTTTTCTCAAAGATCATTTTGCGCTTCTTTATATTGATGACTCTGTTCATATCGATGGCCCAGTCTATTCCTAACAGCGCGGGATAGGGATTGTTGTCATCGACAATATCTATTACTTCAAAATCCGCCTACACACTCACGCCTTCAATATCAACTGCTACCCCTTGCAACCTTCCCATGGGAAAAATCTTTTGTTGGTTTGCCATTCATAATTGAATAGGGGACCATTGTAACGCGGGCCTACCCATGCGTTCCTATGTTTTCTTTGGTAATACATTAGCGTTCGAACCTAGAACTAGGATAACCTGATCCATTTCATACTCACCAATTTGTGCAGTCAACCTCATTTCCCTTCTAGTGCGCAGTGCATGCTTCCCCAATTTCCAGACTACGCGCGGTTCTCTTGATCCCGTGCCCCTGGTAATCAACTCCTGTAGTCCTTTAACTGCATTGATGTCACGCGGTAGTTTCATGCATGTCTCCAGAAAGGTAGTGACAATTTAAGGATCCATTCCTGGCTCTAGCTGATCCTTGCTACCTGAAGTGGAGGCCTCCGAGAAGCTCTTCTTAGCTTCCATGAATGTCTCCTTTGTGCGTTCTAAGTAGGAGCCTTGCGAACCCATCTACTTTCCTCTGGCTACTTCCCCGTATCTTCTCCTGTGGTCGTACCACTTCTGAGCATCATCTTTACATTCGGGTCCTCTTTGTGTAGCTCAAACCTCATCATTTGTATATTCTGAATCGGGGGAGGCTGGAATACCCCTTTTTCGTGCATCTTTGTGATCAACGTAGGACAATCTATTGTTTCATGATCAAACTAAGCACAATACGAATAGGATATCCTCGTCAGGTTGGTACAATTGTGGGCATAGTGCCCTGGTCCTCCACAAATGTAACAAATTAATTTTCCGCAGTCCCTTCCTGGTCCCATTCCACCTCATCCTCGACCTTGCCCCTGAAATCTAGCATGCGCCATCCCCGCATCTGGGTTGAGGGCTCGTGTTTCGGTCTGCATCCTATAGGTTGGGGTCCAATCCATCATTAGCTTGTAACTACGACAAGTGCACTCATCGTGGCCTACCGACCTGCAGAAATTACAAAACAATTGTTGGGGTGTCTATGTACACTTCTGCAACAAATGACAATTATCCATCATGTGTTTCCCTCCTATCTGATAGATTATGTACCATAAAGCAGGTGCCGCACTCATCCCTGCTTGTGCCTCTAGTATCAATGGCATTGGCCCTCCTCCTGCCAAGTAGTTCGCGAACACTGGACAGTGATCCTTGTCATGGCCCTGGCCTATGCATTTTTTGCACCATACTTCCCCACGCGTCTCTGGCCGTGATGCCCTATCCTACTTCAAACTTTTCATTTCCAAACATAGATTTTGTAGTTTCACGTGGATTTGTTGAACTCCCAACCCAGGGTCTTGTATCGGGGTCTCATGTAATCTCCGTTCCATTTCCAATGCTTCTACCTGGGTGGAAAGTTTCTATTGTGACAACGTCATCCTCAAGTGCGGTGCTAGAGATGCTACAAAATAAGCACGACATTGTCCATCTATAACGTCATATTGGCTTCATGGATTGTACTCTTCAGCCATCGATCTAGATCCCAGGGAGTCTCATCCAAGAGCATCGCGATTTCTTTAAACCCGATGATTGATTGTGTTTCTGACTTTGTCCTGCTAAATTCCCTATTCAGCGCGTTCTGGATCTCTGCTATCCCTACATTCGAGTGGTCGTTAGAGTGCTTGATATACAATTTTAAGGCAAGATCCTGCAACGCACTCACTAATGTAGCATTCTTATTATTGTCATTAGTGACACCTTGTGCTTCCCATACTGCTCTTACCACAAACCAGAATTGGTCCAGATCTTCATTCCCTACCCCTCTGAATACTGGTAGTTTGATCGCGCTCACCATAATGAACCATGGAGGTGGTGGAGGTGGAGTGGGTGGATATGGAGGTGAGGGAGGTGAAGTGGGTGGCGGTGTGGGTGGAGGTGGTAACCAAGGGATGCACTGCCTTATCAGACTGACCACGCTTCTCGGAGAGACCTTCGCAAACTATTCCTCGCTCTCTCGTGAGGGTGAAATTAAGGGACTGTTTTCTAATTCTTCACTATTTTTGTAGGCCTTTCTGCTTCGCGTAGTTCCAAACATTAATGTATTCACATGACCCTTTTTTCACGCAATAGAATCTTAATCCAAGTATGCAAATATTTAATATACTTACTTCACGGTCCTTTGAGAAAGCGTTGCTCTACCTCGTTGTAATTCACGGTCGTGTCTACTGCAAACTTAGTGATAAATTCCCCTATTATCCGGTCGAGCCAATGGTCCACAGCTCGCGCGATCTTATTTTCTGATGCTTCTAGTTTGCGCAATAATTTTGGAGTCCACACTATCAGTTTTTCAAGCCTACACCTTCCCTGATTTTCGGTTAACTTCGTGATCCACTCATACAGCTCAGAAGGAAAGGATGTAAAGAGAATCTAGTGGATTTCTGTATACACGTAACACTCCAAACACTTTTCTTCAGATACTTGCAGAGTTCTATTTTCCTGTGTCGTGAACTCATGAATCTTCTTGTCCAACCACTCTTCAATTTCCTTCTTTGTTGGGTTCCAGTGGCACAACATCAAACATCCCTTATGCAGATCTCGGTCCAAGTAACAGAACCATTTGTACTACTGGCCCTTTCGGCAACAGTCCACAGAGTGCGGACTGAGGTATCACCCGAAGTAGTATGGGAGGGTGATAGAACTAGGTTTCCGCACCCTAGGGATGTCTGATATGAGGTGATTGGTACATGGTCCAACCTTTGCACTTACTATGCTACGCGCACCAGTGAGCACCCCGCGCCCTGCAATACTGTCTTCATGCAGTTCTAGCTGTAGTGCGACCCGTGTTATTTACCCAAGTCTTCCTTAATTAGGCTCTGTTAGCTTATTACTTAGATTATTTTCATATATAAGCATTCATACAAGTATTTATCAATTGTGCGCAGTAAATAAACAGAGTAAAAGTAATGCATAACATCAAAATACAGATTCAAGAATAGATGCACAGAGTAAACTTCTCTTTATTAACTTTCAATCCCAAGTACAAACCTGACTCCACCCTGCACACTCAACTGCAGGGGTCCGCACACTCAGCTGCGGACTCTACTAGGCCTCTACACACTCAGCTGCAGAGCCTCTTCCTACTACTACGACCCAGTACACTTCAGATTCCACTCTATGCTCTAACCATGCCTTCGCTATTCTATCTATTCTTCCTTAGCTATCTTTACACTTAGAGCCTCGCTCTATTTATACAATCCCATGGTCTATGGACCATGGGTAGGCCAACACAACTTTACATTAAATTACAATATTTTAGGGCGGACAACCATATGACTCATCCTAGACTTCGCGCTCCACGCCTGCAATTCACAGAGTCTTATAATACAATTGACCAAAACTTGGGCTTTGAGCCCAAAAACATGTTGCAGAGGATCCCATGCCCAATAGACCCCCAACAAAATCATTCTGACTCATCCCAAGTCACTTTATTGGTGCGGTGATATTGGCATGGAGCCCCTCCAACTGTTCATGTGTTGCACAAAGGTCCGCAGCGCACTGTTTTGCCGTCTGCCAGATCTACTCTACTCTTCTGGCTGAATGCTCACTGTCAGGGGAAAGTCCTTGTCTTAAGGCATGCATCACCTTCATCTATGTGAGTTTTCCTTCGATATCGACAGTGATGAGGAAGGCCTCATCAATCCAAGGCTGGATGTGCACTTTAAGTACTTCCTCTTCTGTCGCGCGACATCCACCTGTTCCTTCGATGCCTTTGCCTGCTGTAGCTTCGCTAGCCATTGGGTCAGGACAACTGTTTGCACCATTCCACACACACTGTCACACTGCACTTGAAGCTCCCATGCCTCTGTTTCCAGGTGTTGTATGGTTGGGTCCTCCTATAAGGAAGTGAGGACCACGAAGGATTCTTCCAACATCATAGTACAGTTCTGCACTACATGTCCTATTTCCTCCAGCCATTTTGGATAGTGCCAATGCGTTGTTACCTAACTTCCGGGGGCATGGATGACTACACCTTCAATCGCAGTTTGACAATCTGAAGGTTGAGGTCCAGCTGATCCTCGTTGCTTCCTCCTTTGCCTCGTGGAATCCACTGTCCAATCTGTGAATTCACTCTCCTAGTGGTAGATCTGCTAGGACAACCACTTCTGGGATAGTCCTATAAGCATCATGAACGACCTATGCCAGTCCTTGGGTCTACACAATGAGTTCATCATGCTGCCGGCTGACCTGTTCCATATTGATCTTTTGTTCACTCAATACTTGTAGCACACGACCTCTCTGGCATGGAGCTCAGCTATGACCCCATCCTGTAATTGGTACAGGGTTTCTCATGGAAGGGCAGCCAAGTTTACGCTCAACCCTTTAATCCTACCCACTGTAGCTTGGTCAACTTTGTTTGCTGCCACTAACGCGCCCTTGGGGAACATGAAAGTGTTGGTCACACAAACGCACAACATTTGTTCTGTCTTTGATGTACCTTCTACGACATATGGGGCCATCATTCCTGTTTGTGGGGGCTACACCTGTATTTCCTGTAACTGTGTTCGTAGCACCCCCAACACAGTGTTCTACTCCATCATTACTTCTTGGAGTGTGTCCTTATTAAACTCCCGAAATGTCTCGCCAATGTCAAAAAAATCACCTTCTGTAAGTGTGAGTGGGTCAATGGATGTCTTAGATGCCTTCATCTTCTTTCTAGGGACCAGTTTCTCAGGGACACATGGTTGTTTCAATTGTTGCGAGGTAGTTTCCAGATCCACATACTCTCTGTCCAGGTCGATGTCCTCAGCCTCATGCCTTGTGGAAATTTCATGGCCCCCCTCTGCCTCTTTTATTGGCGTTGTTTCTGTTGTCTGCGTCACTGCTACTGCATCGACCGTCTTCTAATGTGTGGCTGCTTCTTGTTCCCGGTGCCTCTTTATGTCCAGCTGTGCGATGCGTAGCTTGGTGTCCTTCTACCTTTGTTGGGTTGCGGCCTTCTCCATTCCTACCAAGTCCAGGGCGTGCCACTCTGGAGGCCATGTTTCCAATGTTGTGAAGATGGCATCATCCGTAGCAATAAATGGAAGCTTTGTCCATTCATTGGATCCTTCCATGCTCGGACATGAATGTTGTGCATGTCCAATTTAAACTCTGCAAAGCTTTGCAGAGTGGCATACACTATGGGAGACAATCGTGGCCTTTTATTGTTCCATATCTGGATGCTCGCCTCCATCAACACCTAAAACACCTTGACCGTGTGAATCCGCATTGTGTCCTTCGTGACCTAGAGCGAAGAATACTTCGCGGCCTTAGGAAGGTCCTGGTCGATAAGTGGGAACTAGCTATCTGCCGGTAGTTTGCCTGCTACCAGCACAATGGATAAGAGCAACCAAACGTAGTGGAAGGCCTTACCCTGCTCTGGGGCCTCCTTGCAGTTTATCAAAAATTCCTCACAGAGGAACTCAGCCCAATTGAACTGGACCCCCTCCACAGACTGCTTGGCCAGCGCAACCACAGGCACTAGTACTTCATCGGCACGACACTTCCCCATTAATTTGCCGGCCAGGAGCTGGGTGGCTACGCGCACGCCTTTTCCCTTGATACTCCCAATTGCATAGCCGCGCTTCTTCTTCTCCAGCTTGTACTTGGTTTTCATGGATTCCGCGATAGCCAAATCAATGTTTTTACCAGCTTTTTCTACAGGGTCCCTTGCCTTACAGGGAAGCTGAGAAATCCTGTGAATAAGTTCTGCCATGATGGGAATCGGCTCCTGTATCCATAGATACCCATCATGCACCAGGCACAGCAACTGCCTGATGATGAAAATGGTGATGGGCATGCAGTGCAAGTGGGTTATCCATCGTAGATGAAGTAACATGGCCTTCTCCACACCACGTAGCCATTTTCGCAGTTCCAATGTGATCACTGTCCCTTCCAACTTTTTTTTCATCCAGCTTTCCGTCGTCAAGTATGGGAACTTCTCGCTGTCTAGGAGGTCCTAATATTTGAACTTCAGGGTAGGCACAGGGCCGAGGGGCGGACCTTCAAAAGTAATGCCATCAGGGAGGAGCGTGGTCTGGAGTGCACTCTTCGTGGCCTTCAGGTCTTTAGATGCCCTAACTTTCCCTTTCCATGGAGGGACATACGTGGGTAACTTTGTTGCGAAAGGCATTGGTGGGACATCCTCCTCCACATCGTCTTGTGCCTCTATTTGATCAGTTAGAGCCTGTAATTCTTCCTCCTCTTCATCTGATTCAATGGTGATGGCTTTGCCTATCTCTTCCATTGACAATTTGCCAAGGTTTCTTGGGATACGCAGACTGGTCCCATAGTCTGCTTATCTTTCTTTGACCACGGCGTCCGTGGCGATTTTGTAACTTCTGACGCAACCGCTGCATCTCCGATCTCCTCATGGACCATATGGGGCTCCGTGACCTTACCAGTGGTATCTTCAATGAATTACACTCCTGGTCTGGTAGTAGTCATCGTGTTTTCACGGGATCTGTTCGGTCACGTACTCAAAGGTGGTAAGAGTGCTCGATGCTCAATGCTCTGTAACTGCTCAAATCTCAAACAACCAAGTGTTGTCTCGTGGCTAGCCTTGGGGGTTTTATAACATCTTTTGAATTTGAATTCGACCATTGCCCCCACTTCTGAGTCATTAATGCCTTCTTGGTGGTAGATCGTCCCAAATATAGCTCTTAATTTGTATCTTAATTGCCCGCCGCCCACTCCTCTTTGTCTTAAATTGGATATCTTGTCATGAACAGTGACACCAATGGTCACTTCCCATCCTACCCGCATGGTAGCGTAGCCCCCTCTACGCGGGCGCGACCCTTGTGACATGCTAATCCTATACACAACTTCCTTATCACGCAGCTCCCTCATAGACTCTTATAGTCCGACGCTCTCTTTCAACTGCTTGGAGCGTTGAGACTGTGCTCCCTACAACTAGTCAGGTGGTTGCACCACCTATGCAAGACTTCAATTCACCTTCCAGCCTATTATGTGGGCATTCCTCAATTATCTTCGCAACAGTCAGTGCTGCGTGTTCTCCCTTATGCGGTGCGCTCCCCTGGTTACTGTGTTTGGTAAGGTGTGGTCACACCCATGGTAGCAGAGTTACAAATTCTCGGTGACAACCTTCTAATGCAGTAGTATGGTTGTCTGTATCTTGTCTTGTCATTCCTAGCTTGTCGACGAGACATGCTTGCACGATCTCGTTTTCTAGTTTTTTGATCTCTGCATCCATTAACATGCTTTTCCTCCTTAGTCGTACCCGATATTCTTCAAGTTCACCAAGTTTAAGGTTCCCTCACTAAATGGCTTCCTGAATCTGCATATGTTCGCCCTCACGTAGCTACATAATTCCTTCGTCCTGGTCCTTGTGTACTATCCCAACTGTGGGAGCTATTGTGTGAGGATTCCTTTCCTCCAAAATTATGGTCTTGACTCTACTCCTCAGCTTTGGAATCATATCCACACTCAAGTTTTTGCACATGGCCCTATAGGCCCATCGAACCATTGGCACACATAGGTCCCAATTAGTTCGTCTCACCTGGTGAACCCTATTCAAGACTCCACATACCTTATTGAGTGCTTCTACGTGGAGCGTTTGTGGTGCACATCGCCTTTCCTGATGCTACATCCAGTTCTGATTTTCGATCCTGAGATTGGGGTGTGCTTGTGTGGGCTGTACAACACATTTCTGTACACATCAAGATAGGTGGGTGCACAAGTTGTTCCGTCCTTGCTGACTGGCTCCTGTTTGAAGTCGAAGGCTTCCAAATTGTAGGCACATCATCCTTCTACACCCGCTCTAGTCCTCAAAGTTTCCTTCATGTGTACCCCACCATCGTGCGGGTGTTGTGCGCAGTGCCTGCTTCAATGCATCGAACCACTGCTGTTCTGGTACTGCGCTTTCAAATTTTCTCAGGAATTCATCCACCACCATTAATCCATCATATGTCGGCAGCTCTCTTGCCTCTGTTGTCACGCAACGCAGTGATCTAACCATCATGTTGCAATTCAGCATCGTCACTTTGTGCAACTGATTCTGCCATCGCTCTACTTCTTCGTCTGAATTTGAAGTGCAAGAGCTTTCGCGCTCCCACAAGATCCTCCCCTCTGTAGTCAAATTCACCCAATCCTTGTCTCGTGCACTGATCTTTTAAATACAATCGAGATCATCATCAATTTCATCGCCGCGCACTCGTTCAGTGTAGCACGCTCCTTCAGCTGGGTCTAGTGGGACTACTACGCATAACGAATTTTTCTCGAATATCATTTTGTGCTTCTTTAGATTGATGACTCTGTTCATATCGGTGGCCCAGTCTATTCCTAACAACATGGGATAGGGATTTCTGTCATCGACAATCTCTATTACTTCAAAATCCACATGTGTGCTTGCGCCTTCAATATCAACTATTACCCCTTGCAACCTTCCCATGGGCAAAATCTTATGTTGGTTCGCCATTCGTAATTGAATAGGGGACCACTGTAACGTGGGCCTACTCATGTATTCCCATGTTTGCTTCAGTAATACATTCGCGTTCAAACCCAGATCTAGGATAACCTGATCCATTTCATACTCACCAATCTATGCAGTCAACCTCATTTCCCTTCCAGTGCGTAGTGCATGCTTCCCCAATTTCCTGACTATGCGTAGTTCTCCTGACCCCGTGCACCTGGTAATCAGCTCCTGTAGTCCTTTAACTGCCTTGATGTCACACAACAGTTTCATGCATGTCTCCAGAAAGGTAGTGAGCATTGAAAGATCCATTCCTAGCTCTGGTTGATCCTTACTACCTGAAGTGGAGGCCTCCGCAAAGCTCTTCTTAACTTCCATGAATGTCTCCTTTGCATGTTCTAAGTCAAACTCGGGTTCCTTTGTAGGAGCCTTGCGAACCCATGTACTTTCCTCTTGCTGCGTCCCCGTATCTTTTCCCATGGTCGTACCGCTTCTGAGCATCATCTTTACATTCGCGTCCTCTTCACGCAGCTCAGACCTCATCATTTGTGTATTCTGAGTGGGGGGAGGCTGGAATACCCCTTTTTCGTGCATCTTTGTGATCAACATAGGACAGTCTATTGTTTCATGATCAAACTAAGAACAATATGAATAGGATATCCTCATCAGGTTGGTACAATTGTGGGCATAGTGCCCTGGTCCTCCAAAAATGTAACAGATTAATTGTCTGCAGCCCCTTCCTGGTCCCATTCCACCTCATCCTCAACCTTGCCCCTGAAATCTAACACGCGCCATCCCCACATCTGGGTTGAGGGATCGCATTTCGGTCTGCATCCTATAGGCTGGGTTCCAATCCATCGTTAGCTTGTAACCACGGCAAGTGCGCTCATCGTGGCCTACCGACCTACAGAAATTACAAAACAATTGCTAGGGTGTCTATGTATACTTCTGCAACATATGACAATTATCCATCATGTGTTTCCCTCCTATCTGACAGATTGTGCACCATAAAGCAAGTGCCGCACTCGGCCCTACTTGTGCCTCCGGTCTCAATGGCATTGGCCCTCCTCCTGCCAAGTAGTTCGCGAACACTGGACAATGATCCTTGTCATGGCCCTGGCCTTTTCATTTTATGCACCATACTTCCCCGTGCGTCCCTGGCCATCCCAGAATTCACTAACTAATTCCTTCTCCATCCATCCTCTCATTGAATAATCAATAATGAGTAATAATCCATTTTTATAACTTCATGGAATTAACTAGCTAACTGGAACTCACTAGAGCCACGTGGGCCCCAAGGTGCACCTTTTCACCGAAAGATCTCAATTGTTGCCTTTTTCTATGGATTTGTGCCCCCTACACTCTTTTTTTGGAGTAGGCTCTACATCCAACCTTATTATTATTATTATTATTATTACTATTATTATTATTATTATTATTATTATTATTACTACATTAATCACAACTCAGGCTATAAGGCTTGACAAACCTTATAGGCTTATAAATATCAAGGCATGTTGGCCCCACAATATCATTTTATCTCACGAACCTAAATAATAGTTAATTACATTATAAATGGTGGGGTATTACACAATTAATCCCCCATCTCAGTGGAAGACCTATATTTTAGTATGCATAGATTATTCACCAAATGGATGGAGGCTAGAGCTCTTACTAGGGAAACTAAACATGTTGTTACAAAATTTGTATTTAAGGAAATATTTGCTCAATATGTAGTGACAAAATAAATAGTTACAGATGGAGTAGCACAATTTTCTTCTTGACCTATATAGGACCTTTTTAAAAAGTACATAATTCATCACCGATTCAATTCACCTTACCACCCATAGGTGAATGGGAAAGTGGAAAATACTAATAAGGTACTTGCAACTATTCTCATGAAGACTATGGCAGACCATCAAAGAGATTGGGTTGAGTGACTTCTAGAGGTATTATGGGCTTATAGAACTACTTAGAGTAATACTAAATTATTCTCTCCTTATGAGTTGGTATTTGGTAAGAGTCTTATCTTTCCCATTGAGTTCGAAGTTAAGACACTCATAACTAATTTGGAGGTCAATTTATATTTAACTGCAGCTCAGAGACATCGATTGGAACAAATGAATGAACTAGATGAGAAGTGTTTGGATTTTGTGCAATGAACATATATTATCCAGCAATAGTGTTCCAAGTGGCATGATAGGTTTATTAAGAAGAAGGTGTTTTAGAAGGGTCATTGGACTTCATTGTATGACTCCATATTCAAGGATTTCAAAGGGACGTTGTGCACTAGATGGCTAGGTCCTTATGAGGTAGAAGTATTTTTTGACAATGGGACTGTGAAATTAACAACCATAAATGAGTCTCGGACATCTTTTCTCGTTAATGGACATCTCTTAAGGTTGTATCACAAACCTACTCCAAAGATTCATTTTTCAACATTAACTCATATGCAGAAGTAGACCTTGAAGTTGTTGGAGCAAGGAAAGTTGTTCATACGCTACTAGCCACTTAATTTTTTCATGAATTCTTTTAAATAAATAAAGGAAAAAAATAGGAAAAAAACAAAATAAAAAGTATAATGGTGAAAGCCCCTCTAGGGAGCCATTGGATGATAGTGATAACTGAAAAACAACTTGTTGGTAGTCAACACACCTTTTTTCCTCTTCTGTAATAGCATCCTATACCTCTTTTATCTATAAATGTTTCATTGTTTAACTCTTTTGTTGTTATAGACTGATTGATCATAAGTTGCTACACTAATCACAAACTTGCATGCAACATCTCTTACCACTACAGTTCTCCAAATATTTGTTGATACATTTGTGCATATTTTCCAGCCACATTCTAAAACTTCATATAGTTTTACTGATAGTGACCAAAGAGATATTTATTTGTTTACCATCACAAGTTATATATGTATCTTATTTCTATAGTTGTCAGCAATAATTCCATGT
Organism: Pinus tabuliformis; assembly: GCA_031772625.1. Lineage (NCBI taxonomy): Eukaryota > Viridiplantae > Streptophyta > Pinopsida > Pinales > Pinaceae > Pinus > Pinus tabuliformis. Next base: position 1,143,992,527 of record CM062815.1, read on the forward strand.
TGATACACTTGAGTTTTCTTACACATTAGCTTTTCTCTCACCACATCATTCTAATGAAGGATTTTACCAATAGACATATGCCATGAATGGAATGTTGTACTACATTGGTCACGTCATCGCATTTGTATAGTCTCCACATCAACATTATGGTAAGTTGACATCAGGTACATTTCTTGTCATTTGCTTGCATTTTTTATTTTAAGGATGATATGACTCTTGTCACACGTATCAAGGACGACCATTACCATTAAGTTAGGGGTAGTGGTGACCATATTTGTCGTACAATACACCTTATCACTATTGGAATTTAGTAATTATCCATTGTATGAGACATCATATCCTTACCCTAATTCAGAAATTACTAATTATACCTTGCATTTATAGTAATAAGTCATCGTTACTCTTTCATGTTGGGTGTGTGTTATATTCTTTCCATGACTACCCCACCATCGTGACTTTCATCAAATAGATGGTGGGAAACCTGTAACCTGTAAAACAATTCCTCATCCTACGTTTGTATCAGGCCTAATCATGCTCAATGTTGAAACTTGGATCTAATACTTCTTTGTAATGTCCCCAGCCGAGCAACACTATGCACTCAAAGTCAAATTTCCCCAAATAAAAGTTCTAATAATTCAGCAGAAGCACAAAACATTGTAATATACATAAATAAACCCCTACTTATTTAATCATCATGCACAATAATTAACTATTTTAAACACAAAACCCTAAAATTGTAGCTAGGCACATCCAATAATCAACTAAGAAACTACTAGGGTTTTTAGCAAAATTATACAATTATATTGGATGACACCTCTGAAAATATAGATACACATAGAAAAATTAATGGTAAACTAACATGGAACCCCAACTAGGGTTTGCAATATAAATGCTCGTAGTATGAAACTCATCACATGAGGATAGAACATAAAAATACACAATAATTGCAAATACTTAAGCATAGAACCTGAACCTAGGTTTTTAACACAACACATCCACACATCCATTGATAAGGTTCCAACCCAATAGACACGATGCTCTAGGGCTTCAGACACATTCTAGACTAATTTATAAGGTGCCAACTGTTATAGACATTTTTGTGCCTTACAGCTCTAAGGATGAAATGTCCATAATCCAAGGGATCCAAAGTCCCTAAAAGTGTTGTTCCTACCCCTAAAGGAACAAGGTCAACCAATGACAACTTCTCCCAGAAGTTCTCCACCAAAAACTACTCAGAATCAGTCAAATCAGGATCAATTCAGAAGCTCCACTAGCTGCCTGCGTTGCAAAGCACCCAAATACACTAGCTAGGTGCGTTGCAACGCACTTGAATGAACTACCCAGGTGCGTTGAGTGGGAAATGACAAGTGGCAGATTCATTCAATGAGGTGGAAAGACAATGGAAGCTTCCAGAATCTTCTCCAATGACACTTGCCTCACTGAATTCGACTAATGATGAGTAAGAGGCTCTCAGCCTCCAAGTGGAAGCAAGAACTGACAGAGAGAAGCCACAAGTCAAAACATAAGCTGACTCATCCTCTCTGCTTACATCTATATATGGATCCCTCATCCCAGAGATCCAGAGGCTGGAATTTTGTACTTTGCAGAGAATTGTTGTTGGTTTGAAATTGAGATTAGTGCACTGGGTGATTTATGCTTTGTTGGAGGAGAGGAAGGGATTCCTTTGCTGGGAGGTAGATGCTGGATCGGGACTCACTTGGTTGTATCTCCTCTTGGACTTTCTTATCATATCAATAAAACTATTTGAGTTTCTCCTATATGCTTGTATATCAATGATGTTTTGTTATATATGCATGTTTAGCTTAAATCTGATCCTGAGCTTTTTACGAATGTATATCTGTATCTTCGTGTAGTTTCTCTCTCTTGTGATCTTGCAAGAATTTGGTGAAACTAGGCCGGTAAGGAAGCAGGGAGCTGGGAGCTACTGAAGAGAGGAGCAATTGGATCAACAAACTAGCGAAAGACACAGGTTAGTTGCATCCTTCCTCTTCATTTACATTTCGTAAAGAAGAATACTCAAGTAGTTTTCCTTGTTTGTTGCTAAGGCACTATCACACCTTAGAGTGGGATAGGGGCGTTCTGAATAGATACTTTTCCCAACAACAAATTGGCGACTCCGCTGGGGACCGTATCTAGTTAGTTTATTTGTGTTTCTATTGTTGTTCTTCTCATAAACTTAGGAGTGGCGAATCAAACTGCATTTGCCATTTACAAATTCAAAGTAGAGATCTGCTACTCTAGTCCACTCACTGGGCCTATTTATGATCTGAACAAGCTGATCCACAAATGTTCTAACTGCCCTTTGTGATAGCTCTTAGTCCTCCTTTAAATCATCCTTCTAATTGTACCTTATTGATAGCTTTTATCCGGCCAAAAACTGTAGATTAAACTGCAAACCGTGACCTAGAACCCAGAGACAATTCTCATTTCTGCTTCAGCGCAGGCTCTGTGAAGAGACTCTGCATTTCAACGCAAGTCCCAAGAGGGCTACCTGCGCTGCAATTCAGTTTCTTTGTGCAACAGGTGCACTGATCAGCCTTTGCCCTGTGCAGTTGTGGTTCTTTGCATCCTTGTGTTCAGTTTTATCTCTGTTTTTGCAGCCTGTTATCAGTCTGTATACCTATCTGAAAACCCCTTTTCTCTACCTTAATTCCACCTCGGTTGTATAAAAGAAACTCTATTTGTTTTTGTGTATTTGTTACATCATTTGCAGTTTCCCATTACAAAAGTAAACTAGTCATACTGTCGCCCTTAGATCTAGACCTGTCGTAAGTGTCGTTTTGATCTTAGGAGTGAGTTTGTTTGCTGTTCACAGTTGATTACGCTTTTACTTTTGTCTTTTGGTTTGAATTTGTGAATTTCTAGTGTCGAAACAAGTGTTTACTTCAAAATCATAAAGTGTCGTAATCGTCTTTTTGATTTCAAAAAGAAACTTGTTTGTGTTTTCACTTGAAATCGAATTCAAATTTGTACAACAACTTTCTTTTTAGGCATCAATATTAAGAAAGTGAAAACAAATACATGCATTTGTGCATTTGCATATTGATAGTTTGTATGGTTTGATTTAGGAAAAGTGCATTTACAGTGTGTTCTATGCTCTTTGAGAAAAGATTGTGTCTTTCTTTTCCCCTTGTAGCTAGGATTTTCATTGTTGAAAAGAGATAAAAGCTTGCTTATCATCTTTAGATTGCATTTAGGAATTGTATCTACATCTCGTGGTGATCCAAAAAGGAAAACTTCTAAGAAAGATCAACCTAAAATAAATTGAATGAACTTAACAACGCTTTGTAACTTAATGCACAACATAGAGGTCTAGGCTAGAGACGTGTTCCGCCGTCGTAAAACCTGGTAACTGTTGCCTCACTGATGGTTGGGTGATTCCTCCTGAGAGACAACAAGTGCCAGTACGGATTGTGCTCCCACGTACCGTCGAGTATATATTGGGAGACCCCTATAGGCATAAAACCTTTATCCATAGGAAGCCGTGTCGGGCGCCCTACTGATCGTAATGCACTGAACACAGCATTCAGGAAGATTGACCGCCCGTACCTTAAAAAGTATTCTGCAGTTTTGCGATCGGTTTGGCACACCCTCTACCTAGAACTCCAGAGCACTCCCTTTCGTTCCTTTTCAGACTCCTTAACGGAAAAGGTCCATCTGAGCACTTGTCACTTCAGGCTCATTAAAAATCGAAGGAGACTAGAGTCATGTTTTTCTTTTTCTCGACTCTTTAAAATTGAAAAAGCAAGTTGTGTCCAAGCGTCGTTAAAATTTATTTTAAACGGAATATTCATACCCTTTTTCCTGCGTTGATCTTTAGGTTGAGAAAATGGAGCCTACCAACCAAGGAATTCCCCTTGGTGGAAATCCTAGTCCCTTCTCCTCTTGGGGAGATGTTGGTGCGCCCCATATGGCCACATTGTCGCTTCCAGGACTGACAATTGGCTTGCCGGTCTGGCTCTTCTCAACCAATGTCGTTCAGAACACCACTATTCCTGAACAATCGAATCAGTAGTTAGACTAGTCCAGAGTTACCCACCAACCTTCTACCTCCTCTAATTCTTCCTCTCCTCTTTCCTCTTTGCTTGATGGGGCTGGCAAAGCCAAAAGTCAAGTTCCTAAGGAGAAGAAGGAAAAGAAGAAGAAAGAGAAGAAGAAGAAGGAGCCAAAAGCGACTGGGGGCAAACGAGTGTTGTCTAACGAAAATCCACACACTGCACTGACCAGGCCTAAATCGCCATGTGTCATTTGCAAGGGAGACCACTTTCACAGAGATTGTCCTTGCATCCCTCGGATACTAAGGGACTTGTCTCCCCGTTTGCACAATCCGGTGGCGTCAACCTCTGATAGCCATGTTGAAAGCACACCGTCAACTAGCGAAAGTGAAGTCCCAGGACAAAAAGGGAGAGCTAGATCTCCCTGTAGACTGTGCAAAGGCAACCATGCCCTCCACCGTTGTCCCTTCTTAGACGAGGCTAAAAGAGTCTTGGAAGATCGTCCAGTTTCACCATTACGACTTCCTCCTGGATATAATAAAATCTTGCCGAGTCCTTCGTTAGTTGAGAATCCAGCTGGCCCGCTCAAGTGGTCAGCTGAAGTGCCAGTCATTGAAGATGAACCAGCTAAATCCATACCCGATGAAAGTCAAAAGGTCGAGGCGGCAGTTGACCCAGTCTTGCCTTCAGAGGTTTTATCTTCGAATGATACAGTCACTGAAGAGGATAAGGATGACACCGTCCAAATTCTCTTCATCAACACAGACTCCGACGAACACGGGGGCAATCCACCCATTCCTTTATCGCAAGAAGGAAGTTCGTCAGAGCCATACCCGACCGTCTACTCGGTCCCACCACCAAGCAACCTAGTTGTATCCTTCGACTGGAACCAACTAGGCAGACCCCGTTTGCCAGCAAGCATACCATTCCAAATTATCGTCCAAATATACAGAATGGTCATGGCTGGCACCATCATTGATGAAGGGGCATCTGTGAGTATCCTTTCCTCTATTGCTTGGAAAGCGCTTGGTTCGCCATCACTTTTGCCTGAGATGAGAAATATGGCAGGCTTTGATAAAGGAACCAGTCGACCTTTAGGGATCCTCCCCAATGTGCCCATAACATTGAAAGGGAAGACCATTCAAATGAACGTGATGGTCATTCAAGGACCCTTGGATTATAACCTACTCCTTGGATGAGACTATATTTATTGCATGGGAGCCATCGTCTCCTCACTCTTTAGAGTAATGTGTTTTCCGCACGAAGTAAGAGTGGTCAAGCTCGTCGACCAGCTTTCATTTCCCGGATCACGCATCGCAAATAGTCATATACCATCCCTAAATGGTCTCTTCACGCAAGAAATGTCTCAACCCATGGTCCGTCCTCCCGATGAGCTCGAGTAATTCGGAGGGATATGACTGGAACCCAGGGGGCATGCATCCTGGTCTGCTTCGGCAGGAAAACTTTGGGTATAGGGTAGGTTTCCGCGGGAGAATATGACTAGTCTGTACCCCGTCCGTGATTGAGATAGGGGTTATTCTAGAATAATATTCTCTTGTCAAAGTTATGTGAGTTGGCGGGCATCGTCGCTCACCTTTGTTTATCTTGGTAGACATTGCCGAAGAAGTGTTTTGTTTGCTGTGTGAATAAGACAATCTTTGGGTAACCTGAAAGAGGTAGGCCTCTCTCGGTAAAACAAATGTTTTGGCGGAAGTGAAGTAGGGGTAACCTTGAAATCGTACTTTATACCTGGGGGCATGCAAACCTTTTGGAGTGCAAGCAAGGGGCGGCTATTTATTTTTTAAATTTTTAGGACCTCTAACCCTTTAAACTCATAGGATTAGTCGTTTCCGAACTTGCATAAAGAAAGGATGCGGGGCAAAGCTTTGTAAGGTGCAAGCTCCATAAAAAATGGCATCTCCAATGAGACATTCTTATCATATGACTAGATTAATCGAGCAGTTTTAGCACATAGTTCATGCTCGTTAAAAAATAAACATAAGATCGAGCAAGTGTTTCAACCCACGTTTAAGCTCGTTAAAAAATGAACTATCCTCCGGTAAATAACCGCCGTGAATGTAACATTATCAGCCATTAAAGCCTTGGTCGTGTTTGCGCCGTCACCTCCACTTTTCCATTGGCCGATCATTCACCTCCATTTGATTGTTTACCCATTTTGAGGAACAGCTGCGAAGAGTGATTTCACTAGCCATCCTTGTGACACTGCTGTGCTTGGAAAATTCCAACCCTTACCTGGAATCAGCTTCTACCCATTTTATCACTCGTTCCTCAAAAGACGAGTCTTCTTTAAGCTCTTTTCATTTGACTCGTAAAATATGAAAAGATTGCTGAGTTTTGGCCTTCTAGCTCGTTAAAGCGACCGGAAGTGCTATCCCTCCTCTAGATTTTAATCTTTTTGGACCTGAGGGATTATTGCACAAAAAGATCGAGCGCTTGTTTTGTTCGGCTCGTTAAAACTATCGAAAATTCATCCCTTCTGTATTGTTTTATACTTTTTCAGACTTAAGGGATTAGATGATGAAAAATGAATTCCAAAGTTGACTTTACATACCTTTTCAGACTCTCTAAAAATGAAAAGGACCGAGTTATCTTTTTCTTTAGACTCGTTAAAAAGATTAATAGCGACAAACTTGTCTTTAGATGAGAACGAGTTTCACTATCGCTAGGCTTGTTAAAACATAGCGATGGGTTTGCCCGAAGGGCAAATTATAGAACAAGCATATGTTATCCTCCTCAAGCTTGACAAAAATAAAGAGGTACTGGTCAACAATGACTGGGGAAAAATTGGGAAGAAACTCAAAGAACCTTTATTGGTAGCAAGTCGCTCTTGAACATGACACTTCCACTCCGTGCCTGAGTCCGGTTGGGTTGTTTCATTCACCGGTCACATCACCATGGTCTCGCCATACCATCCACCTTTGGGGTAAATGCTACCAATCCATCACATAAGTGTCGCCGATATGTTCAAGAGAAGTCATCCAGAGAAGTCAACCGTGTCCCATCCACTACCATACATTATACTTCATTCTTTCATGACCGCCACCCTGAACCATATATCATCAGATCGTTTTCACCTCCATCAAAATCATTTGCTCCGTTCCATGTCATTGATGTGGGATTCATTAAGGCCCTCCTTTGACGGATCACTTCTTGTCGACATCAGCTCATTATCCAAGAAGTTGATCTAGGAACACCCCCTTTAGTACTTTGAAGCTTGCATGCCTCAATGGCAAGTTTCTCAATTCCGGCGACAGGTATACATCAATGACCTTCGACCGAAAGATTTTGCGTGGTGTTCGACGCCAAGTCCTTTATTCACACCATGTGAATTGTACTGCAGTACCTTGAGGGTCATCATCCTTATCGGTGATTCCTCTCGCGCTTGTTAACAGTTTACATCATTGACTGGTAATCAAGCGATGTCTTTCCATGTTCGACTTCAAAACATTTCTCACATGGATCGACTTGTACTTCGAGTGAAGATCGGATGAGATTGAAGACCTCGAATCTAATTTCATCCATCCGGGCTGCGATATATATTCAGGAAAAATAAAGACATTGACATGTACACCATTGCAGAACAGATGATCATCCTACCAAAAGGATGATGATTTCATCAGAATCATCGGTCTACCATCAGACGGTTGTCTGTCCTATGTACATAAAAATGAATTTATAAAGCTGAGCATGGGAATGCCCGCCTCAGCTAGATCATGAAAACAATATGAAAATAATGTATTGTATTGTATCTTATTACAGGTCTCCTCCCAGCATTGAATGAACTTCGGATCCTCCTAATAAAGCATTTCACCCGATAAACGGCCTCAAACTTTAGGGGGCAACTGTTATAGACATTTTTGTGCCTTACAGCTCTAAGGATGAAATGTCCATAATCCAAGGGATCCAAAGTCCCTAAAAGTGTTGTTCCTGCCCCTAAAGGAACAAGGTCAACCAATGACAGCTTCTCCCAGAAGTTCTCCACCAAAAACTACTCAGAATCAGTCAAATCAGGATCAATTCAGAAGCTCCACTAGTTGCCTGCGTTGCAAAGCACCCAAATACACTAGCTAGGTGCGTTGCAATGCACTTGAATGCACTACCCAGGTGCGTTGAGCGGGAGATGACAAGTGGCAAAGTCATTCAACGAGGTGGAAAGACAATGGAAGCTTCCAGAATCTTCTCCAATGACACTTGCCTCACTGAATTCGACTAATGATGAGTAAGAGGCTCTCAGCCTCCAAGTGGAAGCAAGAATTGATAGAGAGAAGCCACAAGTCAAAACATAAGCTGACTCATCCTCTCTGCTTACATCTATATATGGATCCCTCATCCCAGAGATCCAGAGGCTGGAATTTTGTACTTTGTAGAGAATTGTTGTTGGTTTGAGATTGAGATTAGTGCATTGGGTCATTTATGCTTTGTTGGAGGAGAGGAAGGGATTCCTTTGCTGGGAGGTAGATGCTGGATCGGGACTCACTTGGTTGTATCTCCTCTTGGACTTTCTTATCATATCAATAAAACTATTTGAGTTTCTCCTATATCCTTGTATATCAATGATGTTTTGTTATATATGCATGTTTAGCTTAAATCTGATCTTGAGCTTTTTATGAATGTATATCTGTATCTTCGTGTAGTTTCTCTCTCTTGTGATCTTGCAGGAATTCGGTGAAACTGGGCCGGTAAGGAAGCAGGGAGCTAGGAGCTACTGAAGAGAGGAGCGATTGGATCAACAAACTAGCGAAAGACACAGGTTAGTTGCATCCTTTCTCTTCATTTACATTTCGTAAAGAAGAATACTCAAGTAGTTTTCCTTGTTTGTTGCTAAGGCACTATCACACCTTAGAGTGGGATAGGGGCGTTCTGAATAGATACTTTTCCCAACAACACCAACCCAACAATTGTGCTACTCCAGGGCTCCAAGCACCCTCTAAGCCATAAATCAACACCGAGTTCTCCCCAAAACGCCTTAGTCACCAGGTCATAAACAAGGCCATCAAACCCTAGGAGCACCAAGCTCCCAAAGTCAGCATTGGGGCTCCAATCATAAATAGGATGCATCCATATGGAACAATTAACTTAATAACTACACCCTAGCCAGTCTAAAGTCCAACCCTAGGACTCACTAAGAATTAGTCAGTCTGAGAATTCATCCCAAAACTCACTAACTAATTCCCTCTCCATCCATCCTCTTGTTGAATAATCAATAATGAGTAATAATCCCTTTTTATAGCTTCATAGCATTAACTAGCTAAGTGGAACGCACTAGAGCCACGTGGGCCCCAAGGAGCACCTTTTCACCAAAAGATCTCAATTATTTCCTTTTTCTATAGAGTTGTGCCCCCTACACTCTTTTCGTGGAGTAAGCTCTGCAACCAACCTTATTTTGTTGTTGTTTTTATTATTATTATTTTATTACATTAATCACAACTCAAGCTCTAAGGCCTCACAAACCTTATAGGATTATAAATATCAGGGCATGCTAGCCCCACAATATCATTTTATCTCACGAACCTAAATAATAATATTTAATTACATTATAAATGGTGGGGTATTACACAATTAATCCCCCATCTCAGTGGAAGACCTACATTTTGGTATGCATAGACTATTCACCAAATGGGTGGAGGCTAGAGCCCTTACTAGGGAAACTGAACATGATGTTACAAAATTCATATTTGAGAAAATCTTTGCTCAATATGGAGTGACAAAATAAATAGTTACAAATGGAGTAGCACAATTTTCTTCTTGACCTATATAGGACCTTTTTAAAAAGTACATAATTCATCGCCGAGTCAATTCACCTTACCACCCATAGGCGAATGGGAAAGTGGAAAGTACTAATAAGGTACTTGAAGCTATTCTCATGAAGACTATGGCAAACCATCAAAGAGATTGGGTTGAGTGACTTCTAGAGGTATTATGGCCTTATAGAACTACTTAGAGGAACACTACAGGGTTCTCTCCTTATGAGTTAGTATTTGGTAAGAGTCTTATCTTTCCCATTGATTTTGAAGTTAAGACACTCAGAATTGGTTTGGAGATTGATTTAGATTTAACAGCTTCTCAGAGACATCGATTGGAACAACTGAATGAACTAGATGAGAAGTGCTTGGATGTTGTGGAATGAACATATATTATCCAAAAATAGTGTGGCAAGTGGCATGATATATTTATTAAGAAGAAGGTGTTTCATAAGTGTCATTGGACTTCATTGTATGACTCCATATTCAACAATTTCAAAGGGAAGTTGTGCACTAGGTGGCTAGTTCCTTATGAGGTAGAAGTAGTTTTGACAATGGGACTGTGAAATTGACAACCATAAATGAGTCTCATGAATTGTTTCTCATTAATGGACATCTTCTAAGTTTGTATCACAAACCTACTCCAAAAGATTCATTTTTCAACATTAACTCATATGGAAAAGTAGACCTTGAAGTTGTTGGGGCAAGGAAAGTTGTTCCTATGCTACCAACCACTTAATTTTTTCACTATTTCTTTTACATAAATAAAAGAAGAAGAAAAAAAAAGGGAAAAAAACAAAATAAAAAAGTATAATGGTGAAAACCCCTCTAGGGTGCCATTGGATCATAGCAATAACTGAAAACAACCTGTTGGTAGTCAACACATCTTTTTTCTTCTTCTATAATAGCGTCCTTGTTGGGTTCCTAATTTGTCATTATTATTATCACTTCGTAACATCCATTTCATCCATTTCTACTATTCTTTTATCACATTATTTACCATAATTTATTATATAATTCCATTTCATAATTATTTATGCTTTTGTGGATAAGTAATATTTGTTCTCCTTTATTTTTAATAATTGATGATTATTATGCATGATTTTTCCAATGTTGGTTTATTGTTGAATGTGTTATAACATCACTCATGATTTTAGCCTCTAAGATCTCTTGCAAATTGCAAATTTGATCTTCAGCTCATAATCAAGTATTCCAACTCAGAATTTTGCTGGAATAAAATGTGACAGTTTTACAAAGGACATTTCGGGCAAATGAAGAAGAATCTTAAAAATACGAGACATGGGTTTTGTGAAGAACAAACCAAATTAGTTTCCCAATTAGAAGTTTTCAGAAATTCAGTCTAGATTGGGAGAAAAGAAAGGTTCTTCGAAGGATATATTCACATATTTTCTGTTGTGGCCATTTTCCAAATTGCCCCAATTGCAATGACCAAATTCGACTTGTTCCAGCTGAATCATGATGGAAAGATCTCTCAGATCTCATCTTGCTTATTGATATTTTGTAATCAATCTAAATTGAATGAGGAAATCATTTTGTAATCAATTTTGTTGTAAATTTCCCTTTGTTGTTTGTATATTTAAAAGACACAAATCAGGGAGAACGCATGTAAGGGGAGCAAATCAGATATTGAAGGTTTTGCTTTGAGAATGTAACATCAGACTTCTATATTTTCCTTTTTATTAATGCAATATTGATCTTCTGATTATTATCTAGCCTTCGATCCTTTCTACCACAGCCTTGATCAAGGAGTTGGGCCCACTCTCCTGATCAGGTGTTGCTGAAGTAATGTGTGCTTAGTTTCTTTTTAATTAATGTATTTTCTTCTTTTTGTTGTAATGGTTTGATGTGAATGTTTTGAATCAACTTGTTGTTACATATTAATTATTGCTTTCATTTCCATTGCTGTTACAAATTAGTTATTGTTGTCATTTCCATTTGCTGTTACAGTTGTTTATTATTTTTTTATGAACTCTCGGTCAATTCTAGGTTGTACAATTGTTACCTACATATATTTTGCGTGTTAGCCTTGCAATAACTAGTAGATCTTGAATTGATAATTAATGTGGGAAAGGGTTGAATAGCTTTATTCACCCTTGGACACAAACAGTCCTTATACCTCTTTTGTCTGTAAATGTTTCATTGTTTAACTCTTTTGTTGTTACAAACTCACTGTTCATAAGTTTCTACACTAATCACAAACTTTCATGCAACATCTCTGATCACTACAGTTCTCCAAATATTTGTTGATACAGTTGTGCATATTTTTCTAGCCACATTCTACAACTTCATATTGTTTTACTAATAGCGACAAAAGAGATATTTATTTGTTTACTATCCCAAGTTGTATATGTGTATTTTATTTCTATAGTTGTCAGCTATAATTCCATGTTGATACACTTGATTTTGCTTACACATTAGTTTTTCTCTCACCACATCATTCTAATGAAGGATTTTACCAATAGACATGTGCCATGAATGGAATGTTGTACTACATTGATCAGTCCATCACATTTGTATAGTCTCCACATCAACATTATGGTAAGTTGACATCTGGTACATTTCTTGTCATTTACTTGCATTTTTTTGTTACGAAACCATCTCACAAAAAGATAGAAAAGATAGATGAACGCCTTAGAAATAAGCCTCTTCGAGGGGGCAACCTCCTTTACATTACACAAATGAACAATTCTTGGATGATTCAAATGACAAAACCTCCTTTCTATATATATGAGTCTAAGGGGTCACAATATAAACAAGCCGACCTAATAATAATAATATAAAGGCACAAAAATAACAATAGAGTGATTTTATGGGGCACAGTGATAACAATATGGGGACAACAGGGCACAACAATATTAATAAGGAATACAACTACAATAGTAATGGGGGAATCACTAGTATTATAGCGACCCAACATGCCCCTCTCCTTCAAAAAAGTGTTTTCCTCAATGCTTGAGTAGTTCTGGATGCTTCCGTATAAAATTCTCATCTTCCCATGTGGAATCTTTAGCAGATAAGTTCTTCCACTTGATAAGATACTCTGAAATTGATCGATTTCGTAGTTGTCAAGTTCTTGTTTTTGTGACTGCTTCTGGTTCCAATATAATTTTCCCTTCCTCATCAAGTTCTGGCAATATTGTTTGAACCGGGAGCTTGTCACCTATAACCTTTTTTAAACATGAAACATGGAAAACTGGGTGTACTCGAGAAGCTGCAGGAAGCTCCAATTTGTATGCCATAGTACCAATATTTTGCAACACCTTGTACATACCATAGTACTTCGGTGATAATTTATTATCCTTCTTAGCTTGCTTGAGGGACATTTGTTTATATGGTTGTATCCGTAGGAATACCCAGTCACCTAGATCAAAACTTCTTTTGCTGCGATGTTGATCGGCCTGTTGTTTCATTCTATTATGCACCAACACGGGGTTATCCTTTAAGAGTTGGAGAACTTGTTGTTGATGCTTGATGTGATGTTCCACTACTTGAACCTTAGAATTTTCTCTTAAATATGATGTGATGGATGGTGGCTGATATCCATAAAGTGCCATAAATGGGGTCATTTGTGCTGCAGTATGGAAGGAAGTGTTATACCACCATTCAACCAGAGGCAACCATTTGACCCATTGTGTCTATTTATCAGATACAGAGCAACGAAGATATCCTTCCAAACATTTGTTTACTATCTCAATTTGCCCATCAAATTGAGGATGATAAGATGAGCTATGAGCTAACTGAGTACCAAGACAAGAAAATGATTCTGTCCAAAAATTTCCAATGAAAATGGGATCTCTGTCACTTACAATAATCTTTGGGTTTCCATGTAGCTTTTGAATTGTTCCCATAAATGCAATAGAAACTGTATTGGCTTTAAATGGATGTGATAATTGACAAAAGTGTGCATACTTGGTAAGTCTGTCAACTACCACCATGATGACACTCTTTCCTTCAGACTTGGGTAACCTATGATAAAATCCATTGAAGCCTCCTCCCAACGTTGTCTTGGAATGGATAAAGGTTGTAATAGACTTGGGATCTTAATTGTTTCAACTTTATTTTGTTGGAAAACCAAACATTCTGCCACAAAATTTTGAATATCTGATTTAAGGCCATCCCAAAAAAATTCCTTCTTAACCCTGTGGTAAGTTTTTAAAAATCTTGAGTGCCCTCCTAAGGGAGAAGTGTGAAATTCCATAAGAATATTTTGTTTGAGTTGGGAATTCTTACAAAGGTATAAGTGATCTTTGTACCATAACAAATCATTTTTCCAGCTAAATGCATCAAATGTACTGGAATCTTGTTGTAACTTTTGAATAAGTGCCCACACTTCTTCGTCATTCTTCCATTCCTCCCTTGCTTCGTTTATCCAATCTGGTTGGATAATAGAAATGGCACACAACAATGCTTCCACATCCTCATCCTTTCATGAGAGTGCATCTGCCACAATATTTTTCTTCCCTTTTTTGTAGATGATTTCAAAGTCATAACCCAACATCTTTGTGACCCATTTTTGTTGCTCTTCAAAGGATAATCTTTGTTCTAAAAAGTATTTAAGGCTATCATGATCTGTTTTTACCTTGAAGTGTCTTCCCATTAGGTAGGGTCACCATTTCTTAAGTGCATGTAGTATTTCCAACATTTCCATCTCATAGATAGCATTGTGTAAATGCTTTCCCTTGATTGGACAACTTTCAAAAGCAATGGGTCTTTCATCTTGCATTAAAACAACACCAATTCCATTTCTTGAAGCATCACATTCCACAATAAAGGTTTTTTTGAAGTCTGGTGTAGCTAAGACCGGTGCTTGGCACATTGCCTCTTTAAGATGTTTGAAGGCATTTGTTACTTCTAGAGTCCATGAAAATGCATCTTTCTTCAATAATGTTGTTAGAGGTGCTACTATTCTCCCATAATCCTTAACAAACTTGCGATAATACCCTGTCAACGCGAGAAATCCTCACAGATGCTTTATGGATGTGGGGATTTTCCATTCCTTAATGGCTTTAATTTTGCTAGGGTCTACCTTAACACCTTCATGAGATACAATATGACCCATATATTCCACCTCTTGTACTCCAAAGAAACATTTGGAGTTTTTTGCATATAATTGTTTCTCCTCCAATAGTTGTAGCACCCTGTCAACATGTTCAACATGATCCTTCCAAGACTTGCTGTATATTAGTATATCATCAAAAAATACTAACACAAATTTTCTAAGGAAGGGTTTGAAAATGGAATTCATCAAACCTTGAAATGTAGAAGGTGCATTGGTAAGGCCAAAAGGCATGACCAAAATTCATAATGACCCTCATGAGTTCTAAATGCTATTTTTGGAATGTCTTCAGTCTTCATTCTAATTTGATGATATCCTGAATGAAGATCCAACTTGGTGAAGTAAATTGATCTATGCAATTCATCCAATAATTCATCAATGACAGGAATGGGAATTTATCTTTAATAGTGATCTTGTTGAGCTCCTTATAATCTAGACACATGCGCCATGATCCATCTTTCTTGTGCACCAATACTACTGGAGCAGAGAAATAACTTTGACTAGGTTGAATTATACCAAAATCTAGCATTTATGCAACCATATGTTCAATTTCACTCTTTTGGGCATAGGGATATCTGTATGGCCTAATGTTTGGTTAACCCTTCCTAGAATCAAATGAATAGCATGATCTTGATCAAAAATAGGTGGGAGACCTTTGGGAGTCTCAAATACCTTGGAATGATTGTCCAAGACTTTTTGGAGATCTGGAGAAATAGGTGATTTCGATCTGGAAACATCTAGCGAACATAATTGTGTAATTACACCTCGTTGTTACTTTTTTAGAAGCTTTTTCATACCGTTAGAGCTGATTATCTTTCATGGTTTCCGTAAAATACCTCTTAATTCAACTTCCTTTCCTTCCGTAGAAAATTTCATGAAAAGTTCTTGAAAATTAAAAGCTATTGTACCCAAGGATTGTAGCCATTGGACTCCTAGTACAACATCAGCACCTCCCATTGGAATGGAAAGCATTGGGCTATTCAATACATATTCTCCCATGGATAGCTTGATATTATGGCACTTTCTAGAGCAATTTATGGTTCCTCCACTTGAAACCATCACTTGACACTCTGGTGCTGGATATAGGAAGCAATTCAATTCTTTTGCTATCTTACAATGAATAAAATTGTGGGTACTTCCTGAATCAATCAACACTATTACCTTTTTCTTCTTGATATGTCCTTCTATCTTGATAGTTTGACGAGTAGTAATTCCAGCCAATGCATTATAAGATATGGTTGGATTCATTTCTTCTTTATCTAGGGTTTGTTTTTGGAGTATATCCTCTTCTTTTGACATTTCTTGTTCCTTTTCTTCCTCCTCTTCACAGTCTATGTAGAATAATTTCTTCTCAGCACACTTGTGACCTTTTTTCACTTTATAGGAGCTCGATATTGAATCTAATGTATCTCTGTAATTTTGGATCATCCAGTTCTGAAATTGTGACTTGCAGTAGCCCTCTGTGTCCTATTTCCAATGCCACCAGTCTAATCGAATTTAGATTCTCCAAGAAAGTTATACACAATCTCCCAAGATAACCTGATTATATACCTTTTCAGAAGAGTGAACTTGTATGAAGTGCCACGTGTCACTGTTTTGACCTTTGGGTCTAAAAAATATACACAGGAAACTAAAGTCCGTCATCTTTTTGTAACTTCTTATGAAATTTCAATCTGATGCTCAAAACAAAAGTTATGACGATTTTCCCCAGGTCACCTGTTTGGAATGTAATTCAGGAGTCTGCAAAAAGGCCAACTTCCTCAAATCATATCTCTGCAAATATAGTGCAAAAAGCTCTGAAATTTGGATCCGAGGTTCAAAACGATTTCAGCCCAAATGGGTTTTTTTTATCATCTGAAACGTCACAGAAAAAAGTTATAGCGCAAATGCCACAATGACCTGTTTGGAGCAGTGAAACCCTAGAATCCAAAGCTTTGATACCAAATGTTATGAAACCAGCTCACAAAAAGATAGAAAAGATAGATGAACGCCTTAGAAATAAGCCTCTTCGAGGGGGAAACCTCCTTTACATTACACAAATGAAAAATTCTTGGATGATTCAAATGACATGTTATGCTCTTAACCTGCAAAGCGATACCCAAACATAGAATTTGCGAAGAAAAGATACCGAGAACACAAAATATGCGAAGAAAATATACCCAGAGCACAGAATAGCAATGATTTTATTATCCAGAGAGAAATGTTCACAGGCCTCTTCGAGGGGGCAACCTCCAATAGAGCAGAGCTCGATTACAAAACAAGACACAATGCTCCTCGCAGGGAGTCTCTATCCTTTATATATGACTCATACATGCAATACCACGAGCCAATATCGTGGATTTTATTAATACCATCTATCTAATACTACCGCCCATTTACCATCTAACTAATACTACCGCCCATTTGCAACTAACTGTGGTCCCGTCATTAATTGCGGGTTAACCACTTACAATTATTAATATGGGCTTTATTGACTTTTGACTATGACGTGATCCCATGACGTAAATAAGGGGGTTAGGGTGGGACCCTAACATGCCCTCCCCCTTAAGACTAGCCTTGTCCTCAAGGCTGAAGCTGCGGAAACTGTTGAAGAATAGCGGTTGGTTCCCAAGTTGCATCTTCCGGCGAGGTGTCTTTCCATTTGACTAGGACCTCCTTAATCACGCGGCCACGCAGGTGCTTGTCTCGTGTGTCTAGAACCTGTTCAGGTTGAAGCCAGATTGATCCTTCTTCATCCAATTCAGGTAGCATGGTTTGAACTCGGCAATTGTTCCCAATCACTTTCTTGAGGCATGATACATGGAAAACTGGGTGGATTTTTGCTGTAGGTGGCAAAGCCAGCTTGTAAGCCACTTCTCCAATGCGCTGAAGTACTTGATATGGTCCATAGAATTTTGGAGAGAGCTTTTGACAGCCCTTGTCTTTGAGTGATGTTTGCTTATATGGTTGCAGCTTCAAAAAGACCTGATCCCCTTCTTGAAATTGGCGCTCTGAGCGATGTTGGTCAGCCTGTTGCTTCATACGGTTCTGAGCTTGATGAAGATTCTCGCGCAAGTGGGTCAGCATGGTTGCACGGTGTTTTAAGAGTTGATCCACTGCTTGTACTTTGGAGCACCCCGTGAGATAAGAAGTAGGGGACGGCGGAAGTTGTCCATAGACTGCTTCATAGGGAGTCATTTTGGTGGTGGCATGATAGTTGGTGTTATACCACCATTCCACCAGAGGTAACCACTGAGCCCAAAGGTGTTGTTTTTCTGAAGTGAAACACCTAAGGTAGGTTTCTAGACATTTGTTGACGGCTTCGGTTTGACCATCTGTTTGCGGATGATATGAAGTACTGAGTTTGAGTTGAGTGCCTTGTATTCTAAAGAGCTCCTGCCAAAAATTACTGGTGAAGATTGGGTCGCGGTCGGACACAATCGAAGTGGGCATGCCATGCAATTTGAAGAATTGATCCATGAAAGTTTGAGCAACCAAAGTAGGTGTGAATGGTTGGGGCAGAGCGCAGAAATTAGCATACTTCGATAGTCGGTCCACAACCACCATGATGACTGATTTGTTCCCAGACTTTGGAAGACCTGTAATGAAATCCATGGAGACCTCCATCCAAATTGACGCTGGAATGGGCAATGGTTGTAATGTGCCTGGTGTGTTGACGGTTTCCCCCTTGTGGCATTGACAGACATCACATTCTGCTACAAAAGTAAGGATGTCTTGTTTCATGCCAGTCCAAAAAAATGATCTTCTGGTGCGAGCGTATGTCTTCTGAAAGCCCGAATGTCCTGCAATGGGAGAGGAGTGCAATTCTGCCAAAATGCGACTTTTGAGGGTGGATGTTGGTGATATGACGACTCTGTCCTTGTAGCGAAGAATATCATTCTGCCACGAGTAGCCCTTGCTGGAATTAGGATCTGCCTGTAATTGAGAAATGAGTTGGGAGAGCTCAGGATGTGAAAACCATTCCCCGCAAGCCTCTTCAATCCAGTCTGGAATGGGGAGGGATATTGCGAGCAGAGTACTTTCCTCCTCAAATTGGCGTGACAATGCATCTGCTACCCTGTTGTCTTTCCCTTTCTTGTAAATGATCTCATAATCATAACCCAGCATTTTGGCTAACCATTTATTTTGTTGGGGGGAAGATAGGCGTTGCTCCAAAAAATATTTAAGACTGTGATGATCTGTGCGGATTTGGAAACGTCGCCCCAACAAGTAAGGTCGCCAGGTCTCAACTGCATGTAAGATGGCCATCATTTCCTTCTCATAGGTAGATTGGCCCAAGTTCTTCCCACTTAGTTGTTGGCTGGTGAAGGCCAATGGTCACCCTTCCTGCATTAAGACCGCTCCAATACCTGTTCCCGAAGCATCAGATTCAATGACAAATGTTTTGGTGAAGTCTGGTAGTGCTAAGACCGGAGTGGAGCACATGGCGGTTTTGAGAGCGGTAAATGCCTGTTGTGCTTCTTCGTTCCAGAAGAAGGAATTTTTCTTGAGAAGTTGCGTCAGGGGCTTCGCTATGCGGCCATAGTTGCGGACAAATTTACGATAATAGCCTGTGAGACCCAAAAATCCTCTCAAGCTTTTCAAGGTCTTAGGTTGAGGCCATTCTTGCATTGCCTGGATCTTTTTGGGATCAACCTTGACACCTTCACAGCCCACAATGTGGCCTAAATACTCAACTTCTTCCATGCCAAATGCACACTTAGACATTTTGACAAATAGTTTATGCTTGCGGAGCAGTTGCAAGAGGATATCTACATGCTTAAGATGTGCCGCCCAAGTGCCACTATAGATGAGGATGTCATCGAAGAAGACCAGGACAAATTTTCTGAGATATGGTCTGAGGAGGTGATTCATAAGGCTCTGAAAAGTAGAGGGGGCATTACAGAGACCAAATGGCATGACCAAGAACTCATAAGGGCCTTCATGAGTTCTGAAAGCTGTCTTGGGAATGTCAACTTCCTTCATGTGAATTTGGTGGTAGCCTGAGCGAAGATCCAATTTAGTGAATAATTGAGCCCCATTGAGTTCGTCCAGCAAATCATCAACCACTGGGATGGGAAATTTATCTTTGACTGTTAACTTATTGAGGGCCCTGAAGTCTGGACACATCCGCCACTCCCCATCTTTCTTGAGGACCATGACGACTGGAGATGAGTAAGGACTAATACTAGGACGAATGACACCTGTTTCCAACAATTCCTTGATGATTTTTTCTATTTCATTCTTTTGGGTGAACGGATGTCTGTATGGCCGCACATTTGGGGGTTGGGCCCCTGGGACCAATGTGATGCTATGATCATGTTCCCCTCGCGAGGGTGGAAGTTCATGAGGTTTGTCAAAGACCGTCCGATGTTTATTCAAAATCTGTTGCATCTCAGGATGAATTGGCGAAGACATGGTATCTACTACCTGGATGGCATTAAATTGAGCTACTACTCCATGATGGCCCTTTTTTAACAATTTTTCCATACGATGCAAGCTTATGATAGAAGGGGCTCCCGCTTGTAGCCCACGGAGGGTATGTGTGTAGTCGTTCTACTTAAAACTCATATATAACTCCTGGAAATCCATTGTGATTGGCCCAAGAGTGCGGAGCCATTCCGCACCTAGGACAATGTCGCAACCCCCCATGTGTATTGCAAACATGTGGGTTTTCAATTGATAATCCCCCATTTGAATTTTGACATTTTCACAGCGACCTTCACATTTCATTGTGCCTCCATCTGCAATCTGGACTTGGAAGTTAGAAACTGCTCGGACATAACAATGTGCTGCTTCAGCGATCTTTTGGTGGATGAAATTATGGGTACTTCCACTATCAATCAAAACTATTACTGACCGATGTTTAAGAAAACCCCTGATTTTGAGAGTTTGAGGTGAAGAAATTCCTGCCAATGCATGTAGCGAAATCATTGGTTCATCAGATACCATCTCCTGTTGGTTATCTTCTTCGGTCGCCTCTGGTTCCTCAAGTGGTGGATCTTCCTTGGTGGAGCTGTAGTCAGTGGCATCTATTTGAAAAAACTTGTGCTCTTTGCATTTATGACCCGGGGAATATTTTTCATCACAGTAGTAACATAGTCCTTGCTTCCTTCTTTCAGCCATTTCTGCAGGTGACACCTTTTGAATCTTAAGTGTTTGGGTCATATTGGGAGCCTGTGAGGGACGACCTTTAGCGGTAAAGTTGGGGCGGCTGGATTGAGCTGTTAATGCCCGTTCCACCTTACGGGCTACCTGGCAAGCCTCGTTCCATGTGGGGGGGTGGTGGAGTAGAACCTGAGCTTTGATGGCTTCTTTAAGACCGCTGATAAAGCATTCCATGTAGAATTCATCTGTGAGACCCTTAGTGCGGAAGGCTAATGCTTCAAAAGCGGTAATATATTCATCCACTATACCCGTCTGTCGGAGCTTAGTGAGACGCCCAAAAAAGAGTCTTCCTGTTCAAAGCGATTTCGAAGAGCTTTGGTAAATTGGCCCCAATTCTGAAATTGTCCATTGCAACGCTGATACCATTCCTTCCATTGCCATCGTTCACTGTCCAAGTACATGGTGCCCACCATAAGCTTAGTCCCCTCATCTATGATATGATTCAATTGAAAATACTGCTCCATTTGTGCTAGCCATGCGGACGTGTGAGAACCGTCAAATTTATGCATATCCAACTTGGGAGGTCTCTGATTGGGTGGTGGATGGGTGTGCCAGACGTGAGGAGAGTGGCTAGACTCCCCCTCATGGTATTCATGACCCTTATACGCCTCCTCGTGGGCTAGCTCCTTGCCCTTGTCCTGTAGTAGGCAATCTAATCCTTTAAGATGATTTTCGATCCTTTCCACCGCAGAGTGGAGGGAGTGCACATCTTCTTCTATTTTTTCTATCCTTTCATTGGCCATTGCTTGAGCGCGAGTTTCTACCATACACCCGTCTGACGAAAATTTGGGACCGCCGAAAAAAAAATTTCACTAAGAATTGAATGGTACCACCTTGCTCAGCTCGTCGTCCTGATTCTGATGGGCTAGGTCACCAATAAGCGCCCTGGATCTCAGACCTTTTTTTTTTTTTTTTTTTTTTTTTAGAAAACTCCTAACGGAGTTTTACTCCTTTCTGATCAATACTGCAGTCGCCAAATCCTCAAAATGTCAATGCCACCAAAAGTCCTGCGAAAATTATATCCAGGTACAGGAACCCTTTCCAACTACTCCGATCTGGCGAATCTAGGAGATCTAAATGGTGGAACAACTGCTGCTGCTGATCTGGAATATCCGATCTGGTGGATCTGAGAGATCTGAATGGTGGAACAACTGCTGCTGCTGATCTGGAATAGATGATGTGTGATCCCTCGAGAGAAAGGGAACTATGGTCTTGGGGAGTGTCAGGTGCTACAGATCGCAATATACATAAGGGTCTGACAGTAGTACTCGGCCCAATGTTTCAGGGCTCTAACTAAGGAGGATCGACCGTACCCTTAGCCGTACAACCCGACTACCCTATCGTACGGGCAAGTAATCTCTCCGAGTGCTGTTCTCGGTGTACTGTAGCCACAAGACGGCCGAAGTTTTATCTATGGCGAGGTTTCAAGGGAGCTAGTGGGCTTCCTATATACCCAGAGGGTACATGGAAGACAGTCCGTGCGCGGTTCTGTCTAATGCGCTACTACTCGAAGGGGTACCCACAGGGGTTACAAGGGAGTCCAACAGACATGACCACCTCTTGTATTTCCTGCGTGCATGCCTCCCCAAATCCGCAGGTTTATGCGCTTAACGATAGATCCCGTGGTTTAAAGATGCCGGAACACGTCTCTAGCCTAAAAAAAAATTTTGCTAAAATTTGGAGATCCCACCGAGCCCTGGAAAGTGCTCTGATACCACTTGTTATGCTCTTAACCTGCAAAGCGATAACCAAACATAGAATTTGCGAAGAAAAGATACCGAGAACACAAAATATGCGAAGAAAATATACCCAGAGCACAAAATAGCAATGATTTTATTATCCAGAGAGAAATGTTCACAGGCCTCTTCGAGGGGGCAACCTCCAATAGAGCAGAGCTCGATTACAAAACAAGACACAATGCTCCTCGCAGGGAGTCTCTATCCTTTATATATGACTCATACATGCAATACCACGAGCCAATATCGTGGATTTTATTAATACCATCTATCTAATACTACTGCCCATTTACCATCTAACTAATACTACCGCCCATTTGCAACTAACTGTGGTCCCGTCATTAATTGCAGGTTAACCACTTACAATTATTAATATGGGCTTTATTGACTCCTGACTATGACGTGATCCCATGACGTAAATAAGGGGGTTAGGGTGGGACCCTAACATGACAAAACCTCCTTTCTATATATAGGAGTCTAAGGGGTCACAATATAACCAAGCCGAACTAACAATAATAATATAAAGGCACAAAAATAACAATAGAGGGATTCTATGGGGCATAGTAATAACAATATGGTGACAATAGGGGCACAACAATATTAATAAGGGATACAACTACAATAGTAATGGGGGAATCACTAGTATTATAGGGACCCAACATTTTTATTTTAAGGATGATATGACTCCTATAACACCTATCAAGGAAGACCATTACCATTAAGTTAGAGGTAGTGGTGATCGTATTTGTCATACAATACACATTATCACTACTAGAATTTAGTAGTTACTGATTAGACCTTGCATTTATAGTAATAAGTCATCATTACTCTTTCCTATTGGGTGCCTGTTATATTCTTTCCATGACTACCCCATGCATGGGGGATGGGGGGTCACAGGGGGGTAGTAGCCCCCCCTGTACGTTGCGTCGAGTGTAGCAAGGGGGGTAGCTTCCCCCCTTGTCAGGGATATACAAGGGGGTGGTAGCCCCCCTTCATTGGGTACGGGGAAGCGCCCCGGTAAAAACATTTTGGACCCTATATTAGGTGGAAGGACCTACCTATGGTTTTGTACATGGATTTCTCACATGGTTTTGGACATGATGGTTTTATGTCCATGGTATTTTGTAGATCTGGTCAAGGGAACTACAATTATGTTCTAATCCAAGGTTAATGGATCGGGGTTTATGGATGCTTCAACATGTATATATATTTATTGTAACATTTAAAGGAATATAATAAAAAATCAATCTGGCAGTCCCGGTTTTGGGATCCAGGGGAAAATCTCTATGTATATTTTTTATGTTTTATGCTCTAGCCATTGTTTATTTTATTTTTTTGTCGATTTTGCATGCAGGTAATTTTTGTATGGGGTTAAAACCTACATTTGGTATCATAGTTGTTTTGGCTTCAAGGGGACGCCTTTGCTACTGTGGGGTTTTGCTCGAGCCTGTGGAAGATCCTGTTCAGTTGGAGATCTATGGGATTGATTCATGTGGTGAAAGAAGATGGCGAGAAGTCGAAAGATAGATATCGAGAAATTTAATGGTCAGAGTTTTGAGTTATGGAAACTCAAGATGGAGGATCTGCTAGTGGATAAAGATCAGTGGATCGCGGTAGATCCAGGTTCTAAACCATTGACAATGTTAGATGAAGATTGGGCAAATTTGGATGGGAAGGCAAAGAGCACAATACGGTTGTGTGTCTCAGATTCAGTATTGTTGAATGTATCAAGGGAAGCTTCAGTGAAGGCTTTGTGGGACAAGTTAGGGACTTTGTACCAATCTAAGTCTCTGGTGAATAAATTGTTCCTACAGAAAATGTTGTATAACCTGAGGATGAAAGATGGAGACTCGGTGATAGAGCACCTGAATGCCTTTAATACTGTGGTAAGCCAATTATTATTTGTTGATATTAAAATTTTATATGAAGATAAGTGCATCACTTTGTTGTGTTCTCTACCAAAATCGTGGGATAGTCTGGTTGTTGCAATAGGTAGCAATGCAATTGCCTTGCAGTTTGATGAAATAGTATTATCCTTGTTGTCGAAGGAGATGAGACAGAAAAAATATGGAGGGCCAGAATGGTGATGCCTTGTCTGTATGAGGACGATCCCAAAACAGAAATAAAAATAAGTCCTCAAGTGGGAGATATAAATCTCCAAGAAAACAAAGGGATCTGATGATGCTCCTTCTATAGAGGAGAAAACCACCTCATATGAAGGTGGGGATATGTACTTGGCTTCTTCTTAAAGTACACATGTAGATCATGAGGCATGGTTGATTGACTCAAGTGCATCCTTTCACTTCACTCCCCATAGAGAGTGGTTCTACAAGTATGAGAAATATGATGGTGGTGATGTCTTCTTAGGGGATGACAGGAAGGCTATAAGTGTTGGCCATGTAAAATTCAAGTTTAAGTTGTAAGGTGGAAGGATTAGAACACTTCTGAGTGTTCTACATATTCCCACATTAGCCAGAAATCTGATTTCTGTAAGCAAGCTGGATGATGTAGGTGTAAAAACAATGTTCGAGAAAGATACCTGCAAGATGGTTCAGGGAGCATTGGTATTGTTGTGGGGAGTTCAGATTGGAACTTTGTACAAGATTCAGGGTAGCACTATTATTGATGGGTGCAACAATTATGTGGTTCCTGAAAGTGGAGCAAAAGATCTAGTGGTCTTCGAAGAAAATACCATGCTATGGCATCAAAGGCTTGGACATATTGGAGAGAAAGGCCTTAGAATACTTCATGGTAATGGTATGGTAGAAGGTATGTCTAATTTCTCTCTATATTTTGATTTATGTGAAAATTGTATATATGGGAAGCAAAATCGGGTGAGTTTCACCTCTGGTGCTAAGAGGGCAAAACATATATTAGAGCTTGTGCACAATGATGTATTTTGACTTGTTTCGGTTCCATCTGTTGTCATTCTGTATTTTTGAGGTTGAGGGATTAAACAAATAGGACATCATCAAAACCACATTGGAGGCTGGGATCTAGCCCTACCAGCTTCAAAGGGGTATCTCTCTGCAAAACTTAGCTATGTTTGATGTGAATTTTAGGCTAGCTATTACTGTACTGATTGTCTTTTATTGGATTTCTTGGTTGATTAAATTGTTATAATTCCATTGGGCTATGGAGTCTAAAGATTAACTGGATCTATATCACATTTTGAAGGAGTCTCACAAGGCAAGCTAGGTTTCACTAGTTGTATCTTTCATAATTTTAAATGTATTATGAAACAGAAAAAATGTAAGATTTAGTAGAAACTAAGGAACAATGAAGAATTCCTTAATTTGAATTCAGTAGAAAACATATAAATTACTAACAACCAAAATTGGGTTTTCTGTATAACATATCCTATTCGTCACAGTTTTTGTTATGTAATTAATCTTTTCAAAAATGACAGAGAAAAGAGACAATGATTAAACACATGAACAGAAGAAAAACATCACCAATTCGTACACCACATGAATCCTATGAAGAATGTCCTTGTATTATTGATGCTTCCAACAATTGGAAAATTACAATTTGCAGAGGAAATTATATTCAACAATCAAACCTTAATACTTTAAACCGTGAAGTATTTATACAAATAATTAAAAAAAAATACAAAATCGTTGTCTCAACCGACAATGCATTATTAGCATAATCCCAAACAATAAAATCGATATTTTGCAGAATGATAGGCAAGGTGGATAGTTGTAGGAAGAGGTGGCTCTGTTTTGGTGGGTTCGGTTGCTGAATCAACCTAAAACTATGCTACGCTGATGTGCTAGCTGTTAGGCTGGCTGATGTGCTGGCTAATATTTTAACTGCGTCCGAATTACTTTTAATCCAGTAAATCACATAGTTCCTCCCACCTTTTTTCATCTTGTATGGTTAATTTAATTACCCTCCGGTAAATCTCATCAACCTCAGTATATTTTGCAAATGTTTGCTTTAATGTGAAGACATGTTTTACCTCATTCTGGATATAGAAATCATTTTCCATAGTCTCTAAGAATTCTCTTGCTATCATGCTACCTTTTATACCACTGAATTTGATGTTGCTTATGGCCACTTCCTTCATCTTCATAACATAATCTTCTTTAGTA
Organism: Pinus tabuliformis; assembly: GCA_031772625.1. Lineage (NCBI taxonomy): Eukaryota > Viridiplantae > Streptophyta > Pinopsida > Pinales > Pinaceae > Pinus > Pinus tabuliformis. Next base: position 1,144,019,362 of record CM062815.1, read on the forward strand.
ATCAGCTTATCATTAATCACATATATGCTCAAAAATCCTTTCTGAATTAATGCTTCAATCCTATTGGAAAACATGTTTACTCCCAGCTCTAGTGTTTCACATCTCTCTTCTAATTGATCAATGAAATTTCTTTTAGTCAAAGCTTTCTTGACTTCCAAGATGGTGGTAGTCCCGTCACTAATTCCTAATTCTTCAAGTTCATATTTAGTATTTGAATTTAGTAATTTGATGATATTGGAGGCTTATGTAGGCATGTATCCCAGCTTTTCCCTTACTTGAACAATTGTTTCAGTGGCCTTTTGTATCAGTTCTTTCTATTCAAAAATGATTTGGATACATGGCCAAATCTCATTCATAAAGTCTAGAATACTCATCCAAACGGTTTTCTTGGCTTGGGCCAAGGTCTAATGAATTGATGTATCCTTTTCAACCTTTTGTAACCTTTCTAGTAGCCTTTGTGACTTCTATACTTCAACTAGACAAGAAGCTTCAATTCTAGTTTTCTTCTCTTGTAGAGCTTTGAGATTCTCTTGCAATGTCTTAATTTCTTCTGACTGGAATGACATATTCTCTAGTGTATTTGTGACCTGTTCAACACTTGTAGTTTGAGTTGAAAAAGTTGTTGCAACTATTGTTCCTGTAGCTGGGAGATGAGTGATGTGTATGACATCCAAGGGGACTAAGGCCATCCTTTGACTTTGTTCTTTCTCTTTGATCATTTTCTCCTTTTCTGCCTCCATTTGTATGATCTAAGTATTCTATTCTATGATTAGCTTCATCATCTCATCCTTTTGTGTTTCATTTTCTTCAATGTCTTTAGTCAAGGGGTCCTCTGTGGTTGGAAATTTTAGCTACTTTCTCAATGTTACAATGTCCATATTTTTCTTCTTGATGATCTCCTCTGCAGCATTTAAATCCTTAGGATCATCTTGACTACCAAATATTCCAAAGATTGCTCCTATTGTACTTTTCTAAAGACAACACCTTTTCCATTTTCAACTGAGACTCAATGTTTTCATAAGAAACCTCTAGCTTTGACAGTGACATGGCAGTATTAGTTAATGTAGAGGAAATCATCTCACTAGTTCGTTTATGCATCTCCATTTGATCAATGGGATGGATATCTTTGGAGCTAAATTCAAATGTTGTACTCTTGTAATCTGCTAGTGTTTTAGGATGTGGAATCTAAGCCTCAAGGAAGGCCATCTGCATCTTTCCCTACTCTATGTCAAAAACTGATAACAATTTGCTCTATGAGCTGGAAGTCTACTTCCAACACTAATTATAGGTGTTGATATTAAGAATTTCATTCTTAAGTTTGATCACTCGATACCTGTAAAAAACACTATTTTCCTTTTCTCCTTGGACATCTTGAGAAGATCCTCTGTTTCCTTTTAACCATGTGAAATCGAAGGTCCAGTAGGAAATACAAGAAACTTGTTGCTTGAAGGTGGTGAGTCTCCAATTATGATGGCAACTTGGTCTTCTATTTCCTTTTCAGCATATTTTCTTTCTCTCTTCCTATAACTGATCCTGAAATATTTGGCCTCGCTACCTATTGTTGATGATGATCCCCCCTGTGTTCTTTTACTTTTTTTCTCCTGAGAAGTGGGAGTCTATAAATTGGAAGTACAAAACAATTGTTCTTCAGCTTCTTGCTGATTTTCATACTTTTCTATCTCAAGCCTTGAGGTATGGATATATGGAGTAGTTTTGTTTTCTACTCTCAACTTAGAAATGGTACCCCAAGGGTCATAAGACCATGAAAAACTCAAGATAAATTTCATCTCTTTAAGAATTTTGTCTGCCTCTTCTCCTACTGACCTGGTATTGCATATGAATGGGCCCACCTATGTCTTTAGTCGAAACTAGGACTTCTTTTTTGCCACACAAAGTGAATATAATTTGAATTTAACATTTGTCTGATGTATTCTAGGGAAAAAAATCCTCATGGGGAGGTATTTTGGGAGCTTATATGGTGCTAATTCACATCCATAAACTTTGATTTCTGTATAATTTTGGTATAAATACCAATCTCTAGTCTTGGCCTGATCTGTCAAATGCAAAATCCTTTTGATGTCCTCACTGATTCTGGGTTGTGCTAAGCTATTTAAAACATTCATAGCTGGGTGAACAAACTCTTCAATGAACTGTTTGTATGAGAATTATTGTTGCTCTTTCATTACTAAAGAAGTCCAAAATATCACAGGTTGTTGATTTCCCTCTTCATCTAGCTTCTGCATAGCAAAACTGAACTTGTCTGCTTGATAATAAAGAAACATATAAATTAAAATTGAAGTGTAATTAAACACCTGTTCTGTTGGAAATTTCAGAAACTGTTCATGGATGTTATTAGCCAAGAATTGACTAAAATTAAACAAAATGGATGGTTTGCTATCTGTGGAAAAGATGGAAACGAAGCCTAGAATGGGTTCATCTACCCACTAATCATAATAATAACCCAAAATGTATGAAATAATGGTTATAATATGTTTAGCCTAATCAGGGAAGATTGAGTAAGGGTATGGAGGGTTCTTCTTTGGAAATTGAGCATTTTCTCGTAAGAAGATTTCAAACATCTTGGCTCTTGTATAAAACTAGAGCTTCTAATAGAGTTGGGTGATGGATTATAATGAAAATGGGGCACTAGTTTCCACAGGGGGATCTAGCATTGTCTAGTTTATAGATTGGACAGTAATTGTAAATAGAATCTCACCAGATGGGGTCATAATGGCTCTTTGGTTGGGAATATAGCAGGATTTTCATTTCCTGGTGAATTCAAGGGCATGGAAGTTTGGAGGGAAAATATAATGAGGAATATTGGACTCGCAGAGTCTAATTTCATTTGTTTTGTTAACATGTTTGTCCTCCAGCCAACAGTAGATCTCCAAAAATTCACAGTCACACTGTGTCTCACTGGTCTTATAATCCCTATCAACTAATGGAATAGTATCTAAGTCTATGGGTGGAGGGATTAGTGGATAAACTGGGCTCTCCTGGTTCTTGCTCTTTGAAGGCATATTTAGACTAGTGGACAATTAACGGTGATGGAAGGGAAACCTTACTAGGAACAATTTGAGGTTATGAGCCGTCAGGGGAAAAAGACAGAGCACTGACAATTTGGATTTGGTTCAGCGAATGTTTTGAAATGTCCACTTTTCAGAGAGAACTTGGGAATTATGGATGACAATTTCCGTTGGAGGTTGGCGTGGGACCGTTGGAGTCGAATGATTACCCGGGAAGGAAAATTGAATGCCCAATGGTAATTCTGTCGGGAAAGCATGTAATTGGGCAATGGTTATTCAACATGGCATGACATGAGTGGTGAAGGTGTTGAGGTAAGGACATGGTCGAACAGATGAGGGGAAGGAAGTTTTTGGAGGGGGTAGAAGGCAGTAAGTGGTATCGACAGGGGGGTGAAAAATGAGGGGAAGGCACCATGTATGGATGGGGCCTGGCAGGGAAAATTTCCTTTTCGGACCCCCCTGGTGGTAAGCGTAGGATGGAGAGGGGGGCTGAAAAAAGATAAGGGTCATAAAATCATGGAGATTGGTGAATCCCGAAGCTTTGAGTGAGGCCTCTTTTTAACCATAAATGACAAATCAAACTTTGTCGATATGCGCCTTTGATTTCTTGCTTTTGAATTTAGGATAAAGATTGGAATATAAAACATGTAAAAAACGCTTTATTCCCATTGTGCATTCCTTTATAATGTCATTGAGACTTAGGGTAAAGGGCACATAAATACATTTCTAAAACCAACTATTTCTACCTACCCTTTAACTAAGCTAACATTTTTATTTTTCTAAAGGGGGTGCATTTACACTAGCAAACCCACAATTATTTTCTTTTATGAAAAATGAAAAACTACTAAATCCTATCCCTTATTTCTCCTATTGATTTATATTAAACAGTTGAATCAATGTCATTTTCTACCTAACTACTGATTTACCAAGATTAAACTGTTTATCAAATATTTATTCTCTAATCTGGTTTACAAAAATTCACAACATGTTTAATCATGATTACAATGTATGATTAAACAAATAACTAGTCATTGTGGCATTTTTAAACAAGCTGCACACAACCTTTATTCATCAATCATGAAGAAAACTATCTATCAGTAGTGGCATTTAGATTTGCAACACTTTTAGTATTATTTCTTCTTGTTTTTATTTCTTTTGATGGGGTTCAATATTTTATTGTTTTTTTTCAATGTTTTTTTTTGTTTTCCTCTTTTTTCTCTATTTATACCCTCTTTTCATTTTTCTTCTATTTTTTATTTTATTTTGAAATCATTTGCAGATTCAAAATTATTTACAATAAGAGATTTTTGAGATAAAATACTCAATCACCTTGAGATCCTATAAATTATAGGACCCTAACACCATCACTAGGTAAGTCTGTGTACTATGTATAATTTATATATGACTTCTCAAGGAATACATGGATATATTTCCTCATGGAGAAATCTAAAGTATTTAACAGGATTAAAGAATTCAAGGCTCTGGTAGAAAACCAAACAGAGAAGAAGATAAACGTGCCGAGGACAGATAATGGTGGAGAATTTTGCAAGAAGGAATTTTAAGAGTTCTGTAAGAAGTCTGGTATAGCACGGCAGAAGACTACTGCATATACACCTCAACAAAATGGAGTTGCAAAAGGAATGAACAGGACGTTGACGGAAAAGGCAAGAAGCATGCTCAATGGTGCCAAGTTAGGACAGGAATTCTGAGCCAAGCAGATGGAGACTCCAAGTTACCTGATCAACAGATCACCTTCATCAGCATTAGAAGACAAGAATCCACAAGAGGTATGGACTGGTAATAAACCCTCTCTTTCACATCTGAGGGTATTTGGATGTGATGCATATGTGCATGTTTCAAAGGAGAAAAGAACCAAGTTGGATAGTAAATCTGAAAGGTGAATCTTTATTGGATATAAGGATGGTTTAAAAGGTTATAATATTTGGAACCCAGAAACAAGGAAGGTTGTGTATAGCCATGATGTGGTGTTTAAAGAGGTGAAATATGTTATTAAACATGAATTCCTACCAAAGGAACCTAAGAAGATATAGTTTGAGCTAAATGAGGAAGAATCAAACTCTACAACATAAGAGGAATCAGTAGATGAAGAGCCAAAAACTCCAGCTGTGAGAAGATCAGTTCGAGAAAGAAGGCAACTAGAAAGGTATAGTCCATATTCTTTCTATTAAAATTTTTCTTTATCTATTATTGACGATGATCCCAGAACTATGGGGGAAGTAGTAGATTCAGAGGATGAAAAACTCTGGAAAGAGGTCATGGTTGATGAAATGGTATCTTTGCACAAAAATGAGGCTTGGGATCTGGTGGAGTTATCAGCTTGAAGGAAACCCATTGGCAACAAATGTGTGTTTAAGAAGAAGATGAATGAAAAAGGTAAGGTGGAGAAATACAAAGCTTGGTTGGTAGCAAAAGGCTATTCCCAGGTGTTGGGAATTGATTTTGGTGATATTTTTTCTCTTGTTTCCAAGGTAGTTTCTATTAGATTACTTTTATCTGTTGTTGTTTCTTTTGATTTTGAGGTAGAACAGATGGATGTGAAGACATAATTTCTTCATGGGGATCCAGAAGAAGAGATATACATGAAGCAACCTGAAGGATTTGTGGTGAAGGGTAAGAAAGAAATGGTATGCAAGTTAAAAAATTTCTTTATATGGGTTAAAACAGTCACTAAGGATGTGGTATCTGACATTTGATACATTTATATAGAGACTTGGCTTCACCAAAATTAAAGTAGATCCCTATGTATATTTTAAATTAATTGGTGATCGTATCATTTATCTGGTCTTGTATGTGGATGATATGTTGCTGGTTGGAAATGACAAAGAAATTACCGAGGATTTGAAGACCCAATTGTCCTCCAAAATTGACATGAAATATCTTTTTGTTGCAAACTATATTTTGTGCATGGAGATTAAACAAGATCAGGAAAAGAGGAAACTCTGGTTAAACTAGAGGAAGTATGTCAAGATAATAATGCAGAGGTTTAATATGCAGGATAGTAAATCTATGAAGGTTCATATTCCTATAGGTGTAAATTTATCTACTGAAGAGTGTCCGAGTACACAAGAAGAGGAAGAGGACATGTCCCATGTTCCATATGCAAGTGCAGTCGATAACCTAAAGTATGCAATGGTATGTACTAGACCAGACATTGCACATGTCGTGGGAGTATTGAGTAGGTTTATGTCAAAACTAGGGAAGGAGCATTGGATAGTAGTGAAGCGGGTTTTCAGGTATTTGTGTGGCACTAATGATTATGGTTTGTGCTACCAAGGAAGATCAAGATTGGACATATTTTTAGACATCTGTTATCACTTAGAACTAAAATTGATACATGCAACTTTCCATCCTAGCCCGATGATGAAGGTCAGTGTTAGTTTAATTTGGTTTTAATTTTTTCCTTAGAATCTGGAGTTTTGATGAGTTTTTTGAGTCAAGTTATTCTCAGCTCCCATTGGTTCCCCTCCATCTACCATTGTTCTATAGCCATTGGTTATCTTATGTCAGTCACCGTGTCTTGTTGTAATTTCGCAGCGCAATGCCAATTAGGCAGTTTCGCAGCGCAATCATAGTTAGGCAGTTTCGCAGCGTATCATGATTAGGCAGTTTCGCAGCGCATCATTAAGATTTTAAACTGACAGCGCTGCGAAATCATGGATTCGTACTTCCGCAGCGAATCTTTCCCGAAATGTCAAGTCTGTTAGGTGAGTCATAGGCCATGTCTTCTCATGTCAGCTCATGTACCCCTCTTATCACGTTTCACCACTCATTGCCACTATCACCACCACTAGATCTGTTGATACGCACGAATTATCATTCCCAAGAAAGACAACCGTGCATAAACCTTAATGATGGTCGTAAGTCTTGCATGAGTGAAAAATCTGCAAGGTTACATCTTGAAAGGTTTTAAACGGAAAAATTCAAAATTCAAGCGAGGCTGATAATCAAGCGAGGCTGAATTCAAATAGAAGCCGAATCACAATTCCAACCGGAAGCTGGTAGTCATTGTTTGTGAAGATCTGAAAGAATCAATGGAGAAAAAAGAGCACAGATCCGGTAAACCTCTAAGGACTGAACCTGAAGGCCTGGATATAACGCTGAGAAATGAAGAGGTGAAGAAAGCATTTAAAAATGCCGGGTGCTGGAAGTTTTGCAAAAAGTTACAAGGAGGACACGCACAGGTAACTAAGGAATTTGCACTTAAATTCACAGGTTTGAATTCAAAGGTAGCCATGTTAGAATTGCAGGTTTCGCCAAAAGTGATATCTACTGTAACAGAGATCCCACGAGGAAAAGAGGAATGGTTTAAAAATTTCAAATTTGACATGAATCCTTGCAAGGAGTTTTTGAAGGATGATTATGTAAATGAGGATTTAAGTAAGGCAGTGCCCATGAATTATGTCAAAGAACATTATGCTTACTTACTCACCTGCATACAGAAATATCTGACTTGTGAAGGAAGGTATAACAAGGTTTATTCTTACCATTTCAAACTCCTTTTGCACTTCACCGGGAAGGTCTCCATAGACTTACCTTTTTATCTGTTCCGTAGTTTGAGCAAGATGTGTGATAAGGTACAGCTGAGGAAAGAGGATTGTGAAACCTCTTTGTTTCATCATGGTTTAATTAAACTACTGGTTTTAGATGGGCTCCAAAAGGTAGACAGAGATTGGAATTCATTTATTTTTATGGCTGGCTTCAAAAGCCAGACTGGCCTCACTCCTCAACCTGTTAGAGATGCTACAATCGCTGAGCTCCAAACAGAAGTAAGAGCTAAAAGAGTTCCAAGGTCACAAGTAAGAAAACAAGTGAAGCCACTCGTCATCCAAGATCAACCTCAGCAATCAACTAAGGAAAAAGCTCAAGGTAAAAAGACTGTACCTGAAACAAGCACATCTGAAGTAGTCTCAAGGGTAAGAACAAGAAGTCAGATAAATAAGGAAAAAGGTAAAGCTATAGCAGTTGAAGAAAGTCCAGTGTCCAAGGCAAGTTTAAATGATTTATTACAGGCTATTGAATTCGAGCAGTCTCTACCAGTTCAAATCGAATTGATGCAGTCAGAACAAGAAAGCACCAAGAAATCCAAGGCCTCAAAAAGGCTTAAATTTGATGTGCCAGCTGAAGAATTCGTTTTTAAACCTAGAAGACCTATGACAAGGAGATTCCAGCAAGTACAGGAAGCACTGCCAAGAACAGAGGAAACAGGGGAAGAGACACAGAAAAATGCAAACAAAACAGTCATCACATCTCAAGGAGATAATATAGCAGCCATAAAGAGCCAATTAGAATCAGCTAAATATGAGATTGCCAAATTGAAGAAAGCCGCTAGAAAACATGCAGTCATACATGCAAAGTATTATAAAGCTCTATGGAAAGGGAATGAAACCCTAGAAGCCCAGTTGAATTCAGTGGTTGATGGCCATTCACAATTTCACACATGGACAGTACCAGCAATCAAAGAAGCCAAGTACATCAGAAGGATCAATATGCAACTGAGAGCTGGGAATAAGGCTATGAAGAAACAAATTGAAGATCTGAAGGCACAGCTAAGTCAGCTACCTGCTAAATAAGTTTTCATGTCAAGTAAGATTTTGTTTTAAAATTTTGACAAATTCGCTTGATTTTATCTTCCTGAGGAAATATAAATCCCTATTCGACATGTGGAAAGTCTAAAGAAGTTTTTGGCAATCAAGTACTCGGCTAATAAAGGTCTCGGGTTAAAAGCAAGCTGTTTTAAATAACTCAGCAGTTTCGTAGCGCACTACGAAACTGCTGCAAGTGATGATTTTAACGCAAATCAAGCAGTTTTGAATTATAAGCGGGAATTTTGAAAGGGAAACATCTAAAAGGCATACAAGGCATCATCTGAAGCTATCCAACAGTTAACCAGGTCAAGACACGTGGAGATAATATGCATTCGAATCCAACTTTAGATTTTTGTCATAAAGGAAGCATATTTCATATTTATCACACTTTAGGATATGTGAAACAGTTACAGTTTGCAAAAATTTTGGCTTTCACGTATGCAAACGGTGGACAGCACATCAAAGACGTGGCAGTTTGCTCCATTTTGGGGTAATTAAAAGATAAAGGATATACTTCGTTGGATCCGGACATGTTAAGGCAGACTAAAGACCGATACACAGGGACAGTTTCATATGTTTCAGGGTATTGGAAAGGATGTGTCATTAAAGATCAAACATGTAGCTTTGAACATCCATTACAGCCAAACTAAAGGGGAGCAGATGTCAAAGAACGAGGATCATTGTAATTAAAGCCATCATGCATGTAATATGGAGTTAGAGTCATAGTTGATTCAGATCTCTAAAAAAAACTCCAGTCAGCACCTTGTTGTATTTATTAGTTAGTTAAAGGGTTAATAGGTGTCATTAGAAGTAGTTTTCGAATTTCCCTCATGCTGGAGGAGGAATCTCGATCAGTTAGAATAAGAGTTCTATATATAGTTGAAACAGCAATGTAATGAGGGTTGGAAAATTTTATGATACATCTTGTATTTGGCTTATGTAAAGACTCATTTCAGTAATATAATTTTGACTTTACTTCTTAGGATTCATGAGGGATTTCTATTGTTCAGAATATGTGATCTTGTTCTTTCCATAATTTTTATAGTGGTATAGATGTATAATCACTCAGAACTCACTGAATGTGCTCTAATTTCCTGTATGCATTTATAAACTGTGGTCCTATATGAGTTATGTTCTGAATGTCTAAATGTTGAGTGCCCTGAATTCTATGTAAGGTTGAGTTCACTGTTATATTGAGGTGTTGTTGACTCCATAAGCCCAATGGATAGATGCTTAATGTTTTTCCAGCATTCATATTTTTCACAGTTGTTCTATAAGAGTTAGCCATCTTAGCTTTAATCAAAATCATTAATCCTTTAAGAGAGAGCCCTCTCAGGTTGAGGAGGCTAAGCCTCAGCCTAAAGTAGGTTGAAATAGTTACTTGAAGTCTTCCTGGTCTGCAGCCTTCCAGGGCCTGATTTTGAGATAACAACATCCATGGCTTTGTTGATGCAGACTGGGTTGGAGATGTCGGTTAGAGAATATCTACAAGTGAGTATGTGTTTAACCTATTTGGAGGTGCAGTCAGTTGGATGAGTAAGATACATTTTATAGTGGCCATTTCAACTATGGAGGCAGAATACATGGAAGCCACTCATGCAAGCAAAGAACTAGTTTGGTTGTAGAGATTGTGTTCAAGTATGGGGTTATTACAGTGAGCTATAAGGATAGACTTTGACAACCAAAGTGCAATTTTCTTAGCAAAGAACCCTGCTTATCATTAAAAGACAAAGCACATTGATGTTCAGTATCAGTTTGTGAGGGATATGGTTGAGGACAAAAAGGTGTTGCTAGTAAAGGTGGACACTTTGAAGAATACTACAGATCCATTGACAAGGTCTATGAGTACTGAAAAGTTCTCTTGGTGTAGAGAAACAATAGGTGTTGCAGGGCTGGATCAATGACTAAGCTCTCATGTGGCCCCCTGTGGAAAGAAAACAACAAGTGGGAGAATGTTGGGTGTGTGTTATATTATTTCCACGACTACCCAACGTGCAGGGGGGTCACAGGGGGGCAGTAGCCCCCCATGAACATTGCGCTGGGTGCAGCAAGGGGGTCATAGCAGGGGTGGATGTCCCCCCTATCAGTGGGTGTGCAGGGGGTGGTAGCCCCCCTGCATGGGGTCCAGGGTAGTGCCCCAGGAATTTTTTTTGGACCCTATATTAGGTGGGTGGACCTACCTATGGTTTTGTGCATGGATTTCACACATGGTTTTGGGCATGATGGTTTTATGTCCATGGTATTTTGTAGATCTGATCAAGGGAACTATGGTTATGTTCTAATCCAGGGTTAATGGATTGGGGTTTATGGATGCTTTGGCATGTATATATATGTATTGTAACATTGAAAGGAATATAATGAAAAATCAATCTGGTAGTCCCGATTTTGGGATCCAGGGGAAAATCTCTATGTATATCTGTTTTATGTTTTATGCTCTTGCCATTGTTTATTTTCTTTCTTTTTTTTAGAATTTATATGCAGGTAATTTCTGTATGGGGTTAAAACCTACACTTCCATTATTTTTAAAACTTGATGTGGCTCTTAGAAATTATTCCGAATAACCACTGAATATGGCATAAAATCCCAAAATTGTTGAAAATCTAAGCCAATTCTAGTAGACTGATACTCTTTGTCTCAGCAAAAGTTTTGCATGAGTCGAGAGTAATCCTATAATAGTTTCTGAGTAACCATGGGAGGAGCAGTAGTTCATCATGAACCTAATTACACTAGTGATTTGTTACATCATATGAAATCCCTAGACATATTACAAAATGTGGGTTGGTTAGCCTATTTTGAGAAGTTGTAGGGGTTTAATGAATAAATTGCTTTGGAATTTTCACAAGCCTTGAATGATCAAGGCTCAATGGTTAGAGAAGTCATGATTTTTATTGTAGAAGAAATCATTGCTAGGGTGACAAGTTCGCTTTAAAGAGGAATACACTGATTTTGTGGATAATTGGCAATCCCAATAGCCAAGGCTACATTTTTACAACAAGATGAGGAGGTAAGTCTTCATTCAGAAATTTATTACTTGTGAGGGGTGTTTTTGGGTTGTATATCATTACCATTTTGAGTTGCTAGCTCATCCATGCAATGGAAAGTTAATTAATATGCCCTAATAATCGTTAAAATCATTACAACATATGGCAGAAGTTTTGTGAGTAGAAAAGCATCCTAAAACTTACTTAACTAACCATGGGCTGATTAAATTGATCATGATTGACACTTTCCATTAGCAAGGAAGCACATGGACTAGGTTTATAATAGGGTTTCATGCACCAACTCCTGAGGAGGAAGAGAGTGAAACCAAAGAATAAGAGGAAAATAGTGAAGTTTAAACAATGCCAAAAGAAAGGGTTGCAGAAAAATACTTAAGGAGGTTGATTTTCAGGAGTCAGACGTTATTCCAATTGGGATTCAAGTGGAAGAATAGGATTAGGAGTTCCAAACCATTATTCCACAAGAACATATTGATGATGTTGTTGTTACACAAGAAACCATAGTTGAAGAAAATTAGTACGTAGAAAATCATTTTTCTACTCCACCTAAACCTAATAACGATGTTGTTGTTACATAAGAACCAAGAGCTAAAATAGAGAAAACTAAAATAAATCAAGTTTTTGCTCAACAATAACCTATCAACAATGTTACTACTCCACAGGAACCAGCAGTTGAGATAGTGTAGCAATAGGAGAAAGGAGATGAAGAGATATTGCAGGAAGTTTTCGAGGTTGCCACTGTAATAGCAACAGATACAAATCAATTATAATCTAAGAAGTTGTTGAAATCAACACTTTTGCTGGAAGAATTAGAGAAGTGGAAGAGATTGGAAATCTCATTGAAAAGTGAAATTATCCCTTAGAAGAAACATAAGGAGATTATTGATAATCTTAAGAGAACTTGGGTTGAAAATGTGTTGGTCCAAGACTTGTTAAAAATTGAGGAAATGAAACAAGCAATAATAAGGGTAGGAGAACTACATAAACAAGTGAAGTTGTTACAAAGAGAACAGGAGCAAATGTATGAGCTTGCAGAGAACGAAATGAGTTGTAGGGTTCCTTCTCCTTCCTACCCCTTGTATCTGCAGAAAAAAACTCTTCCTTTTTCAATTAACAACAATTACAGAACAACGACCATACACAATAAGGGAAAATGAAGCCTTTCTGTGAACTTTCTAGAAGGCTATTTTTTCTTAGCAACATATGCTTTGTGAGTTGTATCTACATGATCGTGCTTGTTTTGGGGTAGTGACCTTTAACATCACACCTTACGTTGGAGATATTGAACTAAGATCTTTTACATCATTTATGCAAAATCAAGTTGGTTGGAAGGTCACCTTTGATACTATAAAAACAAACGAGGGAGTTGTGAAACTGCTTATTCGGAATGATCCAGGGGCCTACACAGACTATTTTTATGGCTTATAATAGGATGTGGTAATATAAGACCACTACAAAGATGATGATGTAAGACAGAAATATATTTCTAGAGCATTATGTCGGTGCACTAAGATGACTATTTAAATCAATCTTAATTCCTACATTACATTGTCAACCTGGGATTCATCTGTTTATTTCAAGGATGTTGTCACTATCTGTGCAATAGAGATCAGAGGTTGTTATGTAACTAAATGAGTCTAACACTTCATCAAATCATTGCAAGAATGTATTAACAAATCCTTAATTCTCGAAGTTCAATCAAAGACAATTCAAAGAATAAATCTCAAAACATACTCAAACCATAAATCTAGATCCAATCATAACTGATTTGCAAAGGAAATGAATTTCAAGCATGTGCACTAAAAGAAACCATATCTAATGGGCTACTGTCTGATCTAGTAGATGGAAAGAAATACTACAACAATAGAACAACAAGTAACTACTTCAATCTTTAGCATAAATTGGAAATAACATCAACCAATTGTAACACTCGGCTTAATCTATGCAATTCATTAAAAGAACAACATTAAGATGTGACGTAGTTTCACCTATTCAATATGTTAAAGTAACAGCGTTTAAGGATCTATTTCAAATGCAAATGTAAACTGTAAAGAATAACTTGATTTTGTAAAAGAACAGTAATAAAGATTTGTAGAAAATAAGGAAATAATTATGACACAAAAGAGAAGCGAATCTTCTAGCGACCAGGCCCAAAGCCTCCAGAAGTTACTGTTGATAAAGCTCAAAATGCGATTAAGAGAGAATCTATGTATTTCTCATTAATTGAAATAATAAAAGTACATAATTACTGTAATGTCAAAATATGCTCTGTTTAATGCAAAGATACAATAACGGGTAAAAGTCAATATCTCTCGATCCTTTTCACCCATTGGCATCATATAGTCTAATGGAAAACTAATGGATGAAAGTGAATCCTGAGGATCAAGAGATCCTCAGGATTTTGTGGCTAAACGATCAAATTTTTGTTTGCCGAATTAGCACTTTCTTTCCTATCTTTCACTAGCCCGCACAACCAAGGAACAATTTTCTCCTAGTTTTGAATTTTTGTTCTATCGACTGAACAACAGTTTTCCAATTCTAATTTCCTTCACATAAAAACAAGAAAAATTTAGTCTTCTCGTGCTAAAAACATGCAATATGCTAATGATGAATTTGACCTAACTTTCATAGTCTTTTCTTCTAAATCATTCCCAAGAATAAAGACAAATACATAGAAGTAAGTGATTTATCAAGTAATGTAAGGGTAAAAACATACCTTTTATGTGACCCAACATACTCCCTTGCTTACCTTTTTTCATGTCCTCATGCAAGAATATGGTTAACATGCAATTATGTTAAGGAGTAGGTAGGATAGGTCTATTCTTGATATAATCGAAAACCATTTTTCTTTTTAAGCATTGCAAATGCTCGACCCTCTTGGCATTATGGCAATTCATAGTCAAAATGATACCCATCAGGCGGATACCAAATAATGAGGCTTCTATAATGGCAGCCTATCCATGTAGGGCCCATGCATAAAATAAGATTGTTGTACTTAACCAAACGAGCAGCAACAACTTTGAAATTTTTGTAACTGAACGACTCTCTGTTTTTAATGTTGTTGGTGGAAGCTATCCACCTCTATTTTGCAGCAAGTAGGGCTTCTTCTTTAATATCCTGGAAATATTCCACTCCTGCTTTTATAGTGTCTTTATGGAGAGGACCTAAAGAGGCCACAACCTTTGGTTGCTCCATAAATCGTTTATGTTGTATAAAAAGGTGTAAGGGTTGTGTAGGTTCTCCCCTAACCCAAAGATCTAATTCATGCTCCCTTTTTTGGAAAATGTTATATGCCTTAGCCCACTTAATCTGATTATAGGCAAAAGAAATGAAGGCTTGAAATTGAACATCTCCAATGAAGGGGCTAGGATTAGCATCCCTTTCGTCTTCCAGGAAAAATTTGTGTAAGTATAATTCACAGAGGAGACGCCTCACCTTTTCATCCTACTCCTGGCAACATTGAATAAAGTCTGGGGTTGATTTAAATTCGACTGGTTTACCAGCCCTGATAGCCTTAACCTTTAACAGCAAATACCTCTCAAGAAAAAACAATGCATAATTGGTAGCAGGTGACCTACAAGACAAAGCATCTGAATAAATGGAGCAGACAATTTTAATTTGCTCCATAGCTTTCTGAAGTTGACTCTGTACTTATTTTACTTTTTTCTACTCAGCTCTGAGACTAGCATAAGTCTCATCCTCTATTGTAGTCATCTCATCAAACTTCTTCAATAAATCCTTATGTGTTTGCAGGGGTACCACTTCTCTTTGATACTGTGCTAGAGTATGCTATGATTTTGCTAGTTCTTTCTGCAACTTTTGGATAGTGGCATCCTTTACCAAAGAAGTATATAGGGGTGTGTCTTCAATCTGAGCAACATTATCATAGGTTACCACCGAGTCGGTCTGAACAATTGTTTCCGTTGTATCGACTGTTCCCTATGAAATTCAGCCGTTTATTTGAGAATTTTCTGGAAAATCTATTTGAATAACAACATCCATAAAATCCACAGAAAGAGAAAAATATGTCTGAGTCTCCATCAAACGGGTGCAAATGTCTTCAGTATGAGTTTCGACGATTTCAGTATGATGCATTTCAGTTTGAATTCCAATTGAATTTACAAGGGTGTCTTCTGTTTGCATTCCAGTGGTTTGAAGGAGGTTTTCACTTTGAGTACCAATAGTTTTCAATTCCACTTTGTTCCTACAAGCCTTGCTCGCTTCTTTCAACCATTTTCTCAACTGTTTGATCTTTTTCTTCAATTTCTTATTCTCTTTTCTCAATAGATTCATCCTCACACTATCTTCTTTCTTTGCCTTCTTAGTGAGGTGTTTGATTGGAGAAGAAACAACAGTATTTGTTTCAAGCAAAGAGGGGTTATATCGTTATTAGGATCATGTTCCAATAAAACAATATCTCTTGACTAAGTTTCTGATTCAGGTCTTCTTTCTACATAAGTTTCTAGCTCAGGACTTCCATTTATAGAGGAAATTTGTCCCCGTTGTTCCTGTGAACCCTTCATATCTCTGGAGGAGGGTAAAATTTCTATATGGATAGAACTACCGACAGAGACAGACTGGCTAGGGGCTTAGTCCTAATCTTTTGGGTGTCAAGATTGACTTTCTTCTTCGAAGAGTGTCCCCAACTTTTCCAAAACTCAGACAACTTCTTCTTCATCACCTTGTGTAAAAACATTTGTGTACTTGCAGGGGGTGTATGAGATGGTCTCGCTTCCTCTATCAATTCTGTAATGTTCTGTTGTGAACTTATCCTCCTAGAACATCTTTGTTTTGTAGGGTCAGAGGCTAAAGTAGAGGTTTTCCTTTTTCATGCCCTCCCTAAGATTGTTACCTCTAAATTTTGTTGTTCATTATCTGGTTCATCAACATTCTCTACAATTTGGTCAACAACTGCCCCTGCCTGTGCATTTCCTGGGTTTTCTTCTAATGAGGGTACAACAGGGTTTACAAAATTGTCCCAGGTTAATTACTGTTGGGCTAGTTCTCGAGTGATGATGAGCTTAATTAGACCATGATGGCTAATTGTAACATGTGGGTTCTTAGATTTCCTGACTCGACTAGCAACATCATGCAGTAAAGAGTTTAAAAAGAATGGCAAATTAACTACAATCTTCTGCCTAAGTATTGCTAACAGCTTAAGGTGTCTAGACTGTACCACATCCTGTCGGCCATCGCAAGTGATATATTTCTGAACAATTGTTTCCAGTTCTCGCCATGGTTCCCTCAAAGACGCAGGCTAAATTCCCTTGCCTTTGCATATTAATTATTCACCTAAACAACTTCATCCAATTGTACATGCTTCTCAATCCATTTTATGCATTTTGTTGAAATTCCTAAGACTTCAGCTATGACCACTTCAGA
This sequence comes from Pinus tabuliformis, assembly GCA_031772625.1. NCBI lineage: Eukaryota > Viridiplantae > Streptophyta > Pinopsida > Pinales > Pinaceae > Pinus > Pinus tabuliformis. Next base: position 1,144,036,375 of record CM062815.1, read on the forward strand.
GACTGCTATGGCTCTTCCTTTTACGGTTGTGTGTCCATTCTGTAAGTTTTGCAAAAAATTTAGTGCAACATCACTATGAAATCCCTGCAACCTGACCAGGTACTGTATCCACCCAATGCATTTGAGAATTGCTCGAGCTTGTTCTGTTAATTGTAATAGTGTGGGCTCATTGTGAATGGTGTTGCCCCCCATGCTTGTTGTGCTCCTGTAACAATTTCACTACTCTGCATGCAATAACCTTACTTCTATGGTTTTAGTGTTGAACAACAATGAATAAGCTGCATGCAAGAGTTTTGATCAGAATTTTTTTTTTTTTTATAAATGCAATAATAATGATCAATCAATCTGAAAATATTTTTTTATAAATACAATACTAATTAATCAGTCAAATCAGCAATTCATGGTGGAGTTGGGTAATTATATCTTGTCAAATCATCATAGCGCATAACCTTCCCCCTCCAATAAGAAAAGGGTGTCCTCGTCCTTAGAGTATGGGAAAATGAGAAGTACACATGACATCATTAATATGGCATGAAGTTGTCAGAGGAGTCTGATAGGTGGAGTGGAGCGAAATAATTAACAGTCGTACGAGTGGTTAGAGATGATCATAAAAATAATAAAGCATGTAGATATTCATTATGAGAATTGATTTACCTTTTGTGATTGATAAAGCGAAATCTAACAAGGCATGAAAAAATAATGACAGCTGGCGTCAACTAATTGGCGTCAATGTATTTTCCACAGTTATGCTGCTTTTTAGAAGTATAAACACTATTCAATGATGGTTTCTCCTTTTGGATTAATTGAATAGGAAGTACTAGCATACTAAAGAATTGGAAATATAAAATATGACTCCAATACCACAGGTAGAGCTAATGCTGACAACAGGCATCTATAGCCTCGACAGGGTTGACACTTAAACCCAAAAATGAGCTAGTATCCTCAACTTATGACTTTAGTATTATTATTATTATTATTATTTACATATTTCTGCAAAGAGACCATTGTTTTGGCATCGTAACCAAATAACCACAATGCCATTCACCAGGGCAGAACAAAGTGAACAGGTCGGCTCTTCATGATACCTCCTATCCTTAGACATATATAATCTTTGAAAGACCATTACCCTGGTGTGGTAGCCAAAATGGAAATGCAACTTGTGTTAAGTCCTTATGATCATGGTAGGTCGGCTCATAATGTGATCTGGATTTAAACAGGAACGCAACAAATTACAGAGATAACCATATACACAAAGATGCAGCGGAAATAATACTTCATTTCATTAATGGAAAATACTGAAATATGCTTACAACCAGAAATAGAAATAAACCAGCTAGGGCGATGGTAGCTTATCTCTGAGAAGAGATGTGATGGCTACATGCCTCTGAACTGTGTTACAATGAGGCTCGAAGGCCTATTTATTGTTGAGAAACAATGGAAAACCCTTAACATTCCAAAACCTAACCCTAGGAGATGAAACGCCAAACTGTGGGCCCCGTTTGGGGTAAATTGGTACATCAACTTCCCGGGGTCGTAACTTTGGCATATGATCTCCGTTTGACACATACAATAGCGCGTTAGAAAGATCTATCCGAGCACTACCATTGTTGGAACGGGCAACATCGGTCCATTCCATGGACCCATGTTGCCCTCGGATTCCCCAAAAAACGTCATTTAGGGCCTCAAAACGGCTCCGGAAGTTCAGGACCCGAAAAACTACTAAAAATAGTAAGTTGTGCTACAATTAAGGAAACTGAAAATGCTGAGAAGGACAATGGTGGGGGTCCAGGTGGACTTGGCAGGTGGCCACCAATATCCACCTGGATCATTCCTCCCCCCTTAGGAAGCAATGGTCCCCATTGCGTTGAGCTCCTCCATGAGATGAGGAAACTTTTGCTGAACTTGTTCCCTGGTGAGCCACTTGCCCTGCTAAAGGAGTTGGCCTGCTTTGACAACTTGATACAGTTGGATATTCTGTTGGCGAGTGTTCTTGATCTCTGTGTCCATGATCCGATCAGTTGCAGCTTGTTCCATGCAATCTGGATTTAATTCTGTGGGTTTGAGCTGTTCTGCAATGTCGGATGTGTCTAGCAATGGTGGAAAGTATGGCCGAAGGCGGTCCACATTGAACACTGGGTGCAGGCCAAGGAATGGGGGAATGGGGGAATGCTGAGCTCAAATGCATTGTCTCCCATAGCCTTAGTAATGGTGTAAGGACCATATCGGAGTGGTCTCAATTTCCGATAGGCTCCAGTAAGGCGTTCCTTTTGCAAATGCAACCAGACTTTGTCGCCCACCTGAAACTTGTGTGGCACCCGATGTTGATCATGCCGCTGCTTGTACTTGGCATTTGATTTCTCAAGAATGTCATGGACCTACTGGCGAATATGTTGGATGCGCTCAATGAAGCTGGTGGCCTTATCTGTTTCGGACTGGACATGAGCTGAATTCATGTGAGTAGCTGCAAGTGGCATGGCCACATCAATGGGGCATAGTGGCTGGAATCCCAAACCCACCTGAAAAGGGCTATGGCCAGCGGAGCTGTGAAGAGCTCGGTTGTAGCTATGTTGAACATAGGGGAGGCTCTCGTCCCATGTGCGTGGATGCTTTGAGTTATACATGCACAGAATGTGCACGATCATCCTATTGACAACCTCTGTCTGGCCATTAGTTTGAGGATGGAAGGCTGTGGACTTCGTGAGTTTGGTGTCCAGCATTGACCAGAGAATGTGCTGAGAAACCGACTGTCCCGATCTTAGATGATAGACTGTGGGATCCCAAAGTGCACCCACACTCATTCAAAGAAGAGTTTAGCAGTGGCTTCTACTGTGATATTCTTCTTGCAGGCCACCATAATGGCCATCTTCGAGAACCTGTCGACGACCACAAAAACATAGTCATTTCCATGCTTAGTGGAAGGAAGGCCTGACATGTAATCCATGGAGATGGATTCCCAAGGTCGACTAGGGGTAGGCAATGGGGTATAGAGGCCGTGCTTCTTAATGGTCGGTTTGGCAATGGCACAGGTAGTACATGATCTGATGTACTTCCCAACATCCTGTCAAAGATTCGGCCAATAGAAATAATTTTGCAGTACTGCCACTGTTTTCTCGACCCCGAAATGCCCAGCAGCCCGACTGTAGTGTGCTTCCCAAATCATCTTGGCACGCTCGCTTGAAGGAACACAAAGGTGACCGAGGTTGCATAATAGGGCATCCTGGAGGTGAAAATCTGCAACACGCCGACCCTCCAAGAGTGTCTGGTATGTGTGGCCGAATTCTGGGTCGCTCTTGTAGAGAAGTGGCCAATCAGAAGTCTCGTGCCCACAAGAGTTGAGCACGGTGGTTAACGCCATGATCGGTGGTCGACTGAGGCAATCTGCAACATTATTGGTGCTGCCCTTCTTATACTTGATATTCAAGTGGAACTGTTGCAGGTATGTAGACCACTTCTGATGGCGATCATTCTGCAATTTCCCTTGGGTCTGTATGAACTGCAGGGGTCAGTGGTTTGTGTGGATGACCGTTTCCTTCCCCAAAATGTAATGCTTCCATTGTCGACAGGCCTGTACAATGGAATACATCTCTTTATCATAAGTCGGGTACTTCCGAACTGTGTCTGAAAGTGTTTCACTGTGATATGCCACTGGATGTCCATGTTGAGTAAGGACTCCCCTAATAGCATAGTCAGAGGCATCTGTCTCGACCTCAAATGGTTGTTGTAAATCTGGTAACGCGAGCACTGGTGCCATGCAGAGGCGATCCTTCAACTCCATGAATGCCTTCTGTTGAGATTCAGACCAAAATAATCTTGCTTTCGCCCCTCCCTTGGTGACCTGACTCAAGGGCTAAGAAATATGAGAAAACCCCAACACAAACCTGCGGTAGAAGTTGGCAAGACCTAGAAAGCTGCGGAGCTCTGTTAGAGTGGTTGGAGAGGGCCAATCCCGAATGACTTGGACCTTGGCTGGATCGACATGCACCCCCTGTTCATCAATGATGTATCCCAGATACTGAACCTGGGTCATGCCAAAAGTGCATTTCTTCAAATTGGCACATAGCTTGTGTTGCCGCAGTGTTTGGAGAACCTGTCGGATGTGGTGGAGGTGCTCTTCCCAACTCTGGCTGAAGATCAGAATGTCATCCAAGTATACTACTACAAAGGAGTTGGTGAATGGCCGCAAGATGTCATCCATTAGCCTCATAAAGGTTGCAGGAGCATTCGTCAATCCGAAAGGCATGACCAACCATTCGAAGAGGCCCTCCTTGGATTTGAAGGCAGTCTTCCACACATCAGAGGGTTCGATTGGTACCTGGTGATATCCTGACTTCAGATCGATCTTGCTGAAATATTTCGCCCCCTTTAGTTGGTCTAGGAGGTCATCAATCCGCGGGATCGGGTACCTATTACGGACAGTGATCTTGTTCAGCGCCCGATAGTCAATACAGAGTCTCCACGTCCCATCCTTCTTCTGTACCAACACGATCGGGCTCCCACAGGGCGATGAACTCGGACGGATGTGACCTTTCTGCAGGAGCTCCTGAATCTGCCTCTTGATTTCATTGTTCTCCAGAACGGAGCGCCGATAAATCGGTCCATTGGGCAATGGCGCACCTGGGGTCAGATCGATGGAGTGCTTGACTTGACAGTGCAGAGGAACTCCTGCCGGAGAGGTGAAGATGTCCTCGTACTCCTCCACAATCTTGTCCATCTGTAGTTGTCGTGCAGAGGGACCCCGTCTGGAGGCCGCGGCCACTGTCTTCTTCTTTCCTTGAGGGCGTATCATCAGGAAAACAAATTTCCTGGTTTTGGAAATGATCTTACTGCATTGTTTTGCAGTAATCAAAGAGATGGCAGCAGGTGGTGCTACCTCTGGTATCCTGAACAACTTATTTCCCAATGTAATAATAATAGCATGGGGTCTTGATTCATACACAGCATGTCGCTTCCACAAGTATAGTTGTCCTAGTAATACATCACAAACTTCAAGGGGAGCAATGTCACACAATACCTCATCCGTGAAGGGCTTGATGTTGTATGGAAGGCGACACTGCTGGCTCACGCGAAGATCTCGTCCTTGGTGCAGCCACCCAATGGTGTATGGTTGTGGATGTGCTGTGGTCGGTAAGCCCAACCGTTTCACGACCTCTGCCGAAATGAGGTTCTTTTGACTCCCGCTATCAACAATGAACTGTATCGGGGAGCCCTTTACCCACATCTGAGAGTGGAAGAGACGCTCCTCCTCCTTTGGATCTTCGGGTTCATTTTTCTGGATCTTTGCGGTAGCAACAGTGGCGCTGGGATCTGCATCATTGATCTGCTTCCCTTTTTCATACCCCTTATCGGGTTCTGACTCAGAGTCGGAACATGCATCTGATTCTGAAACCTTTAGCTTAGCCACCAGTGACTGCTTGGCCCGACACTCACTTGTGTTGTGAGTGGAGCTCTTATGGAACTCGCACCATTTTCCAGTGTCCTTTCTCGGCTTCGCGGCGCTGTTCTTTGCTTGCAGCTTCGGTTGGTTGTCTTGGGCTATCCCGCCTTGGCTTTGTCCTTTGTTCTGTGGTTTGGGGCACCTTTCCCCTGCTTTGGATTCGCAGATCCAAAATCTCGCTTCTTTTGTTTCAACTTCTGCTCGACCTTGACGGCATATCGGTATGCTGCGCCGAGCGAGGGGATGTTTAGGAATTGTATTTCTTCCTAGATGTACTTGTGCAGGCAGCCACGATATTTGAGTATCAAATGTTGCTCTGAATCCTTGATACCCAACTTTGTGCGAAGGGTATGGAAAAGATTGGTGAACTCCGGCACGTCTTGGTCCCTTCCCTGCCGCAGCGTGGTCCACTTTATGTATTCATCCTCATAGCTTCCAACAGGGTAGTACTGCTCCTTGACGGCCTCCCGGAATGAATCCCAGGTGGGTGCGGCTGAAAATAGTGAGCCAGTACTTTCATCCTTCTACTCGCAGTAGGTTTCCCACCAGTCCTTGACGTGGGGGGCTGCTTTGAGAAGAGCAAAAACAATCTTTTCCCGACTCGAAAAATCATGAACAGAAAAATAACCCTCTAGCAGATTTAACCATTTATCTACGGCATCTGCGTCTATCTGACCCTTGAATATGGGGATTTCAAAATTAACTTGTACCTTAAAGGGTGTGGCGTTTCCAGAGTAGCTGCTGGAAGCCGATGCGTTGCTTCTGGGTAGCCGCTGAAGGATCTGGGCAAAGCTGTCCATCATCGCGTTCCGTTGTCGCTCGAGGGCTTCTTCGAGCAAGATTTTGATGGGATCTCCTACCCCCTCGTCTTTCTTCTCGTCCACCATGGGAGGCCGTCGAGATTTACGAGGCTGGTCTTGCAAAGGTTCAACCAGTTCAAGCCCTAACTCCTTATATCCCGACCTTGTTGGGGACATGCAAAGAAAAACAGAGAAAAAGCAGACCGCTCTGATACCACTGATCCAGATTTAAACAGGAATGCAACAAATTACAGAGATAACCATATACACAAAGATGCAGCGGAAATAATACTTCATTTCATTAATGGAAAATACTGAAATATGCTTACAACCAGAAATAGAAATAAACCAGCTAGGGCGATGGTAGCTTATCTCTGAGAAGAGATGTGATGGCTACATGCCTCTGAATTGTGTTACAATGAGGCTCGAATGCCTATTTATTGTTGAGAAACAATGGAAAACCCTTAACATTCCAAAACCTAACACTAGGAGATGAAACGCCAAACTGTGGGCCCCGTTTGGGGTAAATTGGTACATCAACTTCCCGGGGTCGTAACTTTGGCATATGATCTCCGTTTGACGCATACAATAGCTCGTTAGAAAGATCTATCCGAGCACTACCATTGTTGGAACGGGCAACATCGGTCCATTTCATGGACCCATGTTGCCCCTGGATTCCCCAAAAAACGTCGTTTAGGGCCTCAAAACGGCTCCGGAAGTTCAGGACCCGAAAAACTGCTAAAAATAGTAAGTTGTGCTACAATTAAGGAAACTGAAAATGCTGAGAAGGACAATGGTGGGGATCCAGGTGGACTTGGCAGGTGGCCACCAATATCCACCTGGATCATAATGAGACTTCCTATCCTCTTTGAGAAAGATTTATCCTATTTCCAATTTTACATTATAAGTTGAGGGAGGCTCACTAACTCCTTAAGAGTCAAGGATGGTGTATGAAGTAAAACAATGCCTAGAAAAGATATGCTTGCTTTCCTTGCATTGTGTCAAAAGGAACTACCATTTGAAAGTGTAAAAGAGAGAACCAACAAGATGTTGATATTGGTGGTGAATCAAATTGAGAATATATCCAAAGGAAAGACATACAACAAGTCATTTAATAGATGAACCATGTCAGATTAAAATAAAGGTAATCAGAAAACGTTAAAAGAAATCATAATGTAACCAATATGAATGCTTTTTAAAAGAGATTTCGATGCAAATTTCTAGCCAAACGGATGACTGTATAGGCGGAATGACAAGCGGTTTATCGGAAAAGAACAACAAATGTTCAATCAGGAATGGATTAGAAAATGTTCAATCGGGAATGGAACAACAAATGTTCAGTCGGGAACAGAACAAAAAATGTTCAGTCAGGAATGGAACAACAAATTTTTAGTCAGGAACAAAACATCAAATGTTAATTCGGGAATGGAACAAGAAATGTTAAATCGAGAATGGAACGACAACTGTTATTTTAAAAAAATAGCAGCCGCATGTTTGAAAGTCGGTAAAAAGGAACATCAACCGTTATTTTTGGAAGAGAACAATAGTTATCTGAAAAATGAAATAGTAGTTGTTCGTCCCAAAAGGAACAAAAACTATAAAACACACAAACTATAAAAGAAACAACAACTGTTATTTTTGGAAAGGGAATGACAATTGTCCCAAAAACGAAACAACAACTATTCAGTCCAAAGAGAACAATGACAGCAAAATCATGATAAAAGAGATGAATAAATAGTTGTTGTTCTGATGGAAAGGAACAACAAATGTTTAAACAACATTGTTTCTTAAAAAGATTCAACTCATTCATACAACAATGTTTACTCTATTCAATCATGCAAGTAAAAAAAGAAGATGGACAAATTAATAAGCTATGTTTGCAGAAAATATATACATTATTTACAATTGAAAAGGAACAATTTTCATGAAAGTAAAGTTGTCGGGTCATCACTCCCTACAGCTAAAATTTTCATAGTGGGATCACTACGTACCTGTTGGCAAAAAGACTCTTTGGTGAGTGGCTTGTGATAAAGTTGCAACCAGTGTTCGTTCACCAGAAAAGGAGAGCCAAACCCATCAATGGTAATTAGAGTTATAGTTCCATTGTTGTGTACTTCATGAATCTCATATGGGCCAAGCCACCTTGTCTACAGTTTTCTTGGAAAGTCTTGAAACCTGGAATCATAGAGGAGTGCCCAGTCTCCTCTCTAAAATGTTTTCTTCTTAATAATATTATCATGCCACTTAGCCCTTTGTTGTTGAATAATCATTGTACGTTGTAGAGCAAGTAGCCGTATTTCGTCCAATTCATTTAATTATTGAAGTCATTTCATTTGGGCCTCCATTAGATCCAGTCCCACTTCCTGGGTTGTTTTGAGAGTCTTTATTTCAAATTCGATAGGAAAAATAGGTTCCTTACCAAACACAAGTTGGTACGAGGAATAACCAGTAGTGTTTCACCAAGTTGTGCGATAGGCCCACAAGGCCTCTGGCAGTTTAGTAGCCCAGTCCCGTGATGTGTTGAAATTGTTTTAGTCAAGGTCGCCTCAAGGGCCTTGTTGGTTCTTTCAACCTGCCCGTTTGCCTGTGGGTGATATGGAGAAGTGACTTTATGTGTAATATGATGGTTCCGTAGAGTGGTTGCAAGCATATGTCTTATAAATTGTGGCCCTCCATCTATTATCACCTCCCTGGTCAAGCCATACCACACAAATAACTCAAACAAAAAATTAATTACAGTTTCTTCTGTAGCCCTTGTCAAAGCTACTACTTCTACCCACTTTGTTACATAGTCTGTAGCAACGAGTATAGAGGCTTTTTGATTTGATGGCGGATTGAATTGGCCAACAAAATCCAATGTCCAACATTCGAAAGGCTCCATTACCAACTACGGCTACAACGACATTTCATCAACTTGACCAGGACGACCCATCCTCTGATAACTATCGCAAGCCTGGACATATTTTTTTGCATCTTTAATGATAGCGGGCCAGTAATAGCCCATCCAAATTATTTTATGTCTAGTCCTATGATATGCAAAATGTCCACCAGAAGGCTCGTCACGAAAAGCTTTCATAATTTCGTAGAACTCATCTTCTCGAATACATCGTCATATCTGCATATCAGACCCTGTGTGGAAAAGATATCCACTGATCCAATAAAATTGGGCACTACGTTGGACAATCAGATTCCTTTCTTTAGTTGACAAGTGCCTTGGTAGTTTTCCTACTGCCAGATAGTTTGCCACATCTGCATACCAAGGTGCCTTTATTGCCACAACAAACAAATGTTCATCTGGAAACTAGTCATCCATTGCTGACGGATTGTTCGATTTAGGTACCTGAGATAGAAAATCTGCAACTGGATTTTCCTTCCCTGGTTGGTCCTTAATAGTAATATCAAACTCCTGCAAAAGTAACAACCAACGAGTCACCCGCCCATTAGTAATAGGTTTATTGGCTAAATATCTAATAGCGGAATGATCAATATACAGAAATAATGAATAGCCTATTATATAATGTCTAAACTTGTTTATGGCATAAATAACAACTAAAAATTCCTTTTCTGTGACTGTGTAATTGAGTTCAGCAGAAGTGAAATTTTTGCTGATATAATAAATAGCATAGGGATTTTTGTCCTCCTCCTATCTGAGAATAACGCATATTCTTGTGTCAAGTACCTTTTCTAGATTTCGCAAGCCTTGCTCAAAATCACTTCCATATGGGGTAAAGTCATCCATATAAATTTCAAGTCCTTCATTGATAAGATAAAAAAAAAAAAAAATGCTCAATATCGCCCTCTAAAATGTGGCTGGGGCATTGCATAAACCAAAGGGTAAAACTCTGTATGCAAATGTACCCCACAAGCAGGTAAACATGGTTTTGTCCTAGTCTTCAGGGGTGATCTAGATCTGATTATAGCCGTTGAAGCCATCAAGGAAGGAAAAAAAATGTTTCCCTGCTAAGGTGTCGAGAACTTGATCAATGAACAGAAGAGGGAAATGGTCCTTCTAGGTGGCTTTATTCAGTTCCCTATAGTCCACACAGATTTTCCATTTCCCATTTTTCTTGGGAACGACTACCAATGGGGAGACCCACTGGCTATCCGAGATAGGATAAATAAAATTTACATCCAGCAACTTTTGCAGTTCCTCTTTCACAATATCCCTGAGGTGAGGATTCAACTTCTCTGGGGTTTCTGACTGGTGTGAGCATAGTTCTCGATGTAGATATGATGGGTACACATTTGGGGATCTATACCTTCCATGAATGAGTATTCCCAAGAAAAAGTTTTTTTTATATTTCTGAAGTACTTGAATAAGCCTTTGTTGTTGGTGGTTGTCCAGGTTATCGTTAATGTTAAGCATTTTACCTGGTTCAATCTCAATTGGCCTGCTATTATAAATAGTGGTCGTGGGTATATGTTGATCGTTTGCATCCTTGGAGGGATATCCCTGTGCTTCATTATCAAGAATGGCTTTTAATACTTGGCATGTCAGATTATTCATGAAAACTGGCCTATTAATGAAATTGTTAATCACATCGTCCTCCATATGATTCTTAAATTCAAGAGCTTCTTCTAGTGTGAGAGGAGAGCATATGTTTTCTTCCAAGTATCTAGGTGGGTGTAACTGAGTATTTATAATAGGTATACTTGGTTTAGCTGGAGGATACAAAACAATATTCTTCACAACATTTCCTTCTATAATAGTCATGCTTCTTGCATGACATCCTATATAAGCATCTGTTTTTGCTAACCAAGGTCGACCCAATATCAAAGGATGTCCATCTAGCCTACTCCTTGGGTTAATGACTAGGAAATCCACAAGATATTCCTAGGAATCAACAGAAATAGTTACATCCTGTAAGGTTCCCTCGGGTCTGACTACTAATTTGTTGGCAAGTTCTAATAAGGTTGAGGTGGGTTCCAAAGCTGTAATGCCCAAAACCTTGTAGGTTTCAGTAGTCAGAATATTAATGGATGCTCCAAGATCTACTAATGTGTTTGGAAAGGTGCAACCTTGTATTTGAACGGTTACTACAAGATTCCCTGGGTCTTCATATTTAATCGGTTCTTGTTTACCCAGAAGCAGGTTAGATAAAGTTCCTACCACGTGCATTGTTGGTGGAGTTTTCAATTTCCTCCCAGATAAAGTTCCTACCACATGCATTGTTCATGGATTTTTCAATTTCCTCCCAAGCTTCTTCCCACATAACTCCTTAATTGTTTTTGCATAGATTGGGATGTCTTGTATGGCCTATAGGAGCAAAATATTTATACACAAATCTTTAATTCCCCTAATATATCAAAATCAGGATAGACAGTGGGTTTATATATTGCTAGTCTCTTGGGGAATGGGGGAGAAGAAATTATAATTTTATCTGAATTCTGCTGCTTGACTGTGTCTTCTCCCTGTTTTATTTCCATAGCAATCACAGTCGAAGGATTTATTTCAGGTTGTTTTTTGTTTTTAGTTTCTTTATTTTCTTCTATGGAAATAATGCACCCTAACCTTAGCCAAAGCTCATTACATTCTATTGGTTTTGTATCATTATCCGAACTCTCAAGGATTTGTACATATTGGACTGGTCTATTGTTATTAGGATTCAGATTTGGTTGAGCTGGCAATTGGGGGCGTACTGAAGGCTGAGGGTTCTAAAATGGACTAGGCAATGTGGGTTGAGGTTGAGAACCTGCTCCCATGGGTAAATTGTTCATCCCCATAGGGTGCTGCCAGTTTTGAGGCCAATTCAGGTTCTGTGAAGTGGAAACAGCCCACTGTGAAGGGTAAGGATTACTAGATGAATTTTTCCAGAAGGGGGAAAAGCATTACGAATTTGGCCAGCCAACTCCTGTGAAGGGTTGGTTTGGCTAGGGTGACATGGAATATTGTTGGGATTTCCAGGAAAAGAAAGGTGGTTGAACTTGCATGTTGTTCCAGGATTTTTTTGTTGATGGTATTGCATAGGAAAGAACAAATATGGGTATTGTGGTATACCTAAGGGTCGTGGTTTCCATTACCAACGTTGTGTCATTAAGTATGTTGGCTTTGTTCCTTCTTTAGCTTCTTTGAATACTTCTTTTAACCCAGGAAGTGATGGACACTGATCCGTGGCATGGTCCTTCGTGCATATAGAGCACGTTTGAATCATGTCCAAAGGACATTCTCTTTGGTTGTGCTTCTTTCAGAATCATGGGAAGAAGATGGCTAGCGTTTGTTCTACCTCAGATTGTCTCTTGTTTGGTGTGTAAGACATCTAACTATGTAGTTAGCATTCCTAAGATATCTGTCTTGAAATCTTCTAGGAGGTTTCTGATCTCCATTCTCGTCACACCTCCGCTGGGAGGTTTTCTTCCTCTAGTCATGGACTCTCGGCTTCCTAGCCCGATGTGTGTGCTACCTCGCGAGCACCTAATACACAATCAAAAAATAAATAAATAAATAAAAATAAAAATCATGGTCTTCTTGAGAAATGTCACCTTTCCCCATCAGATTTAAAGTTTCTACCCATTCTTCTTTCATCCCTTTTATTAAAATGGCTTTCAGGACTATTTTTGGTAATGTGGAGTGAAGGGATCTCTGCAAATTGTACTGAAATCATTCGACATATTCCTCTAGAGTTTCATTATCCTTTGCATACATTTTAAAGATTTCATCTTTTAATTCCCTAGTCCTACAATAGTCCTGATATTTAGTGAGAAAAGAAGTTTTCATGTCATCCCAGGAGTTAATGGTGCTTCCACCTAAACCCATAAACCATCGCAAAGCTGCTCCTTTTAAGGTGGAGGGGAACAATTTTAATTTTTGAGGATCGGTAGTGTAATCATAACCTTTGCATAGGATGTCAAACTCAAATAAGAAAGCATCCAGATCCTCTAAAGTCATCCCATGAGAGGTTGGGATATTTTTCAAAGGAATATATTTTATCGGCGTGTTGGCTACTGGGTCGACGATGGCATATTCCAATGTTGAGGTATGACCTTGAGGTGGTTGATTCGCCATTTGGTCAAAGATATGCCAATATTCTTCAGGGATTTCCTGGTCAGGGGGTGTTATCTAAGTGGGTGGAGCACTAACAATTCGAAGGGTCTTGTTGCACTGCTTAGATCACGGATCACAGGAGATCCTAATTCATACGGTTGTGGCTCTGCCTTAGCATTTCCACTGGTTTCTCCTCCCCTTCTCTCAAATTACATGATTTTCCATCTTGTGAAGGACTAGAGTATTGGCAATTTGGACTTTGGAAACTTTGCTTAGATCCTTTAGTCTTGCTATGGATCTCGACGTAAGTTGCAGTTGGTGATTCTGTTGCTTGAGGGATCAAAGTAGATCCCTTTCCAGATACTTTCTGGGGTCCTACTGATGCCTGAGATTCATCTTTCCAAATGATTTCGTCTATGAAGGTTGGTCTCCCAAGGCTTGCCGATCCCTGGGCTTTGGTGGTTTTTGGTAGCGCTTTCTGATCTATTGGTATCTTTTTTCCCCTAGTCATTCATTCCTACACAACCTCTATGTATCTTCTGAGAGCGGGCACTAGGAGCAAGCTTTTTGCTTGCTGTGTACGCAGGTTCTTACCTCTCGTTTTCAATACCCAATTCTCTTCAGAGACACAAATTAACTATTATCTTTGACAACCTCCCTGACAACAGTGCCAAAATGTTGGTGCACTAAGATGACTATTTAAATCAATCTTAATTCCTACATTACATTGTCAACCTGGGATTCATCTATTTATTTCAAGGATGTCATCACTATCTGTGCAATAGAGATCAGAGGTTGTTACGTAACTAAATGAGTCTAACACTTCATCAAATCATTGCAAGAATGTATTAACAAATCCTTAATTCTCAAAGTTCAATCAAAGACAATTCAAAGAATAAATATCAAAACATACTCAAACCATAAATCTAGATCCAATCATAACTAATTTGTAAAGGAAATGAATTTCAAGCATGTGCACTAAAAGAAACCATATCTAATGGGCTATTATATGATCTAGTAGATGGAAAGAAATACTACAACAATAGAACATCAAGTAACTACTTCAATCTTTAGCATAAATCAGAAAGAACATCAACCAATTGTAACACTCAGCTTAATCTATGCAATTCATTAAAAGAACAACATTTAGATGTGACGCAGTTTCACCTATTCAATATGTTAAAGTAGCAATGTTTAAGGATCTATTCAAATGCAAATGTAAACTGTAAAGAATAACTCGATTCTATAAAAGAATAGTAATAAATATTTGCAGAAAATAAGGAAATAATTATGACACAAAAGAGCAACGAATATTCTAGCGACTGGGCCTAAAGCCTCCAGAAGTTACTGCTGATAAAGCTCAGAATAAGATTAAGAGAGAATCTCTATATTTATCATTAATTGAAATAATAAATTTAGATAATTACTATAATGTCAAAATATGATATGTTTAATGAAAAGATACAATAACGAGTAAGAGTCAATATCTCTCGATCCTTTTCACCCATAAAAATCATATAGTCTAATGGAAAACTAATGGATGAAAGTGAATCTTGAGGATCAAGAGATCCTCGAGATTTTGTGGCTAAATGATCAGATTCATGTTTTTCGAATTAGCACTTTCTTTCATATCTTTCGCTACCATGCACAACCAAGGAATGGTTTTCTCCTAGTTTGGTGTTGTCATTCTATCAACTGAACAATAATTGTCCAATTCTAATTTCCTGCACATAAAAACAATCAAAAGTTAGTCTTCTCGTGCTAAAAATATGCAATATGCTCATGATTGATTTTACCTAACTTTCACAATATTTTCTTCCAAATCCTTTCCAAGAATAAATAAAAATACATAGAAGTAAGCGATTTATCAAGTAATGTAAGGGTAAAAGCATACCTTGTCTATGATCCAACACATTGTCTTAAGAGTATCAAGGGGCTGAGACTGAATGATTGAGAAGGAAGTAAGGCAATATGGGAAGCCTGTAGGGAGTAACTGAGAAATGAGGACCCCTTTTGTTTTTAAAATTGTGTACATGCACTTTCCAGAATACAATATGTTGAATGCATCAAGATACATGGGCTTGGTCGGTACATGCTTAGATT
Organism: Pinus tabuliformis; assembly: GCA_031772625.1. Lineage (NCBI taxonomy): Eukaryota > Viridiplantae > Streptophyta > Pinopsida > Pinales > Pinaceae > Pinus > Pinus tabuliformis. The sequence goes on from CM062815.1 coordinate 1,144,051,694, forward strand.
CAGGTTCCCACTTATCTGACTTCCTTTCTATAAGTATCAACATCCATATGAGGTAAAGGATAAATTATGGGAAATGGATCTATTTATATCTTGAGGAAATAGACATCCTAGTGAAGACACAATAGGGGCTTATGATATTTCAAAGCTCCATTCACAGCATGTTGTAAACCTGTTACAGAAGTCTGCATGAGGACATGCAGATGTTTAAATTGGGGGGAGATGCTGGGATGTAGAATTTTCACCTTTTATATCTATTTTACTTACCTTTTCTTACCATTTTGACTCTCGTAGCCATACCTTATCACTATGATAGTCATCATTAACTAAAGTATGTTTCCTTTCTATATGTCATCCTTATTATCTAGTTTTGCTTGTAATTTGACATAGAAGCTAACTACTTTAGACAATTTTATTAATAAATTGACAAAGGGTTGTTATAGGGTGTGTGGCTTGTTGAGGTGTTGTTACATGATTATATCTCCCAGTTTTGCCTCACCAAGAATGGATCAAAGACCTTATTGACACTATTGATACGCATTGAACTCATCGTGGACACATTGTTCTCTTATGTTTAGTAATGAATACTAATTTGGGAAGACACTCGGTCAGAGCCAATTTAACCATCGAAGGAGACATTTATGGAAAACGCAACTGGCCTTGTTAAAATAGTTAGGATTCTTAATTGAAAATTTATCATAATATTAGACAAGTTGTTACAACTTGGTTTCAACTAGGTTTATTTGTTAAAAGACAGTTATTGTATATTCTTGATTTAGATCACATGAGAATTGAGAGATTCTCATGATGATCTTGTCTTTCGAAAATAGGAATGTATTTTGTAATTATAAAATAATGTACTCTCTGCCCATGAGGCACACATAGAAGAGAATAGAGGAGGGAGTACCAGCACAATAATTATATACTTCAACTTTTCATTAACGCAATTCTCTTACCATTTGTGGCTTCATAACTTTCTTTTGAGCAGCCTATGTGCTATGTAATTTACTATCCCCTACTAGGAAGGAAGGGCCCTCCTTCTTAGCAAAGATCGGGGATTAGAGAGGTATTGTAGCAGTTTGTTTATTTAATCTAAATTATGAGTCATGTGTGATTTATTGTTACTGTTACAGCCTTGTTCATGTATCAAATAGTTTCAAAATTCTATTATTTGTTATTTTGTAACAACATAGAAACTGTATTGATCCCTTCATTGGTGTGGTGTTTATTTGATTTCTATTACAACTCTTTTGTTTTTTTTATTTTCTTAAATGGGTGTTTAAGAAATTTCTTGAGTTTTGATGGTTTCTTGGAGTGTTATTTCTTTGAATTAGCGTGATTGTGTGATAGAGTTTTATTCTACAACGTGTTTTTTTATTATCAGAAAGTTTGAGTGAGAATTGGAGTGTAACTGCAAGTGTGTTCTAATCGCTAAGAGTGACATTACAATGATTGGATTGAGTGTTATTTTCCATCTATTACTGTATTTACTTTGCGTAATAGCCTTGGAACAAAAAACCTACCCGGATTGTTGTGAGATCTAGATCAATTGTTGTAAATTAAAAGGGAAATTGATCTTCCCAACACTAATTTGCGATTGGTATAACAATTTCCTACTTGTATATGTCTTAGTAAGTCTCAGCTATTTGCTTCTCTATTAAGGCATACTCTTCCTCATTATTATGTTGTTACTTTCTTGTATTATGTTATGCAAGTTATCAATGGAGGATTGATTGTTTCTTCATTCTTTAGAAATTTTACACGTGGTCTCACATTTATTTCTCTACATTTGAAATCTAAGAGTAACACACATACATCATGGCAGTCAGTCCCATAAATTGGATGGGCCTCCTATCCCAAACTGTGTGAGGCCTAATTGGGACTTCAAATGGGGGAGACCCCCTACTATTAGCAGAACATTCCAAAACCATCAACATGTTTGTTGGGCCTTAGTTTTGATCTTATTTTTGCTCTAAGAAACTTACTAATCCATCTATTTCCCGTCCATTTTCCCTTCATTTATCCCATTTTGATGTATATTTGATATCCATTCAGGTATTTAATTTTAATTTCTCAATTTCTAAAGTTTTTATGAAAGTTTGGTTTTTAGTGCAAAATTGGCAGATTCAGAAATTCCCGTAATAGCTCTATGGTTGATATGGTTGCAGGACACTTGGGCACTAATTGAATGCATGGATGGACAGCTTGGGAACTAGGACTAAGCCAGCTATGCTTAGCTCGAACAGAACAAGCTTTATTAGGCCCATTTGGTGCTAGTCAATCATGACTAGTCATTCAGAAATCCCATAGAAATAGGGCAGTTTTGAGATTCTATAGGATTGGTCATCTTTCTTGGGATGGGAGTAATGAATTCGACTTAGATAGGTGGATGAGAGTATATGGGTTTGTTTGAGTGAATATAGATCAGTTTGTTTCATGAGACTTCTTATTTAAAGCCAAAACTTTGATGGCTTATGTATTGACTTATTATACTTTTATGCTGTGACACCTTTGGGATTGAAGAGTTAATTTGAAGACTTGTGTTATTATTATTTTTCTGTTAAATGCTATGGATGTGTGAATGAATTTAAGCTTCTTATATCACCTCTCAAGTGTGCAAGGCAAGGGTGGAGGGCCCCCATTCCAAGCTAAGTACACTTCCTTGTTAACTAGTTTTATTTCCTTGTAATTTGGTTATTGTAGAACTGGTTTTTCAGAGCTTTATTTCAGATTGCTTTATGGTTCATGCATAGTGATTGATTTCATTAGTTCTTAGCTTATTCATCACTTTATCAAGTTGGAAAAACAAGTGTTCAAGTTGAGCATCCCTTCTACTAAAATGATGAATTAAAACTAGTTTCCTTTGTTTGCATGCAAGTAGTTTCTTATTGAGATTTTGATATTGAGATGAATGAATTATGATGGAATACCTTATGTTTCTCTTAATTTAAGAGCTTCTTTCATTAATAATTTATCCATCTTAAGTTCTTGATTTTAATCTTTGATTCATTAAGTGGTAATTGAGGCAAAAGTGGACTTCTTGAGTCAAGAACCATTTCAATGTTTTTCCTCTTTTTAAACTAATTGAATTAGAGTTATAGGATGTATTACTTTCAGCTTTTGAATAACTTATCTTTCAAGGTTTGATTACATCTGATCTTCACATATAGTGAACTTGCCTCAAAGCATAAACAACCTAGATTGATAAGAAATAATTGTGTTAATTTAGGTACACAAATTAGCTCAACATTTTGGCGCCGTTGTCGGGGAGGCAAATATCAGCATAGTCAATAGAAAGATAAATTTCAAAACAACAAAAACATTAGTTACATCCCTTTTTAGTTATTTTTCTTTATGCCTTGATATAGAGATCCTCAAGGTAGATTTATTAAAAACCCCCCACAAATAGAGATAGGATCATCAAACACCCCAGTTACTGGTAATCCAATAATTGAGGAATTGGCAGAAAAACAAAGAACTGGACAAAGATTAACTTTGATTGAGAGGCAAACTTTATTAGCTTGGGAAGCAAAGCAAAAACAATCTTCAATTTCTGGAAAACAAAAAGAAATTATCAAAGGAAAACAACCTGTCTTTCCATCCATAAATCCTCCTATCTTCCAACAACCTGAAACTCCACTCAAAATTGAAACAAATCAACCAATGGCAGAAGAGGGACATGGATTTGTTATTTTCACTCCTGAACAATGAGCTGAATATGAAAGACAACAAAGAGAATGGAGAAGAAAGAGAGACGAGGAGGCAAAACAAGAAAATGATAGAAAGATAGAAAACGATCGGAAAAGACAAGAAGATGGTAATGATCAAGAGGCTACCTTTGGCCTTCCAATAGTAGACACAAGTGCAATATTAGGAGAATAAGTGAAAATGAAAAATATTCCACCTTCTGTATTGCCAAATTTTTATGGAATGTCCACGGAAGATCCTGATGCATTTATGTTTGAATTTGATATTCTATGTAGAACATATGGATACACTGATGACATTCATAAACTTCATCTTTTCCCTGCAACATTAAAAGCAGCAGCTTTGAAATGGTTTATGGGTTTAGGAGAACAAACAATAGCTTCTTAGGATGATATGAGATCATTCTTCCTTAAAAAATATCAAGCTTATTGTAGATCTAGAGATTCAAAGGAAGATGTTTTCAGAATGACACAACAAGAAAATGAAAGTTTAGAAGAATAGTTGGAAAGATTTGCATATAATCTACAAAAATCTAAACAACACTCTCTAAATCAAGAAACCATTCGAACAATCTTTCTCAAGGGTGTAAGAGATGAATACCTTGACATTTTGAATGTGATGGGTAAAGGAGACATTTCAAACCTACCATTCGAAGAAATTGTTGAGTTATGTCAAAAATATTCTAGAGGAAGACCAAAAACAGGAAGAAGAGAAGCAAGTTCAAAAGCAGCAAAGTTAGCTGCAGGAGGGATAACAAGAGCTAAAATAGGAAGCTTATTGGAAAACTTCAAAACAGACCTCTTGAGTACATTAGGGACACAAGTAGATGTGCTAAAGGCAAACAAGAAGAAAGAAGAACAAGAACAAGCTCTAGCAATCTTTTGTTCCAAATGTAGAAAGAAACATCCATTGAGAGAATGTCCTTTGGATAGTGTTCAGGTTTGTGGTCTTTGTACAGAAAATCATTCCACAGAAAATTGTCTAAGATTGAAAGAATTAAAAATGAACTCAATGGAAGAAGTGCCAGGAATAGAAGGTTTCTATTATGTAGCACCACAAAGACCATGGCAACCTAGGATGCCTCAACAAAATCAGCAACAATTCCCTCAAAAAAATTACCTCTATCCACCTCAAAATCCTTGGACCCCTCCAATGCCATGGCAAGTTTGGCCTCCACAATAATATTCACAACAACCTGCACAAGGTTGGAGAGGATATGGTTATGGAAACCAGCCACCTCAACAGTATCAACAACAATACCAGCAACAATACCAACAACCATTTGCATATCCACAATATTCACAATCCATACCATTTCAACAACAACATTCTGCATATCCACAATCCATCCCATTTCCACAGCAGAATCCACCACCGTTGTTGACCCAACCACAAAAGTTACAGCTACCCACAAATCAACCTAGACCAACTCAATTACCAGCCCAACCAATGGCAAATCCGAATAATAAGGTGGACAAATCTGCATACGTTGTAGAGGAAGCATCATGTTTTCCCACATATTCGATTCTTCCTCTTAATGATGTCCATCTAAGGTCTGGAAAAGTGCTTAAAAAGGATTCTCCTCCAATCATAGAAGAACCAACTGAACAAGGAGAATCACCTGAAACATCACAAACTGAGATACAAATTCAGAAAGGAACAAACATTACAACACAAACACCACCTTATCCTGAAAGGTTAGTGGAACAACAAAAAGAAATAACCCTTCCTGAATTTGATATTTTAGATGAGTTAAAAAATGCTTATGTAAAAATTCCTTTGTTGAAGGAAATTAAAGAAATACCAATATATGCTAAAACAATAAAGGAATTGTGCATTAAGAAATCAGGGAAAAAGAAGAAGGATCCTACTGCAATCCAAGTCATTGGTAAACTAGCAAGCCTCATGTCTACACAAACCATAGTAGAGAAATATATTGATCCTGGTATCCCTATGGTTACTATATCAATAAAAATTTCTCAATACCAAACACATTAATAGACTTGGGAGCAGCTATAAATGTAATGACAATGGAGACAATGAAAACTTTGCATTTAAACAACATTAGATCAACCTCTACAATCTTAGAACTAGCAGATAGATCTAAAGTTGTTCCTGAAGGAATATTAGAAGATATCATAGTCTCTTTGGATTCATGGGAGTATCCTGTTGACTTCCTTATCTTGCAACCAAAAACAAATTTGGGAGGACATCCTCTAATCTTAGGCAGACCATGGTTAGCTACCGCTGATGCCTTCATAGGATGCAGATCAGGAAGCATGATTATTTCACATGGAGATGAAAGGAAACACATTGCTCTTTATTCACCTGCACAATCAACTTCTTTAGAATCAGTGCTTGAAAGTCAAGAAAAACAGCAAACTAAATCAGTTTTAAGTATAAATCAATTCTTTGATTTTAGAGAAGAAGAAGAGAATGAAGACTTAATGGATCTTTTCATTTCAGAACCAAGTATTTCAGAGCAGCTTAGAGAAGTCCAATATGAAGCTGCAAGTAACCTTTTGAATCAATGATTTCAGGAAACTTGTACTGTTCAAACTTTGCGAAAATCTTTTATAGACATCTTTCCTGTAAACACAATCTCCAATCCAACAATGAAAACAATTGAGGTATATCCTGGAAAACATTTAAACATTGGAAACGAGTTGCAATCAGCACAAGAGCAAGAGGTAATTGCATTATTACATAAATATCCAAAAGCTTTTGCCTGGGATTATACTGACATGCAAGGAATCCATCCTAGCACATGTATCCACCACATATATATTGATGATCAACTTAAACCTGTAAGACAACCTCAAAGACGAATGAATCCCATGATGAAAGAAATAGTAAAAGAGGAACTGCAAAAATTGTTAAATGTTGGATTCATCTATCCTATTTCAGATAATCAATGGGTTTCTCCACTGGTTATTGTACCAAAGAAAAATGGAAAGTGGAGGGTATGTGTGGACTATCAGGAACTATACAAAGCTACACTAAAAGATCATTTTCCTCTACCATTCATTGATCAAGTGTTAGACTCATTAGCTGGAAAGAAATTTTTCTCCTTCTTGGATGGGTTTAGCGGATACAACCAGATAAGAATAGCAATAGAAGACCAAGACAAGACAACATTCACTTGCCCATGGGGAACCTATGCATATAATGTTTTGCCATTTGGTTTATGCAATGCACCTGCAACTTTTCAACAAGCAGTGCTTGCAATATTTGCTGATCTAATTCATGAATGTGTAAAGGTTTATATGGATGACTTCACAGTTTATGGAAACACATATAATGATTGCCTAAATAACCTTGAGAAAGTTCTGAAATGATGCATTGAAACAAATTTGTCATTAAGCAATGAGAAATGCTATATGATGTTGACAGAAGGAATAGTTCTGGGACACCATATTTCTGCTTCAGGAATTAAGGTGGATCCAACAAAAATCCAAGTCCTAGTTAACTTAATGCCTCCTAAAACACAAAAAGAGGTAAGAAGTTTCTTAGGCTATGCAGGCTATTATATACTATTCATTGAAAACTTCAGTAAAATAGCCCAACCTCTGTTCAAACTATTAGCAAAAGATATTGAATTTCACTAGACAAATGACTGTCAAAATGCATTTCAAATTCTGAAAGAGAAATTATCAGTTGCACCCATTCTCCGTGGGCCAAACTGGTCTTTGCCATTTCATATATCAACTGATGCATCTGATACCACGATAGGTGCCTCTCTTGGGCAGAAAGAAAACTTGTTCAATTATGCCATATACTTTATAAGCAAGAATCTAACACCTGCAGAATTGAACTACACAGTCACAGAGAAAGAAATGTTAGTTGTTATACATGCAGTAAACAAATTCAGACACTATATAATAGGATATCAAGTTTTCATTCATACAGATCATTCAGCAATCAAATACTTGATGAATAAACCCATCACCAATGGAAGAATAACAAGATGGTTACTGTTATTGCAAGAATTTAATATCACAATACAAGACCGGCCAGGCAAGGAAAATCAAGTGGCTGACTTTCTGTCCCACATACATTCACCCAACGATCCAAATCCGGTTATAGATAACTTTCCAGATGAACACCTGTTTGCCATCACAGTAAAAACACCATGGTTTGCAGACATTGCAAACTATTTATCTTCTGGAAAGTTTCCAACTCAATTCTCTAAAAAGCAAAAACGAAAAATTGTTAGAGAAAGCTCTAGGTATAGTTGGGTAAATGGTGATTTATTTTATACTGGTTCAGATCTGATAATTAGAAAATGTGTGCGAGAAGATGAAATATTAGACATTCTAAGAGCATGTCATGATGAACCATGTGGTGGTCATTTTGCAGACAAACGAACAGCATATAAGGTGTTGCAACTGGGCTATTACTGGCCATCCATCTTCAGAGACTCTAAGGCATATGTCATGCAATGTGACAGTTGCTAGAGAACAGGGAGACCAATCACATCAGATGAGATGCCGCTAAAGCCACAGGTCCTCATAGAACCATTTGAGCAATGGGCACTTGACTTTGTTGGACCTATCAATCCACCATCAAATGGAAAGAGGTACATCCTAGTATGTACCGATTATGTAACCAAATGGGCAGAGGTTAAAGCAGTGAACAGAGCAACAGAAGATACAATGGTCACCTTTCTTTTTGAATAAATCTTTGTCAAATATGGAGTACCTAAACAAATTGTCACAGATCAAGGAACACAGTTTACATCAAAGCTGGTACAAGATCTAACAGAGAAGTACAAGATCAAACACAGGAAATCTACACCATATCATCCTCAAGCGAATGGGTAGTTTGAATCAACAAATGTCCTAGAAAATATCATGACAAAAATAGTACAACTAAATAGAAAAGATTGGTCTAAAAAATTAAAAGATGCACTATGGGCCTACAGAATCACATGGAAGAATACAACTGGTTTTATTCCATACCAGTTAGTATATGGAAAAGAGGCCTTATTGCCAATAGAGTTTCAGATACAAACATACAGACTAGCAGCTGAACTAGGACTAGACCTGACAGAAGCACAACAGCAGCGGATCATGGAACTGAATCAATTGGATGAGCATCGTCAACAAGCCATAGAGCATACTACATTGGTGCAACAACAAAGAATGAAGTGGCACGACAGATATATCAAAACAAAGACATTTCACAAGGGAGACTGGGCATTACTTTTTGACTCCAAATTCAAAGACTTCAAAGCAAAGTTCACAACACACTGGCTAGGCCCATATGAAATTGACGAAATCTTTGACAATGGAGCAGTCAAGATCAGGACAATCGACCAGGACTCCACCTCATTTATAGTGAATGGACATAGGCTCAAAGTTTATAATAGGCCTATCAGTAAAGAAGCATAACAACTGATAGACGATACAGAACTGGAAATCATGGCACACCAGGCTCAGCCATCTTCCAGTCTTGTAGTTGAATATATATATATATATATATATATATATATATATATAATAAAAAAAAAAAAAAACATAAAAAAACATATAAAAAAAAAAACAAATAATTTGTTTGCTAGTGAAAACCAGGCAACTGGCACTTAGCAAACACGAATTCATAGGGGAAAACTAGGGCAACTTGGACTCTATGAATTCCTTATTCTTGTTCTAGTGTTCTCACACAATTTCAATACAGGCACTCTCCACCAACAATTGACTTGAGGACAAGTCACATCTTAAACAAGGGGGAGACTTGCATCAGATCTTTAGCTAGAAAGCTGAAGTATAGAAGGAACTTGTATTGTCAACAGAGGGACCTGAAAGACCTGCCAATGTCAAAACAACATGTACATATTCTGTAAGCAGTGCAGAGGGACCTGAAACAAAGAATCATTACAGAGGGACCTGACCAACAATTCAAGAACCAGAGCATGAAGAACAAGGAGCAGCAATAAAGTTTACCTTTTGATCCATCTACAACATCTGATCAATTGATTTCAACCCACTTGTACAGACATCATCCAGGGGTGTATATGTATAGTCATTTTGTGCTTAAAAATTAAAATTTTTCTTAGAAATTTTTAGTTTTGTTAAGTTGAAATTAGTACCTGAGGATATTCATTATCATATCCTATATTCCCTATACATACCCTATAACCCTTATACATCATATTCCATTTCATTTCCATACATATTCCCTATTTATTTCATGATCATTAACCCCATTAACCCCTAAGTATTTTTCTTTAAGAGCTTAAAAAGACCAAACTGGGACAACTTTTCAACCTGCACATACAACTCAAGCATTAGTGATGGTGATAATTTTAAATATGACCCAAGATGGTCATTTTAAAATTATAAAGATGTGCTATATAATCAAAACAAACAAAACTCATGCGCTATATGGAAATCAAAGCAAATATATACCATATCAAACTATATGCCATAGTCCAAATGGTGTGCATGCGCTATAGTCATATATATATCATAACCCAAAGCGCATATGATATAAAGTTAAAGGATATGGTATATGATATAAAGCATATGGTATATGACATAAGTTAAGGCATATGGTATAAACTTAGGAAGGGCGCATATGATATAAGGAATGGTGGACGGCCGCGCGCAAACCATATGGCACGACTGTGCATATAAGTATTGCGGCGGGGTATTGTCAAATGGTAATTGCATACACACTCATTGCAATACAAACGATGCCTGAATATCATTGCACGCATGAGGAGCACACGACGGTGGCAATAATGTTAAACGCAGCCAAAGGGTAAGTAATGAATAAAATAACATAACTAAAACGACAAACGGCCAGCACACAGGTACGGGGTCAACACCATGGCATGGCAACTGGTTGTCATTGGGCAGTGCACTGTACAAGGGTTATGCACATGCCATTCAAAATAAAACGATGATTCGGCCATCCTCATGACACAGTCAGGCGATTGGTCAAACAGGACGGCCATACCAACCACGCACTATAACACCAATGAACGAGAGGTGCACAGTACACCCATGAAACGGTCATGAATCGACCGAGTTCTTGCATTGTTTAAACCTCATTCCTCATTGCCAAATAGCTCAGAAAGATGGTGCTTGGAGCTGCAAACTAGTGAAAAGGAGGGTGAAGCGAGCTTAGGTAGATTTAAGAAGGAAAATCATCCTGGTTCTTGTTATCACTCAAGAAAAAAATTTTAAATTGTTCACCTCATTTCAATTGTTTGTCAAAGGGTTGGTGTCAATTTTGGGTCTAGTCTTTGCATCTGGTTTTAGAGTCTAAATAGTTTGAATAGGAGTCTTGTTAAGAGTATTGTTGGTATGTGTAAAGGGGTCAATTCTCTGTCTTAGACTATCATTGGTCTCACATCTCACATGGATATCATATGTCCAAACTCGTTTCAAAGCTGAAATTGTCTAGGTGATTTTGTAGCGCATAATTCATATTTTGCACTGGCTGCGCTACGAAATTGAGGATTTGTTCGAATCCATAGCCAATATTTCACAGCTGTCTCCTATGGATTCTGTGGGAATATCTGACTCGACATATCACAGTGCTGGATCTTATCATCAATATACAAATAATACTGTTGTGTTTCATTCTCAAGGTTTTTCCTATAATCCCGCTACATTGGCCGAAGTTCTGGTATCCAGTGGAGGTCAATATCCTAGCATGTTTATTGTACAGAGTTCTGCTTCCCTCCAGAAATCTGCATCTAGTGAAAATCTCACAAGGGAACATACATCAGGTTACCTAAATTTTCCGTCATCAGATTGCCAAAGAGGAGCTATACATGGTAGTATCTTTGATGAAAATCCAGAATACATCAGGCAATGGCTGCAAGAGTTGGAGAGAGAACTTTTTAGTGATATTGATGAAGCAAGTATCATTAACCCCGCTCAAAGCACATATATTGAAAGGGAATGGGCAGACACAATAGAAAACCTCCTGTATGAGGATTCCCCTATGCATTCTCTGATGGAGAGCACAACCTTGAAGGATTATTCTAATGGAAGCATAGATTATCCCAGTGTTGCAAATATCTCTGATTCATGTTCTGTTTCACAAACTAATTCTTTGCAACAAGAAGCATATGCATCAACTGGTCACCGGCAAGATAATGTTCATACAGGGAGCTCTTCCAAACAGCTGTTAGTTCAATGTGAAATTGCAATATTTGAAGGTAAAGAAGGAATGGCATCACATATAATCACAAAATTGAGAGAGACAGTCTCAATTCAAGGAGACCCAAGGGAAAGACTTGCAGCTTACATGGTGGAGGGTCTTGCTGCACGAATAGAATCTTCAGGAAACGGAATATACAAAGCTTTGAATTGTAAAGAGCCACCAAGCACTGATACTTTATCTGCCATGCAAATGTTATTTGAAGTTTGCCCATATTTCAAATTTTGTTGCATGGTGGCCAATGGTGAAATTTGTGAAGCCTTCAAGGATGAGCAGAAGGTTCATATACTAGATATGAGGTTGCATAGAGTAATGCTGCATGGATTCTTGATAAGTTTGGGGAATATGATATATGCATAGGAAAGTTAGTTTTCTGCAGTGAGGTTGAACGACATCAACGTGCACACACCCTTTGGTGACATGCATCAGAGCAGGGTAATGAGCACGCAGCACTTTAAATTGGGGATGCCTATTATCATGGATGAGGTACATATGGTTCCAGCACATATGTTTCGTAAAGTCATTAGCATTACAAAGTCTCATTGTAAACTTGGGCTTACAGCTACACTTGTCCGAGAGGATGAGCGCATTACTGATTTGAACTTCTTGATTGGGCCTAAGTTATATGAAGCCAATTGGTTGGATTTGATGGAGGGAGGAGTTCCGATGTGTGTGTCTCAGGTTGTCATAGCAATAATATTAGGGATTAAATTCGGAGCAAATGGAAACAACTCACAGTTTGAGCATTTTTATAGAGGACAAATCAGGGCGGTGCCGACGTTACACAAACTCAGAAGCTGGTCCTATATGGGAGCACTGTGGAAACAAAAAAATATGAAGGAGTTGAAGAAAATTAATGAGGATCAGTAGATGCCAAGAAAACCCGCATGCATGTGGCATATATGTATGTTTGGTGTGGAACATCAAAACATGGAGAATCTTGGTCAAATCTCTTTCAGGATTTACTGTGGAAAAAATTCTAATTGGATGAAAAGCTATTTGCGTCTTTCCTTAATCATTTGTTTAACACCCTGAGTTCCACTATTATTGAGTTTTCTGTTTCACTTAGGGAGATGGGAGAACATTACCAGTTCCCAGAGTTGCAATTAAGGAAATGCATCAGCTCCTCAACCTTTTGACACTGGCGACAGAGGTTTTTCTTTTTGAAACTTCAAGTTCAGGGGAATTTAAAGTCGTTATAGAATGGATTCAAGTTGATGCTTCTCGTGGTAAAGAACGCATTTGGAGAAGGGGGCTTATGTATTATGCTGCTATAGCCATTTTTCTGCTAAGGTTATCACCGCTTGCAGTTTCTGTTATATCATTTGGCTCATGTGTACTGATGCATATAGAGTTTACTCCAGGCTGAGTTTTTACTGCAATTGCGACTTTTCGCATACTCCAAGAACCTCTAAGATCCTTTCCTCAAATAATCACTGCAGGAGAACAAGCTGTTTTAAATAACTCAGCAGTTTCGTAGCGCGCTACGAAACTGCTGTAGGTGATGATTTTAACGCAAATCAAGCAGTTTTGAATTATAAGCGGGAATTTTGAAAGGGAAACATCTAAAAGGTATGCAAGACATCATCTGGAGCTGTAAACAGGCAATCAGATCAAGACAGGTGGATGCTTAAAAGGGTTGAATATTCAAATCCAATTTTGAATTTTTGTCGTAAAGCCCCTTTATCACAGTTCAAGATATATCAAACGGTTTGCCTGCAATAAACTTTTGCCTGCACACATGTTCATAGGAAAAGCTTACAACGCACCAAGAACGTGGCAGTCCTCTACATTTTAGGTAATTAAAGGCTGAAGGACATGTTTATGTGCATTCGAATGTTTTGAGGAAAACTAAAGCCGAGAAGCAAGGATAGTCTCCTATATTTCTGGGCAGTTAAGAAGATTCAGCATCCAAGGTCAACATGGAGCATTAAACATCCATCACAGCCACCGCCAGAAGGGAAGCAGATGTCAAAGAACGAGGATCATTGTAATTAAAGCCATCATGCATATAATATGGAGTTAGAGTCATAGTAGATTTAGAACTCTTAAAAAACTCCAGTCAGCACTTTGTTGTATTTATTAGTTAGTTAAATGGTTGATAGGTGTCATTAGAAGTAGTTTTCGAGCTCCCCTCATGCTGGAGGAGGGAGCTCGAATTAGTTAAAATAAGCACTCTATATATAGCTGAAACAGCAATGTAATGAGGGTTGGAAATTTCATGATCAGAGCTTGTATTTGGCTTATGTAAAAACACAGTTTCAGTAATATAATTTGGCTTTACTTCTCAGGATTCATGAAGGATTGTTATGTTCAGAATGTGTGATCTTATCCTTTCTTTAATGTTTTTATAGTTGTATAGATGTATAATCACTCAGAACTCACTGATTATGCTCTGATTTCCTGTATGCATTTATAAACTAAGGTTCCCTATGAGTTATGTTCTGAATATTCAAATGCTGAATGCCCTGACTTCTATGTAAAGTCAAGATCATTGTTTATTAAGGTGTTGTTGACTCCATAGGCCCAATGGATGCTTGTTTAATGTATTTCCAGCAGTCATGTTTGTCATAGTTATTCTACAAGAGTTAGCCATCTTACTTTAAATCAAAATCATTAACCCATCTAGAGAGAGCCTTCTCAGGTTGAGGAGGCTAAGCCTCAACCTAAAGTAGGTCTGAAATAGTTACTTGAAGTCTTCCTGGTCAGCAGCCTTCTAGGGCCTGATTTTGAGATAACATTTTGGTGCGTCTGTCGGGAGTCGAACATTATTCATTCCCGAAATCAATGGTTGAACTTCTGAAGGTAGCAGAAGCTCAGACATCTTTTTGAGGCTGCAAAACTACCTTGGCGACTCCACACATCAAATAACAAATTAGAAGGTAACTCCACTGCTAGAAGATCAGTAGCTTGATGAAGTTTCAAAATGAGTTCCACTGCAAGAATGAATGCCAGGTATGCTCCTATGAATCGGTCTCATATCCCTGGTTTTCCAAATCCTATGCCAAAGGTTGATTGGTTAGAGGATCTTCCAATATTCAAAGATGAAAAGAAAGATGATGCTGCTCTTCATTTGGTTAGATTTCATATGCATGTACGCAGTCTTAACGTTCATTTCCCTGAAGATTGTCTCATGAAGATGTTTATGACCACTTTAGAAGGAAAAGCATGGTCTTGGTATAAAAGTTTGGAAAATAATTCAATATATTCGCTTGCTAGTTTTCATGATGAATTCTATGAGATGTATAAAGAATGTTATCCTTCCTTATTGCTGCTTAAAGATTGCTGTAGGCATTCTTTAAGTCTTATTCAGTACTTGGAGGATTGTTATGATGATGATGAATTTATGGATGAAGAAATTTTAGAGGCTCTTCATAACAATGCATTTCAGCACCAAGAAGAAAGTATAACATCTCATGAAACGCAACATGAAGATCAGCAGGGGTTTATTTGTGAAAACCATGTTTCATCCTTTGACATGAATGAAAAGATGCAGCAGATTTGTCAGTCTTTTGATCATAAAGAATATGAAATTGATTGCAAACAGCAAGAAGAAGTACTGGAAGATAGCTTTTACGACCCTCAGGCAGAGGAAAAGGTTGGTTTTTTATGTCAAACTTCTCAGCAGCTTACAACAATAAATGATCATAAGAAAGAGGAAAATTACATTGTTTGTAGGCAGCATTCAGAAAAGCAGTTCAATAGCATATCAAAAGAATCTTGTGTGGTTGAGAATCAGCTGTCTAAAGATGTAGAATGTTATGATGATCATCAACATAACCATGTATTCTTTGATCCTATAAGTGAATATATGGACAAGCTTTGCACTCCGGTCTTTCATTTTCATTTGCATTATGAAGATCAAGTATATTATGGGTTGATTTGGTCATCTCTCTACCATGGTTATTTTGAGGTTGAATGCAGTCAAGAGCCTCCAATATCAGAGAAGACAATTGATTGGCTTTATTGGAAATATCATGTTGCTTGAGCTACAAGTGGAGCTTGCAGCTGATAGGGTAGGTAGGTAGGAAAATGCAAATAAGCTCAGAGTAGGTTGACTGAGCATCTATTTCAGTAGGTGCAGTTTGAATTCTTCTTACAAAAAATTATTCAAGGCTTGAGGAGCAGATTGGGCAGAAGTTCAAAGTTTTCTTCTAGAGGATGGATAGCGGCACTGGAGCTACAGGTTCTTAATGTACCACAAGGGCACACTATCCCTAGTGGAGCCACTGTTATCACTCAAGAATTTTTTTTTAAATTGTTCACCCCATTTCGATTGTTTGTCAAAGGGTTGGTGTCAATTTTGGGTCTAGTCTTTGCATCTGGTTTTAGAGTCTAAATAGTTTGAATAGGAGTCTTGTTAAGAGTATTGTTGGTATGTGTAAAGGGGTCAATTCTCTGTCTTAGACTATCATTGGTCTCACATCTCACATGGATATCATATGTCCAAACTCGTTTCAAAGCTGAAATTGTCTAGGTGATTTCGTAGCGCATAATTCATATTTTGCACTGGCTGCGCTACGAAATTGAGGATTTGTTCGAATCCATAGTCAATATTTCACAGCTGTCTCCTATGGATTCTGTGGGAATATCTGACTCGACATATCACAGTGCTGGATCTTATCATCAATATACAAATAATACTGTTGTGTTTCATTCTCAAGGTTTTTCCTATAATCCCGCTACATTGGCCAAAGTTCTGGTATCCAGTGGAGGTCAATATCCTAGCATGTTTATTGTACAGAGTTCTGCTTCCCTCCAGAAATCTGCATCTAGTGAAAATCTCACAGGGGAACATACATCAGGTTACCTAAATTTTCCGTCATCAGATTGAGCTATACATGGTAGTATCTTTGATGAAAATCCAGAATACATCAAGCAATGGCTACAAGAGTTGGAGAGAGAACTTATTAGTGATATTGATGAAGCAAGTATCATTGGCCCCGCTCAAAGCACATATATTGACAGGGAATGGGCAGACAAAATAGAAAACCTCCTGTATGAGGATTCCCCTATGCATTCTCCGATGGAGAGCACAACCTTGAAGGATTATTCTAATGGACGCATAGATTATCCCAGTGTTGCAAATATCTCTGATTCATGTTCTGTTTCACAAACTAATTCTTTGCAACAAGAAGCATATGCATCAACTGGTCACCGGCAAGATAATGTTCATACAGGGAGCTCTTCCAAACAGCTGTTAGTTCAATGTGAAACTGCAATATCTGAAGGTAAAGAAGGAATGGCATCACATATAATCACAAAATTGAGAGAGACAGTCTCAATTCAAGGAGACCCAAGGGAAAGACTTGCAGCTTACATGGTGGAGGGTCTTGCTGCACGAATAGAATCTTTAGGAAACGGAATATACAAAGCTTTGAATTGTAAAGAGCCACCAAGCACTGATACTTTATCTGCCATGCAAATGTTATTTGAAGTTTTCCCATATTTCAAATTTGGTTGCATGGTGGCCAATGGTGAAATTTGTGAATCCTTCAAGGATGAGCAGAAGGTTCATATACTAGATATGAGGTTGCACAGAGTAATGCTGCATGGATTCTTGATAAGTTTGGGGAATATGATATATGCATAGGAAAGTCAGTTTTCTGCAGTGAGGTTGAACGACATCAACGTGCACACACCCTTTGGTGACATGCATCAGAGCAGGGTAATGAGCACGCGGCACTTTAAATTGGGGATGCCTATTATCATGGATGAGGTACATATGGTTCCAGCACATATGTTTCGTAAAGTCATTAGCATTACAAAGTCTCATTGTAAACTTGGGCTTACAGCTACACTTGTCCGAGAGGATGAGCGCATTACTGATTTGAACTTCTTGATTGGGCCCAAGTTATATGAAGCCAATTGGTTGGATTTGATGGAGGGAGGAGTTCAGATGTTTGTGTCTCAGGTTGTCATAGCAATAATATTAGGGATTAAATTCGGAGCAAATGGAAACAACTCGCAGTTTGAGCATTTTTATAGAGGACAATCAGGGCGGTGCCGACGTTACACAAATTCAGAAGCTTGTCCTATATGGGAGCACTGTGGAAACAAAAAATATGAAGGAGTTGAAGAAAATCAATGAGGATCAGTAGATGCCAAGAAAACCCGCATGCATGTGGCATATATGTATGTTTGGTGTGGAACATCAAAACATGGAGAATCTTGGTCAAATCTCTTTCAGGATTTACTGTGGAAAAAATTCTAATTGGATGAAAAGTTGTTTGCGTCTTTCCTTAATCGTTTGTTTAACACCCTGAGTTCCACTATTATTGAGTTTTCTATTTCACTTAGGGAGATGGGAGAACATTACCAATTCCCAGAGTTGCAATTAAGGAAATGCATCAGCTCCTCAACCTTTTGACACTGGCGACAGAGGTTTTTCTTTTTGAAACTTCAAGTTCAGGGGAATTTAAAGTGGTTATAGAATGGATTCAAGTTGATGCTGCTCGTGGTAAAGAACGCATTTGGAGAAGGGGGCTTATGTATTATGCTGCTATAGCCATTTTTCTGCTGAGGTTATCACCGCTTGCAGTTTCTGTTATATCATTTGGCTCATGTGTACTGATGCATATAGAGTTTACTCCAGGCCGAGTTTTTACTGCAATTGCAACTTTTCACATACTCCAAGAACCTCTGAGATCCTTTCCTCAAATAATCACTGTAGGAGAACAAGCTGTTTTAAATAACTCAGCAGTTTCGTAGCGTGCTACGAAACTGTTGTAGGTGATGATTTTAACGCAAATCAAGCAGTTTTGAATTATAAGCGGGAATTTTGAAAGGGAAACATCTAAAAGGCATGAAAGACATCATCTGGAGCTGTAAACAGGCAATTAGATCAAGACAGGTGGATGCTTAAAAAGGTTGAATATTCAAATCCAATTTTGAATTTTTTTCGTAAAGCCCCTTTATCACAGTTCAAGATATATCAAATGGTTTGCCTGCAATAAACTTTTGCCTGCACACATGTTCATAGGAAAAGCTTACAACGCCCCAAGAATGTGGCAGTCCTCTACATTTTAGGTAATTAAAGGCTGAAGGACATGTTTCTGTGCATTCGAATGTTTTGAGGAAAACTAAAGCCGAGAAGCAAAGATAGTCTCCTATATTTCTGGGCAGTTAAGAAGATTCAACATAAGGTCAACATGGAGCATTAAACATCCATCACAGCCACCGCCAGAAGGGAAGCAAATGTCAAAGAACGAGGATCATTGTAATTAAAGCCATCATGCATATAATATGGAGTTAGAGTCATAGTAGATTTAGAACTCTTAAAAAACTCCAGTCAGCACTTTGTTGTATTTATTAGTTAGTTAAATGGTTGATAGCTGTCATTAGAAGTAGTTTTCGAGCTCCCCTCATGCTGGAGGAGGAAGCTCGAATTAGTTAGAATAAGCACTCTATATATAGCTGAAACAGCAATGTAATGAGGGTTGGAAATTTCATGATCAGAGCTTGTATTTGGCTTATGTAAAAACACAGTTTCAGTAATATAATTTGGCTTTACTTCTCAGGATTCATGAAGGATTGTTATGTTCAGAATGTGTGATCTTATCCTTTCTTTAATGTTTTTATAGTTGTATAGATGTATAATCACTCAGAACTCACTGATTGTGCTCTGATTTCCTGTATGCATTTATAAACTAAGGTTCCCTATGAGTTATGTTCTGAATATTCAAATGTTGAATGCCCTGACTTCTATGTAAAGTCAAGATCATTGTTTATTAAGGTGTTGTTGACTCCATAGGCCCAATGGATGCTTGTTTAATGTATTTCCAGCAGTCATGTTTGTCATAGTTATTCTACAAGAGTTAGTCATCTTACTTTAAATCAAAATCATTAACCCATCTAGAGAGAGCCCTCTCAGGTTGAGGAGGCTAAGCCTCAACCTAAAGTAGGTCTGAAATAGTTACTTGAAGTCTTCCTGGTCAGCATCCTTCCAGGGCCTGATTTTGAGATAACAGTTCTAACGACAAGTGATCACCAATTTTCGGGATTCAATCACGTAATGGAATAATTGTTAAGCTCGGCAAACAGTGGAGTATAAGTTGTGAACTATCTGTTATTAATGGTTACGTTACTATGCCCTTGCCACCATTCAATTGAATGGTTGAATAGGGATTTGGAGCGTCAGATATTCCTCGGCGCTCGTTGACAACAGGTAACGCCGAAACCACAACAATAAATCAGTTGATTCACTGCGTAAATCATGGCATAAACTACTAGTGAATCGCGCAGCATTTAAATGTGAACTCATTGCATGGATAACACGTTAGGGTATGGCATCATATGTGGAGTTTTAACGGCGTGCCGTGTTCACAACGAAGTCTATGAACAGAGGAGGCACCGAAATATGATTGTTATGGCGTGTTTGTGTTGCATGGCAGTATTTGTTGATTGAATTGTGCGCGCTGTTGGTTGAAATGCGCACTGCGCCTTGTTTTGATTATACACTTTGTTTTATTGCGCGTTGTTCCATTAACACTTCAACAACAGTCAATCCCTAACATATCATATGCATGAAAACGCCATATGTCTCTGTTATGAACCCTTGTTGCTGCGCGTTTTTGTTTTTGTTTTAACCGAAACAGGGGATTGAAGTTTCTAAGGGCCGAACGAGCCATGTCATGTGCGATTTTTGGTTGCCAAAGGGAGTTCATTTTCCGAGCCATTTAAAACTCAATTTAAATGCGTTTTGTTTTTTATTATTTTGTTTTGAGGCCAAGAGCATTTTGTTAGAAAATTATATATTACGGAGCAATGGAACACATAAAATATTGCAGAAATATAAACACAGAAAACGCACAAAACAAGAGAGACACAGATATACGTGGTTCACCCAGTTTGGGCTACGTCCACCCCGAACAGCCAGTCCTTCCTTTCTATTATCCAGCAAAATGAAGAGACACAACCTACAGCAAATCCACTGTAATATCCTCTGTTTTCTCTCACAGTCTCACCTATCTGTTTCTCGCTCACAGAATACACATCTATATCTCAGCCTCCAATACAATGCCCTCATACAAAGAGAGGGGTTGCCTTCTAGGGAAAAAAACCCTAAACTAAACATAAGTTCTACCGTCAGATCATCTGCCTAATGAACGGCCCAGATTGACTAGAAATTACTATACTTTTGCAAGGCAATTTTACATCTGTTTTTAGCTTCGGGGGCGCTGCCCCCTAGCCCCTGCCGGGGAACCGCTGGCCCACGGACCCCCCAACTGGGGGGGATCGGCCCCCTGGACCCCCGCAGGGGGGACAAGTCCCCCCCCGCACCCCCCCTGCGTGGAGGGGTGTACAAACTTCCTGTGGTATACATCCGGCTGAAACAAAGACCTCTGAACAATCATGCTCCACACACAACAATCTCCCACTTGGAGAATGATTGTAGAAACTCCACCGCTGCTTCATTTGTTGGACAATGACTCCTCTTTGGACCTGGCTATTTCTCATCTTCATCGTCATCCTTGAAGACCAATTGAAACTGAGCATATTCTCAGTTTCTCCCTAGTTACAACTTTTGTTAGCATATCTGCAGGATTCTGGCTAGTGTGTATCTTTTCCAGCTTCAACTCTCCATCTTCCAACACTGATCGTATGAAATGGTACTTGAGTTGTATGTGTTTAGTCCTGGAATGAAATGCTGAGTTCTTTGCAAGATGAATGGCACTTTGGCTATCACTGTATAACATGCCCATATCATGCTCCTTACCCAATTCACCCATAAACCTTTGTAACCAAATCATTTCTTTACTAGCCTCTGTAGCAGCAACATACTCTGCTTCTGTTGTTGAAAGTGCAACAACACTTTGGATTTTTGAAATCTAACTGACAGTTGTTCCACCAACAATAAATACATATCCTGTAGTGCTCCTCTTGTTATCCCTGTCACCTGCCATATCTGCATCAACATATCCCTGTAGAGAAATGTTTGCACCACCAAAGCATAATGCTTGATTTGTGGTACCTTTCAAATATCTGAGAATCCATTTCACTGCCATCCAATGTTCCTTTCCTGGATTGTTCATGTACCTGCTTACAACTCCCACTGCATGTGCAATATCAGGCCTTGTGCAGACCATTGCATACATTAAGCTTCCAACTGCTGATGCATATGGAACTTTAGACATATAATCCATGTCTTCTTCGGTCTTTGGGCACATTTCCTTACTAAGTTTGAAATGGCTAGCAAAAGGTGTACTAACTGGTTTTGCATTGTGCATATTAAATCTTTTCAACACCTTTTGTATGTACTCATTCTGAGACAATGTTAATTTGCGATTTTTCCTGTCTTTAGTGATTCTCATACCAAGGATTTGTTTTGCAGCTCCCAAATCCTTCATTGCAAATGAATTTTCCAATTTTCTTTTGAGTACATTTATTTCCTGCATGTTATATCCTGCAACAAGCATGTCATCCACATACAATAACAATATAATATAGCTGCCATCATTTTGCTTTTTCAGATAAACACAATGATCAGAGTGACATCTAGTATAACCTTGTTCAAACATAAACTTGTCAAATTTTAGATACCACTTCCTTGGAGCCTGTTTTAAGCCATACAAGCTCTTCTTCAACCTGCACACTAGTTTCTCCTTCCCTTTCACCTCATATCCTTGTGGTTGCTGCATATATATATCTTCCTCCAAATCCCCATGGAGAAAGGTTGTCTTTACATCTAACTGCTCAAGATGCAAATCTTCAGCTGCTACAAGACTTAAAATAGCTCTTATTGAAGTCATTTTAACAACAGGAGAAAATATTTCATCAAAATCAATACCTTTCTTCTGTGCAAACCCCTTCACCACAAGTCTAGCTTTGTACCTCTGTTTTCCTCCATCTTCTTCCTTCAGCCTGTAAACCCATTTATTCTTCAATGTAGTTTTTCCTGTAGGCAACCTGACTAAATCCCAAGTCTGGTTATGCATTAAGGAGTCCATCTCTTCTTCCATGGCTACCTCCCACTTCTTCTTGCTTTTAACCTGCATTGCTTCTTCATAACATTCGGGTTCACCAAAATCAGTCAACAATAAATAATATAATGAAGGAGAGTATCGTTCAGGGGGTCTACTTATCCTGGTAGATCTTCTAAGACCACTTTCAGGTGTTTGGGGTGCCTGTTGCTGTTGTGGTGGTTGCTGTTGTTGATTATTATTATTTTCAGGCACCTTTATCTTTTTAGTGATTTCATCAAGAACTGTGTATTCCTTGTTTTCTTGTTCCTGTTTCTTTTCCTGCAACTGATTCTTATACAAGACCTTTTCATTGAATATTACATCTCTTCTCCTAATGATTTTGTGATTTTCGTAATCATATAAGCGATAACCAAAATCATTAACACCATATCCAATAAAGGTACATTTCTTTGACTTTGCCTCAAGCTTTGTTCTATTTTCTTTATCAATATGGACAAAGGCCTCACAACCAAAAGGCTTTAAAAAAGAGTAGTTTACCTTTTTACCTGTCCATGCTTCCTCCGTAACACCACCATCCAAGGAACTTGAAGGCCCTCTGTTTATTAGATAAACAACAGTATCTACAGCATCTGCCCAAAACTGTAAAGGAAATCCTGCATGCAATCTCATGCACCTTGCACACTCCATGACTGTTCTGTTCATCCTTTGTGACACACCATTTTCTTGTGGTGTTCTTGGAACTGTCTTCTCTCTGCGAATTCCATGTTCTGAACAGTACCTATCAAACTCTTTGCTGCAATATTCACCTCCATTGTCTGATCTAAGACACTTCAATTTCTTTCCTGTCTCAATCTCAACCAAAGCTTTCCATTTCTTGAAAGTATCAAATACATCAGATTTATTCTTAATACAATAAATCCAAGTTTTTCTAGTTGCATCATCAATAAAAGTAACATAATAATGAGAGCCACCGAGAGATGATACCTGAGCAGGTCCCCATACATCTGTATGCACAAGCTCTAATTTTTCATTCTTCTTTTCTTTCCCAACTCTGAGAAATCTGACTCTCTTCTGTTTTCCATAAATGCAATTCTCGCAGAAGTCGAAATCAACATTCTTCAAACCTGGAAACAAATTCCTTGAGTGAAGAATCTTCATCCCCTTTTCACTCATGTGTCTAAGCCTATGATGCCATAATGCTGCATCTTCTCCTTTGGAAGTTAAAGCATTAACAGAGTTAGAAATACCATTGCATAAATACAATGTACCAACCTTTTCACCTTTTGCTATTACCAGGGCTCCTTTGGTGACCTTCCAAGCTTTATCTGTGAAAGTTGTCACACAACCTTCACCGCCTAACTACCCTATTGAAATCAGATTTTTCTTTAGATCTGGAACATGCCTTACCTCCTTTAATAGCCATTAGTTTCCATTCTGCTATTTTACAAGAACCTTACCCATTCCAACGATTTTACAGGGTTTATCATCACCCAGATGAACTTGTCCAAAATCTCCTTGAACATAGTCATGAAAGTATTTCTTATCAGGTGTGGCATGGAATGAAGCCCCTGAATCTATCACCCAGGAATCAGTAATATTTTCGAAAGAAAGAATCAAAGCATCTTGTAACACCTCACCTGTCACATTTGCTTCATGATTGTTTTCTTACTGTGCATCTCCTTCTTTTCCCTTTCGAGATCTATAGTCTTTCTTTAGGTGTCCTTTCTTTCCACATTTCTAGCACACTATCCCCGATCTGGACTTGGATCTGCCTTTCCTTGATTTACTGCGATATCCTGAGCTCTTTCCTCTTTCCATTTTTCTTCCTCTAGACTCTGCACTCAAAGCATTTCCCGATGTCTCACCGGAGCTTTTTCATCGCATTTCCTCACTAAGGATAGCACCGACAACATCATCAAACTTTAAAGTACTAGATCTAGAAACGGAGTTACTAATGCCCATTACCAAACCATTCCAACTTTCTGGTAATGAGCACAAGAATAACAGAGCTCTAACTTCATCAACAAAGTTTACCCCTACAGAACTTAACTGACTTGTAACTGTATTAAAATCATTTAAATGGTTTCCAACAGATCCACCTTCCGACATATTCATATTAAATAACCGTTTCATAAGAAATACCTTGTTTGAGGCCGAGGGTTTTCATATAGTTTCGACAACGTCTGCATCAAACCCTCTGTCGTGGTTTCCTTCGAAATGTTGGAGGCGACTGACGCAGCAAGGCACAACCGTATTGTTCCGAGTGCCTTTCTATCGAGAAGGTTCCATTCTTCGTCTTTCATACCCATCGGCATCTTTGTTTTTCCACCCAATGGTAGGTATAGATCTTTCTGATACAGATAATCTTCCATCTGCATCTTCCACAGCGAGAAGTTTTGGCCGTTAAATTTCTCGTCCCTAAACTTACCATCTTCCGCCATTGCTCCCACTCGAACCAGGAACCCTTCTTTCCTACGAGTTTATCAGCCAAATAGACCTTCGGCTCTGATACCAGTTGTTAGAAAATTATATATTACGGAGCAATGGAACACATAAAATATTGCAGAAATATAAACACAGAAAACACACAAAACAAAAGAGACACAGATATACGTGGTTCACCCAATTTGGGCTACGTCCACCCCGAACAGCCAGTCCTTCCTTTCTATTATCCAGCAAAATGAAGAGACACAACCTACAGCAAATCCGCTGTAATATCCTCTGTTTTCTCTCACAGTCTCACCTATCTGTTTCTCGCTCACAGAATACACATCTATATCTCAGCCTCCAATACAATGCCCTCATACAAAGAGAGGGGTTGCCTTCTAGGGAAAAAAAACCCCAAACTAAACATAAGTTCTACCGTCAGATCATCTGCCTAATGAACGGCCCAGATTGACTAGAAATTACTATACTTTTACAAGGCAATTTTACATCTGTTTTTAGCTTCGGGGGCGCTTCCCCCGAACCCCCGCCGGGGGACCGCTGGCCCCCGGACCCCCCAGCCGGGGGGGATCGGCCCCCCGGACCCCTGCGGGGGGGACAAGTCCCCCCCGCACCCCCCCACGTGGAGGGGTGTACAAACTTCCTAGGGTATACATCCAGCTGAAACAAAGACCTCTGAACAATCATGCTCCACACACAACACATTTTTGCAAATTTTTTATGATACAGCCGAGAGCATTTTTGCAAATTTTTTATGATGAGGCTGAGAGAATTTTGGAAATTAAAAAAAAAACTTTTATGATGAGGCCGAGAGCCATATGCATGCGCTGTAGTCAAAACACTCCTTATTTTTCTTGATTGTACATACACAGTAAAACTATGGTTTGATTTTGGCAACAGTATCAGGCGATGAGCATACATGGAACATTGTTTGCATATGTATTTTGTTTTCAAGAACAAAGATTAGCATATTGACAAGGGTATACAGGTGTTTGCTTGCTTGAAAAAGGAACTAAAATAGTGTTGCTGCAGAGAAAGAGTAAACAGAGGTTAAGGGAATCAGAGTTAAATTGTTGAGAGGAGGAAGGTAAGCTTCTTTGCTTTCAAAATTTCATTTTGAAAACGAACAATAGTTATATTATTTTGTCAAGATGAAATTAGTAACAGCAGAGGCATTCATTCACTGGTTTTCAGAAACAATGTCAGTCAGAGTAGAGCCAAAATTTCAGATAGAGAGCTGGGGGAAGGAAACTATAGAAAAACTTTACCAAGCAGGGATGATAAGCTTTTTACAAAAATTTGATGGCCACTCTGAACAAATAACCAAGGACTTTATAAATAACTTCAGTCAGGACCAGACACGGGTAGGAGATGTTATTATTCCTGTAACCCAGGAATATCTTTCCCAAGCTTTAGATCTACCCATGATAGGTGAGAAGTATTACAAAGGCCTACACTTCAAGGAGAAAGCTTGGACTTTCTTTCTTGAGAAGAACCGGAAAGGGACTTTTGATAGAACAAAAGGGATACCCAGGGAATGGTTCAATGAACCATGGGGTGAGTTGGTTTTGGTCATCCAGAAGTTTTTGACTTGTGATAGAGGATATAGCGTTGCCCACTTGTATCATGTCAGACTTCTACAGCATATTAAGGGAGAGGATAGGATTAACTTGCCTTATTTCCTATATAGGAGCCTCTTGAGAATGATTGAAACAGTAAAACATGAACACAGGCCTAAAGCAGGACAGATTTACCACCAAGGATTGATCAAAATCCTAGTTGAGTATCAGGTGAGGTCACAAGGCATAGTATGGAGAGAGTTCATGTCTAAAAATCAGTTCATTGAACAGATTAATGAAGTACATGATAAAACAGAGCAGGAAAATAGAGGATTGATGAATTCACCCTTGTATCCCAGAACAAGAGCTAAACAGCAGAATAACATGGCCATGCAGGAAAATGAAACATCTGTTATGTCTATTCCTAGAAGATTTAGGAATAAAAGTCCCATTGACTTAGACAAGGAAGTAGAAACATATTCCCCAAGACAACAAGAAGAAAATGACATTGCACAAGAAGTATTTGAGAGGGATTCTTCATATGATGATGCAGCAGTAGCATCACTAATGAAAACAACACAAGATTTTGAAAAAGAAATCAATTTGGGAAGAATCAGGGACTTAACTGACCAATTGGAAATTAGCAAAATCTTGGAGAAACAATTAAAAGAGGAAAACAAGGCAAATAAGAAAGATAATGCTAAATTGGTTAAGGCAAATGAAAAATTAAATGAAGAATTGGGGAGACTGAAATGGAAAAATGATCTACTTTCTAAGCAAGCATTTAAATGGCTAAAGGAAAAGAATATGTGGCAGGCAAAGTATGAAAAACAGAAGGTCAAAGCAGCTTTGTTTAGGGAAAGACATGACACAGGTTTGGATTGTTTGGTCAGGGCAGCACAACAAGAAGCATCTATAGGTACAACATCTACTACAGAGAGAAGAAGGTCAAAGAGGAGTAAGCAAGCATGGGGACATGCTTGATGATAAGCAAGGGAGAGATGTTGGGCCTTAGTTTTGATCTTATTTTTGCTCTAAGAAACTTACTAATCCATCTATTTCCCATCCATTTTCCCTTCATTTATCCCATTTTGATGTATATTTGATATCCATTTAGGTATTTAATTTTAATTTCTCAATTTCTAAAGTTTTTATGAAAGTTTGGTTTTTAGTGCAAAATTGGCAAATTCAGAAATTCTCGTAATAGCTCTATGGTTGATATGGTTGCAGGACACTTGGGCACGAATTGAATGCATGGATGGATAGCTTGGGAACTAGGACTAAGCCAGCTATGCTTAGTTCAAACAGAACAAGCTTTATTAGGCCCATTTGGTGCTAGTCATTCAGAAATCCCATAGAAATAGGGCAGTTTTGAGATTCTATAGGATTGGTCGTCTTTCTTGGGATGGGAGTAATGAATTCGACTTAGATAGGTGGATGAGAGTAGATGGGTTTGTTTGAGTGAATATAGATCAGTTTGTTTCATGAGACTTCTTATTTAAAACCAAAACTTTGATGGCTTATGTATTGACTTATTATACTTTTATATTGTGACACCTTTGGGATTGAAGAGTTAATTTGAAGACTTGTGTTATTATTATTTTGCTGTTCAATGCTATGGATGTGTGACTGAATTTAAGCTTCTGATATCACCTCTCAAGTGTGCAAGGCAAGGGTGGAGGGCCCCCATTCCAAGCTAAGTACACTTCCTTGTTAACTAGTTTTATTTCCTTGTAATCTGGTTATTGTAAAACTGGTTTTTCAAAGCTTTATTTCAGATTGCTTTATGGTTCATGCATAGCGATTGATTTCATTAGTTCTTAGCTTATTCATCACTTTATCAAGTTGGAAAAACAAGTGTTCAAGTTGAGCATCCCTTCTACTAAAATGATGAATTAAAACTAGTTTCCTTTGTTTGCATGCAAGTAGTTTCTTATTGAGATTTTGATATTGAGATGAATGAATTAGGATGGAATACCTTATGTGTCTCTTAAGTTAAGAGCTTCTTTCATTAATATTTTATCCATCTTAAGTTCTTGGTTTTAATCTCTGATTCATTAAGTGGTAAGTGAGGCAAAAGTGGACTTCTTGAGTCAAGAACCATTTCAATGTTTTTCCTCTTTTTAAACTAATTGAATTAGAGTTATAGAATGTATTACTTTCAGCTTTTGAATAAATTATATTTCAAGGTTTGATTACATATGATCTTCACATATAGTGAACTTGCCTCAAAGCATAAACAACCCGGATTGATAAGAAATAATTGTGTTAATTTAGGTACACAAATTAGCTCAACAATTTTCCTCAAACCATTCAATATTTGTTTTGGTTAATGTGTCAGTGGTTGGTTGGAATTCTAAGTGTGGGTTGTTTAGGCGTATGTTTTGACAAATTTATAAGTTTGGTGCAGCCACCATATATGGTGGGCTTCGCGCCCCCATTTTTGCACACAAAACACATCACCATAAATAAAATATGTTGACTCTATTTTAACAAGAATCACCTTTGGCACGCTGGTAAAGTGGTGAGTTTTTGTTCAACATGTTTAAGGGTTGATCCTTGCTGGGACTTCCGCCCTTAATAATTTTTAATTCAATTCACCAAGCCATGTATCAGTATTTTATAGGGCCATGTGGCGCCCTATGATTGGTCCACATCACGCTCAGTCAACACCTAGTCAAGCTGCATCTAGTACATCACCCTCATATGGCCTAATGATTGGGATGCCTTCTGGTAGATTGTGGGCGTACCACATGGCACCCTATGGTCCCAAATGCACATAATTTCTACAATTTGTGCCAAACTTTAGACAAGCATGTCTTCCTCATACAGACTCATATTTGTGCTTGATCTGATCCTCAACTTGTCCTGATGATGAACCACAATGGTTGGTTCGAAACACGTCGACAAATGAAATACCATGTGATTTACACCGAAAAATATTTCGTAGACTCATATTTATGTGTCATTTGTGTTGTTGGAATCATCTCGACAAGATCTATGACTTTGTGTCAATTTTGTTGAGATTTGAGGACTTTGAATTCTGGGCCTTTTTGGATCCTCTTGGATCATCTATTCTAACAAGTATCAACCTATGTTTCTTGGTCATTTTTTATTTTGAGAAACTTTTGATCACCAAGCAAAACAATGCAAGGCATTAAGGGAAAATCACGAAAATAAGTCCATTGACATTAAGAGACAAGACCAAATCAGAACTTATAATTCCTTTACTCCTCTTTCAAAGTATAGTCTAGAATGTTACAAATGCAACAATCTAAGCCATGAAGCACAAAATTTCCCACTAAAGCCAAGAGAGAGAATCTGGAGAAAGAAGTCTAAAGAATATACCCTTGAGAAATTTAGTATGGTTACGTATGCTTAAAACAAGGAAAGTTAGTGGTTTGTAGATAGTGGATTTTCTGGTCACGTGATAGGCGACCAGAAAAAATTCATCTCATTAAGAAAAGAAAAGGGTGGAAATGTGACCTTTAGATATAACAGATCTGCTAAAAGTGTTGGAACATGCACATTAAGTCTCAATAATGGAAAGGCCAAAGCACAAAATTATCTATATGTTGAAGGAATCAGACATAATATTTTGAGTGCTAGCCAAATGTGTGATCAAGGACATGATCTCATTTTTCATTCCAAATACTATGAAATAACGAGATCATTTTCAGGAAAACTAATAGGAAAAGGAGTAAGAAAAGTGAATAATGTATACATTCTTAGTGAAATTCAAGAATAAAGGTGTTACATGAGTCAATCAAATGAAATTTGGAATTGACACAAATGTTTGGGGAATGTAAGATTTGATAACTTGGTGAAGATAAAAAAAAAAAAAACTAATGCAGTAAGACATATCCCCAAAATATTAAAACTAGCAAATTCCATTTGTGTACCATGTCCATAGGGAAACAAAACTAGGACCAATTTCAAGTCAAAGGAATATTCAACATCAATGTCTCTGGAAATCATGCACACATATATGTGTGGTCCAACTAGAACTCCAACACTACAAGGAGAAAGGTACATTATGCTATTTATAGATGGTTATACTAGAGTGATTTGGGTATCTTTCCTTAAGTATAAGTCAGAAGAACTAGATTCTTTTAAAAATTTCAAAGCAAGAATTGAAAATGAAAGTGAGTTGAAGATCAAATGCTTACGATTAGATAGATGTGGACAATTTACCTCAAGAGAATTCAATGAGTTCCGTGTAAAACATGGAACCAGGGGGAAAATTTATGTTTCTAGGACTCCACAACAAAATGGAGTGGTAGAAAGAAAGAATAAATATGTACATGATACTACAAGAATGATGTTATTGGAAGCTAACTTACTTATTGAATTCTGTAAGGAGGTATTTGGGGCAGCAGTATACATCCTAAACAGCATGAATCTAGGTAAATAGTGATAAAATTCTATACAGACGATGGAAAGGAAGACCTACTTCTATGAAACACTTCAGAATATTTGGAAGAAAATGCTTTATAAAGAAAAATGAAAATTCACTAGGCAAGTTTGATTCTCACATATACAAGGGACTTTTTCTTGGCTACTCATTAAGAAGCATGGCATACAAATTATATGATAATCATCTTCGGAAGGTGGTAGAAAGAATTAATGTAAAGATAGATGAGACTCTTTCCAGAAAACAAGAATATATAATAAATGAAGAAGACCATGTCCTTACAAATTTAGAAGGTGTATGAAAATAAGAGCAAGAGATGGAATATTAAAATGAGGAACAAATTCGAACAACATCAAAGATAACGGTTAAGTTTGTATATAACTATCAGCGAGAAGACTATATTATCAGAGTTATGGACATAGGAATATGAACAAGAAGAAGGATGAAAACCACACCAAAAAAGAGTGATGTCACCTTGATATCCCAAATAAAACCAAATAATTTGACTCAAGCAAGGATCCTCACTAGATAAAAGCAATGGAAGAAGAGATGAAACAAATTTAAAATAATGGAACATGGGAACTAGTACCTCGTCCAAAGGATAAGAATGTCATAGGAACCATGTGGGTTTTCAAGAACAAAATGAATGAATATGGAAAAGTCATCAAAAACATGGAAAGATTGGTGTGCAAGGGGTATATTCAAATTGAAGGAATTGACTTTGAAGAGGCTTTCACTCCAGTTTCCAGATTATAGGCCATAAGGATGTTTTTAGCATTTGCATGTTCAAAATGGTTCAAAGTATATAAGGTGGATGTAAAGTCATCCTTTCTAAATGGTTACTTAAAAAAATAAGTATGCATGAACAACCAAAAGGGTTTGACTTGCCAAAATATGAAGACTTCATATGCAAATTGAAGAAGGCCTTGTATGGATTAAAACAAGCTCCAAGAGCTTGGTATGCTAGACTCGATAATTATCTTCAACAACAAGGGTTCAAGAAATGAGTTGCAGGAAGTAAAGTTTACATGAAGATGGATTAATAAAATCTAATAAACGCACTGGTATACATTGATGATCAAATTTGTGGGAGCAACAATAATGAAATGAGTCACAAAATTTCCCAAGAAATGTCACAAGAATTTGAAATGTGAATTATTGGAGATTTTCCTTTATTTCTTGGAATTCAAGTAACTCAAACCAATGCTTAAATGTTCATAGAACAAAAAAAGTACCTCAAGGAAATTCTTAAGCGATTTGGGATGGAAGAATGTGTTGTTGTAAGCACACCTATGATTATAGATTGCATGCTTAGTAAGGATGATGAATCTCCTATAGTGGATGCAAGTCTCTATATATCAATGATTGGAGTCCTTTTATATATGACAACTTCATGACTAGACATAATGCAATAAATTGGTATGGTGGAAAGGTTCTAGTCAGTCCCTAAGGAATCTCACATAAAATTTGTAAAACGAATATCAAATATCTAAAAGGAACCCCTAATTTTGGGCTATGGTATCCTAAGAGAAAAAAATATTACCTTAAAAACATACACCAAAGAAGACTAGGCAGGAAGCATTGATGGTCAAAAGAACACCAGTGGGAACGCATTTTTCTTAGGAGATTGTCATGTATCTTGGTTAAGCAAGAAACAATCATATATATTTCTCTCCACAGTTGAGGCCGAGTATATAGCAAAAATAGACTATTGTACAAAAATCCTATGGATGAAAGAAGCCTTGAAGGATGTCAAAATGGAAATAAATCAACATATCACCATATTTTGTGACAATCCCAGCGTAATCAGTCTCTCAAAAAACCTAGTCATGCACTAAAAAAAACATATTCCAATCAAGTACCAATTTTTGCAAGAATAGGTTGCGGGTCAGAACATCAAAATGGAATATGTTAGCACTAAGGAACATATTGCAAACATCTTCACAAAACCACTTCCTCAATAACGATTTGAATATCTCTGTCAAAAGATGGGGTTCATCTCTCTTGCATCCTAGTAGAGCATCCCTTTTCTATTGATGTCAAAGGGGGAGAATGCAAAGTCAGGGGGAGTAGCACAAATTCAGGGGGAGCAACACGATGTTAGGGGGAGTAGCATTTAACCAAAATTATAGCTTTAAGAATATTCCCATCAATAACAAAGGGGGATATTGTTGAGAAAATAATTGTTATTGATGTAAAAGGATGTCAATTTAAAGAGAAGAATAACATAGGCTTAAATGTCACTTTAAGCCCTTTCAAATGAGGTATAGCATGCCCCTTAGCTCCTCTCCATTGAGGAGAAATGTTAGGTCCCTATACTACTAGTGTAAACCCTTATTGTTATTAGTGCAACCCCCTTATTGTATTATTGTGCCCATATAGTCCCCATGTTGTTATTATTGTACCCCATAGAAGCCCACTATTGTTATTGTTGTGCCCTTACAATATTAATAATTATAATAATAATAATATCTATTTTTAAGGTTACAGCCAATCCAGACACCAAATTGGTGTATGAGACCCCCTTGTTTGTGGGACAAGGGACCCACCTCCGCGCAGCGATTTGACTGCTAAGTCTACGAAGGCATACATACTCTACCCCCCTCTAGTTTTGAACTTGTGACCTCTTAGGAGGAAACACATGCTCTTAACCATTAGGCCCACTCAAGCTGTATATATTATTGTTATGAAGGCTCTGATTGTATTGGGACCGCTTAAACTCCTATATATTGAAAGGAGGTATTGTCATTTGTATCATCCAATAATTTTTCATTTATGTAATGTAAAGGAGGTTGAACCCTCTAAGAGGTTTATTTATAAGTCATTGATATATCTTTTCTATCTTTTTGTGAGTTGGTTTCATAACATTTGGTATCAGAGCTTTAGATTTATGGTTTCACTGCTCCAAAACACGTCATCGTGGCATTTTCACTATAAGTTGATTTCTGCGACATTTTAGAAGCTACAAAAAACCCATTTGAGCCGAAATCTCGGTGATCCTCGAGTCTAAATTTCAGATCTTGTCTTACTATATTTTTGCTGATATGATCTAAGGAAGTTAGGGTTTTTGCAAGCTCAAGAATTCCATCTCAAATAGGTCATCATGGAATTTTCGCTGTAAGTGTTTTTCTATGAAGGTTAAGACGAGGAAATTAAAAACCATTTTAGCTGAAATCGTAAATAATATTGGACCTAAATTCATATTTTGTTTCGCTATATGTTCAGAGATATGGTTCAAGACATTTATGGCTTTTGCAGGCTCCTGAATTACATCCCAAACAAGTGATCTTGGGAAAATTGTCATAACTTTCTCTCTGAGTATCAGATTGAAATTTAGTAAGAAGTTAAAAAAAGATGAAAGGATATAGTTTTTTGAGCATTGTTTTCAGGTCCAAAGGTTGAAACAGTGACATGTGGCACTTCGTACAAATTCACTCTACTAAAAAAGTGTATAATCAGGTCATCTTAGGAGATTGGGCATAACTCTTTCCTGGAGAATCCAATTTCGATCAAACTGGTGGCATGGAAATAGGACTCAGAGGGATACCATAGTTTGCAATTTTAGACCTTGGAGATCTGAAATTTCAAAGTTACATCAGATTCAATATCGAGCTCCTACAAAGTGAAAAAAGGTGTGTAGTTTTTTAAAATTTTGAATAATTCTGGTTTGAAAAATTAGTTTGAAGAAATTAAAAGGTCATAATTATCATTAATTTATTCCCCGAAGAAATAAAATGGAAGCAACTAGTAAGCAACTTGAAATCTCTAGCATGACTCATGAAGAAGAGGAAGAAATGCAACATGATATATAAAAATTACGAGACTAAGTGAAACAAATTTCACTCTCACAAAAAGTAACAGAAGTTAATATGGATGGTTTAAAGAAATACGTGGAAGATAAGATGGATGTTTAAAGAAAGGAATGGAAGCTAAGATGGATGTTATGAAAGAAAACATTGAAGATTGGAAGAAGGACATGGAAAGTTGGAAGGAAGGTTTGACAAAGTTTCTACAAGAAATGTTTCCTAATGGCGAAAAGGTAGTAGAGCAAACTCAGAATGAGAAAAAAATAATTTTTAATCATGATTCAAAGAATGACAACATTGAAGATTTGAAGGAATAAGTGGAAGGTTTGAAGCAAGGTTTGACAAAATTGCTACAAGAAAGACTTCCTAATGGCAAAAAGGTAGTAGAGAAAACTCATGATGAGAACAAAAGAAATGTTAATCATGATTTCATAGACTCTAACATTGGAATAAAGACCCACCACATTCCAAATATCGATATGAGGAAGTTTGATGGCAAGGATCCCGTAACATGGATACTACAGATGGAACAATATTTTGATCTACATAATGTGCAAAACACACAAAAGGTATGCATTGCAACTTTATATTTGGAACCCAATCGGTTTGTATGGTATTGATGGCTTTGCTCCCATAAACAAATTGTCACTTGGTCAATTTTTACGAATGAAATGATAGCACATTATGAGGATACAAAGAGAAACACCTTCTTTAGCCAATTGATAAATCTCAAACAAAAGGGTTCAATGGCAGAGCACATTGAGGACTTCCAAAGAAGCAGAGGATTGATGTCTTCATTGGGAATTTAAAGGATAACATTCAACATGAGGTTCATCTTTGGGAACCTTATTTATTGGAGAAGGCATTCAAGTTGGCAAGAAAAATGGAAAGAAAAATTATGGCAACAAGTATGTTAGAATTTTAAATATTACAGATAGATGAAACACATAAAATATATTGTAGAAACATAAACACAGAAAACACATAAAACAAGAGAGACACAGATATATGTGGTCCACCCAATTTACGCTACATCCACAAAGAAATAGCCAGTCCTTCCTTTTACATTATCCACCAAACTAAAGAGATACAACCTACAACAGATCCGATGCAATTCCCTCTTCGCTCTCACACAATCTCCCCTCTCTTTCTCACTCAGAATACAGATCTACATAGACGAAATACAATTCCCTCATATATAGCAAGGGGTTGCTTTCTAGGGGAAAAAACCATAAATTAGACATAACTTATACCGTTAGATCTCCGCCTAATGAATGACCCAGATTAACTATGAAATTACAACATTTTACAAGGCAATTTTACATCTACTTTTAGCTTCAGGGGCACTGCCCCCGATCCCCCGCTGGGGGGGGGGGGGCTCCTAAATATTGTTGTCACCCCCCCCCCCCTCCTGAACCCCCCTTGCAGTGCAAATATTAGGGTGGCATTGCTGCCACATTTCGAACTAGGATCCAATGCGGTGATACCTATAAATAAAGAAGATAATCAGGCTCCACACCCTAATTATGGAAAGAAAAATTAAGGCAAAAAGTAAGCCTACCACTCACAACTATAAAGATGGAAGTGGTGTTGCCCCTAGCCTTCCACAACCTACAAGGTCGACACCACAACAATTGGAAGAAAAAAATAGCAAAAGGGATTTGTTACATTTGTGATAGCAAATACGCTAAAGGTCATAAGTGTTGGGTTGTGTTATATTCTTTCCACAACTAGCCCACATAGTTAACCGAGGGGTTAAAAGGGATTTGAGGGGTGTAGGTAACCGGTTTTGGATGCGATGGTTTTCGGTCCATGGTATTAGATGCTTTGGCATGTATAAATATGTATTGTAACATTGAAAGGAACATAATGAAAAATAAAGCTAGTAGTCCCGATTTGGGGATCCAAGGAAAAATCTCTGTGTATATGTGTTTTATGTGTTATGCTCTCACATTGTTTATTTTCTATGTTTTATAAATCGTATGCAGGTAATTTCTATACAAGGTTAAAACCCACATTTGGTATCAAAGTTGTTTTGGGTTCAAGGGGACGCCTTCGTTGCTGATGGGTTTCACTCTGGCCTATGGTAGACCCTATTCAGTGAGAAACCTGTGGGATCGATTCTGGTAGTGAAAGAATATGGCAAGCAGTGGAAAGATAGAGATTGAGAAATTTAATGGTCAAAGTTTCGAGTTGTGGAAACTCAAGATGGAGGATCTGTTGGTGGATAAAGATCAGTGGATCATAGTAGATCCGGGTACTAAACCAATGGGAGTGACTGATGAAGAATGGAAGAAGTTGGACCGGAAGGAAAAAAGCACAATATGATTGTGTGTCTCAAATTCAGTATTGCTAAATGTATCAGGGGAAGCTACGGCGAAGGCTTTGTGGGACAAGTTAGGAACTTTATACCAATCTAAGTCTCTGGTGAATAAATGCTCCTACAAAAAAAGTTGTATAACATGAGGATGAAAGATGGAGGCTTGGTGAAAAAGCATCTGAATGCGTTTAACACTGTGGTAAGTCAGTTATCATCTGTTGGTATCAAAACTTCAGATGAAGATAAGTGAATTAGTTTGTTGTGTTCTCTACCAGATTCGTGGGATAGTTTGGTTATTGCAATAGGTAGCAATGCAACTACCTTGCAGTTTCATGAAATAGTCTCACCCTTGCTGACGGAGGAGATGAGATGGAAAAACATGGAGAGCCAGAATGGCAATGCCTTGTCTGTACGAGGACGATCCCAGAACAGAAACAAAAATAATTCATCGAGTGGGAGATCTAAATCTAGAGGGAGATCTAAATCTCCAGGAAAACCTGTAAAGGTGGTGTGCTAGAAATGCGGAAAGGAAGGGCACTACAAAAGGGACTGTAAATCTAAAGCTCTTGACAAAGGAAGGGGATCTGATGATGCTCCTTCTGCAGAGGCGACAACTACCTCAGATGAAGGTGGGGATGTGTACTTGGCTTCTTCAAGTACACATGTAGATCATGAGGCATGGTTGATTGACTCAGGTGCATCCTTTCACTTCACTCCCCATAGAGAATGGTTCTGCGAGTATGAGAAATACGATGGTGGTGATGTCTTCTTAGGGGATGATAGGAAGGCTAGAATTGTTGGTCGTGGAAAAGTAAAGTTGAAATTTCAAGGTGGAAGGGTTAGAACACTTCCGGGTGTTCTACATATTCCTACATTGGCCAGAAATCTGATTTCTATAAGCAAGTTGGATGATGCAGGTGTAAAAATAGTGTTCGAGAAGGATACCTGCAAGATGTTTTGGGGAGCACTGGTATTGATGTGGGGAGTTCGGATTGGAACTCTGTACAAGCTACAAGGTAGTACTGTTGTTGATGGGTGTAACAGTTCTATGGTTCTTGAAAGTGGAGCAGAAAAGCTAGTGGTATTTGGAGAGAAGACCATGTTGTGGCATCAAAGGCTTGGACATATTGGAGAGAAGGGCCTTCGAATACTCATGGTAAAGGTATGGTAGAAGGTATGAGTAATATCTCTCCGGATTTTGATTTCTGTGAAAATTGTGTATATGGGAAGAAGAATCGGGTGAGTTTCCCCTCTGGTGGTAAGAGGGTGAAACAAATATTAGAGCTTGTGCACAGTGATGTGTTTGGACCTATGAAGGTTCCATCACTGGGTAATTCTATGTACTATGTATCATTTATAGATGAATTCTCAAGGAATACATGGATATATTTCCTTAAGAAGAAATCTAAAGTCTTTGACAGGTTTAAATAATTTAAGGCTCTGGTGGAAAACCAAACAGAGAAGGAGATAAAGGTGCTGAGGACAGATAATAGTGGAGAGTTTTGCAGTAAGGAATTTGAAGAATTTTGTAAGAAGTGTGGTATAGCACGACAGAATACTACTCCATATACACCTCAGTGAAATGGAGTTGCGGAAAGAATGAACAAGACATTGATGGAAAGGGCAAGAAACATGCTCAGTGGTGCCGGGTTAGGACAGGAATTCTGGGCAGAGCCGATGGAGACAGCATGTTACCTAGTCAATAGATCACCTTCATTAGCATTGGAGGATAAGATTCCATAAGAGGTATGGACTGGTAAGAAACCCTCTCTTTCACATCTGAGGGTATTTGGATGTGATTCATATTTACATGTTCTAAAGGAGAAACGGACCAAGTTGGATAGTAAATGTGAAAAGTGCATCTTTATTGGGTATAAGGATGGTTTAAAGGGTTATAATCTTTGGAACCCAATAATAAGGAAGGTTGTGTATAGACAAGATGTGGTGTTCATAGAGGTGAAAGATGTTATTAAACATGAAGTCCAACCAAAGGAACCTGAGGAGATGGAGTTTGAGCTAAAGGAGGAAGAATAAGACTCTACAACAGAGGAGGATTCAGAAGATGAAGAGCCACAAACTCTGGGTGTGAGAAGATTAGTTTGAGAAAGAAGGCAGCCTGAAAGGTATGGTCCATCTACTTTCTATTCAAATTTTTCTTTATCTATTACTGATGATGATCCCAAAACTATGAAGGAAGCAGTAGATTCGGAGGATGGAAAACTTTGGAAAGAGGCCATGGTTGATGAAATGGGATCTTTGCATAAAAATGAGGCTTGGGATCTAGTGGAGTTGCAAGCTAGAAGGAAACCCATTGGAAGAAAATGGGTGTTCAAGAAGAAGACAAATGCATAAGGAAAGGCGGAGAAATACAAAGCTCAATTGGTAGCAAAAGGTTATTCCCAGATGTCAGGAATTGATTTTGGTGATATTTTTTCTCCTATTGCCAAGGTAACTTCTATTAGATTACTTTTATCTGTTGTTGTTGATTTTGATTTTGAGGTAAAATAGATGGATGTGAAGACAACATTTCTTCACGGGGATCTAGAAGAGGAGATCTACATGAAGCAACTTGAAGGCTTTGTGGTGAAGGGTAAGAAAGAATTGGTATGCAAGTTAAAGAAGTCATATTATGGGTTAAAACAGTCACCAAGGATGTGGTATCAGAGATTTGATACATCTATATGGGGACTTGGCTTCACCAGAAGCAAAGCAGATCACTGTGTGTATTTTAAATTAATTGGTGACCGTGTTATTTATCTAATCTTGTATGTGGATGATATGTCACTGGCTGGAAATGAAAAATAAATTATCCAGCATTTGAAGACCCATTTGTCCTCCAAATTTGACATGAAAGATCTTGGTGCTGCAAACTATATTTTGGGCATGGAAATTAAAAGAGATCGGACAAAGAGAAAGCTCTGGTTAAACCAGAGGAAGTATGTCGAGACAATATTGCAGAGGTTTAATATGCAAGATAGTAAACCAGTGAAAGTTCCTATTCCTGTAGGTGTAAAGTTATCTGTTGAATAGTGTCCCAAGACACAAGAAGAGGAAGAGGATATGTCTCGTGTTCCATATGCAAGTGCAGTCGGTAGCCTGATGTATGCGATGGTCTATACTAGACCAGACATTGCACATGCAATGGGAGTATTGAATAGGTTTATGTCAAAACCAAGGAAGGAGCACTGGACAACAGTGAATCAGATTTTCAAGTGTTTGCGTGGCACTAATGATTATGGTTTGTGCTACCAAGGAAGACTAGGATTGGACAGAGTGTTGGATATTTGTGGCTTTGTTGATGCAAATTGGGTTGGAGATCTAGATCAGATAATATCGACAAGTGGGTATGTGTTTAACTTATTTGGAGGTGCAGTCAATTGGATGAGTAAGACAAAATTTGTAGTGGCACTATCAACTACAGAGGCAGAATACATGGCAGCCACTCATGCAAGCAAGGAAGCAGTTTGGTTGCAGAGATTGTGTTCAAGTATGGGGTTAGTACAGGGAGCTATAAGGATAGATTGTGACAGCCAAAGTGCAATTTTCTTGGAAAAGAACCCTGCATATCATTCAAAGACAAAGCACATTGATGTTCAGTATCACTTTGTGAGGGATATGATAGAAGACAAAAAGGTGTTGCTAGTAAAGGTGGACACTTTGAAGAATACTACAGATGCATTGACAAAATCTGTGAGCTCTAAGAAGTTCATTGCAGGGCTGGATAAACGATTAAGCTCTCTTGTGGCCCACTCTGGAAAGAAAACAACAAGTGGGAGAATGTTGGGTTGTGTTATATTCTTTCCACAACTAGCCCATGTAGTTAACCAAGGGGGTAGAAGGGGGGTGGAGCCCCCCCCCTTCGTTGCGCCGATTGCGTAGCAGGGGGAGTCATAGGGGCTTTGAGGGGTGCAGGTAACCCCACTCTATGGGGTCTGGGGCAGTGCCCTGAAAAATTTTGTTTTTGGACCCTATATTAGGTTGGGCAGACCTACCTATGGTTTTGTGCATGATTTTTCACAGATGGTTTTGGACGCGATGGTTTTCGGTCCATGGTTTTGAATGCGATGGTTTTCG
The DNA here is from genome assembly GCA_031772625.1 of Pinus tabuliformis. Classification (NCBI taxonomy): domain Eukaryota; kingdom Viridiplantae; phylum Streptophyta; class Pinopsida; order Pinales; family Pinaceae; genus Pinus; species Pinus tabuliformis. The sequence continues at coordinate 1,144,093,120 of CM062815.1, forward strand.
GTCCATGGTATTGGATGCTTCGGCATGTATAAATATGTATTTATAACATTGAAAGGAATATAATGAAAAATCAAGCTGGTAGTCCCAATTTTGGGATCCAAGGGAAAATCTCTATGTATATGTGTTTTATGTGTTATGCTCTCGCATTGTTTATTTTCTGTGTTTTAGAATTTGTATGTAGGTAATTTCTGTATGGGGTTAAAACCCACAATAAGTGTGTTGAGAAGAAATCATTTTACATAGATTGTGAAGAGGAAGAAAAGGAACAAGAAACATCAAAAGAAGAGGATATACACCAAAAAAAAACCCTAGAGAAATAAGAAATGGATCTAACCATATCGTGTAATGCATTGGATGGAATTGCCACTCCTCAAACTATCAAGATAGAAGGACATATCAAGAAGAAAAACGCAATAATGTTTAGTGATTCGGGCAATGCCCATAATTTTATTCATTGTAAGATAGCCAAGGAATTAAATTGCTTCCTATATCCAGCACCAGAGTGTCAAGTGATGGTTGGTGTGGGATAGACCTTAGCCCCTACAACTCGACCTAGTTTACCTCGGACCTTGGCCCCTGCAACTCAGCCTATTTACCTCAGACTCAACTTGAAACAAGGCCTATACACACCTAGGATTCTTAGCCCTATATCTCACTCTATTGAAAATATTTTTGAGGTATATTGGAGTTATTTTTAATCACTTTTTGAAGTGCCTTGAAGACCATTTTGGAGTCGATATTTAGATCATCCTTGGATATGAGTTTGAGAGTTTCCCTTGAATATTGTTGAAGCCATTTTGAAGCATCATCTTAGTCACTTTGAAGCAGCCCTTGGAGACATTTTGAAACAACTTCTTGAAGTCTTTGGAGCAGCCCTTGAAGAGATTTAGAGCAGCCTCTTGAAGCCATCTTGGAGCAGCCTTGAAGTAGTACTTTGGAACTCTATTGGTAGAGTATTAATAATGTTTTGAAGTATATTTAAATAATATGTAAAGGCTAGATCCAGAGTGGATTGATGTTTTCATATAGACCAGGTTGGTGCCCAAATTTTCTTAAGAGGATTGGTGTCCTCATTCAAGGTTGGTGCCTTGAATAATTTGAAGTTCCTATTGTACATGTTGGAGCCTGAATTTTGTAAAAGAGGATTGATGTCCTCATCTTTGAAAAAACATTATTTAAGTTATTTTTTATTTTATTTCATGTGCTTTGGAATAACTTGTGGTTCTAATTAAGAAAAATCCTAATTCGAAAATAAACAAATGAAAGAAATATTGAATCACCCACTCTCAATATTTCCAACAATTGGAAACATTGAAAGAATAGATATCACATATGAGCATTAAAATGGGCTAGCATAACATTATGGGTAAATGAAAAGGAATTAGAAATAAGGAAATGAACACATCAAAATATGGTAAATTTTAAGACTTTTCAATTGCTACAAAGGTCATTATACAAGAAGAGACAATTGCCACAAAAGCTTCTACAAAAAATTCTATGAGTGGAGACATTTCTTTTATAGAAGTAACAACATTAGATTAATAGATAACCACTTGTAGTTCTAAATGCAAAATTTATTACAACACAGTGGTCGTTAGAACTAGTCATCATGAAAACTAGATGAAACACTATACCAATTTCTACATAAGTAATGTGTGGCATTTGAATTTTGTGCCACCAATTAATGGAATCATTCTTGGATATGGAACCCAACCCAATGTTGTGGAACTAGAATGGGTTAAATTAGAGACAAATTTTTTGGTAAAGTAAGTGTGATGATTTACTTTAATGGAAAGGTTGATGGAAGAAGCTTATGGGAATATTTTTTAATTTCAGAGCATCAACCATTTTACAAGGTGATGAGATGAAGGGAATACTAAATAAAGGCAATGATTCATTAGGAAACCAGATCACTAACAATGGAAGTGGTTGGATCCATTTGATTTATGACCCTCGAGTATAAAATTAATTGTCTATAATTAGACTAGGTGCCTTTTTCCTTTGAGTAACATCCATTAAATGGTTATGGTGGTGAATAGAGGCATCAATCATTTATGTGTAGTAGGCCAAGCTTCAAACCTTCAAATGGTAGTTGATGATAAGTTTTTAGGTTCCATAGAAGAGAGATATATGGATGAGTGACAAGTTGATAACCTCTAGAGTGTAGCTTTACTAAATGTAATGGAGGCCCAAGATCAATCTAATTAATAAAATTTGTATATTTCTATTGTGGTTTAACTTTGTGTACTTAATTATTTGATAATTATGATGTATTATATGTATTAGATTAATGCTTAGTGGTTTATGAAATTAGAGTGATTTTATTTTTCTGTGTGTTAATCTAAATTATAGGGAGGTATAGGCCTTCTACATCAAGTGGTATCAAAGAAAATTGTGGCTATGGCGGAGAGGACTGAAGAGATTGTTGTCTTAGGTTGATTAATATGTGAATGTTGGTGAGGTGGGAACCTTTGAAGAAGAGATCCTAAATTATAGTGATGAAACATAGAGGAAGATGTCACTAAAGACCCAAAATACCAAAATATGCTTAATATGCAAATGATCTTGTAGTGATGGTGAGGACAATGATAAATATAATGGATTCAATGGAGGTAGCCCAGAGTAAAGGAATTACACATGCAGTGTGGGACATTAGTGATGATGAAGTGGAATTGGAGACCACAAGAGAAGAACCTAAAAAACATTAACCTATGAACAAACATGAATATTCCACTAGACAGTTTGTCACAACATATCTACTAAAATATATTTGAAAATCTTAAATCTACACTATGAGGGTTAATTTCTCCTTAAATTTCTAGATTCCTTAATTACTTTGTTATGCTTTTCAATGCAATATATGAAATTTTAAAAATATTGAACATACTTAAATACAAACAATCATAACCATAATAATGCAATATATCATTTAGGAAACCCTTCCAAAGAAAATTCTACTAGAAGGTGAGGTTGCTTTTCTCTCTCTTTCTCTAATTGGAATTGGATGCCAAGTACAAACAAGTGAGACTTGTGTCCCGTGGGATGATACAATTAAAAAACCCTCTCTATTTTCTTTCTTTCTATCCACTCATATACTTTTATTATCTATGGAACAAAATGCACTCAAATAGAATGAAACCTTTTTCCTCCTAATGGTTTGGTTATAACATAGCCTGATAGCATATTAGTGGTTAAGTTTGATGCTTTCAACTCTTAAATAGAGTTGCAATATTGAATCTTCTAGACTCTTATTCATCATGATCACATGAATAGCCCATTTTCCATGAATAATGGGGGCTAATGTGGCATCCTTTTGTAGCATGGTGGACAAAATAGAAAGGTCAACATTTGGGTGGCATAACTTTTGCATATTAACTCCGACTGAGGCGATTCTTGCATCGTTGGAAAGGTATTTGAATGTAGGATATAATTAGGGGGTTATATGATTAAGAAATATATTCTTACGCCCCAAAATATTTTTTGATGCCTTAAAATACTTAGGGAAGGTTTCAGACCCCAATTCGCCAAACTGGGACCCAAAATAGAGATATTTTGAGGTAAAAATTGGGCCTCAAAACAAAAATGTATATAAAATAAATAAATAAATAAAAAGTAAAAAATAAAAAAATAAAAAATAAAATAAAAATAAAAAATGTAAGAACCAATATGATTCAGTATGATGATTTCGACCATGGAGGAAGATTCACCATTTTTAGAGTTAGAAAATTAAAAAGATAAATAGATAAAATAATAAATAAAAAACTATTTTTTCAACTCATATTTTCAACTTATCTCCCTACGATTTTACTCAAATTTTGAGTGAGAGCATTTGTTGGATGCAAACTTTAATTTTGCGTCCAAGCAGTACCCATGTTGCAGACTTTCAATGGACCCTACTACATGAAAAATGTGAAATACATGCAAAAACGTGACTGCAATAACAATTTTTTCATGTATTTCACATTTTTTGTGTAGTAGGGTCCATCAAAAGTATGAAACATGGGTACTCCTTGGATGAAAAATTATATTTTGCATCCAAAGAGTGCTCCCACTCGAAATTTGGATAAAATTGTAGGGATATAAGTTGAAAATACGAGTTGAAAAAGTAGTTTTTTCTTTTTCCCTTCAAAACTTGATGAGGTAATCTAATATTATTTTATTATTTCCACTATTATTTTATAATATCCCTTATGAATCCCATTATATACCTCAAAATTTCTCTAATTCCAATATAAATGGTCTTATGAGATGATTCCTCCACTTTTTCCACTTTGAAAGCATCAAAATGGATGAAAAATAATATAATGATCCAATCTAGATCAAGCACATGACAAAGAGAAAAGGAATGATTATAGTAATCAACACTATTAGAGGTAAACCTAAACTTGGTACTCCTATCTAATTTAGAATTTTAAGTCCCAAGGAATTCGATATAATGGATAGGAGAAATAGAAAATATCTTTGAATTTGAGAAAATAGGATATCTTAGGAGGGTTATGTTTGTGAGTACAAAGTTAAAAAGTCATGTTTCTTTGTGTTGGAACAAATTTTAAATGAATATAAAAATATATAGTAGAGAGAAGATTAAAATATGTAATAGGATGTTGTCAAAGTTTAAGAACAAAGTTTTTCTTATGGATTACACATTAAATCTATTGAGAAGATTGTCAAATTTAGAGCAATTAAAGATGTCAATAACTACATGGAGGAGTTTCATATAATTTCTATAAGGGTTGGGAAAAGGAGGAGAGCATGAAATCCATTCCCATGTATATGTACAACCTAAGTTATGCCATTCAATATGATTTTCATGTTTTGAAATTAGTTCTATGGGAAAGAATTATCTAGAAACCATAAGGATTGAGGAAACATTAGCAAGGAAACAACATGCCATGAGAAAAGGTCTAGGATATGGAAGAGGACAACAAAAAGAAAACAAGTGGAAGATGGTGAAAGTATCTCTAACACTATGGATCATCTTGGTCAAATAAGAACTCATGTTGATATAGGAAGAGGCCAATTAGCAAGAAGCAGAGGTAGATAAGGAAAATTTGAATGTGTTTGCTTCATATTTTGAATGCAAGACTATATGACATTTGAATATTTGGAAATTTTGAAGGATTAAATAAGAATGAGGAGAGAATTGAAATTGATAAAGAAAACTCGAAGCAGGTTGAAGTGAGGTGGTAGAGTTAAGGGCAGAGTGGGGATTTATGTGGATCATGAGGAAAATGTTGGTGTGTCCTAAAAGAGGTTGAGAAGGAATCAGAACAATGCAAGATACTCTTCTTAAATAAATGTAAGATAGAAGGTAAGTGTTGTAATTTAATAATTACTCGTAAGTATTCAAAAAAATTGGTTTATGATGAAGTTGTTCACAAATTGAAGTTGAACTGTATACCTCATTTAGAAGCATATAAAATGTCATGGTTATAAAATGGGCATAAGGTCACTATACAAGAGTTTTGATTTATTGATTTCAATATTGGGGGTTATAGTGATACCATTCTATGTGATGCTTTGCCCATAATCTTTGTAACATTTGTTGGAGAGGCCATGGGAATTTTGGTCAAAGAGTTATGCATGACAGGAGAATAAATAACTATGAGATGAAATTTAATTTTCATGAACTAAATGAAGAAGTGGAGAAGGATATTAGCATGATGTTATGTTCAATGTTGATGTATGTGAAGGAAGTGAAGCAACAAGCCCCTATGGAGCAATGGGATGAAGAAAATAAAGAGCAAGCTACGGGTGTTATAATGACATTACTTTTGAAAGAGGAACAAATGGGAGTTTATCATTCTCATAATGTTTTATGTGGTAAGCTTATAGAAAATGACGTAGAGAAAGTGAAGGATGTGGATATGAGGGAGACATCTAAAAGACAATTTATCATTCCCATAATGCTTTTATGTGGTGGTATGCTTATAGAAAATGGCATAGACAAAGTGGGGGATGTGGTCACGAGCGAGACATCTAAAGGAAAAGTTGTCAGTGAGGAGAATGTATACTTGTGCAATCCATTGAATAAGTATTGAGAATAGTACCTACGGGGTAGGTTGGGGTGGTAGTAAGCACCATTATGTGGGAGTGATGTAAGGTGGTCAATACCAATGGCCCAAAAGAAAAGGAGGTATCAGAAATCATGTGGAATAGATTTTCAAGGAATGGAAGAAACATTAAAAATGGGGTAGATGCAAAACAATGTTTGGTCAAGACACTGAAAGGCAGGTTGTGTAGGATAGTTGAATTAGTGGGTAGAGGAGGATGTCTACTTCGTATCTTTTTTTAGCCTATCTTTTGAGCAATATGCTCAAAATTTCAACCACAGGGGTTTGATGTAGGAACATCCTTGGTGCAGAGAGCTATCCTACATAGGTCATTCACTTTCAATAGTTTAGAAAGAAGATTCATAATATCTTCATACTTGCTTTTATGTTGCCACAAAAGACATAACAACAATTATTACAAAAGAAGAGATCGTTTTTACTAAAGTTATTAGCATAATCGTTATAGGAGATAATTTCTATAGAAGCTATGCAACAATTGCTACAAGTGAAGTGATCATTTCTATGGAGATAGTTACAACAATTAAAGAGATAACCTCTCATAGTTCTTACTGTGAAATTTGTTGCAAAAGTAGTTGTTTCTACAACTCGTTGTTACAGAAACTAGATGACATGTTATAACAATTTCTACATCAGAAAGTTGTGGAATTGAAATCTTATGTTGCAAATCAATGAAACCATTCTTAGTTAAACAACTCAAATTATTGTTGCAGAAGTGGAAAGGGATAAATTAAATGTAACTATCCTAATCCCTTGATTGAAAATGTATATACCTGTATATGATGAAATGCTAATAGCCAAACAATATAATATATAAATAATGTACATTAAATAACCAACCTATATCCATATTAACTCCAGATCAAATCTCTTGAGAGGGAAACATCTTTTAAAGTGAAAAGAGATTTGATTCATCTGGACACTTGGTAGCTCCGGAATTAAGAAAAATCTAGGCTCGTTTAATTTCCCTATTTAAATAGGCTATATTCCACATGAATACCACGGGTTCTCATAAACATGGAGCTCAAAAACCAGTAGCTTAACCAAGTCAAATTTATTTTAACTACCCAACAAAAATTAATAATAATAATAATATAGATTTTATTTTTTTTGAAATTATTTTTATTTTAACATAAAATTATTTTTATTTTTATTTTATTTTAATCAAATCAAAATATTTAGAACACATAACAATATCTCTACTATACTAATTGAAAAACCTCTCTTAACATAATAATATAAATACAATAAATATAAATAATAAAAAATTATAATTACAGTCAAATTATGAAAAATAAATTATATATATATATATAAATTATAGTAAATCATCATTCGGTAAAATCAATAACTCTACTTATATAAAACATCACTAAATTAAAAAGATGAAAATTAAAGAAATATTTTTCCTTTTGGTTTTATATTTAAATATATCATCAAAGAAAACATATACGATTGTAATAATGTGAAATTTAGTTTTGTAATTTTAATATATAGATATGATATAAAGTATATAAATTTATTTACATATATAAATTTTCAAGGAAATATAAATTATTGCGCTGAGAGGCGCTTTACAGTCTAGTGTATGATTGTGTCGAGAGACACTCTACAGCCAGTTTATGAGGGAAATGTTGTCACGTTATGTAATGTTACATTAAAAAATATTAAAAATATACGAGGGAGATGTTGTCAGGTAACATAACATTACATTACAAAAAAAAATATATGAAGGAGATGTTGTCACGTAACGTAACATTACATTAGAAAAAAATATTAAAAATATATATGTGTCGGCTAATATATATATTGTATATGTTGAAGATATGTGTAATGTTACTATACATGTGTCGGCTAATATATATTGTATATGTTGAAGATATGTGTAACGTTACTATACACGTGTCGGCTAATATATATTGTATATGTTGAAGATATGTGTAACATTACTATAAATGTGTCAGCTAATATATATCGTATATGTTGAAGATATGTGTAACGTTAGTATACATGTGTCGGCTAATATATATTGTATATGCTGAAGATATGAAGATATGTGTAAAGTTACTTTAAAAAAAAAATTAAAATAAATTAATTAATATGAAAAAATGTGTCGGCTAATATTAACAAACTCAATTTTGAATATATATATATATATATATATATATATATATATATAGATATATATATATATATATATATATACAACCTAAAAAGAGATCAATTAGCTTATTCAATAACAAAGAAAATTAGGTAAAGGAAGTGAATGATTCAATTGGGCATATCATGTAATAATAACTAGGTAAATTTCGTGGCGTAGGTTTTCTGTTGTGTGATTTTTGTAACAATAATAACCAGGTAAATCTATATTTTGTGGTGTTCAAGTTTTTGGTTGTGTAATTTCTCTAATACTGTAAAAATATAATCAGGTAAATTTCAGGTTTTCAGTTGTAGGAAGGTAAACTCAACATAATGGAAGGTGCTTAATAATATTACATTTTAATTAGTATTTCTCCCCACCCCTCTCCACTATTTATTAGGTGGGGTGGTTATAAATATTGGGTAACATATAATATTGTAATATTATATTTTATGTAATCAATATATTTGTAACAATTAATATAGATGTGTTCCATCTATAAATTTAATTAATAAGCAAATAAAAACTTAATATTTACAATATGACAAGATTTTTAATCATGAATATTTACCATGGATATTATTAACTTCTAAGTAGGTTTTTTTACAATACCATGGGCCAATACCCACAAGAGAAAGATAGAGAGGGAGAGGAGGGAAGAAAATTATAATACCATGGGCTACTACCATGGTTTATCAATACCATGGGTCATCTAGACTTTTGATTATTATGTTATGGATCTAGGATTTTAATTGTTACAATACCATGGGTCAATACCATGTCTTATCAATACCACATGCCCAAAAACAATAACTTATTTAAAAATAAAAATATTTACAAATATTTTATTTTAATTTAATTTTATAACATTTTTTAATTAAATCTAAGAACAAAATGGTTATAATTACTTTTGAGGTATATCTAAACCCTCTACATTCATGACTACTAACAATATTTTCATAGAGATTAAATGAAGGTTTTAATAAATTAAAAAATGAGAATGCTTTTATATATAGATATGTGAAATTTATATAATATAAATAATATTATAATGAACTAGGATAGATGCATCTTAACCAAGGGAAGTGAGAAAGCAAAGTGATTAACAATGATAGAGGAAATATAGTGCATGATTCTTTTAATTTTTTATTATTGTATTTTCTTTAACATGATTGATCCAAAATATAGGTTTAATATTTTACAACCAATTATGTTTTTTTATTAATTTAGATACTTTCTTAAATACAATACAATGGGACGATATTTAGTAAAGAGAGTGAGATGGAAGCGGAAATAGAGTGTGGGAGAGATACATAGAGGTGAGAGACACAATGAGAGAGAGAAAGGAAGAGAGAGAGGAGGGGGAGAGAGGGAGGGAGAGAGATGGATTTGGAGGGGGAAAGAGAGGGAGTGACAAGGGAGAGATGAAGATGGAATGAGGGAGAGGGGAGATGAGGGAAGAGAGAGAAAAGGAGAGGATAAAGATAGGAAAAGAAGGGGAAGAGAGAGATAGGGAGACATAGATATGGAGGGGGGGGGGAGAGAGAGAAGGAAAAAGGGAGGGAGATTGTGATAGAGTTGGAGGGTGGAGAGAGAGTGTGTGTATGATGGGAGGAGAGATGGAGGGAGGTGGGAGAGAAGGGGAGAGAGAGGAAGGAAAAAGAGAGAGGACTTGAGAGAGAGGAGAGAGAGAGGGGGAGAAAGAGATGGAGTTGGAAGGGGAAGAAAGACATAGAGAGAGAAAGGTGGAGAGGGAGTGGCAAGGGAGAGATGGAGAGAGAGAGAGAGATAGATAGATATGGAGAGAGAGTGTGTATGTTTTTTGGGTGAGAAGGAGAGACAATGGGAGATAGAGATATAGATGGGGCAGGGGAGGGGGTATAAGACAGAGGCAAAGAGAGGGAGGGATGAAGAGGGATAGATGAGAGATATAGATATAGATGGAGTGGGTAGAGAGAGAGAGAGAGAGAGAGAAGGGGAAGAGATAGAGAGGGAAAGGAAGAGGGAGAGATAGATGGATAGATAGATAGATATGGGGGGAGAGAGAGAGTGTGTGACATATGTTTAGGGGGTTGAGATAGAGAGACAAATAAGGAGAGATGGAGGGAGGTATAAATATAGATGGCAGGGGGAGAGAGGAAAGAAGAGAAAGATATAGAAAGTTAGGGAGAGGCGGATAGAGTGAGACGGGGGAGAGAGGGAGGGGAAGAGAGAGAAGGAGAGGGGGAGGTAGATAGACACAGAATGAAAGGTAGAGAGAAATGGAAGAAGAAAGAGTCTCGCAGAGACAAATACAGACATAGAAGCTAGATCTAGAAAGTCATGAATATTTTAGATTTTCACTAAAATATATGTATTGATTTTAATGTAGTTCATTTCTAATCCTATTTGATCACATGCACTATATGCACCGATTTCAACATAGATTTCAATTTATAATTCTATTTAATAACTTACACTAGATGCATTTATTTCAATGTCGATGTTGATTTCTACTCTTATTTGATTGCTTGCACAGGATGCATTGGTTTCAGTGTAGATATTGATTTCTAATCCTATTTGATTGCTTGCACTAGATGCATTGATTTTAGTGTAGATGTCGATTTCTAATCATACTTAATACCTTACACTAGATGCATTGATTTTAGCGTAGATGTTGATTTCTACTCATATTTCATTGCTTGCACTAGATGCATTGGTTTCATGTAGATATTGATTTCTACTCCTCTTTGATTTCCTGCACAAGGTGCATTGGTTTCAGAGTAGATATTGATTTCTAATGCTATTTAATCGCTTGCACTAGATGCATTGATTTCAATGTAGATGTCGATTTCTGATCATATTTAATACCTTACACTAGATGCATTGATTTCAACATAGATGTTGATTTCTACTAATATTTGATTTCTTGCATTAGATGCATTGGTTTCAATGTAGATATTGATTTCTAATCCTATTTTATTTCTTGCACTACATGCATTGATTCAGTATAGATGTTTATTTCTAATCCTATTTGATTGTTCGCACTAGATGCATTGATTTTAGTGTAGATGTTGATTTATGATTTGATGCAACAAGACATACGATGTACTTTAATTTCAAAGTGATTAGATTAATAGTGTGCATTGATCTCAGTGTGAGCACATCTTTACCTCCTCCATCTATATCTCTATCTCCCATTGTCTCTTCTTCTCTATCTCTTTATCTCAGCCCCTAAACATACACACTCTCTCTCCCTCCCTTTCCCCTCCCTCTCTCTCTCTCTCTTCCCCTTCTCTCTCTTTAACATTTATCTCTCCATATATATATCTTGATGTAGGAGCATGAGATTTAAAGACAAAAGGCTTCATTTTATACCAAAAATCCAAAAATAGTTTACAAGCAAAGGAGTGGGATCCTTTAGCTATCAATTTACAAAGTTTTCTAGATAGGAATTAAGTTAGAATATAGTTATTGAGTGATTTTCTAATTAATCCAAGTAGTTCAAACTTAGTTGAGTTTCTAGAGAAGAATATCTTTGTGTATTCTTGCATAATTGGTCAATCCCGGAGGGTGGAGTTCCTTTTAAATATCTTTTTGTATTGTTAATTTTCAGTTGGTCAGTAGAATTAGAACTCTATATGAACTGGTGTTATTGTGTTTAAATCCCTCCCTCACTGTGTGTTAAGCTAAATTGAATAATTTCAAAGTACATTGTTTTAGATTATCTAAATTCTAAATTCCTTAGTGAAAATCTAAACTTGGAGAAAGCACTGAAGTCATAGAGAAAGGAGGAAAATGTTGGATAAACTGTGAATACATCGGAGAAGCCTAGAGCCGTCCTATCGACAAAACTGTTAGATCAACGATAGTCACGTGTAAGTCAGGGTCGAGGTTTAACCCAAAAGTGGATGTGGTATTTTATTAAACTGGGTTAATAGTACAGTTGATTTGGGCCGTCTGATTAAAGGAGGAGATCGAACAGATATCACATGCAAAAGTGAACGGGGGTTAATAAAATTTTCGAACCTAATGAGTAATTCAAGTTTGGCTTAATTCCATTAAAGTCTGGACAATTGTAGTTGTCCGATGGGGAGGTCGTGATCCAACGGTGGTCGCACAGTAAAGGTCTATGGGGTTTAATTCAGATTGTGGACCAGAGGAGTTTTATCAATGGAAACGTTATTTTTTTTCGGTTCCAGTAAGTGGAGTTTCTGCTAATTTTCAGGTAGTATTAGCATTTCAGTCGTTTTTAGAGAAATAGCTAAATTTGGAGGCGGATGACTGAAACTCCAAGGGAAATTGGAGAAGAACTTCCACCTGCACTTGAGGAGATCATTTCAGGATTTGAACGATTATCCATTACACCTACACCCAGGCCACCAGTTGTGGTATCAGAGGAGCTTACTGACACTGAACAGGATCTCAAGGATCAGAAAAAGAAATCCAATATGGCCTTCAGAGTTGGAGGAAGAGGTGGTGGTCAAAGAAGAGGAAGACCAGTTGCAAATGTTGAAGTGCTGGAAGCTATGCAATAGATGCAGGCTAGATTGGAAGCAATGGAAATGGGAAGAGATACAGATGCTGGAGATGTCAGTGAACATGAAGCTAAAGCTATAAAAGAAGAGGAACCTGCAGATGTAACTCCTGAGATGAGATTCTTTAAGTCAGTATTGAGGTCCACATCTAAGCCCAGACTGGAAGTTTCAATTTATATAGGAAGCTTAAGCCCTGAGGAATTGATAGATTGGATAAATGACATGGAGAAATTCTTCAATTATGAAGAAACAGAAGAGGGAAAGAAAGTGAAGTTTGTTGTCACCAAATTGAAAGGACATGCATCACTTTGGTGGGATGGAGTGCAGGCAGAAAGAAGAAGACTTGGCAAACAACCAATTAAGAATTGGAACAGGATGGTGGCAAAATTGAAAAGTAAGTTTTTGCCAAGTGATTATCAGCAGACATTGTTTAGACAGATGCAGAATCTTAGACAGAGGTCTATGACAGTAAAGGAATACACAAAGGAATTCTACAAAGTAAGCATAAGAGCAGGACAAATCCAAGATACAGATGAGAAGGTTGCAAGATATGTAAATGGACTCAAAATGGAGATCTAAGATGAGATAAGTGTATTGTCTCCCAAAACAGTATAAGAGGCTTATCAGATGGTATTGAAGGCCGAATAAAAACTCATGAGGAAGAAATCTGCCAGAAATAGAGGTACTTTCCGAGGAAGGGGAAGTCAAGGCCGTAGAGGGATATCTACAGCACCTAGAGATGGAGCTAGCAACAGTTCAAGTTAGCATGCGCCCATAGGACATGATGCAAGTGGCATAGGGATTTTTTCTAGAGGAAGAGGAGGTAGAGGCAGAGGAAGAGAAGTCAGATGTTACATATGTAACAAGCTGGGACACAGAGCTTAAGAGTGCCCAAAAAAAATAGGAATGAATCAGAGGAATACAATTGTTGCTAAGACTGAAGAGGAAACAACAAAGATAATAGAAGAATAAAATGTACCAGAGAAAGGAGAGTCTTTGGTAGTTAACAAATTTTTACTAAAGCCAGCTAAGGAAATTGTTGAACCAACACAAAGAAAAACCTTGTTTAGGATTGTGTGCAAGGTTCAAGGGAAGTGTTGTTAGATGATAATTGATAGTGGTAGTACAGATAATTTGGTTTCCACAGAAGTGGTGGAGAAGTTGAATTTGAAAACCAAGAAACACCCAACACCTTACAAGGTGTCATGGCTTCAAAAGGGATATCAGTTAATAGTGAATGAGCAATGTGAAGTAGAGTTGCAATTGGGAAAATATAGAGACAAAATTATGTGTGATGTGATGCATGTGGATGTGTGTCACATATTGTTGGGAAGACCTTGGTAGTATGACAAAGGAGCTATGCATGATGGAAAGAGGAACACATACAAATTTAGCAAAGATGGTGTTAATCATACATTGCTGCCTATGGAGGAAGAAGATGCATCAAGGAAACCTGATCCAAAGACCCTTTTGCTGAGTGGAAAGGAGTACTTGTAGCAGATGGAAGAGGATGAGGTAAATTTTCCATTGATTTGCAAGCCCAAGGTAATAATTACTTCCACAAAAGTTTCTGATTTACTAATTGAAATTCAAGAGATTGTGGACAGATATTGTGATATCATTGTAGATGATTTTCCTGATGAATTACCACCCATTAGAAAAATCAGTCATCACATAGATTTGATTCCAGGAAGAAATCCTGAAACAGGTTTAGGAACTGTTAGACAAGGGACTGGTTAGAGAGAGTTTGAGTCCTTGTGCAGTGCCAAAAATGTTGAGCCCAAAGAAAGATGGAGGTTGGGGAATGTGCACTGATTCAAGATCAATGAATAAGATAACAATCAAGTACAGATTTCCTTTACCTAGAATTGAAGATTTGATGGATTGTTTAAGTGGGGCCAGATATTTTACAAAGTTAGACTTAAAAAGTGGTTATCATCAAATCAGAATTAGAGAGGGAGATGAGTGGAAAACTTCTTTTAAGACCAATGAAGGATTGTATGAATGGATGGTAATGCCTTTTGGGTTGTCAAATGCTCCTAGTACATTTATGAGGCTCATGAATGAAGTTTTAAAATAATTTATTAGTACATTTTTAATAGTATATCTTGATGATATATTAGTTTACAGTAAATCAAAAGAGGAACATGTGAGACATCTAAATTATGTCTTATAGAGGCTACAACAAGAGAAGTTATTGTTAAATTTAAAGAAATGTTCATTCATAAAAGAAGAGTTGGTGTATTTGGGTTTTGTTGTTTCTGCTGATGGGTTAAAGATTGATCCAGAGAAGATCAAGGCTATCATGGAGTGGCCTTCACCAAAAAGTGTCTTTGAGGTAAGAAGTTTTCATGGTCTTACTAGCTTTTATAGGAAATTCATAAAGAATTTTAGTAAGATTGATGCAGACATCCAACCAATACAAATAGTGTGCACAAATCATACACAAATTCTATTGTCCCCAGGAAATTTAACTCTCTAGGGAGTCAAATCTTCATAAAAGAATGGTTTTAGATCCTTTCATAAATCCCTATGGGGAATGATTTATTAAACCCCAATTATACTCTAACCCTTCATTAAAGAATGTCCCACATATATCCAAATCCCACTTTATGACTTTAGTCGTAGTATAACTTAACCATAAACCTTCCATCAACGCTTAATCTATTATAGCCTTTTATAATAGATATGACATAAAACACCATAAACCATACCTTTTCTGCCCATCATACAGCCTCTGCACAATTATCGACGTATGCCTTTATCAGAATCGAGATATCCCTCTTCGTGGTGATAGTACGCATGAACCCTTCCTTCTCTGATTTGCGATAATGCCAGACTTGTAAACTGCTCCCATATAACACTATCGAAAACGTTGATTGAAGCCTTTCGCCTTAAAACCCGCAGACCATACAACTATCGAAATACACACGAATAAGGGAAATACACGGAAACCCACCTAAGGCCAGACTTCAAAATAATTACACCTGCATTCATAAACTCGTCGGGTCTGCTACGCTGCTCCTTTACACTCCCAATCTCTGATCAGGGCTCCATTGCTATCACATCATCGCTATCGGCAATCCTTCTCTACTGTCACTTGACGTCCTAATATGCGATCAGCAATTTGATATCCATCGTTGATCAAGTATATGATCCAACCACGCTTCATCACATTATTGCAATCGGCATTGGCAAAGGGTTAGGTCCCAGTCCATCCATATGATACATTGTGATGCAACCGTTCGGTAATCGCTCATCGCATAGTCTTAAGGTATGTGGTCCTTCTTTCTTATAATAATTCCGCTAATGAGATAAAGTGGCTCTGCTTTGCCCAATTAGATCTGGTCCATTGATCTTACAGATCCAATGGCCGTTGCTCCTTCTCGCATCTATTCCCTCTTGTCTTGATCTCACTTCTTTTTAATAGACTCTGCGTTAAAAAAAATATTCTCTGTGACATCTTTGGATCAATGACTGGGTTTAAAGCGGCTCAAACATTGCTCTTTACACTAAGGACCCCAATTATACTTTGAACACTACGATTTATAACATCAGGGCATAAAAACAGAGAAGAATGTTTAATTTGTTCCGCAAGCAAATGTATAGAGAAAAGCAAAGGATTTCAATACAAACGGCCCATTAACACACACCCCGAATCATTTATTCAATATAGTAATATTGATAGAGTCTCGGCCCTCTGGCTTGACTACAACAATAAAAGGACCCTGTTTTATCTTGAATCCTTGCTTTCTCTTACTCGACTCTAACTTAGCTAACCTCTCTATCCTCTCTCTCACTAGCTTCTAAATTATGAAAATAAATCATATTTTATACAAGAATGGATTCATGAACCAATTTTGGTTCAGATCCAGAAATCCCTCACTCTCCCCTAAAGAATATCTTCAACTCCACTCTTTTCTAAACAAACGCTAAATCAAGCTTTCAAATTCCTCATATCCTATTCAAACCAAATAAATCTAATTGTTTGGCCTGATCTCCACACAGGGAGGATCAATCAGCCACTATGCCCTTTTCTCATATTTGACAATAAATAAAGACTCTCACACATTTACATAAATAAAATTAACTAATATCTTATCTTCCAACCCCTTGTTAGTCACAACATGTGATCATTCCATCACATTGCTGACTAGGTCTAAATGATCCTGCATCAGACTCCCAAAGTTGAAAGTTTTCATGACCTCCTGGTTATGTGTTTCTTCTGTTGATCATCCAGTATCCCAAACTTTACTTTGTAACTGGTCATCACTTTCATCATGCTACTGATTCAATTCTTCTGCGACTATCACTTTTATTCCTCCAGGTTTCCAAATCTTATTTTGTTGTTGTCCTCTTTCCTTGCTGATACAAATTCCTTTTGTTAATTTCTCGCTGTCCCTCTTTTTAACTGTCTTCATCTTCCATAAATTCTCAACTTCCTCTTTACAATTTGTTCTTAACTAAACTCCACTGACATCTTCCTGTTGTACATTCTCCCTTACCATAGAAATTATGAAATTTCTGTCCAATTCTTCTTCACCTCTGCCATTTACAAACTGTTGTTTGTACTCTACAACTTCTCTTCCACCATCATTAAAGATAATCTTTTCCTCTATGTTATTAGGTTCATCTAATAATATTTCCAGAAAAATACAAATTCCTTCATATTCAATAAGCATGTCATTTTCATATGACTTCTCCTTCCTGTATAAAACAGAATTTCCATCACCATTGTTAGTTTCAAAATAACTATGGTTTTCAATCTTCATAGATAATTCTACCATCAAATCTTTATACTGTCCTTCTGCAAAAGTTATGAAATTGTCATCAATTCTCATTCCAATACTTTCCTCTGCATTACACAGTGTTCCTTGTTCTGACACAAGACTATCATTCAACAATTCAATAGCTAGAATTTCTTAGAGCATATCATTGTGAAGTATCTTTTCATCCTCTATACTTATACCATTGCAACAAAATGATGTTATTTTATCTTTTCCTACAACATAAATAGAATTTTGGTTTTCTAAAGCTTCTTCATGGTTTACAGATTCATAAAAATAATCCACTTTAAAATCACAAAATTCCTGAACTTCTGCATCTGTCAACATCATCATATATTCCTTCACAATTTCCATAATACTTTCATTTTGATTCTCTACTAAAGATATTTCATTTTGGTTATCATCATAAACTTTCATTTGCTTATCTTCAGCTTCTTTAATCATGACAATTTCACTGTCAATACCATTATTCTCAAACTTATTAAATACATGCTCAAAATATCTTTCTATTTCAACCATGTCTTCCAGTAATCTCACTTCTTCATCAACATGCATAAGCACATTGTCCAATTGTTGTTCATCACTTGTCAAACCTGAAAACATACACAACATGTCAGTTTCAAAATTGCAAGGCTCTTCATTTGAAGCCTCAGTGATCAATTCCTCATGTTTCTCTGAACTATTGTGATAGTTCACTAAGTTATTGAGAAATTCTTCCTCAACATCTATGATTTCTTCCTCATCAAAGAAAACTTCTGGGACTGTAGCTTCTTGACTATGCTTGGCAACTTCATCATAGGTTTGTAGAATATCTTTCTGTTCTACACAATTTTTCCCAACACTCAATTTATCCAAATAAGTCAAAAATGCCTCCTCCTTTTCTATGATAAGTCTTTGATCTTTCAAAGATTTCCTTGACTTAACTTCTTCAGCTAAGTTCTTTGTGTCAGCTTTCCTTCTCTTCACTTCACAAATCTGCAATGCATCTGTTTCCTTTCCTTTTTCCATTTCCCATTGGTCTTTTATCCATGCTAAAATTCCTTCAAATATGATCCAATAAGTTTTCACTAAGAGAAGACACAACCGTTTATCCATACCTTTTAATTTCTTCCACCAATTGAAGTCTTGTAAGTCTTTATGCATCTCCTTTTATGGTTTTCTTGCCTCTACCTCTTTCACCTTTTCATACACAGGGTCAGATTCATTAGGCTGCATACCTACAATTTTACATTCATGGAAATAATTAATCCCAAAAATATGATATCCTCTTGTTTGTGAGGATGCTACCAACACATTCCTCTCATTCTGATCTGCATAGATAAGTTCTTCATCGTTATCATCACTGTCTCCTTCCCCAAGGAGAGATCCTTTCTCTGGTTCACAAATGTATTCTACTCCTTCATCCTCAACTGTTCAGAGTATTAATTTCTCAGCAAACAATTATCTAACAAGCCATTTATCTCTTTTTCCCACATAAAATCCTTGTTTCCATTTTTCTCTAATTCCTTTCAATACCAGCTTCTTCAAACGACTGAGTTCTATCTTCATCTCAACCAACTCTATTTTCCTTTCTTCTTTACTCATTCCTTTGAGTCGAACTTCTTCAGCACTCTTTTTCCTCTTCTTCTGAATTTCCTCAGTACCCCTACCATGACTAACACTAGTCAGTTCCATTTCTTCCTTTGGTGAACTTTCCTTGTTCACTAGTGAGCTGCAACCAGCCTTTTTCATCTATAACAAGTCTCCTTCATGCCTCACCAAACTTTCCTGAGTTCAGCCTTTTGGCACCTATTGGTTCTTTCCTTGAACCTTTCACTGACTAATAACTCTACCCAACACTCCTCTTGTTGGAATTGTTATCTCCTATCCACAATCGCAATTGTGGAGTTGCCTTAACAACTTCTACCAACCACAATTGGAAGTTGTTCTCATCTCCTCTTGAACACTCCTTACTCTAGGCTCTGCATCTTAAATTGCTCACTTCCTTCTTTCATTCAGTAATTTCATTTACTGTCGGGTACTGTCACCTTTACTCATCTGAGAGTTCTTCTTGCTCTATCTTCTTTAACATAGCTCATATGATATGATGCTGGTACAACTCATTCTACCTTTCAGCAATTCCACTGCTTCCACTGACCTGCACAATCTTGTCTCAAGATACATCAAAGTACCTTTCAAACCTGCAATATTTCTTCAAAGATGTCTTAAAACTAATTCCCATTCCATCAGTTAAATCTTTGCCAAAGGATTCATCTGTTCACTATTTCATTTAAAATTTCCATTCAAAATCCTTCATATAGTCAACAACTATTTCCCATTTTACTTTTCATAATGGACTCTTTAGCTTTCAAGATCAATTAAGATTAGATCTGAATTTCAATTATATTTACCAATTCATGGCAGACACTACCAATTCCTTCTGATAACCTATTTGTAAGCAAATCTTGTCTTGCTTCTACAAATTCCAAAATTCATTCCTTGTAGTGGTTTTTCTTTCAGTCCTATTAAACCTAATCTCTGTTCTCTCAATCATCAATATCATTGTCTTCAACAATACTTTAAGCAATCTTCATTCACCCTTCAATTTAACTATAAATTCTAAACCTTCCACTCCAATTTACCTTTTAAATCAAATCAATCATGCAATCAACTTACACAGAAATTTCATTTTCCTGAAAGGAAAACATCTTCTCCTTTGAAATTTCAATCCCTTGTTGCTCTTTAGAAATTCAAAACAAATCTCTGCAAAACCATCAAAATAAACATTCTTACCAGACCTTCATCAGAGATTCACTGCTTCCCCCATTCTGATATCAGTGTCCTTTGTAGTCTGATCCCCATCTGTATCGATCCACTTCCGTGCAAAGTATACATATGCTGGAATTAAAATTCAGTCTCTCAACCAATCTCTACAGAGCATTGATCTAGCTCTGATACCACAAATGATGCAGGCATCCAGCCAATACAAACAATGTGCACAGATCATGCACAAATTCTATTGTCCCCAGGAAATTTAACTCTCTAAGGAGTCAAATCTTCATAAAAGAATGGTTTCAGACCCTTTCATAAATCCCTATGGGGAATGATTTATTAAACCCCAATTATAGTCTAACCCTTCATTAAAGAATGCCGCACATATATCCAAACCCCACTTTATGACTTTGGTCATAGTAGAACTTAACCATAAACCTTCCATCAACGCTTAATCTATTATAACCTTTTATAATAGATATTACATAAAACACCATAAACCATACCTTTTCCGCCCATCATACGGCCTCTGCACAGTTATCGACGTATGCCTTTATCGCAATCGGGATATCCCTCTTCGCAGTGATAGTACGCATGAACCCTTCCTTCTCTGATTTGCGATAATGCCAGACTTGTAAACTTCTCCCATATAACACTATCGAAAATGTTGATTGAAGCCTTTCACCTTAAAACCTGTGGACCATACAACTATCAGAATACACAGGAATAAGGGAAATACATAGAAACCCACCTAAGGCCAGACTTCAAAATAATTACACCCGCATTCATAACTCCTCGGGTCTGTTGTGTTGCTCCTTTACACTCCCGATCTCCGATCGGGGCTCCATCACTATCGCATCATCGCTATCGGCAATCCTTTTCTACTGTCACTTGACGTCCCGATATGCGATCAACGATTTGATCTCCACCGTTGATCAGGTATATGATCCAACAGTCCACGCTTCATCACATTATCGCAATCGACGTTGGCAAAGGGTTAGGCCCCAGTCCATCCATATGATACATTGCGATGCAATCAATCGGCAATCGCTCATTGCATAGTCTTAAGGTCTGTGGTCCTTCTTTCTTATAACAATTCCGCTGATGCGATAAAGTGGCTCTGCTTTGCCCAATTAGATCTGGTTGTTGATCTTACAGATCCAACGGCCACTGTTCCTTCTCACATCTATTCCCTCTTGTCTCGATCTCGCTTGTTTTTAATAGACTATGCATTAAAAAGACAATTCTCTGTGATATCTTTGGATCAATGACTGGGTTTAAAGCGGCTCAAACACTGCTCTTTACACTAAGGACCCCAATTATACTTTGAACACTATGATTTATAACTTCAGGGCAAAAAAACATTGAAGAATGTTTAATTTGTTCTGCAAGCAAATATACAAAGAAAAGAAAATGATTTCAATACAAATGGCCCATTAACGCACACACTGAATCATTTATTCAATATAGTAATATTTACAGAGTCTCGGCCCTCTGGCTTGACTACAGTAATAAAAGGACCTTGTTCTATCTTGAATCCTTGCTTTCTTTTACTCGACTCTAACTTAGCTTACCTCTCTATCCTCTATCTCTCTAGCTTCTGAATTATGAAAATAAATCATATTTTATACAAGAATGGATTCATGAACCAATTTTGGTTCAGATTCAGAAATCTCTCACTCTCTCCTAAAGAATCTTTTCAACTCCACTCTTTTCTAAACAAACGCTAAATCAAGCTTTAAAATTCCTCATATCCTATTCAAACCAAATAAATCTAACTGTTTGAGCTAATCTCCACATAGAGAGGATCAATTAGCCACTATGCCCTTTTCTCATATTTGACAATAAATAAACATTCTCACACATTTAAATAAATAAAATTAACTAATCTCTTATCTTCCAACCCCTTGTTAGTCACAACATGTGATCATTTCATCACATTGCTGACTAGGTCTAAATGATCCTACATCAAAGATCAATGCTTCAATTATTGACACTATAAAGAAGGACAGACAACCATTTACATGGACTGTTGAAGCAAAAAAGAACTTCTAGCTGTTGAAGAGGAAAATCACTGAGAAACATATTTTGATTTTGCCCGATTTTAATAAACCTTTTCAAGTGAAGTGTGATGCTAGTGGAGAAGCCATTAGAGCTGTTTTATGTCAGGAAGAGAGACTTGTAGCATATTTTAGTGAAAAGATGAATGAGTCAAAGAAGAAATATTCTTCTTATGACAAGGAGTTTTATGCAGTAGTGTAGTCTTTGAAGAAGTGGAGGCATTACTTGATGTCTAAAGAGTTCATACTGTATTCAGATAACCATGCCTTACAGTACATTATGCAACAGCCAAAGCTTAACCAGAAGCATGCAAAATGGGTAGAATACCTTCAAGGTTTTAATTTTGTGTTAAAACATATAACTGGTCAATCAAACAAAGTAGCAGATGCCTTAAGTAGGAAAAGTATTTTAGTGCAAGAAAGTCAAATTCAAGTGTTGGGTTTTGATTTTCTTAAAGAATTATATGAAGAAGATCTAGATTTTAAAGAGGCATTTGAAGCTTGTAGAAACCCTGTTTTGTTAGACAGAAGCAAGTGGATGGATTATTTCTTGCAAGAGGGGCTGTTATTTAAAAGAAATCAACTATGCATACCAAATTGTTCTATGAGAGAAAATTTGATCAAGGAGAAACATAGTGGTGGACTTGGAGGACATTTTGGTGCAGACAAGACTTATGAGCAGTTGAACCAGTTTTATTTTTGGCCAAAGATGAGAGCTGAAGTGGAAAAGTATGTGAAGAATTGTAAAGTCTATCAGTATGCAAAAGAAAGGAGTCAGAACATAGGTTTGTACGTTCTATTGCCTATTTCAGATAGGACTTGGGATATGGTAAGTATGGATTTTGTTTTGGGTTTACCAAAAACTCAAAGGGGACATGATTCAATTTATGTAGTAGTTGACAGATTTTCAAAAATGGCACATTTTATTCCATGTTATAAAACCAGTGATGTTATTCATGTTGCTAACTTGTTTTTTAAGGAGATTGTACGGTTGCATGGGTTACCAAAGAGAATTGTTTCAGACAGAGATACCAGATTTGTTGGACATTTCTGGAGGACCTTGTGGAGGAAAATTGGTACTAAACTGAGTTTCAATTCTGCATATCATCCTCAAACTGATGGACAGACTGAAGTTGTGAGCAAAAGCCTGGGTAATCTTCTGAGAAGTCTTGCAGGTGAACATCCAAAAAAGTGGGATCAATATGCTGAATATGCTTATAACGATTCTCATAACATGAGTACAGGGCAGAGTCCATTCCATATAGTTTATGGAATGCACCCAAGAGGAGTATCTAAATTGAGAGATTTGGGTAAAGTTGAAATGAGGAGTGCTCAAGGAGAAGAATTTGCTTCAGAGATTCAAGCAGTACATGAACAGGTAAAACAATAGCTACAGGACAACAACATAAAGTACAAGAATAGAGCAGACTTGAAGAAAAGGGAAATAAATTTTGAGGTTGGAGATTTGGTTTTGGCACATTTAAGGAAAGAAAGATTTCCAAAAAGGGAGTATAACAAATTAAAATTCAATATTGGACCATGTAGAGTTTTAAGGAAATTTTCAGCAAATGCATATGAAATTGAATTACCCCCTCGAATTGGAATATCCCCAATTTTCAATGTTGTTGATCTGTACAGGTATGAAAAGGGACAGGCAGACGACACAACAGAAGACAAGGAAGAACAAGAGGTGGATTGGGTAAAGCAATTACCTATAACAAAGGCATTGCAACCAGAGAAGATATTGGATAAGAGAGTGTTTAAGAAAACAAGGGGACATGATTATTTTTAGTACTTGGTCAAGTGGAAGGATCAACCAATTGTTGATGCTACCTCGGTAACAGAAACCATGTTACAGAAGTTGGGTTGTTCTGTAGAAGAGCTCATGGACAGGAGCCCATGAAGCATTTTGTCCTCAGGAGCCTAATGCAGGAGAATGAGGCTTAAAGACAAAAGGCTTCATTTCATTCCAAAAATCCAACAACAGTTTACAAGCAAAGGAGTGGGATCATTTAGTTATCAATTTACAAGTTTTCTAGATAGGAATTAAGTTATAATATAGTTATTGAGTGATTTTGTAATTAATCCAAGTAGTTCAGACTTAGTTGAGTTTCTTGAGGAGAATATCAAGCAATTTAGGTAATTATCTAGGATTAGATAGATTCGATCCATAGATTGAGGATCAGATTGTTGGATGTAAAGTATTTATGTAAGTTTTGAACAATTGTAAGAGGATTTTCGCTGGATTTGAATTAGACTGTAAAAGGATTGAAATACTTTTGTATCTTTGTGTATTCTTGCATAATTGGTCAATCCCGAAGGGTGGAGTTCCTTCGAAATATCTCTGTGTATTGTTAATTTTCAGTTGGTCAGTAGAATTAGAATTCTATATGAACTGGTGTTATTGCGTTTAAGTTCCTCACTCACTGTGTGTTAAGATAAATTGAATAATTTCGAAGTACAGTGTTTTAGGTTAGCTAAATTTTGAATTCCTTAGTGAAGAGCTAAACCTGGCGGAAGCGCTAAAGTCATAGTGGAAGGAGGAAAAGGTCAGATAAATTATGAATACACTAGAGAAGCCTAGAGCCATCTGATTGATAGAACCGTTAGATCAACGATAGTCGCGTGCAAGTCAGGGTCGAGGTTTAACCCAAAATCAGACGTGATATTTTATTAAATTGGGTTAATAGTACAATTGATTTGGGCCATCTGATTAAAGGAGCGAGATCCAATGGATATCGTGTGGAAAAGTGAACAAGGGTTAATAAAATTTTCAGACGCGATGAAGAATTCAAGTGTGTCTTAATTCTGTTGAAGTCCGGACAATTGTAGTCGTTTGATGGGGAGGTCGTGATCCAACGGCAGTCGCGTAGTAAAGGTCTACGGGGTTTAATTTGGATTACGGACCCGCGAGTTTTATCAACGAAAACGTTATTTTCTTTCGGTTCCAGTAAGTGGAGTTTCTGCTAATTTTCGGGTAATATTAGCATTTCGGCTGTTTTTAGAGAAATAGCTAAATTTGGAGGTGGATGACTGAAACTCCAAGGGAAATTGGAGAAGAACTTCCACCTGCACTTGAGGAGATCGTTTCAAGATTTGAACGATTATCCATTACACCTGCACCTAGGCCACCATATCTCTTCCTCCCTCCATGTATTTGCCTCTCTTCTTCCCTCTCCCTGCCCCATCTATATCTCTATCTCCCCTTGTCTCTTCTTCTCACCCCCAAAACACACACATACTCTCTCAATGTAAGCACATAAAAATGATTCAACTATAAATACAATACTTGGATTTTCATCCTAAATAAAATGTTTGCTTACCCCAAATGTTTGCTTCTTGAAACTATAAACTATTTATAATTTGGTACATTCTTGTTATTCCCATTTTCCATCATTCAACATTGTTAATTACTTTGCATTCAAACTTGGTACATTCTTGTTATTCCCATTTTCCATCATTCAACATTGTTAATTACTTTGCATTCAAACATAGTAATAGAAAATAACTACCATTCAAAATTATTTGGGGTTTAACACTTCATAAGTCACAATGATTGACTTTGGAGAAAACTACTATTAATATTGGAGAGCAACCGAGACAAGGTATGTTATTTACTACAGTAGCTCGAGTTAAATATTTGAATGGTCTATGATTCCAACTACTCTTTTCATATGATCGATATGAGAAAATGGAAGAAAATGGAAAAAATAATAGGTGTGACAATAGGAATAGTGAAAGAAAATAGTTTCAGGATGATTGCAATGAAGATTGTTTGTAATATTGACTATATTCTTAGTACCCACATTTTCTATCTATCAAAATTGTTACATTGACACGTTGCACTCAAAATTTGTATTTCATCATTTTTCATCATTCAAGTTACTAACAGTGTCTCTCATCTCAAAAACATTGAGGTAACTAAGCAAATTTTAAATTAAATTGACTAGATTAATCTTAGACATATTTAGCATATTTAAAATGATCAAAATAATTAGATATTCAGCAAATTTTGTTTGACCACACACCACTGAAACCAGCGTAGATCCATCTTAACACCGGATCTATCAAGCTAGGAGAGGGTTCAAATCTCTCGAGGTGCAAACCTATTTTTGAGTGCAAAACTTGAGAAAAGATTTACACCTCGAGAGATTTGATCCCTCTCGAGGCTTGATAGATCCAGTATTAAAATGGATCTAAACTGGTTATTAAAATTTGCAAAACTTAAAAAATATGACATTGTGAAACCATTACCGCTGTATGAACACAATTTGTTATTTACCCAGATTGTTATAGACCTTTTTTAAATGATTAAAAAAAATCGTAACAACGTCGACCGTTAACTACTTTTTCAAAATAATAGTGATGACGTTGCGAATCCATTAACTACTTTTCAAAAATAGTCACGTGGCTTCACTTGTTAGGGATTCTAGAGTTGAATTTAGGATCGAGAATCCATCAACTACCTTTCAAAAATAGGCATGTGCCTTTACAGGGTTAAGGATTCAGACTGTATAGAATAAATAACTTTTGACTTTTTATGAGCACCATGTCTAAACTATATTTTAAATGAATACTTTATTTTGCAGTTTTTTTAATCCCCATTAAATCGAATTAAATTAAATTGTCACGACTTTTGCAATTTTAGTGTGGAAATTTTAAATCTCATAAATTAATATTTTATTTTGCGGTTTCTTTAATCCCCACATTAAATCTAGTTAAATTAAATTACCCAATTTTAGTGTGGGAATTTTAATTCTCATACTCCCTGTAAAATCCCCACATTAAAATTGCAAAATTCTTATGTTATTATATAATAATAAGTGGCATGCCACTTTTAAAATTAAAATTGCAAAATTATTAATTGATAAAACTACCGAGTCCTCATATGAGGGGAGTGTTTAATAAAAGATTTAGAAGTTAAAAAGATTTTATATATTTTTGTTTTGTTTGGAGATGTGTTTGGGTTCGATATGACAGGATGTTGTAATGTCTTATTATGTTATGTAAATATTTTCAATCACACATATATGAAAGAAGTGTTTAATAAAAAATTTAGAATTTAAAAAGATTTTATATGCTTTTGTTATATTTAGAGGCACTTTCCATTTCAGTAAGGGAAAGATGTTGTAATGCCTTTTATGTTATCTAAACATTTTGAATCGGTAAAAATAAACTCGTTGACAGTTTTGGGCTCCATGTTTTGACAATCTATGGTTTTGTCAATGGTGTGTGTATATATGTGTGTGTGTGAAACTAGACTAGATCCATCTTAACTCTAGATCTATCAAGTGCCAAGAAGGATCAAATCTTTCAATGTAACTTATCCTCAAATTTTGCACTCCAAAAGATGTTTTCACCTTGAGAGATTTGATCCCTCTAAACACTTGATAGATCTAGAGTTAAGATAGATATAGGTTTGTATATTTTAAATCATTTTATATAATGTTGGATATTCTTGGTGAAGTATCGTCAACTAACATTTGTGTTATAATCGCCTTGAGAGGCGATCTCTAGCCCAGTATGGAAAAGATGTTGACCCATGGTATTCACGTGGAATATAGCTTATTTAATGGAGGAAAGACTAGCCTAGATCTATCTTAACTATTCTACACAACTCGGTATATCTGGAGTTAAATGGATGTAGGTTGGTTTTATACTAATCAAATATAACTAATAAGATTAGGGAAATAAAAATAAGAAAATATTTAAAATATTAGAAATTAAAATATAATTTGGGAAAAATAAAAAGATAAATTTATTAATTTTTAAATTGAAAATAAAATAAATTGTTTAATTTTTTTATAAAGTTTAATGTTAATTTTATTTATGTTAATTAATGGTTTTTTATAAATTTACCAACCTAGATCCATTTAACTTCGACTTATCAAGTTTGGAGAGAGATCAAATCTCTTTGCACTCTAAAAGAAGTTTGCAACTAGCTAGATTTAATCCCTCTTGGCACTTGGTAGATCCAAATTTAAAATAAATCTAAGCTAGTTTAATTATTAATTATTAATTATAATTATTAATTTTATTTTTTTCCTTAATTTTATTTTTATTTCTATATAATTGACCTAATTCAAAATGTTTTATTAATAATTATAATTATTTTAAAATTTAAATTAATTTTTATTTTTATTTTTATGTAACTTAACTTACTTAAAATATTTAATAGAAAAATAAGACAAAACATTACATCTCTTCTATACTATACCATACTAAACTAAAATGCCCCTTTTACCTCTCAACAGAATTATAATAAATCTATCTAATAATACAATAATAATAAAAAATATTCTTTAAATATAGTTCGTAGGTTAAAAAGATACAAATAACTAACTAAATGCTCACCTTACACTTAAAAAGTATAAATAACTAATTAGATACTCCCTAAATCTCTTGGATCAAAAAGAATTCTCTCCTAAGAACAAAAGTGATAAAAAAATATAAGATTGAACTTGGTAAGAGTAATAATTAAGCAATATTCCTTAATATGTAAGATTAAGGAAAAGTTTATAATATAATACATTAAATTTATACTTTAAGAAAATTTTGAATTGTTTTATTATATAAAATATGTGATGGAGATGTTTTTTAAAATCTTAATTTTTATTTTATTTATATTAATAATAAAATAATAAATTTTAAAAAATAATTAAATTTTAAAATACAAAATTATAATGATAATGATGATTATAATAAGGGGTTGTACTAATAACAATAAGGGGTTATGAAGAAAATACTGGGATTTTGCGAAGGAGGTTAACGACTAAGCGATGAGGGTTTTGAATAAGGGGCGACAGAAGCGAGTTGGTAACTATGGAGGGGCATGGAGGAGGGAGCTCCACTCCCTCCTACAGTAAGTTTCAAACAGAAGCAAAGAGATGAGTCTGAACAATTTCTGGAAACCAACGGAGGTAGAGACAAAGACAACCGGTACTCAAAAGCCGGAAAGCAACAAATCCCTAGAAAAGGAAGGGACCCACAAGGAGGTTAGGAGGGAAACGAAATCTGGAGACAACAGTCAGAGAATGGAGAATATATCTACGATGGGACCCTGCAAGCCCAAGTCTAACATCAAACCTCGGGTGGTCTTAAATGATCCTGCACTATAGGTGCACATAGATCACATGGCAACTTATGCGATCATATGCAAGTTTATGGGTATATGGCCCACAGAGAAAGCGATGTACA
This sequence comes from Pinus tabuliformis, assembly GCA_031772625.1. Lineage (NCBI taxonomy): Eukaryota > Viridiplantae > Streptophyta > Pinopsida > Pinales > Pinaceae > Pinus > Pinus tabuliformis. The sequence goes on from CM062815.1 coordinate 1,144,122,643, forward strand.
CTTGGATAAGAAACAACTGGAAACCGAAGGGAGAAATAAATCTACATCTTGGGTCCAAGGGTTTCTTCACAGTGGTTTTCACTAACCTAGAGGACAAAGATAGAGTTTTCAAAGGAGGACCCTACTTCTATGATGTTGCTGGCCTTTGCATGCGACCTTGGATGATGAACTTTGTTCTGGAGCGATAAACGTTCACATCAATCCTAGTATGGATTAGATTATACTCCTTACCTTTAGAATATTGGCTATCAAAATCCTTAAAAGCTATACGTAATAAATTAAGGCCTTTTATAAAGATATCAGAGGCGACTCTGCGAGGTAAATATACCTCCTTCGCCTGCATATGTGTAGAAATGGACTTATCAGGAGCACTCCCGAATGAAGTCATACCAGAAGTTTATGATGAGGAATGGGTACAAGCAGTCGACTATGAACAAATCCCATTCAGATGTCGTAAATTTCATGAACATGGGAACCTCTTCAGAGACTGCCCACTCAAAAAAAGGGAGGACAACCTGAAAACCAACACAGGAAAAGACCCTGAAGGTTTCACCAAAGTGGGAGGTAGAGGGAAAGGAGGGGGGAAAAGTACCAAAAGAAACCTAGTGAGAACAAGCTACCAAGTCATAATAGTTTCAAGATTTTAGAAGAAGAGGGGGGAAAATGGAATGAATAAGGAACCGGAGGACATTCATATAGAGAAAGAAAAAGAGGATAGCATGGAAATCATACAGGAATACAATGAACAAAAGGAGGACCCACCAAGCACTATGGAACTTGGCAGGGACCATGAGATGACCCCAAGCGAAGGAGGTATGGAGGACCAAGACCTACAGGAGATTCTCGAGAGGGAGAACCTTGAACTAGAAAAGTTTCTAGAGCAGGGAACCAACAAAGGGATTGACTCTCTGCCACAAGAGGAGTTTGACAGAGTACAACAGCTATTCCTCCGAAGGTCTCAAACAAAGGCTGCAGGAGTCAAAAGGAACTACGACAGTCAGGAGAATATAGGGGTTAAATCAATGGAGATTACATCAGGACACTCCACCAAAAACCCAGGCAAGAAAAGAGGAAGAAAGAGACAGAATGAACTTCTATCAGAGTGTGGGAAACTCATGATTAATTCAGGTAAGATGAAAGATCTCACCAGTTACTCTTTCACAAACCCATCATTATGAAGCTTACAACCTGGAACATTAGAGGACTAGGAAGTAAAAGAAAACAAAGAAATCTCAGTAACAGAATAAAAGAAGAAAAACCAGACATGGTGTTTATACAAGAAACAAAATGCTCAGTAGACAAGATCAGAGAAATACATAGCAAATGGCTTATCAAATATGAGTACCTAGAAGTCAAAGCAAATAATACAGCGGGGGGAATTCTTACTCTATGGAATCCTCATAAATTTGAGATCCTAGATGCTGAGGCATCTAGAAACCGCCTTTCAATGGCTATACAACCTTTGGGGGACAAGGATTGTTACATGATCACAAATGTCTATGGTCCTCAACTTCTTGAAGACAAACTTAGGCTCCTCACCTCTCTAGAGGAGCTGAGAGAGAGACACCCAGTAATCCCCTGGATTCTGGGAGGGGATTTTAACATGATCAGATCGCTCACAGAGAAAAAAGGAGGGACCAGAACACTTGGACGAGACTCAATTGCCTTCCAGAACTTCTTAAAAAACATGAGACTGGTGGATATGGACACAATAAATGGTACCTTCACATGGAATAACAAGAGAGGAGGAACTTCCCAAGTTGCCTTGAAATTAGACAGATTCATAATCTCGAAAGATCTCCTTCTCTATGGTCATATCATGACAGATTTTATCCTTCATTTCGGAGGCTCGGACCACTGGCCCATCTAGTTGGAAGCTTCATTTATTGGCACCCCGAGGAACAGACCTTTCAGGTTCGAAAATGTCTGGCTCACTCACCCTAAATTCATCACTAATATTGGAAAATGGTGGGCAGAAGACATGCCCACCCAAGGCACAAAAATGTTCCTCCTGCAATAGAGACTCAAACACATCAAGCTAAGGCTCAAAGAATGGAACAAAAATGAGTTTGGCAATATTTTTGAAGCCAAAAGAGAAGTGGAGAAAAAATTACAGGAAACTAATCAAATTCTCATCACAGAAGGCTTCACAGAGGAAAGGAAAATGCAAGCGGACTCTCTTCAACAAGAATGGGACAATAGATGCCAGTAGGAGGAAATCTTCTGGAGACAGAAATCAAGAGTACAATGGATTAAAGAAGGGGAGAGAAATACTAGGTTCTTTCACAAGTCTACCATGAAACACAGGGCAAATAATCGGATCACAAAACTCATAGATCCTCAAGGGAAAGAGCTAAATACTCACAAGGAAATGGAATCTATTCTGGTACAACATTTTCAAAACATAGCAGAGGAGACCATTGTAGACAGATCTCAATTCACTAAGAGCTTCACTCAGCATATTCCAAAACTGGTAACTAGGGAAGATAATTATAATCTCAACAGGCCAGTAACGGAAGAAGAGGTCAAGGAAGTAATCAAAGAGATGCACAATGGGAAAGCTCCAGGCCCGGATGGTTTCAATGTAGACTTCTTCAAAACATGTTGGGAAACTATCAAACAAGACATTCTTGATGTGGTGGAGGACTCGAGAAAATCAAGAACAGTTCTAAGAGCACTTAATGAATCCTTCATAGCATTAATCCCTAAACAGGAAAAAGCCATGACACCAGATAGATTCAGACCCATAGCTTTATGCAATGTGGTGTACAAAATCATTTCCAAAGTTATTTCTAACAGACTCAAACCTCTTCTTCCAACGCTCGTGTCAGAGGAGCAGACTGGATATGTGGAAGGTAGACAAATTCTCAATAATATCATTCAAGCTCACAAAGTGGTTCATTCCCTCAAGACCAATAAGCAAGCAAGTATGATAATACAACTGGACATAGCGAAAGCTTATGATAAGCTAAGCTGGTCTTACATCAGGGAAGTTCTTAAAGCTTATGGCTTTGACCACAACTGGATAAAGTGGGTCATGGCCCTGGTTACCACAACTAGTTGTTCAATCCTTCTTAATGGATCTCCATCTAGAACCTTCAGGCCATCGAGAAGCCTCAGGCAAGGAGATCTTCTCTCCCCATTCCTCTTCATTATCATGATGGAAGGATTGGGCAAAGCAATCAATTCAGCCGAGGAAGGAAGAATCCAGGGATTCAAACTTACTCAGAATGGGGACACATTGACTCATCAACAATTTGTGGACGACACTATGCTGCAAGGCATACCCACAATCAAGGAAGCCAAAGCTTTCAAACAAATCCTGCATGATTTCGCAATGGCTGCTGGCACTGAGGTAAGCCTCACAAAATCGAAAGTTTTATTTTTCAATACTAATATTTCTATTCAAAGAAATCTCTCCAGAATTCTCGGCTTTCAAAGAGATCATCTTCCCTCCAAATATTTGGGAATGCCTCTCACTGATAAACCTCTGAGTAAGGAAGTTTGGGAGTCAGTTACAAATAAACTGAAGGAAAAAGTCAACAACTGGACTAGCAGATCCTTGAATTTAGCAGGAAGGCTAATTCTTACAAAGGTTGTACTACAAACCATTCCAATTTTCATGTTTTCATCCCTTCCTGTCCCAATAGGAGTTTTACAGCAAATCAGGAATATCCAAAGAAACTTTCTTTGGGGTAAAGGGGAAGAGAAAAAGAAATGGGCTCTGGTAGCGTGGGACAAGCTCTGCAAACCTAAAACCCATGGTGGTTTGGGTCTCCACGACCCAGACACTCTAAGCAAAGTTTTGGGGGAAAAAATTTGGTGGAGATGGCTAAAGGAAATGAGAAACCCTTGGGCTAAGCTTTGGAAACAAAAATATGCAATGGACTGGCAGGAAAGGGACCACATTTGAATGACAAGACACAACAGGGGTTCCCATATTTGGAACAATGCTTGGGAGAACAGAGCCTTAGTTCAGAAACATGGTTTCTGGGAGATCAGCAATGGGAATCTAGCCTGGTTCTGGGAGGACAACTAGCAGCAGGAACATAACCTCTATAGAGAAGGACTGGACATCATCAAAAATGATACCATTAATAAAGGACTGAAAAGGGTAAGTGACTTTTGGGATCAGTCAAGAGACACAGGTAAATGGAGAATTTGGAAGGTACTAGATTACAGTGAAGAGACCCCTTTGAAGGCCCAAGCTAAAGTTCTTGAAGCAATTCTGGAAAAGAGGCAAATTTTGACTTCAACCTCGAATGATCTACTAAGATGGGGGAGAAACAATGAGGGCATCTTCAACCTCAAAGAAGCCAAAATAATAGTCACTGGACTTAACTATCCAAGCCCTGACAAGACTTGGAAAGACCTTTGGAACAACCCACACTAGATGAAGATCAAACTGTTCATGTGGCTGGTACAGCATAAAAAGATTCTGACTTGGGAAAATCTCAGAAAGAGAGGTTTTGTTGGTCCATCAAGATGCCAGTTATGTGGTCTGTAAGAGGAAACTATGGATCACCTTCTCAACCTCTACTCTTTCACCTCCACCTTATGGAATTGGGTGGCTTCTATCTTCAACCAAACAGTGAGGAACGAAAATGACATTACTGAAACTTTAAAGAATTGGAGGAAAGACTTCTTGGATAATGAGACAGTCAATTTAGCCTGGACTCTGATTCTAGGATTTTTGATCTGGGATGTTTGGAAAGAACGCAACAACAGGATCTTCAAAGCTAAATCTAGTTCAACACAAAGAATCATGGCTCAGATCCTAAAACAGCTCAAAGAAATAGTTAATGCCCTTCTGAAACAACCTCCTGAGAAACCCCCTAGTCAACGGGATGCTCACATTCTCGAATTGTTGGGGCTCCAGTCACATGTCCCTCAGGGCATAAAAAAGAAAGCAAGGCACATATCAGAAGGAAAAGCTTTTTGGCAACCCCCTCCCCATGGCTTTTTGAAATTCAACATAGATGGAGCCTCAAAAGGAAACCCTGGGGATGCTGGTTACGGAGGAGTCATAAGAGATGAAGAGGGAAATATAAAAGTCATCTTTCATAGTCATTTGGGGAGGGCAACTAACAATATGGCAGAACTCATGGCCATTGAGAAAGGCTTAGAAATTTTGATTGATCACAATTTACATAATACAATCATAGAGGCAGACTCGGAATTAACAATTAATTCAGTCAAAAGGATAAGCACTGACACAACACCAGACAAAGTTTCGAACCACTGGAGACTTTTGCAGGTCTATCACTGAATTCAATCTCACCTAAGAATACTTAGAACTCTTAGCTTTGTTCATGTGCATAGAGATGCCAATAGAGTTGCGAACTGGCTAGCTAATGAAGGGGTGCTATGTACAAGAGACAACAAGTGTTGCTTGTGGGAGTTGGTTCCTGCAGGACAACTATGTGAGGATTGCTACACTCTGGATCACGCAAACAAGGAGCATTATCAGTACATGAAGGGGAAATAGCCAATTGAAAATTAAGAAGATGGATGTTAAGGGTTTAACAAACAGGCGACCCAAGAATTGGTATATTTGGGTCTCGCAGATGGATGGAAGGCAGAGGAGAAAGAGTGTGAAACCAAAAGGTGGCACCAACAGCTTTGCTACAGTACAAGGTGGTTTTGCTACAGTTACAGTGGTTATCAGGTGTCCGCATTAACATAAGCAATTTTACAGAAATTCTTATGATGCCACTAACCATTCAACATGTGGCTCAAGGAGGAGAGAGAATACCGCCTTCATCGGGCGGGTATTCCTCGCTCTTCTTTCCAGCCCAATATCCTTCACAGCCATAGGATCCAGTGGTAGTAGATCTACGGCTGAGGTTTGTTGTGCTTGTTGGTGGGACCGGGATATCTTCCTTGCACGTTCCTGCTTAGGAGCAGATTAGGGAAATTTCGAGCGGAACAACTACTCGATGGTTATCTACCTTGCAGAACCGAAATATTTTCACCGCGGTCTCTATTTCCTCATCGGGTTCGCTTAATGACTTCTTGATTTCACCTGGTTTGGTTTAGAAGGTTGTTCAGTTTTGTGGGCCCTTAGCCAAGTTCTTGAGCAGTTGGCTCAAATCCCAAAGCACAGGGCACTAGTTAACTCTTTGGCATTCTGCTCCTTTGGGGGTGTTGTATTTTATGTTACCAATTTTTTTAGCTTCATATGAATAGGTCTGATTCTTGTTTCAGCAAAAGATAATGATAATGATGATGATGGTTAACGTTTATTGAGACCAATGAGGTCTATCGAAGCTTAAGAAAGAAAGAGATTAATTGGAACTCTTTAATATTTTGTTTCTATGATCAAAGGGGAGGGAAAGAAGTGTTCTTAGATCACTATAGTTTTGTTGACTAAACAAGTCAAGAAGGTTGGTAGTGTGGCAAATGTTTTCGAAATGAGAACAGACGTGAGTAAGAGTTGAGCAATCCAAGAGAAAGTGTGTTTCATCTTCAACATTCTTAGTATTGCAAAGTTGATAGATTCTTTTATCCCAAGGTGTTTTGGGACTAGACCAATGCCCGGTTTCACTTCATAGTTCATGTGATTTAGTTCTTATCTTTGCAATGCTCATTTTCTTCTTAGCACTAGTCAAGATAGGGAGATAATTTTGGTTAGAGAGAGTGGGGTTGATTGCCTACTTATAATACCTTAGCTTCCTTTTCCCCTCTAGCTCCTTATCAAATGACAATTTTTCCTTAAATTTGGAAGTAGTAGAACTTTTAATATTACCTTTATGCTCCAAGATGATATCCTCCTTTAGCCCCAAGTAATGAAGCAAATACTAGGCATCCTCATGCCAACCATGCTTGAGTTGGAGGTGGGGATTTTGGCTAGAGTTAGAAGCAATTTTGGGGAACCTCTTGGTTTCCATGTTGTAAAGCTTCTTCTTATACATTAGATAGCGAAACATAGCCATGCTTTCAATGGGGTGTAGATTTTCCTGTAGATTCATGTAATGTACTAAAACACAAGACAAGAATCTACTCTACACTTTAAACAATGAAAACCAAGAATCGATGAAAGCAATAATTGATAAGAGGAAGATAATCAAAGACACATAACACAATTGTTTCTCTGTGGAAATCCACTGCTCAAAACCCTAAATATCTATTACATTAATCGGAAATCTGAGTGACAATACAAATCTTGTTCTCACAAGAACAATTCTGCACAAGTTTGATCAACTCTCTGCCTCACAAGCCTGCACTAACCAACACTTAGCCAATTTATGTTGCCTATTGAACCTCTATTTCCTTGTGCAATTCTTTTGAGAATCAACCCATATTTAATGTGGGAAATCCTTCCTCAAAACTGTGCAATCCAATTTAGGTCCTCTTCTTGATTGCATGCATGATCTGTACAACTTGGATCACTCTACAACTGATAGTACACTGTCCCTACACTCTAGTCTCAATTGTGTCTTTCTCTGAATCGACATGCATGAGTTTTTCATGAGGTAATCTTCAGTTAGCTAGAGTAGCACTTGAGGATGCACCAGTACACCAACTCACTACTCGACCTCTACTAGTTCCGCAAATAGTTAGAACTAGTTTAACTGTCTATAACTCAGTCAAACTGAGTTATCTAATTACAACTCAAATAAACTCATCCTGGACACCTAAAATTTAGGGAGAACATATACATGACTACAAAAAGACTTCCAACTCGAAATTCCTAAGCTAATTAATTTAATTAAACTTAATTAACTATTTACAAGTTGTTATAAGAATATAATTCAATTTTAGTTCACAATTTAATTCAAGGACAAATTAAACTAGAATTTCTTCTTGTCATTTCTCAACACTTCCTCTCAACAAGAAATGGATTATGAGCTACCCAATCTTGTCTCTGTGAAACTCGAATTTACATCTTGAAAATGCCTTTGTCAAAATGTCAGCGTCTTTCTCCTCCGTGGGAACATACTCCAACAACATAATCTACCTCAATACACAATCTCTAAGATGATGATATGGGATATCAATATTCTTGGACCGATCATGAAAAAATGGATTTTCAGAGAGTTTGATACAACTCTGATTATGGATCCATTTGCTAACCAAATAAACCAACCAGGATCTTCCTCATCCAAATGGCCTAACATCCTGCCTGACTTGCAACCATGTACTCTGCCTCTGCTGAACTAAGTGCAACCAATCTTTGTTTTTTGTTGTACCAAGAAACTGTTTCTGACCCATTAATGAAGATCCCTTCTGATGTGTTCTTCCAGTCGGATGGACTCCTTGCCCAATCTACATTGGTGAAGCCTTGAAGCTTCACTCCCTTTGTCCTTCTGTACCACAATCCATACTGAGTAGTGCCCTTGAAGTATCTCAACACATGCTTTTCTTCCTTCTAATACAGCTTGGTAGGCCTAACCATCACTTGACTAAGCTAGTAAAACTAACACATATTTGGTCGTGTGTTCACCAAAGACATGAGTGAACCCACAAGCTTCCTGTAAACAGTAGCTTCCACTACTTTCCCTGAAGTAGCATCCCCTTTCCTCTAGTTACCTGTTATAGGAGTCTCCATGGGTTTTCTTCTCTCCATGTGAAACCTCCTAAGTATCTCATTGGCATACTTTCCCTGAGACACAAACAGTTCCCCATCACCCTGCCATACTTCCATGCCTAGAAAGTAATGCATGAGCCCCATGTCCTTCATCTCAAACTATCTTTCAAGGTCCTCTTTGCAAAACTTGATCAATTGATCATCATCTGTCAGAATCAAATTGTCAACATACAAAATGTTGTAGATCTAACCAAAAATATATGATAATAGAAATAACCCAAGAATAACAAGATAGATATAGATAGAAATGATTCTTTATTAATCTCAAAACCCTTAAGGTAGGGCAACACCATACATTCACTCCTTAAGGAAGGAGAGCACTCCATAAGCCATATGCATGTTCATACAATAATCCTTGACAATTCTTGATGTGGAGTCTCTAGCCTCTATATAGGCCTCATACATACAATACCATGGATCATTACCATGGTTCCCTCATACCATCAAACTAATACCATGGGCCCATTACATTATTACTAGCTACTTGTGGTCCCTTACATGATATGGGTTAACCACCTTATTTATTACTATGGCCCATCCCATTATTACATTATTACCTTGGGTACCTCCCTTGGTACCCCATATTATCCCCCCAAGGTATATAACATTCCACCCCCCTTAGCATGTTTCGTCCTCGAAACATGGGAAGAACACAAATAATAAGATCTACTCAAAAGAGTAGTCCACTGGTACCATGCATGTGCATCTAGCCATCCAAGAGAAAGATGAACCCTTGTTCTCGCTGGTGCCTCGCTCGCTTGAGATGGAAGTTGACCGTGGCAGCTCTTCTGTGTTGATGTGTAGTAGGTGGATCTTGGCGCCTTGCTATCTGTCATACGGGGGTTGTTGTCCTTGTGGCTAATTGGTTGCCATCTTGTTGGTTGTTTTCTTGCGGGGTGATGTGGGTGATGATATGTTGAAGTTTTAACCCACGGTGTCTTTTTCTTTAATTCACCCTGTTGTGCTGTCTTCTTTTCCAATATGACTTCAACCACTGAGCCCTCATCTAATGTACCTGTAACCTTTTCTGCTTCAGCCTCTGTTTGTGTTTTATTGTCGATCATCAAAGGCTCATCATCTGATATGTCAGTCCCTGGAACATCTTCTGCTTCAGCCTCCATGTACTCTACCCGTTTATTGATGGAAATATCTTGTAATGTAATTTTATTCTTTTTATACTAGAGCTTTAGGAATTTCTTCTGCATGTTAATATTGATAGTACCCACAGATTCCATCCAAGGATATCCCAAAACAACATCCATATTATCCATCTCTGAAGTATAAAAATCACCATGCAACACATACTTATCCATAGAAATCTTCAAATCCTTGTACACTTGAACATCCTTATCATCCACTTGTGTGTTTGCAATGTGTTTTGCTGAAACTTGCAATTTTTTTTCCAAATTAACATTGATAAAATTATGCTTGCAACTAGGATTTATAGACACAATGATTTTCTCCTTCTGAATCAATCCATGAACCTGCAATAAGGAGATACCAGCAGAAAATAACCCTTTAGGTTCCTTAGTTGCCTTCTTTCCTGTAAAAATAAAATCTTTGCTATGTTGTGTGGCTGTCTATGTGAGCTTATCCACAAGATTAGATTTACGGTCAAAGCGCTCTATAAGAGCTTTTTTGAAGGCGTCCCAAGTCAAAAACCTTCCATTGGAACGTTGATGCTCTTGCCACCATTGTCGTCTTTCATTGTCCAAGTACATGCTTCCCACCATAAGCTGAGTCTCATTATCATAGACGTAATCCAAGTTGAAATATTTCTCCATTTTTTCTAGCCATCTAGCTAGATGAGAGCCATCAAATTTATACAAGTCCCTCAAATTCCGATCTAGGCCCGCCATCACAAAAAAAATTGACGAAAATTTGAAATGGTCACAATTTCGTCAATATTGCTCAGAATCCCTATTATGACCTGTTTTTGGAAATGGAACAACCATTTTGCCTCTACCCATGTGATAGAAATCCTGATCTTGGCACTAGAATTTCAGATCTGCGCTGCTACTCTCCCGCCGTCACCCAAAATTTCTGCAAAAAAGAGCTGATTTTAAATCAGCGATATCTCCCTCATCCGGACTCCAATTCAACTGATTTTTTTTTTTTAAATTGGGTATTTTTTCACAAAGAATCTAGATCTATAATTATATTTTTCATATCTTGCACCAAGACATCCATATCTGTGCCACAAATTCGCCGCCCCGAAAAATTGTCTGCAACCCCATTGATTTTTAAATCAACGATATCTCCTTCATCTGGACTCCGATTCAACCGATTTGTTTATTTGAAATCGGCTATTTTTTAACAAATAATCCAGATCTACAATTAGATTTAGTAGATCTTGCACCAAAATGTACAGAACTGATCTGCAAACTCGCCACCCCTGAAATCCTGCAAAAAAATAAAAAATAAAAAAAATTCTCCTCTTTTGCCCAAGAAAGTGCTCTGATACCACTTGTTGTAGATCTAACCCAAAAATATATGATAATAGAAATAACCCAAGAATAACAAGATAGAAATAGATAGAAATGCTTTTTTATTAATCTCAAAACCCTTAAGGTAGGGAAACACCATAGATTCACTCCTTAAGGAAGGAGAGCACTCCACAAGCCATATGCATATTCATACAATAATCCTTGACAATTCTTGATGTGGAGTCTCTAGCCTCTATATAGGCCTCATACATACAATACCATGGATCATTACCATGGTTCCCTCATACCATCGAACTGATACCATGGGCCCATTACATTATTACTAGCTACTTGTGTTCCCTTACATGATATGGGTTAACCAACTTATTTATTACTATGGCCCATCCCATTATTACATTATTACCTTGGGTACCTCCCTTGGTACCCCATATTATCCCCCCTAGGTATATAACACAAAACTATGATCAACAATTTACCTTCCACCACTATGTGGTACAGGTTCATATCTGTTTCACTCTTGGTGAAGCCCAGCCCGGTGAAGTAGCTATCGATCCTGGTGTACCAAGCATGAGGTGCTTGCTTCAACCCATACAATTCCCTCTTGAGCCAGCACACATGTGACTCATGGTCAAAGGTCTCAAAACCTTCAAGTTTCTCTATGTACACCTCTTCCTCAATCGTGCCATTAAAGAAGGTTATATTTACATCCATCTTATGTATCTTCCAACCCATATGGGCTGATAGTGCCAATATAGATCTGATCAATGAGTACCTTGCAATAGGAGCAAATGTATCATCATAGTCAATCCCCTCTACTTGTGAAAAGACACAGGCCACAAACTTGGCCTTATGCTTCTCCACAAATTACCATTTGTAGCTTGCTTTACCTTGTAAATCCATCGGGAGCTCACCATTGACTTGTCCTCCAGTCTCGGGACCACATCCCAAACACTAGTATGAATTATGGAGTCATACTCCTCCACCATGGCATCAACCCAAACTAGATATTGCACTGCTTACTCAAAGGAAGATGGCTCTGTCTCAACACATCCGATCATAAGATCCATGTATCCACTGTACCTCTTAGGTGACCTCCTTTGCCTGCACTGAGATGTGGGTACTCCCACATTCTCCCGTGCATCATGCAATAACCTATCAACCTCTTTGGTCTGCTTTCTCCCATCTATGGAAGACTTTGCTTGAGTGGATGTCTCCGCTCATAGATCCTCTACATGTGGTTGCTCCACATCAATATAAGGCTCCTCAACCTTAGGAGCTAGAAGTTACTCAACCACATGTAGTTCAAGCTCCCTCTCAAGGGAAACTCACATGGCCTTCTCCTCATCAAATCTAACATCCCTACGAACCACTGTCATCCTGCTAGTCGGAAAGTACACCCGATAGTTGTGAGGTGTATCAATGTACCCCACAAATATCCCCAACTCTGTTGTCAGCTCAAGATTCTTCTGTGCATCTTTGGTCACATGGAAATATACTGATGGCCCAAAAATCCTAAAGTGACAAACATCTGGTCTCTTATCAGAATAAGCCTCCTCTGGTGTCTTCATCACAAGTATCTGATGCAGGCTACAATTCTAAAAATAAACCTCTATGTTGCATGCCTCATCCCACAAGTGTAGTGGTAGGCCCTGATCATACAACATCACTTGTTTTCCCCTAAAAATGCTTATGTTCTTCCTCTCGGCCACCCCATTATGTTGTGCGTTATGAGGTGCCATCAACTCCCATTTAATCCCTTTTTCTACAAAAAAGTTCTTATACTCATTTGAGACATACTCACCACCATTATCACTCCTCAGAGCTTTAACGTTATTGCCAGACTCTTTCTCGACCAATGCTTTAAATTCAAAAAACCTTATGAAAGTTTGATCCTTTTTCTACATGAAAAATATCCATCATTTACGAGAAAAGTTGTCAACAAATATAATATAATACCTATGTTTGGCCATGGATGCTATCGAGAATGGTCCATAGACATCTGAATGGACTCACTCTAGAATCGCCTCTGCTCGACTATCTCTGCCATGAAAAGGAAGCCTTGGTGTATTTTCCAAAAGTACACCCCTTGCATGTATCAAATTACTCAAGCGTACCTTTGGGAAGACCAGTAGAGATTTGTTGCATGATTTTCAAAGCCCCATGATGCAAGTGACCCAATCACCTGTGCCACAAATCGCCAACGTCTTGGCTCTGCACCTTATGTACTTTCGTGCTCAAAGTAGCACAATCCTCTACATCCATCTTATAGAGATTTTTAACTCAAATCCCTATCCTCTTTACTTGACCCGTGTCTATGTGTCGAAGGAACACCTTCCCTTTTGAGAAAATCACATCATAGGCTTTATCCTCAAGCACGGCGACTGATACTAAGTTCTTCTTCAACTCGGGCATATACATAACATCCCTCAAGGTGAGAGGAGCACACTGCTCCCTCTGAAAAGTAATTGTGCCCAATCGAATAGCGTTATACCTCCCGTGGTCACCCATCTCGATATGCATATGGAGATCTTTCTCCTCCAGGTCACTGAACAAATCCTTGTCACTAGTCATGAGGAATGGAACTCCACTATCAAGGTACCATACACTACCCATAATTGATGACACCATGCATGCAATGAGAGTAAATTCCAATTCGAATTGAGAGGCCAAAGCCTCACCTGCTTCTCCTCCTAAGGACTTCTTCTTGGACTTCTTGAGTGGAAAATTTGTAGCAAAATGGTCCAACTCGTGACAATGAAAGAACTTAAATTTCTTCATGTCTTTCTTCTTACCTCCATGGAAAGAATCCAATTTGGAATGGGACGCCTTCCCTTTCCCTTTCCTTGCTTTACTCACTAAGGCACATTTTTCCTCATCATCAGTCTTTGATGAGGAACCATATCTGGTGTTCCTTCTGATCTCCTCCTACATCAAATCCAACCACATTCATTCCTAATCTAGCAGCTTATCCCTTCCATCACACAATCTTGATAATTATTCCAACTCTTAGGAATGCCTAAGAGAGTTAGTCTCACCATATCATCCTCGACAATGGTTATTCCAACACTTCCAAGCTCATCACGACAGTGAGTGAACTTGGTCAAGTATTTTGGAATGGTCTCGCCTTTCTCCATCTTTATTTTTTGAAGTTTGTCTTTCAGTGCCAAGTTCCTATGGTCACTTCTATTCTGGAATAGGTCCATCAATGTTTTCCATATAAAATACGAGGTTTCCTTCCCATGGAGACTCGAGACAATGTGGTCTCAAACTCCATAAAGGGTTATCCGCCTTGCCTTCGCCACACACTTCTTCCATTTAGCCAGATTTTGTGCAACTGATGTTGCTAGCTTAGGAATGTCTAGATCAAAGAATTCCTTCAAGCCATTATCCTCTAGCACAACCTCCATTCTGTCCTTCCAGGCTATATAATTCGAGCTACCTTCCAAGGCATACTCGAGCCGCAAACTGTAGAACGCCATCTGTCGATCCTGAAGTATGTATTGCAAATTCGAATTTCACCTGTAACCCAAAACTCAAAACTTCGAAATCTCCTCTCATATATTGCCTCTAGCTTTAATACCATGTATATTTTCTTGTATATTCACAACCCATGTAATGTACTAAAACACAAGACAAGAATCTACTCTACTATTTAAACAATGGAAACCAAGAATCAATGAAAGCAATAATCGATAAGAGGAAGATAATCAAAGACACATAACACAATTGTTTCTCTTGGGAAAGACACTGCTCAAAACCTTGACTATCTATTGCATTAATCACAAATCTGAGTGATAATACAAAGTTTTTTCTCACAAGAACAATTCCGCACAAGTATGATCAACTCTCTGCCTCACAATCCCACACTAACCAACACTTAGCCAATTTATGTTTCCTGATAAGCCCCTATTTCCTTATGCAATTCGTGTGAGAATCAACCCATATTTAGTGTGGGAATCCTTCCTCAAAACCGCGAAATCCAAACTAGGTCCTCTTCCTGATTACATGCACGATCTGTACAACTTGAATCATTCTAAAACTAATAGTACACTGTCCCTGCACTGTAGTCTCAAATGGGTCTTTCTCTGAATCGACATGCATGAGTTTCTCATGAGGATATCTTTAGTTAACTGGAGTAGCAACTGAGGATGCACCAGTGCACCAACTCACTACTTGACCTCTACTAGTTCCACAAACAATTAGAACTAGTTTAACTGTCTACAACTCAATCAAACTGAGTTATCCAATTACAACTCAAATAAACTCATCTTGGACCCCTAAAATTTAGGGAGAACATATACATGACTATAGAAAGATTTCCAACTCTAAATTCCTAAGCTAATTAAGTTAATTAACCTTAATTAACTATTTACAAGTTCCTATGAGAATAGAATTTGATTTTAATTCACAATTTAATTCAAGGACAAATTAAACAGGAATTTCTTGTTTCCATTTCTCAACATGGGGGAAATGTTAGCTTTAGTCAAAAGGGTGGGATAAGGAGTATTACCTTTAATCTTGAGGTTGTAGGTTATAAATTGATTTTGGATCAGATAGATCTTCCTCCATGATTCTCTAGATAGACTGCAACCCCAAACCTCACATCCATATAAAATAATAGGGGTGACTAGAGTCTCAAAGAGGAACATTTTTTTTACTCCAAACCCAAAGATAAGTCGTCTTGCAATTATTTTCAAGCTCATAATAATCTTTCTAGTCATCAATAAACCTTTTCTCAATGCTATAATTCCAGTTGAGCTAATGATGAATACTAAATTTACCTAAATATTTGTATGACGAAACCTTATCCAAGTAATTGTTATCATAGATGAAATTTTCTTGGTTGATACTTTTGGATTTAATTATCTTGACTTTAATCTTGTCAATATTAACAATCATACCCATCTTGGAGTAGAAAGCATGGAGGATTTTAAGTTGTTTGTCAATATCCACATGGCTTCTGGCAATCATAACAATATCGTTAGCATAAAGGAGAAGAGTAATGACCATGCTAGTGAGCTTGGGGCCAACACATCTACCGGCGTCCAAATATGCTTGTATATTATCAATGTAAATTCCAAAAAGGGTAAGGGATAGGGGACACCCTTGCTTAATGTTGATATTGCATTTAATTTCTTTAGACCAACCTTCGGTGGTATTAAGCTTGGGGAAAACGTTCTTGTATAGTCGAATCACAACAACCCTTAACTCAAGAGGAACCATTATCTCTTCAAGTATTTGCCATAACTTATCCCGAGGAACCATGTTGAATTATTTTCTAAAAAAAAAAAAAAAGCAAAACAAAACAAAAACAAAAAAACAAAACAAAACAAAAACAAAAACAAAAACAAAAACAAAAACAAACAAACAAACAAACAAACAAACAAACAAACAAACAAAAAAACAAACAAAACAAAACAAAACAAAACAAACAAAAAAAACAAAAAACAAAAAAAAAAACAAAACAAAGCAAAAGAGATCAATTATACTATTGCAACATTCCTCGAAAATGATTCTAAGAGTGATAAGATGGTCAATGGTTGAGTGATGCCTTCTAAAACCATCTTGCCCTTTAGCTCTTTTACCATGGCTTTTAAGCCATACACTAATATTTTTTTCCAAAATGAGCCCATAGAGTTTGGCTAAGCTATGGCTAATTATAACGGTCCTATAATTAGAGAAAACATTT
Source organism: Pinus tabuliformis (assembly GCA_031772625.1). Taxonomy (NCBI): domain Eukaryota; kingdom Viridiplantae; phylum Streptophyta; class Pinopsida; order Pinales; family Pinaceae; genus Pinus; species Pinus tabuliformis. The sequence continues at coordinate 1,144,139,369 of CM062815.1, forward strand.
TTATCCCCACTTTTAAAGATAGGCATGATCAGGATTTGTGTACAAGGCTTAGGGAAGCCATGCTTTATTTCCAAATTGAGAAGCTTGTGAATATGAGGAATGAGGAAAGGCCTTCCCATTTTGAAACTTTCAGCTTGGTGACCTTCAATATCCCTAAATTTCCCATTAGCGAGTTTCTTAATCCTGAACTCCACGTCTTCCAGAAAGAAAATGTCCTCCGTCATAGGATTGTTTAAGATGCTTCCCATGGTGTCTGGAGAGTCATTAATATTCTTAATATAAGTATCCCAACTCTTCACGGGGATTGAATTGTTTTCTTTTGTTTAATGAACAAGTATATTACTCCAAAATTTTCTAGGCTTAGCTTTAGAAAGGTGGAGAAGATGCTCTTGTATCTTATTAATATATGACATTTTCTTCTTTTTTATAAGAGTTTTGTACATATTTTTTCAAGGTTAGCAATTTAATTATGAGTATCTCTAATCACTTTTCTGGAAATTTTACATTCATTATCGCACCAAAGGTTGGAAGTTCTATTATTATTTTTATACAACACCTTGTTAGAGAATTTGTTAATGGTAGTGGAAAGGGTTGTAGTAAAATTGGTTTAAATAAGATTAGCATTATCATTATATGTTAAGGAACCTAGGTCCCTCTAAAAATTATGTAAGAAGAGATCTATTTTACTTATGTAAAAACAAATGTGCCTTTGACTATCACAATTCTTTTATGTGGTTGGGGTGTATGTTAATATTTAGGGTTAAGGATAAGGGTCTGTGGTCGGAATCAGGGTCGTGATCATTTAGGATTTCAAAATTTATCATACAATTGAGAACATGGGTGTCTGATATCACATAATCCACAACACTATTGCCCCGACCATGATTGCAGGTCATCTAACCAGAGGTAGGCCATTTATTAATTCCATTACAAATAATAAGGTCTTGGGAAATGCAAAGCTTGATAATATGAATACCAAATAGGTTCTCAGTTGTGTCTTCAAAGTTTCTTTTGAATCTATTAGCTAGGTTACAGTCCTCATCAAGTCATAGGGGGTCAAGGTTAGAGTTATTTCTTAGGAGAGTAACTTGGTTAGTAGTGGTTCTAGCATTGAAGTCCCCAAACAAAAGGATATCACCCTCACTCCTTAGATTAGGATATCTTTTTCTAAGGCGTTGAAGGGGCAATTCTTATCCATATTTTTTTTATTATAGGAAGTAGAGTTGATAGAGGTAAAATAAAAAATTGTGAGAAAAATAGTATTGATTTTAGAATCAAAAATTTCGATCCACATATACTAATTGAAAGAGTCAAAAATGTAAAAATGATATTATCTATATAAACTATTAATATTACATCTATGTAAAATTAATTAAATTAATTAATTAAATAAACAAAATATATTTAATATAAATTATTATAGTTTTAATAAATGATAATATTCTTATAAATTAATAAATTATAAATTTAAATAAATTTCTATATGATATTATTAAATATCAAAAGAAAAAAAAATTAAAAAGAATTTGTATTCATGTTCAACCTACTTTATATAAAATTTCTATATATTATTATTAAAGTTCGAGAAAATGAAAAAGAATTTGTATTCATATTCAATGTACTTAATATCATAAATTTTACAAAATCAAAGATATAGAAAAGTAAAAAGAATTTGTATTCATGTTCAACCTACTTTACATAAAATTTCTATCTATTATTATTAAAGGTGGAAAAAAATGAAAACGAATTTGTATTCATATTCAACGTACTTTATATCATAAATTTTACAAATTCATTTTTTTTAAATGTTTTAAGATTAAAATAGAATGACCTAATTTCATTACAAAAAATTCATATGTATTTTTTTATTTTGAAAACATTCAACTTTCTCTTTAAATTGATAATATTAAAGGAATAATTATAATAAATTAAAATATGATTTATATCAAACTACGATAATATTAAAAAAATAATTCAAATAAAGCAAATTATGGTTTATATCAAATTAAGATTTATAAAATATTTGTAATATTTCATTTTTTCATTAATGATTTAATTATTGTTATATATTTTATTTTTAAATATCAAAGAGTTATAAGATTTAATCATAATTTGTGGATATTATGGTTAGAAATGAAATAATATAGGAATGGAACACATAAAATATTGTATAAAATTAACACAGAAAAGTATAAATAAGAGAGACACAGATATATGTGATTCATGTAATTTGGGCAACGTCTATAGAGAAAGAACTAGTTCTTCTTTTTATATTATCCAACAAAATGAAGCGATATAACCTACAACAAATTCATTGTAACTTCCTCCTTGCTCTCACATAGTGTCCTTTCTTCTTGTCACACAGAATAATACACAGTCGTAATACAATTCCCTCATATAAACGGAGGGTTTCCTTCTAAGGAAAAAATCCCTAGATTAACATAACTTCTACTATCATATCATTTTCCTAATGAATGACCAAGATTGACCAGAAAATTATAATATTTTACAAGGTAATTTTTCTATATTTTTTCACTTGGGGGGGGGGGGGCTAGGTGGTTGTCACCACCACCCCAGACCCCCTCGACAACAATAGTGGGGGGCAAGCCCCCCCACACCCTCGTGTCAGTGATCCAACCACGACTGAAACGAAAGCCTCTGAACAATCAGGAAGATAATCAGGCTCCACACCCAACAATTATTAACATGATTAAAATTTTTTAATAAGTTAATAGTCAAACAAAATTTGATAATTCTTAGTTCAATCTCTTCTAAACTTATAATATAGGATATATATCTTCCTTTAATATGAACAATTTATATTTATAATTTAAATAACTGGTCATGGTTTTAGATTCTCATAAGTACATTGTATTTAATTTTAAAATTAAGAAGGGTTTTTATATGTACATGTTTTATTAAAGATGTTATAAACCCTAATTTATAAAAAATAAAAATAATAATTGACATAAATAAAATGTTAAAAAAATTAATACGATTATTATTAAATAAACTAAAAATTTTAAAAAATAAATTAAATATATATTTAGGATAGATATAATAAAATATATTTATAAATATTAATTATTATTGTTAATATACTAGGGTTTGACTCAATGAACCTCAAAGCTAATTTGAAATAGATGATGTAGTCTCGCAATTAATTGTGACAAGGAGGAGGATTAAAAGAGGATATGGATATGATAGGTTTGGCACTAGGATCACTTAGGAATATATAATGTGAGGAAGTCTTCGTTCCGCTCTGTAGAGGACATCGAGCAAGGAAGGGAACCAATCCAATATAATTTTGGTGTTAAGAGCTTGCAATTGTGGGGAAGTCACTACATTATGCAATCTCTCCATGGAGAATATAGGCTCTTCATCCCACAACAATGAGCATGTTGAAATGAGCTAGCTTATGGACTAGATCTTGGCAGCAATGGAAGATCTGTTATGCTCTTTTAATCAACAAAATGATGGCAGAGGAGAGAGCACATAAAATATTTTAGCTGCTAATAAATACCAAGCTCAAGTTTGTGATAGCCCAACTTGTATTTTTTTTATTCTTCCATGTAAACATTTTTCATTTATGTGTTTGAATTTTGAAAATGTAAATGGGTTCAGTAAGGGACACAAACTCCAAGGGACTAAGGGAGGTTAATTGCTTGGGAAATTTAGTTTACTTGTTGGAGGAAGAAATTGGACTATTGGGACAACCATTGAAAGTTAGTTGTTGAGTCTTAAATGCATTGGTATTGTGTTTTAATTGGATTGGTGTTGTAAATTAAAAAAAATAAACACTGCAAGTAAAGGGCTCAACCCATACTTTCTGAACTGCACAGGATAGAAAAACAAGGAAAAAATTCAATGCATGATTGCAGTTGTGTATGCAGGGGAGAGCAGCCTTCAAGGAAAATATCGCTTGGCTAGAGAAGCAAGGAGGGCGAAGTGTGGAAAAGAGGAGAAGCACATAGGAACTGAGCATAACGGAGAGGATATTTTACACATGAAAAAGAAGAGAACGCAAGGGTTGAAAGGAAGAGGGCATGGAGAGAACATGCATGCACAGGAGAGAGAGAACGCTTGGGGAAACAAAGATCGAACTCCTGGAAAAAGAGAACATAGAGGGAGCATGGAAAAAGAAGTGGACACAAAAGGAATACATGGGAGTTCTTAAACACTCCTAGTAGAACTGAGAAGGCATGAACACACACATAAATTTTGGTAGAGTTCTTGTCATAATGTTCTCGTCATCATGATCAAGAAATACATACAAGACATTTGAGCATAACAAAGAGGAGATTATGGACTTATATGCATAGGAGAACACGAGGGAGGCTCGTTGGTGAGGAATTGACACACCTACAACAATATACAGTAGTTTTATGAGCTACAGCAGTGCAAATAAGAACTATTACACCAAAAGGAAGGTAAAGAGGAGTGTGCCTGAGTTTAATAAGTAGGGAGTGACACCTATGGCAATGTGGAGGACATTTTCTTCTTTCACCACTTCAAAAAGAAATTCACTCTTTTAGTTGAAACATAAGATCTCGATAAATTTCCTTCAGGTGAGGCTAAGTCTCAGGGTACCCTAAGGGGTTGGAGGGTGGAGAGGGAGTTATCTAGATTCCCTTGACAGCCTGAGGTAGAGATTTAGGCCTTGGATTCATGATTAAGGAAGATTTGAATACTCCATTGCTTGTTTCTCTTTTTGGTTTTGACGATGAGTTTTAGACTCCCTTTGTTGGGTAGAACTACTGTGTGGCATGTTGCCAGGGTGGAGGTAAAGCCTTTGGATTCCCTGGAGTGTGTGTGTGGCTATTGGATAGCTAAAGGGTGGAGGCAACATGCTGATGGATTCCCTTTGCATTAGTTGATTGTTGATTATTTGGTGGGTGGAGGTAGGAGGACCTCTGAAGCCCATGTTTTAGTTGGCAGATGGTGTTTATTCCCTTGAGAAAGACCATCTAAATCCTTGGAATCTGGCTCAGCCGTGAAACTTACAATTAGCTTGCCTGCAACTTGTCTATGGTTGGGTGGAGAGTTGTAGTCCCGAACCCAATTTCCCATATCCAACAAAAACTTAAGATAAGTCTTTTATGTATAACCTAGTATGAATTCTAGTTTCATTTGTGAATGAATTATTTGTTGAATGGGTTCATGATAAAACTTGGATTGCTTTTGTTTATAAGTGTAAACTGTTGATTTCAATTCATATGAGGATGTGAATGATGTGAATGAAAGATTTCATAAGATGCATGGTTTCGCACCAATATCTTGTTGCAGGGATCTATTTAATTATAATAGTGTTGAATTTGCATTGGTCAAAGTGATTGCACAATAGAGTCAATGGTCACTGTGGGATGAATTTCCATCTTGTGGTGATAGAATGTTGAATGGCTAAACAAGTTTTAGTATGGTTGCTAGTGTTCTTATTTGTCTTTAAACACTAAAGGGAAGGAGTATTGTTTCCATCCCTTGTAGTTATATATGTTATTTGCATGAGTTGTAAGCATGGTTCATATGTTACTTGGCTGAGAGGTTTGATTGAGCCTGAGAGAGAAGGTTCCAATTTTGTTATTGAGTTGTTCTAGCTCTTTGCGAATTGAGAAATAATTTCTCATGAAAATTCCATTGTTTTGGCATCATTCTATTAGGTAATTATTTTCTAAATTATGCATGCATTTCCCTGAAACCCATTGTCAATTGAGTGCTAGAACCAATGCTCAAAAATCTTGAACAATCCTAGAAAAATTATGAAGAAATCATGTCTCTAAAATGATTTTAAAATGCTAAAAAAATGAATTAAATTTAAAGTTTTGACTTGTGGGTTGGAGGTCAAGAGGTTGATCAGGAGGGCTGGACCTCAGTGTGACTCTGTCCCGACCAATGGCGAGTTGACCAGACTGTGTGGTAATGGAGGTTGGGTGATCAATGGGTTGGGGGCTCAGGGAGGTCAACAAGGTTGGGAGTTAGTGGTCGGGCCCAGGCATGGAAAAGTTATGAGTTGTAGATCAGGGCCGACCTTTGACTAGCTTGATTAACCCGTCCACGACAGTGGCAACACTGTCATGTCACCTGCGACATGGGTCATTGTGTGGCTACCACGTGGATGCCAAGATGATGTGGCAAGGTGAAAAATGGCCTATATCTAAGAGGCCATAACTCTCAATTCATAAGTCAAATTGAGGCAAAATTTATATCATTGGAATCTTCTTGACGAGATAGAGACCACGATGTTTTTTATTTGATATTTTAGGTAAGTTGGGAACATGTTATCTCTTATAAATGTCCTCTTAGATGTAGGAGAGAAATTCCTAAGGTAACCATTCAAACCAATCTTACAGATTGAAGGCTAGCCCCTTCAATCCAAAGAGGGCTCTCTCTGACAGTCTAATCACTAAATTTAGCAATTGACTATACATTCACACAATGGCTAGATCTTCAATTGATTTGTGTTGATGTAGGGTTTGGTTGAGAATGAGGGAGATAGTCCATTAGGCAATGGAGCTAACAAGATATGGTTTATGGCAGCTTACCAAGATACTGATTATTTTATCAAGATTGACAAAGGCAAGATAATGGCACATCCTAGACATGTGTCATCATTATGGCTAAAAGAGGAAAATAGGAAAACAATCCACTACAATAGGGAATATGAAATGAATCCTAAAGTAGATTTAGAAGATATGAGTGAAAATATTTGAATCTATGAGACTAAGCATCAAAATCAAGGATGAATTTTGTAACATTTATTGTCATTCAAATATTGAAAGAAATTACATTCAAATGATATTATCAAGAAGGAAACACTGAAACCTGTAGAAAATAATAAAAATATACTAATCTTGGCAAACTATAGATCAATAAAGTCTTCAACGCACAGAAAATAAATATCCTCTCATCAAAAACCAACCCTTGATCCTTCTTTTACATTTAATTTATAGTAATACTACATAGGTTTCAGATCCACAATTTGTGGAAAGTATTAATTACAATAATCCTCAAAATCCAAAAGAAAAGGATTTGAAAAACTCTTTACCCATATTTAGTAAAATGTTTTTAATAATCAAGGAGATGGTTATATCTGATCCTCAAGTCGAATTGATGAGGTGGCTCATTAATAATTTTCTATGACTTTATTTTTAGAAAAATAACTTTGGCGAATTCCTGAAAAATAGGGTCCAAATATGCATTCGTATCTTCCAAACCATGATAGTTGTTTAACAATTAAAATAGGTTTTTTTAAATCACGTAGGTCACAACCAAAAACTATTTTGTGTTTTTAAATTCGTCACCATGTGTTTGTAAACGTCGTTTGAAAACAATGGCTAAAACGGGAAAAAACAGAATTACAAAATCTAGAATAATATCCCTCAAACATGTCTCTGTAGTTTCCAAACCATGACATATGGGTAAAATATGAAAGTGGTTTTTTTAAATCAACCCATTCTCAAAAAATATTTTTTTGGTTTTTTAAAATTCACCACCACGTGCTTGGAATATACGTTTGAACAGGGTGACTAAAATAGGAAAAAACAGAGCGTTATCATTTCTTCTTATATCACTTCTCTCCTTTAGTTGGTAAATTTGTCCCCTTTGCAACTTTAGTCACTTGAAATTGCATGTCCCTAACCCTAGTTTTTCTTCCAACAAGGGAGTTGATGAAATTTGTGACACGCTATAAAAAAAATGCTAAAAACTTCTTTGTCTGCTGCAAACTAGTTTCCTAAAGATATTGGAAATGACCTTTTTACAAGAAACTGTAAAACCTTCTATAATGCTTGGAAAGTCCACCACATGTCACATCAAACTTTAACATGAGTTAAATTACTTAAAAAATGGTTTGGGCGCTTGAAATACTTCAAAGGGTGGTTAGAAACCTTTTAACTTTATATTTCATGTAGGCGCTATGAAAATATTTCATAGTGCCACCTATTTTGGTAGCGCCACCTGTTTTCGATATACTTCATTTGATTTTCTGGAAAACTTAGGTAAAACATTAGGCATGGCATAATAAACCACTTTGACATGTTCCTAACCCTTATTCCATCCTTTCACATACAATTTTAATATAGTCCAACATTTAAGCCTTCACTCTTTGAAAATGAAGTTGTCAACTAATTCTCAAAACATTTGGACCCTTTGTGAAGATACAAACCTAGTGCTAACAACTAGATCCAATGAGGATACTGTGTACCTAGGAGGCAATAAAGAACACACTGACCATGTGGTTGATCCATTGGGCGGCTCCCAACTAGTAACCCTACAACTTGTAAACTGTACCACACTGAAGTTCATGCTAAAACTACAAACTGAAAATGTACTGCTGAAAACCAAAAACTAAAACTGGAAAACAATTGCATACTGCTGAGATTGAAATCTAAAACATGTTGAAAAATTTGTTGAAACTATTGAACTTATTCAAACTGTTACCTACACTAAACTAATATCCTCCATGTTCATTCAAGTGATACGAATTTCCAATGTATCCACGAAATGAGATGGCCATTCACTGGAATGTTGCTCACACTTTCTTCGAGCAGACAAAAAATGATATAATATGGCAACTCGAAATGAAAATTGAATCCAAAACCTGAGATTATGAAGAAAACAAACTCCACCTTCACTGATGACTACAATAAACAAGTGAAAGGATCATGGAAAACATGATAATTCACCTCTTTTTGGTGAGTAAACATAGGAAAAAAATTTCATTTACAACTACTGGTTGTTCTTGCTTTATACCTTGATTCTTGACAACATTCTCAAAAAACATGGCAGTAGAATGTTCAACATTCTCATAAGAAAAAGACTCTATACGACCTAGAACATGTTCAAATATGACAACCACATCATGTGCATTAAAAACACTCTCTTGCTCATCAAACAATTCTGATCTTGCCTCATTAACCTTCAATAACTTTGTTTGAAAACTGTCATATTGACTTTCATATTAATGAGGAGAAATAAGTTATTGTACATGATTCTCTTGCGAATGTGAGAAAACACCAATATGAGCACTTTCACAATTCTAATTTTTAGTGATTTTATCATGGGACAAAGACTCAGAAAATGATTGTTTTGAAAAGGCAATTGTTTGACTATCTGCATACTCTCTGTCACATAAAATTTTACAAACCTACTACATATCTTCATCAATTTTAGGGGATGAAACATGATTGTCTACACCAAGAAGGTGATCTATTTAATTTTTAGTCAAGGGAGAAACTCTAATATGCTGAAAATTGTCCTGATTATCACGCCAGCTAGTCTCTATTGTTTCTTGTTGAGAAGAATATTCAAAAAGGACTTCTTGATTTTCCTCATCCATTAACTCCTAATCACCATATAAAGTTTGAAGGTGTTGAATGAAACTTTCAACATGCTCACCATAGTTTTTGACCAACAACAAGGAAGGATATAATTCTTTATAATGCTCAAAAAATACTGTATGAAAGTCCTTTAAATATTATAGACAAGCAGATGGAAAATTCTCATACCATGACCTCACATCTTCTTCTAGGGTAGCCATAAACATCTTCATGAGGTAGTCTTCAGGCAAGTAAACTCCTAACTTATGAATATGCAAATGAAATTTGACCAAATGTAAACCAACATCATCCCTTCCCTGATCCTTAAACTTTGGAAGATAAGTTTTCTAATCCATGCAAGGAATACGATTTGGAAAACCTGGTATATGTGCACGATTCATGAGAGCATACCTTGTCATCTTGATTAATCAGGCAACTGGATCTGCAATTATGCTATGGATTCATCGGAAAGTGGAGTCACCATTCATGTTTTGAGCTCTGGATCATTTGAAAATAGAGTTTCCATCAAATCTAAAAACTCTAGATCCTTGAAAATGGATTTGCCACGGAAAATTAACAACCAATTGCATCTAAATTCTTGTATTTCCTTAGGAATCAGATCTCATCAATAAAAATAGATTTGGGGAAGATGTACTTTCGTATCCTCCATATGGTCGCCAATATGTTATCACTTAGAAATGTCCTCTTGGTTGTAGGCGATAAATTCCTAAGGTAACCATTCAAACCAATCTTATAGATTGAAGGCTAGCCCATTCAATCCAGATGGGCTCTCTCTAATAGTCTAATCATTAAATTTAGCAATTGACTGTACATTCACACAGTGGCTAGATCTTCAGTTGAGTTGTGTTGATGTAGGGTTTGGTTGGGCATGAGGGAGATAGTCCATTTGGCAATGGAGTTAACAAGATAGGGTTTATGACAACTTCCAAGATACCTATGTCTGGTCAGGATTGACAAAGTCAAGATAGATGACGCATCCTAGACATTTGTCATCATTATAGTTGAAAGAGGAAAATAGAAAAACAACCCACTACAGTAGGGCATATGAAATGAATCCTAAAGTAGCTTTAGAAGATAGGAGTGAAAATATTTGAATCTATGAGACAAAGCATCAAAAGAAATGATGAATTCTGTAACATTTATTCTCATTCAAACATCAAAAGACATTGCATTCAAATGATAGTACAAAGAAGGAAACATTGAAACCTGTAGAAAATACAGACTAAGAGATACCAACACATGAAACTTTGTGTCACTGATAAAAAGCTATTGATCTTGGAAAATTTTAGATTAATAAAGCCTTAAACACACAAATAATAGCTATCCTTTCATAAAAAACCAACCCTCGGTCCTCCTTTTATATTTAATTTATAGAAATACTACATAAGTTTCAAATCCACAATTTGTGGAAAGTATTAATTACAATAATCCTCAAAATCCAAAAGAAATGGATCTGAAAACCTCTTGATCTAACTTTAATAAACTATTTGAAATAATCAAGGGTATGGTTATATCTGATCCCCAAGTCGAAATGATGAGATGGCTCATCAATAGTTGTCTATGAGTTTATTTTTAGAAAAATAAATCTCGTGAATTCCTGAAAAATAGGGTCCAAATATGCATTCAGAGCTTCCAAACCATGACACCTGTTGCAAAACAGAAAGATGTTTTTGTAAATAATCCCATTAGCAACAATTTTATTTTTTTTCTAAAATTCATCACTCCCTTTTTAGAAACTTAGTTTGAAAACAATGACTAAAACAAGAAAAAATAGAATTACAAAATATGGAAAAATAGGCCTTAAACATTTCTTTGTATTTTCCAAACCAGGATGTCTGGGTAAAATTAGAAAGAGGTTTTTTGAAATAAACTGGTTCCCAACAAAAACCTTTTTTGGTCTTTAAAAATTCATCATCACCTTCTTCGAATATTTGTTTGAACAGGGTGGCTAAAACAAGAAAAAACAAATTGTTATAGTTTCTTCTTAAATCACTTCTCTCCTTTAGTTGGTAAACTTGTTCCCTTTGCAACTTCTGTCACTAGAAATTCCATGTCCCTAACCCTAACTGTGCTTCCATCAAGGAAGTTGATGAAATATGCCACACACTGTAAAAAATGCTAAAAACTTCTCTGTCTGTTGTAAACTAGTTTCCTGGGTGCGCTGGAAATGGCCTTTTTACAAAAAATTGCAGTTTTTAGTGTTTAACTTTAAAGCCTTCTCTAATGCTTAGAAGGTCCACCCAATGTCGCATTAGGCTTTAACATGAGATAAATTACTTAAAAATTGGTTTGGGTGATTGAAATGCTTCAAAGGCTAGTTATAAACCTTTTAATTTTATATTTCGTGTAGGCGCTATGAAGATATTTCATAGCACCACTTGTTTTTGAATATTGATATATTCATTTGGTTGGATGCAAAACTTAGGTAAAACATTAGGCATGACATAATAAACCACTTTGACATGTTCCTAACCCTTATGCCATCCTTTTATAGAAAATTTTAATATGGTCCAGCACTTAAGCCTTCACTCTTTCTAAATGAAGTTGTCAACTAATTCTCAAAACATTTGGACCCTTTGTGAAGATACAAACATAGTGCTAATAGAACAATAAAAAAATTTAGGCCCCATTCCCATAATTGTACCTCGGGAGTTGAATCTGCATAGTTACTACCTCCTTCTAACTCTTGTTGGGTCCTTGGTTAGGAGGAGGTGTTATAGAGTTGATGCAAAGAAAAATCGACATGTTACAAGGTCAAATTAGGACTGAACTCGTAGTCATGCAATACAAATTGGTGGAGATGGAAGAAATGTATGCCATCGGAGTTCAGCTTGCATTAGCACAAGCCGAAGTTAGTGAAGATGCAATAAGGAAAAAGGGGAAGAAAGTCGAAGGTCCAGAGGAGCATGTTTGACTAATGAACTCTTGTATGAAGAAGATCCTAGAGTGGCATGTCAGTGACTTGTCAATTTATCTTCCTTGTTCTAGTTTTTCAGATGTTATGTAGATTATGTTTATATCAAGAAAACTTTTACAGAGAATACAATAAACATCTTTTTAGAATTGTAGGAAAAAATACCACAAGTATAGACTCCTTATGTTTTGGACATCATAAAGCAAAATTATAGTAAAATTAGATGAAATATATAAGGGGTTTGGTTTGAAAAACCAACTTTCTTTTTAATAGAAAATTCTTAACCGTATGTTCAAAAAATAATTAGATTATTGAAAAATAATATCATAGATTAATATTCTTATTATTTCTAATATTCTAATATAATAAAACTATATTAAAATTAATAAAAAAATAATTTTATAATATTTTGTTTTATTAAAATGAATAAGAACATAATTTTTATAATATTGTATTTATGAAAATTGAATTGATTTTTTTAACCTTTTATTTTAAAGTTCAAAAATTATAATAGTTTTTTTTAATTAATATTATTATATATGAATAGATATTTTAATCCTTCACTTCAACATATATTTGCTTGCCAATATTTTCACTTTTTAATATAATATTATAAGTTTAATTATATTAATATTATCTTTTAAATTGTCATTTTCTCCATATATATAAATTAAATATATATATATATATATAATAGTTTTTTTTATTAATATTATTATATATATGAATTGATATTTTAATCCTTCACTTCAACATATATTTGTTTACCCATATTTTCATTTTTTAATATAATATTATAGGTTTAATAATATTAATATGATCTTTTAAATTATCAGTCTCTCCATATAAAAATTAATGCTATATAATTTTTGTTTTCCCAGTGTGTACATCCCAAATATTGCTGTCAAATCATCAACCTTGTTTTTCAAAACAATCCATTATAAACTGAATAACTAACTTTCCGTACCAACAACAATAAGTTTTATATTTTTTTAATCAAAAAATTAGAATGCGTTTCCGTACCATCACCTATATGTTTTATGTTTCTTTATTTATTTTTAATGTTTTGCCAAAATGGGCCATGCCGTTTCTTTATAGTGTCAAATACCCAATCAAGTTATATTCAAGAAGTCAATTTATTAGTAGGGAAAATTGTTGGTTTTCTTTAAAATAATCATTGGCATTTATTTTTATGTATCAATGAACTTAAATAAACATAATTATAAAATGTATAGAAACAACTTCAATTTTTTTTTTGTTTTATTTGGAGTTTTTTTAATAATTAAGTAAATTATTATATTTAATTTAAAATATTGTAAAACGATTTGTATTAAATTAAACATAAATATATTTTTGTTAATTTTTAAAATAAACTGTGTATGTATGTGAAATTTCTAAAATTTGGAATGAATTTTTTTGGAAGTTGTATGGAAATATTTATATTATGAGCAATTTTTTTTTATATATTGATATTGTTTGTCTTAAAACATTATGTGGGAACTCATAAATTGATAGACTAACTATAACTAGTTCCCGTAGTTCTAAAATTAGTTAAAAATGAATATAATATATATTTGGTAACATATTAATTAAGTAGCTCATTGAGAGTTCCATGCATTAGAGTTGTTGAGCTTGACAATAGAAAACCATGTGCACATAAAGTCTAATAAGTCATATTGCTCGCCATGACTACATAGTAAAGTTAAACAAAAATTGACTAAAAAGAAACCAAGTTTCATATAGAACTGCTAGTCTAAGACAATAACTGGAGAAACTGCATTAGATTTTCCTTGAGGTATTTCTTCTGTTGGTGCGTTGATGATAGTTGGAGTGCGAGGCTACGAATCAGAGCCAGAATCAGAGTCAGAAACCACGAAGCATTCCACCTGAGTTAGTCTAGAGACTATGTCGTCCAAATTGTACCTTATGTCCTAGAGGAGCCTTTTGATCTCCTCTTGTCCTACAAATAACTGATAATGATCGACTTGCTTGTCACAGATGACCATGTGAAGAAAAGTCTCTAATTGTCTGTGCAGAGCCACTAAGTGAAGAAAGTGTAGCCTCCTTTTGTGGAATTTACCCAGGTCCGGAGTCCATCTAAAGGTGGCGCCACTAATTTCAAAATCTGAGTAATAAGCCTAGTCACCAAATTCCTTGGCTTCTAGATGAAGAATCTCATTTCTAACTTCGGGAGGGACAATATTGAAATGATATGCCACAGAATGTCAACCAAAAAGATGTCAACATCAAGAAAAAGAAGCTCTTGCCACACCAACCCTACGATTAGGTTGGCAAAGTCGAGTTGCCATAAGAACAATTGTCTGAAGCAGACTTGGCAGGGCTAGAAAAACACAGTGAAACCGATCAAATGGCCAGATACAGGGAATGTAAGCACCAACCAACTGCAATTACGACAATGTTGGAAGGATATTAGCTCAGAGCTGTAGACACTAGCGATGCAATAACAACATTAACAAGACGTCGTCAAGGATGAACTGGACATCAAAAAGTATATACCATAAACCAACAACATTCCTTTGAAAATTTTTAGGCTTGACGCAATAGGTAAGAATATTGCAGAATGACTGTTGGAGAAGTTTTACTAGACAACTATAAAAACCAAAGTGAAAACGTTCCTAGGTACCTAACACTACATACAAGGACTAGGCAACTGAATGAGATGTCTGCAGAGTCAAGAATTTGAGTGGATGCGGAAGGAAATACAATGACCAAGCCGAAGGAAGGACCTGTCGCTGTATTATGGATAGATAAAACGGAAAACATGGGCACCTACAATGAGTATATATAGTGTCAAACCCAAACCAAACATGTTAGGAAATGCATTAACCAAAGAAAGGTAACTAGGAATAATGCAAATAGTTTGACAAACCTGTCTCTAATTCGCAGAGCAGCAGTGGACATAAGTTGTAGTTAGGAGCGACGAGAAGCTGGTGTGCTGCCACAGACACAGTCCGTAAAATCCACCACCCTGAGGAGATAGCCTTGCATTTATAAAGAACCCTCACTACTTGTGAGTATAGCAGACTAAAACCAGTGTTTGAGGGGATAATCACAAAGGAGAGACAAGTGGGTGTTATGGCACACATATTAATACCTACATTAAACATTCCAAACATGTGCGCAATGCCCTGAGATACCTCCATTATCAAACTCATCTACTGGAAACTATGAACCAAGGGAATTTCAGGCAAGAACTTGCCTCCTTCCACTTGCCTCTCTTTAAAGTGATTTGGAAATTTTTTTAGGGATTGATCATATACATGGTGGGGAGGCCATGTGTAAATCCACTCCAGATAGGTGGTGACGTTTTCTCAACTTCTGAAGCTTACCTCCCGCTCAACCGCTATAAACTTGTGCATGTCAATAATGCGAGTTGGCACCCTTCCCAGCCATAAATGCACCCCCATTGGGGAGGGGTCCCAATTCTTTCCCCCTCGAACTCCAATTATCATCAGAGTTGTGGCTAGTTGCATGCACCCGGTCATATTGAAGACACCTTTGGACTTCAAGGATTACATTGAAAGGTGCATCATCTGACCATGGTTTGTCATATTGAATCCCTTGTAAGTAGTTGCCCTAGTCATTTAATACATCTCCCACCCAATTTATTTCCAACTTTGTGTGATGTGGGATAATGTATTGGAATGAAAAAATAAAGTTTTTAATACTCTTGATTACCTCCTTTAGTCTCCATCTATGGCATACCCGTTCCTTCGATTTACCGTGCAATAGTTTTTAGACATTGTATGGCAATATTGGAATCGCCATGAACTTGTAATAACTTATATCCCTCACGAGCCACTATTTTCAACCCTTTCTCTAGGCCAATGAATTATTTTATGTTGTCTGTTGAGGTACCACAATAACAAGCATAAACATGCAAGGGCTAAGAGAACTCGTCTCGAAAGATGCCTCTATATCCCGTTGGTCCTAGATTCCCCTTCAATGCTCCATCGAAACTTAGTATTTTGAAATTTTCTGGAGGAGGGGTGAACATCTTGATATCATTATGCCTCAACCTAAGAAACTTGGTGGGAGTATGGTTAAACATTTTTGTTTGTAAATACAAATTTTTAAACATATACTCCCTTGTCCCTTTATTTGACCATTCTTCCTGTGCAAAGGAAGATTAAGCTAGTGTCTCACGTATATTCTTAATTATGATATCTTTTAAACTAGCAACATTCCTTTTTTTTGTCTAAAATACTCTAAAATTTTGTTATTTCCTGAGTTTCCATAGGGCGAAGCCACAGGACAGTCTCTAGACTTATGAGGCTATCATATTGTTAAAAATTTTGTCTAAAAATTGCATTACTAGTTCTTGGATTATGCATGGTTTGGGTGCGGGACATCAAAAGATCTTCAAAATAATATCCCAAACGTTTCGTGTGAAGGGGAAAATCAAGAAAATGTGTTGTGTTGTCTCTTCTTCTTGAAATCATAGTGGACATACAACAGTCCTTTGTAACCTTTTCTTCTTAAGCGGTCCCATGTGAGGGTTCTTCCATGTGCCAACAACCAAAGGAAGAGAACTAGTTTCGACCAACACTTATTATCCCACAGTTTCCTCCACAATTTTGTATTGTCATCTATGTGAAAATAGCTAGTATTTGATATTCTTCTTTAAATTAACATAAATGTACCTGATGATTGGTGACCCCATCTGAGAATATCTTGATGCTAGGAGACCCTAATTGGTCTATTATTTAATAATTTTTGAAACTCCTTCTATGGATAACTATCATTGTTTCTAGACCAGTCTTCTCTTTCCTTCCACACTCTCCATTCTTGATTCTCCATATAGGGTTTCAAGAAGTTAGCTAATGAGTGTACCCCAAGACTTTTGGAGAGGTTTTGTATTGGTTGGAATTGTTGAAACTTTCCTAAGTGTGGATACCATTGCCAAAGTCTTCCCAAAATGTCTTTGTTTTCCCATATTTGATATCCCAAAATGCATGGCAATGAATGAGGTATTTTCCTTTAATATCCCAGTTCCATATGGGTGATCCCTTAAAGGTGCCAATAAATCTGAGTCTCTCCTCTTGATTTCAAAGAGGCAGGTATTTTTTTGCCAGATTTGTTTCCAGAATTATGATCCTCCCTAAATCCAGAGCCACCATAATTTCATAGCATATGCCTAACTAATCAAATGGGGATCTCTGAGTCCCAAACCTCCCATGCACTTCATTACAACTAATATGTCCCAACCAACTAGGGCCCACTTGCATTCTTTGGTTGTACCTCTCCACAAGAAATCACCCCATAGAGATCTAAATCGAGAGGCTATTGCGACTAGGATTAGCATGACCCCTAGTTGATAATTTAGTATGGCTTGTAACTTGACATTCCAATTGGTTATTATATGTCGAGTCCTCTCTAATTGATCTTCTTAGGAAGCAACTCTATTTTCATGGTTGACCAATGGTACTCTCAAGTACTTGGAAGGAAGATGGCCCTTTTTAAAGCCCAACATTTGAATTAACTATGTATGTAGCAGATCGGGGCAATTAAAAAGATGATTTTGGTCTTCTCTTTGTTGATCACTGTACCAGATGATTCCATGAAAATTTGTAGTATTTTCATGATTTTGTATTCCTCTTTAATTGTGGGAAACCCATAGAGAACCACATCATCAACATATTGTTCATGCAATATCGGAAAATCTAATCCATATATTCTCAGCCCATGGAGATGCCCCAAAGAACATGATGTTTGAATAATTCTTCCGAGACTTCCATTGCTAAAATGAACAAGAAAGGAGATAAGGGATATCCTTGCCTTAGACCTCTAGAGGATGAAAAGGTGTTGGAGGGAGATCCATTGATAAGTATTGAGAAGAATGTTGTGGAGACTAAGGAGGATACCCACCATATCCATTGGTTAGAGAATCCATAAGCACTGAGTACCTGGAACAAAAAATTCCAACTGATGCAATCATATGCCTTAGACAAATAGATTTTAATAAGCATACCTGGCGTCTTTATTGTTTTGAGGGAGTGAATGATTTGTTATGTTGCAATGATATCATCAACAATCTAGCAATCGTTCACAAGTCTAGTCTGGGTGGTTGAAGTAAGGGTGGGGAGGATGGGTTTTATCCTATTGACTATCACAGATGAGATAATTTTGTAAATAAAATTACAAAGTGTGATTGGGTGGAAACCATTAGGACTCATTAAATGACTAGTTTTGGGGATCAGGGTAAAAAAAGTAGCATTGAGGGCATAGTGTAAAGTCATGGTTTCATGTGATTCTTAAACTAATTCATGGATTTCCTTGCTCAATAAAATCCAACAGCTTTGAAATAAATCTGGCGTATATCCATCAGGGCTTGGTGTCTTGTTTTTCAGCATGCTCATGACTACCATCTCCCCTTCTTGAAAGGATATTTTCCTCATCAAGGCCATGTACTGGTCATTAGTTACTAGCCTAGGGATATGTTGAATTACATCACTGATAGTTGGTTGCCATTGGTAAGAGTCCTCCATGAGAAAATCCTTATAGTAGGAAATCAATTCATGTTCAATGTCTTGGGGTTGATGCTTTCTATATCCACCCTAATATATAATAGAGTATTGACATGTCGATGATGAATCATAGAATTGTGAAAGAATTTTGTATTTCCTTCACCTACTTTTAGCCATTGAATCCTTGATTTTTGCCTCCAAAACTCCTCCCATTTGCGACATTGTTCTAATTTTATGAGTGTGGTCCCTTCTTATACCAATAGTTCCTGAGATCATCCCTCAAGAATTATTCTCTGTTGGATTTCTACCATTTTATACTCCAAAAGTATCCTATCTGCCAAGATGTTACCAAAGAATTTCTTATTCCATTATTTAATTCTAATATTTAATACCTTCAACTTAAGTTGGAAAATGTGCATTTTATATGTACCTTTATATGTAACTTTGTCCACCAATTGTTTAAAATATCTACAAACATGGGATCCTGAAACCATAACTGTTCAAAGCGGAAAGGCCGGTTAGAGGGACGTTCTTTTAGATCAATTTCTAACCTAAGTGGATAATGATATGACCTAATGCATGTTGAATAAAGTTGTCATTGATGGCATCATAGTTGAATTGTTGAAACAAACCCTAGATATTGTGCAAACCATAGGAGACCGAAACCATAACTACTTGACTAGACCCTAGGTGCATGTGAATATTAATGAAATTCTAGGTGCACTTGCCATAATGAAGTGCTAACAATGATGTCATTATGATATCAGTTTTCATTGTTGAATCTAGTCATGTTAGTCATTAATGATGCCAAGCCAATAACTTTCCCTTATATGCATTGTCCAAGATTTTTTGGAGATGCTCTAAGAAAGAAGTTGCCTTATTGAAGATGCCCATGAAGACATATTGAAAAGGTACCCTAGCCTTGTTGAATGATGCTCATAATTCCCATCTGATGAAGCCCTAATATAGTAACCCTAGATGTATGAATATGTCAAAGAAGCCCTAGTCCTTGTATGCAATCCTAATGCATGAATATCACATGCACTAGCATGTCAAAATAGTGAAAACATTCTAATCCACTTGATTTTCTAATTCCATAAAATAAATTATTTAATAGGGATGTTATGAAAAAATATGCATATGATGAAATAAAAATTAAATTTCCATCATTAGAGGTCATATCTTGAAGGGAATACTATATCAGCTTATAGAAGAGATCATAAGCTTTCCAATGAGTACTCACTTGCCTCTTAATTCCTTACCATTGAAGAGAAATCAATTTTTGAAATTAGCATATGTCAAAAATTGTCAAACTATCCAAGCCGACTTGAGTAGGCTCATAACCCTTGGCAAAGAGACGTGTCCCTTCATAATATGGAAAAACCGCTATAAATATAAACCTAAATTCATCCATTCAAGATCATATTTTTCGGTAGAGACAAGACAAGAGGTAGAGAAGCAGCCGCAGCCTAGAAAAGAAAGGAAAACAAGTTTGTGAAATTATTCTTGGGTTAAATAGTCTCCCACAGGTTCAAACTAGGAGTAGAGAAGCTTCCGTAGTTTCCGTGGTAAAAGTTTTCATAGTTTCCATGGTTGAAGTTTTTGTAGTTTCCATGGTTGAAGTTATCATAGTTGTCATGGTCGCAGCTGCAGTAGTTGAAGCTTCCGTAGTTGTCGTGGTTGAAGCTACCATCGTCGAAGCTGCCATAGTTTCCATGGTCAAAGTTGTCACAACTTCCGTAGTTGTTGTGCTTGAAGCTACTGTGGTCAAAGTTGTCATAGTTTCCGTGGTCGAAGTTGTCGTAGTTACTGTTGTTGAAGATGTCATAGTCGAAGTTGTCATAATTGTCATGGTTGAAGTGTTGATTTATTGGGATTGGACAAATAGAGCTTGTTGAAGTCTTCTCTTGAGAATAGAATAGGGCATAGTTGGAGAACTTTGTGAAACAACATATTGAAGATTTGTGGAGATCGTTGAAGTCCATGATGCATTCAAGCCGTCATGGGGTGACCTTGAAGAAGTTATGTTTGGGTAACATGAAGAGTTGTGGAGACACCTTCTGAGAAGACAAATTTATCATTGATAAGCTAAGTGCTTTGGAGATCAAGGGCATTGTTGAAGGTGAAGATTATTGTCAAGGTTGGTTACAGAATATATTGGGAGCCTTGAAGAACTATTAAAATTATCTTGATGAATTGAAGCCATGGGTTGGAGCCCTCAAGAAACTAGGTCGGATCGTGAACCAGATATAGGGTTGGAGCCCTTGAGGTTGGTGCCTCAAAATTGACAAGGTTGGAGCCTTGGAAGTCCAAGTCGGTGCTTGGAAAATACAGGTTGGATCTTGGGATATTGAATATTGGTGTATCCATCTAGGGTTTGAGCCCTACATATATTGTACTTGATTTATTATAAAGAAGAAATTAATAAAAGCGTTTATTTTCATTGTTCATTTTGTGTTCTAAATATAAGTGATCTAACTGGTAAAAATAACAATTGAAAAGAAATATTGATTCACTCCCCCTCTCAGTATTTCCAACAATTGGTATCAGAGTTAGTACCTTCACTCAAAGCCTAACATCTTGAAGGTTGATCCTTAGAACACAAATGGAAAAGCCAAGGAAGAAAGCCTCCAATCCTCCTAAAGATGTCTCTTCCTCAACCATGAAAACTGAAGACAATCAAATTGGGAAGGTTCCATTGTTCAATGGAAATTTTGATGTATGGAAGGTAAGAATGAGAAATTTCTTAATGGCTTAAGGCGTTGAAGTATGGGAATCCATGATTATTGATAACACGATGAACGGAGTATCCAAGGAGTACAATGCAAAAGCAATGAAGGCAATCTTGAATGGGCTACTAGATTATATAAAGGCCAAATTGGAAAAATGTTCATCAACAAAGGGTATATGGGGAAAACTCCATAACCTTCACTCAAAAGGAGCATTAAACATGACCACTAGTCAAGAAGATGATGGAAAACAAGAAGGAAATCCATAACCCATCAAGGAAGCTGAAATAAGAATAATGACATCAAAAATTGTCAAACTGTCCAAGTCAACTTGAGTAGGCTCATAACCCTTGGAAAAGACACATGTCCATTCAGAATACAGAAAAAATGCTATAAATATAAGCCTAAATTCGTCCATTCAAGCTCATATTTTTCAGTGGAGACAAGACAAGAGGTAGGGAAGCAACCACCACCTAGAAAAGCAAGGAAGACAATTTTGTGGAATTATTCTTGGGTTAAATAGTCTCCCACAAGTTTGAGCTAGGAGAAGAGAAGTTGTCGTGGTTGAAGTTTCCATGGTCGAAGATGTCATAGTTGTCATGGTTTAAGGTACCGTAGTTGCCATGATTCTAGCTGCCATAGTTTGTTACAAATCTAACCCAAAAATATCTGATAATAGAAATAAACCCAAGATATAACAGATAGAAATAGATAGAAATGATTCACTTTATTGATCAAACCCTTAATGTAGGGCAACACCATACATTCACTCCTTAAGGAAGGAGAAAACTGCACAAGCCATATGCCTGTTCATACAATAATCCTTGACATCCCTCAATGTGGAGTCTCTAGCCTCTATATAGGCCTCATACATACAATACCATGGGTCATTACCATGGTTCCCTCAATACCATCTATCTAATACCATGGGCCCATTACATTATTACTAACTACTTGTGGTCCCTTACATGATATGGGTTAACCACCTTATTTATTACTATGGCCCATCTCATTATTACATTATTCCCTTAGGTACCTCCCTTTGTACCCCATATTATCCCCCCTAGGTATATTACATAGTTGAAGCTGCCGTAGTTGTCATGGTTGAAACTACCATGGTCGAAGTCGTCACAGCTGTCGTAGTTGTCATGTTTAAAGCTATTGTGGTCGAAGCTGCCATAGTTTCTATGGTTGAAGCTGCCGTAGTTGCCACGGTTGAAGTTGTCATAGTTTCCATGGTCGAAGATTCCGTATTTACTGTTGTTGAAGCTGCCATGGTCGAAGTTGTCATAGTTGCCGTGGTTGAAGTGTTGATTTATTGGGATTGAACAAATAGAGCTTATTGAAGTCTTCTCTTGAGAACATGATAGGGAAGAGTTGGAGAACTTTGTGAAGCAACATATTGAAGATTTGTGGAGATCATTGAATACCATGATGCATTAAAGCCATCATGGGGTGACCTTGAAGAAGTTTTGTTTGGGTGACATGAAGAGTTGTGGAAACACCTTCTGATAAGATAAAGTTGTCATTACTGAGCTAAGTGCTTTGGAGATCAAGGGCATTTTTTAAGGTGAATATTATTGTCAGGGATGGTTGCAGAATATATTGGGAGCCTTTAAGAACTATTAAACTTATCTTGATGAATTGAAGCTGTGGGTTGGATTCCTCAAGAAACCAGGTCGGAGCTTGAACCAGTTATAGGGTTGGAGCCCTTGAGGTTGGTGCCTCAAAATTGATAAGGTTGGAGCCTTGGAAGTCCAAGTTGGTGCTTGGAAAATATAGGTTGGAGCCTAGGAGATTGAATATCGGTGTCTTCATCGAGGGTTGGATCCCTACATATATTTTACTTGAGTTATTATCAAGAAGAAATTAATAAAAGAATTTATTCTCATTATTCATTTTGTGTTCTAAATATAAGTGATCTAATTGGTAAAAATAACAATTGAAAAGAAATATTGATTCACCCCCCTCTCAGTATTTCCAACAATGAAACGTAAAATAGATACTTCAAAAATAATATCCTTTCCAAGGATCTGTTCAGACAGAAGAAATATGTCCATCCGTATTGCTATCTGATGAGGAACTCCTCATCTATTATTCCAAGTGCATAAATCATTATTTGTGGGTATATATATGAGATTCATATGTTGCATAAAATCACCAAATGTTATTGATTTTTGATCTAGTAATCACACACCTCATTTGTTCTCCTGTGGTGATCTCGTGAGATAAAATTCTCCTCCAAAAATCCACATGGAGTCTTCTCCTATATCTTTGATATTCACAAGTTGTTGTAAAAAGTTAAGTTTCTCCCCCATAGAGGATGGACCATAGAATGTTGTGAGAAATACATACTCCTTAGTGCATATATAACGCAATTGACCTATAAGAGTGTTAGAGGTGGCCAAAAAAATTTGGAGTTGGACTTCATAAAGGTTCCACCAGATTTCTAGACCCCCCATCTTTCCTTTTACTTCTATCACTGTGGATTCACACCCTATCCAACAATATGATGCAACTATTGTCAACCTATCATTCATCATTTTGGTTTCTTGCAGAATCACAATTGTTGGTTTCTCCTTATGGATTCTATCCCTAATATATATTTTCTTCCCCTTGCTATTCAACCCTCGAATGTTCCATGATAGAGCTTTCATTAGGAGAAGTTGGAAGGTTTGAGTAGAGCATCCGGAAGGTAGTTACCTGACCATGATGGGATAGGAATTGTTCAATGGGTAGCACTAAGTCCTTGTGATTCTTCTTACCTTTTTTTAATCTCCTTGGTTAGATATTTAAGAAGCACATCCTTCACCTTATCCTACAAAACTTGTCCCTAAGTAGAATGTTGAGCAGATCTAAGGGGTTGTGTTGTTTTAGTTTTCCAAGACAGATATGCATTCCCATGTTGTTCACATTATTCTTTATTCAGTTACATGAGGTCTTGCACTACCCAATAATTTACCAAACTCACCAAAGTTAATTCTTCTTTGGAGAGATCTTGATATTTTTGAGTGAATAAGTGAACAACTTCATTAAATCTTGACTAGTCAAGAAAAGGATAATATTCCTCTATTTTGCGTTTTTGGGCTTATTTTTCTATTGAAGCCTCACCTGAATTGTCTATCATGTTAATATCATCTATCTTATTTTCATCTTCTTCCATGGCTTCCAGGGTAGAGAATGATTTCTTATCTTCCACCGACATGGCATTTGGAGGGTTCTGGTTCTTCTGATTGTGTTTCCTCATAGAGACCTTTGTAAACTCATCATTCCCAAGAAGAGTGCCCGCTTCCTATTACTTTCTTCACTGGGGACACTCCCTAATGAGATGGCCATGCTGATGACATAACCAACATCGAAATGGAACATGTTCATAGTCCAGTGTTTGAGTCCATATTTCACCTTGGTAATCCAACTCTATGGATTCTGGTAATGGTTGGGATATGTTCATATAAACACATAAGCGCATGAAGGACATATTTATTCAATGCCGAGTCACCTCTAAAACTTTTACAAATTTTCCAAGTGCTTATCCGATGCCTTATAGTATTTCAGGTATCCAGAAATTTATGGGAAGGGAATATAGCCTTACCCAAACCAGGGCAGCAATGAATTCCTCCTTATCCAAGTTGAAGCATGCTTCCTAGTGATGAATATATAACCCAACATTATTGTAAAAATATGATCCAACTTCAAAGATATATTCTTTGTCCTCTAAATTAGAGAATATGATTATGAAGAAACCCTTTGGGCCCAGTCTCAAGTCTACCTCCCCTTTGGGCTTCCAGTGTTGTTGAATCCATCGTTCAAGATCCCTCTTAGTTGGCCAAATTCCAATGAACTTACATATGAAAGCATGATCTCTCATCCACTTTTGATGGTCCTCTAAACATTTTGAGGGTATGATAAATCTAGGGTTTGTGGCATCTTTTGGTATATAGTGTCCTCTCAAACCTCCTTTCCATTTATCACCCAGGATTGGCACATGTGACGAACTTGAAGTAACTGTGTTTGGGTCATGAAAGTCTACTAAATGAACGTCTTTTCCTGCTAGTACTTTTCGAAAGGAGGTAGATCACCCCCTACCCCAAGGGCCATCATGAAGCGAATACCCTCTGTAAGGATAAGAGAGGAGAATGTGTGGAATCAATATAGAAGGGAATGGTGTTAGATATGAATCTTAAGACAGATGATCAGGTTTCACAGTTGAGCCCTCCTGTGAGCTCCAGAGCAGCATCGCCTTCTAACGAGCACCAAACATATCATACCCAAACGTTACAATTTGAAACATACTTGGGTGAGAGTCATACCACTAAAATCTAGACACACGAGTGAATATTCAATTCATCATAAAGAATAAAGAAACTTTAAGAATGATCACTCAAACTTTGGCACATTTTACATTCTACAAATCACATAAACATTATAAATTTGGAAACATGCATTCTCAACATGAACATGCCATTGATATTTTTATATTTTTCTCTATCAAAACAAATAATAATCAATATTATGAAATTGATACAATTTAATATTAATCTTTTGAATTTTTTATATTAATAATCATTGTAAAGTTGATATATGCAGTGAATATTTTTGTAGATATATATATATATATATATATATATATATATATATATATATATATATATTTTTGTACTTTTATAGACACGTTATGTGATGAATTAAATTTATTTGCAATGAATAGTTATGAATATTTTTATGGGAATACATCTTGTAGCATATTGATGGGAATTAATTATTTGTAGTGAATATTTGTATTGATATTCCTAGCCTACATCTTGTAGGAAATTTCTACATGAATTAAATTTATCCATTGTGAATATTTGAGGCATTGTTAACATTTATCTAGTCAGATATATACTGTGTGGTATACAAAATTACACTGGTAAGAACTCTACAACAATATATTTGGTTGCTCATAATCTAGACGTATAAATTCCTTCTATTTATTTTATTTCTATTATGCATGAGACCAAATCAAAGTGAAAGTTGTTAGCACTTATGGTATTTGCAACCCATGGTATTGGGCCCAGTGTATTGTAATGAAATATTTTTCAATAGGGGTGTGAGTAAAAAGGAAGTGCGGGTGAAAAATAAATATGAAGTGAGTGAAATGTAATATGGTTTTCATTGTTGTAACAGAAATCTACTAAACCCTTTCCCCATGGTTTTTCCCCAAATGGGGTTTTCCATGTAAATCTTATGTCCACAGTCTGAGTTAAATTTTTTAGTAAAATCTTGTGCATTGCGCGAGTTAAATATTTTATTTTTTACTTTAACTTTTTATGTTGTATTTTGTTAATATATGGTATTAGGGATGCACGTTGTGTAAGCTAGGTAGTATGGAGAGTAATATATTAAGCAACATGGAAAAGTTGAAAGGGGCCAATTTTGCCCAATGGAAATCACATGTGGATGATATTATGATTCTGAAGGATCACTATTTTCCAATCGAAGGAGTGGCAAAGAAACCCTCAATAATGATATAAGAAGCTTGGATGTCTTTGGAGAGGAAGTCCCTTGCTACAATTCGACAGTTCCTAGAAAATAGTGTCTACTTTAATGTAGTAGGTGAGAAGACAATAGAAGGGCTATGGAAGAAGTTACATGATTTGTATGAAAATAATATAGCTTCAAATAAATTCTTCTTGATGACAAAGTTATATAACTTGGAAATGAAGGGCGCTTTAGTTGTAGAGAATTTAAACGAATTTAATATAATTACCAATTAGCTTGCCTCTATCAAAATTATTCTAGATGATGAAATAAAAGCTATCTTACTTATGTGTTCCATGCTAGACATATGGGAGAATATGTAGCTTCTATGAGCACTTCAACACATACTGGGATTGTGAATATGGATGATGTTAGTATTAGTTTAGTGAACGAGGAGTTGCAATGCAAATCAATTGCGGAAAACCAAGGAGGAGAAATTCTAGCCTTAGCTTATCGTCGAAGCAAAATTGAACGAAGAAGACATGGGCGTTCAAAATCAAGAGGCAAATCAAAATCAAGAATAGGAAGACTGACGTTTTTTTTTGGTCAAGTAAGAATGGAGCTTTCTATTAACCGAACAAGTACATTACATATGTTAGAGAGTAAACCAAAATTCCTTCTGTTTACCAAAAAATGGTCCATAAACCTATCAGAAGCATTATTGGCTTTAAACCTTTAAAACTCGGAACCATTCACTCTATCGGAAAATAAGGATTACACAGGAAATACACAAAACTTGACTCGTAACCCATAAGGTCGGACTTAAAAAATAATACATCCGCGACCATAAAAAATGTCAGGTCTGCACTTCCGGTGCAACGCCCTCCCACTGCACTCACCAAACACCGATCTCCGATCAGCCTGAAAACTGCTGTCCATCTCATTCAATGATCCAACAGTTAACGTCGAATCGCAAAATCGCATATCGGCAAATCGCAATTCCAACTCCACCTCCATCCTCCGATCACTGATCAACCACTTGCATGATCAAACCTCCACCGTTGATATACCCTTCGTGGAACCAACGGTCCATGCTAATTTCTAGTGGACAAGTAGCACGAGGATTAATCGCTTGAAAAGCAGTTTCCTCTCTCCGCCTCACTGCTACGTGTCACTTGAAGAGTGGAATTGGAGGCCATCCATGAAATACCAGTTACCACTTAGACCCTACTTGAAATACCACTTGTGGTTTGAAAAACCATTTCCGCGCGAATTAATTTGTGTGCTCTTCCGCCAAGTGAATACCGTCGATCTATCCCATCAGATGGTTCTCGCTTCTTCCTCCCTACGTTGTTGATCTTCTTCTTATCAATGGGTTTTATCTTAAAACCCAGTTTCTCTACCATACTCCATTTAACACATAGACACTCATAGATAACAATATTTCATTAATCAATGTGTTGCCATTGATCCATACAGTGCTCGATGGTTGATTAAACCTGCAGCACTTCCAGAATTGGTCCTCATGCCATTGCATCCTTGGTCTTCCTCCGATGATCTCAACCTTCTACTCAAATCCAATGGAATACCAATGCCAATACAATCTTCGAACTGCTTCAAAACAACAGGAAAACAGTTTAGGCTTCCCTATCCTCCTGCCTATCTCCTGATCCTCTTCGATCCATAATGTCAATCCATTGCTCCCTATCTTTGGCAGCCTGATAGAGACAGTCCTCTAATAGTTTACCTGGGGGTAACAACTCCCAAACGTGCAGAGTGTCCCTTTCCTTATTAGTCACTCCTTCATTCGCCAAACGATTAGCTAACATGTTAGCTTTTCTTTTCACATGGACAAAGCTTATAGTTTTTAAGGTTTGCAGGGGGGTGTAGATATGGTAAAAGACTTACGATAACCTCCAGTGTTTCGACACTTTATCCGGTGATGTAACATTACATATTTTCTTGGCCGCTCTAATAATCAATTCCAAATCTACTTCAATGATGACACTATGTGAATTTGAATCCACCAAGATTTCCAAGCATTGCTCTAGGGCCATGAGTTCTGCCATGTTATTAGTAGCCTTCCCCAAGTGGCCATGAAATATCTTCCTTATTTTACCCTGTTCATCTCTTATAACACCCCCAAAACCAGCTAACCCTGGGTTGCCCTTAGAAGCTCCATCTATATTGACCTTTAAGAAACCATGTGGATGAGGCTTCCAAATATTTATATTTGCACTTGTTTGGCTCACACCCCTGATCGTGCCCTGTGGGCTTATAGATTGGAGACCCAAATGTAGTAGAATACTCGCATCTTGGGGCAGAGGAGGGTCCTTAGGAAGTGTCCTCAACAAGCTACTGATTGTGTCTTCGAGCCGCCTTAAAAGCTGGTCAATTATGTGTTGGGCCTTGGTTGCTTTGTTCTTGAAGATCTGACTACTGCACTCTTTCCAAACATTCCAGATGACAAAGCCTAGAACTAGAGTCTAAGATTTATTAATGATTTCATTCCCTAAGCAATATTTCCTCCAATTCTTCAAAGTTTTGGAGATGCTGAGTCTGTCCCTATCAGTGTACTTAAAGATTGAGGCCACCCATTCCCACACGGTGGAGGTGAAAGGGCATAGGTTGAGAAGGTGATCCATCGTCTCCTCTTGTGAGCCAAGGAAGATTGACTTATTTTCATTATAGAAGAGCAAGATATAAGAAAATGGATTTTTGGTTTTGGAAGAAGGAACACAAATCAGTCAACAAAAATAATAAATCAAGCAACACAAATGAAGGTGGGACCATTGTTGTAGCTTCTAAAAGTGATGTCTTATTTACTGTTTCAGTAGAAGAAGCATGTTTGTATACTTCTAGCAGTAGCATTGATTAGGTACTTGATTCCAGTGCTTCTCACCATGTGACCCCATGCAAAAATAATTTTTTTTACATATGAAGATGTTGATCTGGTAGAGCAAATTTAGAAAATAATCATTTTCGTAATATTGCTTGAGTGGGAGATGTCCAAATTAAGACAAAGGATGGACAAGGTATCTTGTTGAAATAGGTTAGGCATATCTGATAGATGTACATGAGATTGATCTCTATGGGATGATTGGATTATAAAGGCTGCTCCACAAGCTTTGGGAAAGGTGGATAGAAAAACACTAAAGGGTCATTGGTGTTAGTTAAAGGATTTAAGACAAGAACCTTGTTTACAATAAGGGAAACAACAAAGATATCAGATGTAGCTACTATTAAAAAAGAGGGAAACTCATTGGAGTTATGCCATAAGAGTTTGGGCCACATGAGTGAAAAGGGCCTAAAAGTTTTTGTTTGTAAAAATCTACTTCTAGGTTTGAAATCCTATGAACTTGATCTTTGTGAGAATTGTATTTATAGTAGGCAATGAGGAGTTTCTTTGATGAGAGGTGGTCATGAAATAAAAAAAAATTTATTAGAATTGATACACTATGATGTGTTTGGGCTGTTGAATGTTAAGTCTTTAGGAGGATCCCATGAGGAGCCTCATATTTTATTACATTCATAAATGATACATCTAGGAAGGTTTGGGCCTACCCTATGAAAAGTAAACATGAGATTTTTGAGATATTTCTAAAATTTCATGTTTCTATTGAAAGGGAGAATAATAAATTGCTCAAATTTGAAGACACATAATGGTGGAGAGTATTGCTCCAATGCATTCAAGAATTATTGTAATAAGTTTTGCATTAAACATGAGAAGATTGTGCCTAGTACTCTCTAAAAGAATGGTACTTCAAAAAGGATGAATCACACTATTATGGAGAAGGTGAGGAGTATGTTCTCAAATCCCATATTTGGGAAGAAGTAATGAGGAAAACTTGTTATCTCATTAATTGCTCACCTTCTATGGTCTTAGATGGTGGTATTCCTAAATAAGTTTGGACCAGTCAAAAGGTTAATTATTCTCACCTACATATTTTTGGATGTGAAACACTTATGCATATTCCCAAAGAGCATAGAACTAAATTAGATGATAAATCAAGGAAATGGGTTTTCTGGGATATGTGAATGGTGAGTTTGGTTACCATCTATGGGACCCAGTTAATCACAAAATTGTTAGAAGCAAGGATGTAATATTTAATGAATTTGAGATGTATAAAATGCCCGCAGGTGAAATGGAGGTTAAGAAAAATGTTGAAAATTTTATAGAACAATATTAAAATATCCCACCATTGGAAGAATATGGGAAACAAATTCAAGAACACGATGGAAATCAAGTGGAAAATGATGGACAAGAAGAAGAAAACTTTCCATAACCATTACAATGGATTCAAGTGGAAAACATACCACTACAGTTTGTTTGTAGGTCTACTAGGCCTCATAAACACTCACAAAGGTATCCACCCTCAAATTATATTTTGTTAACTGATGAAGGTGAACATCATTGTTTTTAGGAAGCTTGTGAAGTGGAAACTAGGAAAAGTGGAAGAAATAAGTGGAGGAAGAAATGGACTCTTTTTTGGAAAATAAAACTTGGGAGTTAGTGAAGCTTCCAAAAATAATAAATTCCCCACAAAAAAGATTAGTATACAAAATTAAATATTAGGGTGAGGATAAGAAGGAAAGATAAAAATGAAGGATGGTGGTGAAGGGTTCCCAAAAGGAAGGTATTGACTTTAAAAAACAAAATTCACCTATTGTTAAAATGTCATCCATAAGAGTTCTCCTTGGTCTTGTTGCTACTGTAGACTTGGAATTTGAACAATTATATGTGAAGACAAATTTTCTTTATGGCAAATTGAAGGAGGAAATTTAAATGGAACAATCGGAAGGATTTAAGGTAAAAGGTAAAGATAAGCTTGTCTACATGTTGAACAAGAGCCTTTATGGGATGAAAAAGGAACCTCGTTAATGGTACAATAAATTTGATTCATAATGTTGGAGAATGGCTTAAAAATAATGGAGCTTGAACATTATGTATATATTATATTAATTTTGTATGTGGATGCTATGCTAATTTTTGGAAGTGATAAGAACATGATTAATAGGTTGAAGAAAGATTTGGGCAGTTAATTTGAAATGAAAGATTTAGGTTTTACTCAACAAATATTGGGCACGAGGATTCTATTGGGCACGAGGATTATACATGACAGAAAGAAAAAAAGTTGTGGTTGTCACAAGACAAATATATTGAAAAGGTGTTAGATAGATTCAATATGAAGGATGCCAAGCTAGTTCGTACACCCCTAGCATCAAACTTCAAACATTGTGTTGAT